>CM045465.1:25387605-25987605 GCA_024666655.1 Dascyllus trimaculatus
GGCTGTGAAAGGAGAGAGACAAAGGGATTTAGAGGAGATGAGCGCTCTGTTTTGCTCTCTGAGAAGATAAACTGTGCGGATGGAGGAGGCCTATAATATAGAAGGCCAAAGAGAACATGGATAAATAAGATTTTGCTTTTCATCGAGATCAAAGGGAAATTGGTTCATGATCTTGACATTACAAGCTTGTTTGCTTGAAATCATAAAATAATTACACTGTGAGACTCCATACGGTCTACTCAGTGTAAATCCAGTCAGGATCCAGCGGAGGCCCTTTGCCGCGTGTCGTCCCCATGTCTCTCCAGAGGGCATTAGGCTCATTGTCTTTGTTACCAATTCTCACTGAGAAATACCCGCATGTCTGCTGGGATTCATGTCCACACTTATCCAACACCCAACACGGTGATGTTGACAGCTACGAGATTGCTTCTGGGGTAAGAAAATGAAACGAAAATCAAGTGAAAAAACGAGTGAGCTGTTGATTAAACCCCGGCATCTCTCAGAGTATTTATGCGGCACTGAAACTAAAATGAAAATAAAGCTTCATAAACCAGAGAGCCATGACTATCCAGTCGAAGCAAATACTGTCACAAACAAACAAAATACAGTCAGTCTGCAGCAAATGCTCTTTTATGACTGCATCCTCATATATTTATTCTTGAAATGAGAAGCCTTAGATAGACCTTATTTTCTAAAATATTATATAGGAACAGAGTATTTTACAATGATAGAATTACTGGTGATTAATATAAGAAGTATGCAGCTCTGGCACAGGTCCATTTGTGCATGCATGGGTCCTCACTGTGGGTTGTGTTGCGGCAGAAGGCTTCAGACAGGTCAGTAAATCTGCAGTTCTTTCTCAACACTTGCTCGTCTTGAAAACAGCAATTAGTTTCTAAAAACAAACTCGACTCAGAGGCAACTCTGAGATGCACCGTAGTCTCAGTAAAATACAGCAAACCGAGGCTGGTTCATGAACACAGACACAGAGTTCAAAACACCAGCTTCCGTCCCCAGGTTAGTTTACCCGCACTGTGGGATCACATTTCTAAGTTTCCCCCCTCATATCTGAGATGATCAGATTTTTCTTCCAGTTTTCTGCTGACTTGGCATTCCATGAGCATGAAAACATAGTTGGCAGTAAGTCAATCTTTGTCAAAACATGATGGTAAGAAACTGGTTTGTTCATAAAATAAAAACACGGGCCTTCATTTATCTCCTGTGATAGTCTCCTGACTGTCAAACACGGCAATTCTGGCTGGCAGTCTTTGATCTCACATACTTGTGTTTCTCACAATCAATTGAGATCTTACAGAAGACTACATTATTACCCATCATGCATTTTCCTTAACCCTAGAACACTAACGTAACAATTAGTAACACCATCACTAGCGGTGGGTATACTCTACCCCATAAAACATACTTCTCATCAAAATACATTACAGTACAATAATACATGGCAAATTGAAGTACTCTTCTTTTATTTCCCCTATATAACATCTCATAAAATGAAAAAGGTATCATGGGGGGGACTCTAAAATTAGTGAAAAGTTAGGGAATCATTAAAAATTCCTAGAAAACAATAACGGAGCTGGGAACTTGTTCAGTGAACTTCAGTGAAGGCACAGTCTCCCTGCATCACTGACAACTGTGGGAGAGATATATATACATACAGTATATTCCACATGAAAAATACTAGGGTTAATGCCACAACTGCATTTCCTGTCAGGTTCAGTCCGTCAAGTATATATATATATATATATATATATATATATATATATATATATATATATATATATATATATATATATATATATATATATATATATGGATGTATCCATATTTTCTGCTACTAATACAATCTTTGGTCTACATTTGACAAACTTTACAATCAGTAGAATTTCATATGTGGCAAACCAAGGTTCCAGTTTTTGGCTGCCAGAATGGTGACATGGATTCATTCATATGACCACAAAAACTGGTGTGCATAGGACTCTATATATTGTCATTATATGTGCAAAATTACAAGTGGCTTCCGTCTTATCTTAATATTGAAATTTAACAACATATGACACTTATTTTGCCTTCCCAAATGTCCCCATAGATATACACTGTTGCCCATAAAGTTGGAATAAAATCTTTTTTACTTCTGTGTTTTCTCCACAAACGATGAAGGTGGCTCACTGGCATTTTCCAATTTCTACTCCACAGATTAAACAGTTGCCGATCATCTCGTCTGGTAGTTAGTCGTGGTCGTCCTAGAGATTTTTGTGGCCTCAAATGACCGTCCTCTCCATGATGTTTGAGGATTTTACAGACCGCACTCTGCGATATTCCAAGTAAATCAGCAATGTTGGATTATTGGTGTCCATCTTGTCGGAGTGCAAGTACTCTTGGACGAGGCATATAGCCTATAAGGAACTTCTGTGTCAAATTTGGTTGAAAATTATGCAGCCAGTTCTGAAAACATGGACTTACTGCATGCAGACTTTAAGTAGCAAAAGGACGACACAGCCATGGACTCAGTATGTAATCAATGAACCTGGTAAAAGTGATTACTGATGTGTATAAATAGGAATAAAAGAGGGATGTGTCTGAAAACTACATTATTCCAACTTTATGGGCAACAGTGTATTTGAAAAGAACAGTGAACAGAGAAACTGACATATAATGACAAATCTGATGTTTACTGAGACATGTCATGACAAGTGCTACTCAGCAGGTCAAGTGAAACAGTCAAAGCAACAAAAGAAAGCAATGCAAATGAGCCATCATTGCTCAGTGAATTAATAAAATCAATCAATGTAAGGAAATTCTTAGAATCCACGTCAGTGTCCCTGTTGGTCTTACTGTCCAGTTTGTATAGATATCATCAGATGGAGTGTTTCTGACAGGCTGAGATTCACTAGATGGAGGAGCAGAATATGAGGGAGAAGTTTATTCCCCAACTGGGACGACTGCATTGTTCAAGTGGCCTTCATCTGATAATATCTGGAGCAGGAGTTGTATTTATTTTGGATCTGCTGCTTGTCTGTGTCCTCCCCAAGTTTTCATATCTGAGGATACTGAACCCTTTCTGGTTTCCCAGGTCAGACGATTTGTTGAGAGTAAATCTGCAAAAACTCCTAGCTCTAAAAACATATCAAATTCTCAAAATTCTGCCAAAACATTCTACAGAACTTAGTCCTGGGTCCCAAATAACAAGTGAGTTCATGAATAAGTGATCTTTTAACAAAACCTCCAGCCCCTTCGCGACCCTACAGAGGATTAAGCGGTGTATAGATGATGGATGGATGGATAGATGGACATCCAGCAGTGACATACTCACTGTGATCCCTCCATGTACTGCATGGTCCACCTGGCCAAAACCAGTGCAGTGTATTAGGACTGCCATGATTCCTACTTTTATGAACTTTCCAATGGTCAAACAGTTTTAAAGAGGTGTTAATCAAACTGCACAGACTAATGCTCAAAACCTGCAGCGGGGTCTCTGCACCATCTACATTTTAAGTCTTATGAGTTGAGTAACAGAAAAAAAACATCCGCAGACTCATATTTTTTTTATCAGCTAGCTTTGAAAACTTACTGACATCCAAAGGCGTGATTTCTGGGTAATGAAGCCTTCAAAACCCAAGGAAATTCTTTCTTTTTGCCATTTGAGGCCACCAATCTGCAAACTCTCCCAGTGCAGCGTCAAAAACAGGGTACAGTTGCCTCTAAGTGATAAGTCAAACCCTCTTTTTCCCTTCCACTTCTCTTTCTTCTCTGATTTTTGCTCCCTGAGGGGTAAAACACACCACGCACAGAGAAAAAGGGTAAAGTGCTCATGAGAGGAGAGAGAAACTCTGATGGCTCTGAGGGAAAGTCAGAGCAGTTTGTCATTATCTTGTCTGTGGTGCTATAATTATACCCCCACTTTTCTCTTTGAGATGTGCTGGCACACACACACTGAGACACGCTGGTCTCTGCTCAAGTTGTTGTATATGCACAAATCATTGTGGTCCACAAATGTACAGCAGCACACGTTATAGGCTGACAGTCAACACACATCACAGCCTACATGTACAGTTCTTGGGGCCCAGCAACTGTCCTGTGTCACTTTGCTCCCTGTGTGATAAAACTCTTTATTCTGGATGTTTTTATTTAACTATGATGAAATGTTAGCGTATGGTGTGCAACAGACATGGGCCTTCTGCAGGACAAAGCCGAAAGAGGCAGGCGGAGCAGGTGTGTCAGGTCAAGACACCACCAGGAGCAAGCTCGTTGTTTTGACATTCACATACCGAAAATGTTTTCCCCAGGGTCGGACTTTTAAGGCAGAGTTCTACGAGGTGTCTGAAGAAGAATATTCAGTGCAAACAACCTGAACGGTGGTGTGAGTGCATGTGGGTGCACTGTGTACTGTGCGTCTGGTCACAGTGCAGTGATAGCACACAAGTATTTTGGCCGCAATAACACAGTCATTACTTCCTCCCCACTGTACCTGTCAAATTTGGCTCCATGTGACTCCTTTTCCTCAATGAAATTCAAAGCTAAGTGCTGGCATTTTGACACAGTTCACCAGATTCAGCACTTCCAAATGGTGCTTGAAATCTTTACATAACAGCATTGCAAGTGTTGCAGGAGCACGGGGAGCAGTGCACCGCTGCACAACGAGACGATGCTGACAGGAATGGTGGTCAGATTTAAACTAGCTGCAGTTTTTAGTGTTCATAGGCAAAACCTTTGGTGCTAGCATGTCTCCATCTATCCAGTTAGCAAAATCTTTTTTGACTCTCCATTTCTGCATATCCATTCCAAATGGGGCCCGTTAACCAGCATGCAGCTGCAACAGTTTCTTCTCCCACTGTTGTGTTTTCCACAGACAGCCTCATTCAAATGTACTGGGTCAGAGTCAAAGATAAAGCAGTGTAAATGTTTATCCCTTTGCCCTGGGATGGAGGCGAGTCTCAGAGCTCAGGTTGCAGGTTTAATGTTACTGTGAGACAGCGAGGGTCAGGTTTACCCCGGTGTCCGATATCCTGGCGTGACCCCACCACAGAGTTCACTGTCCTCAGTTAATTCTCTGTTTATGTGGGATGTGTTTTTCATTTTGAACACTACATTTGCAAAAGGATTCTGTGCTTCTCCCAGAGTTCTGTCACTGTTAGGGTGGAAAAGCATCAGTTAAACCATCGTGGGATGTTAAAAAGGGTTCATTAAAACCTCTGCTAGTGAAACTCTTATGCTAACAGCTCCTTTTGGGAAGCTGCTTCCTTCGGCTTTCACTGCTGCTTTTACAGACTAGCATCCAGGTAGTTCTTCAGTAAAATGATATCTACACTTGATACAGAAAGCTCCACCCAGCAGATTGACAGGATTGCTTTTTAGGTGTATTACATATAAAAAGTGTGACTCAGTGTTGTTGAGGCTTTCAACACTACACTGTAGCTTCTAAATGGAAATGCTCAGCCATGATCCTGGCTGCCTGTTTCACTCATAATATGTCTTTTAGCATTTAAAAACACCACATGGACATGTTAGCAAGGTAAAAAAGTGAATTTACTCATGAGGGGGTCTTTGACTGGTGTTAGGATTCAGTTAAGAACTAAGCGGTGACCCTGCAGCAAAAAGCATCGTAGTACATGTATATCTGTGTGTTTGCATGCTTGTTTGGCCTTGTTGCCCTCCGGCAGGGAAAGCTTGTGCTTTTGCCTCCTGGCATTACACTGTGTCCATTCACTGCCTCCCTGCAGTGCCCTTATGTAACAGCATCTCAAAAATCATGAATCAGTAGATTCACTGCTTTAAAGTTCTCTTCTTTGCTGTTTTTCTAAACGCGTTTGGGGTGTCTGGAGGTTAGAAAAGCTGGTTTGTAGGATTTAGTCCCTGTTCCTTGTGGCTCCAGCTCCAGTTAAAACATAGCTCAGTTTTAATGAGAGTAGGCACCGCACCAAGTGTAAGAGTTTAAGCATCTCTGGGTCTTGTTAATAAGATGAAGCGGCAGATTGGTGTCAGCAGTAATGTGGGTGTTGCACCAGATGGTTGTGTAGAACAGCGAACTTTCCATTTACTAGTCAATTTATGTCCCAACCATTAGCTACGAACATGAAAGGAGATTACCAGGAATGAATTGACATGATTCAGACGGACACAGACAACTGGACTACCTGCTGCCACCATGGATGGATGGATGGATGGATGGATGGGAGTTGCCGTATAACGTCTTAAAAATCCATTGTATCTCACAAGGTTGTTACAACATTGAACTGAGGTACAACTTCAAGTTGGGATCTTCCCAAACAGGTGTAAGCTAATAAAGAATCAAGAACAATTAGATCATTGAAGACAAGCACTGCGTGGCCTTTAATAAAGTCTTTGCCAAGCTATCAGCTACTAATTATTAAAATGTTAAAAGTAAAGTCCTATAAATTCCAGCAACCATTATTTGGACTACGTAGGGAAAGGGATTGATTTTCCTGATGCATTCACAGTTGCTTCTTGCACCATTTACTTGCCTTTGGCAGAAAAATATATTTCAACCTGGCATAATTCCCATAAACGTGGCTCTCTATGGCTTGTGCTAACCTCGTACATCTGTGGTAGAAATTTCAGGGAAATAATTATTTTTGCAAAACAGCATGTGTTGGGACAAGGTTTACATTTCAAAAGATTGTGTCAGTCGCAAATCTAGTACCCTGGAATAGCCATGTTCAATAATTATATATGCTGTACTATTTCTCTCAGCCAATGTCTCCTTTGTAATGTCAGATCATAGTAGCTCAAGGAAAATGTGGAACCAGGCGACGCTGTATATTGCTAATGTATCTCATACACCACAATCTCGTCTCATTAAATTGCCTTTTGTTGCTGAATAGAGACGTGATTTCTTGGTAAAGCCAGCCTTGTTCTTTTCTTCCTGTTGAGTTTGGTTATTAGATGAGGTGTGCGTTGTTTGTCTGTTTCTCTCCGCCTTCCTTTTGTGTCTCCCCTTTACCCTCACCCCTGTCAGTCGAGGCAGATGATTGCCCTCTCTTAACCTGGTTCTGCTAAAATCTTTTTTTTTCTTCTCACCATGCTGCTCAGAGGGAATCTTTGGATTTGCTGGGTTTCTCTCATTAATATAATTTTGTAAGGTCTTCACCTTACTGTGTGAAGTTCGCGTTAGACGACTTATGATGTTTAATTTCCCCTCAAGGTGTTGACTTTAAAGTGTTGCCTTTAGTTTTATGTAAAGCAGCAGGGGATGTTGATGCAGTTATGAGTCATGATTACAGTTCTGTGTGCCACAGCCATCCTCACCTTTATCAAAGTACAACAAAGCACAATCAAAACATGGAAATTCATTATTTCCTGCAGTTTCCCATATTTACCTTTGAGGTCCCTTTAATTAGTACTTTCACCCTCTAGCTCTTCCTTCAGAGCTGCTCAGTACACGTCTGTGGTTGCACTGAGCTTTTTCCAGGTATGAAAGTGTGAAATTGCATGAATATGAAGCAGGGTGTTACAGAAAAAGAGCATGTGTTCTCAGTCGTTTCCCTGGATAAATACAGGTAAAGAAACATTTCCTCGGGTCTTTTCCATGTCGTGGTGGGAGCAGGCGGTCGGTGTGTCACGGCCCGGTTCCTCTTCATGGGCTCCACTTCTCATAAATTACATATTGGAAAGTTAATGTGCTGCTGGCCTCAGTGGAAGGGATGAATGTGCCTCATAAACTGTCAGCATTGTCAAGGTTTTACAGCAGGGGCTCACCTTGTTGCCTTTTACAGAGTCAGGTGAAGCATAACACAGTTGAAAATCAGGTGTGTGTTTGGTACAGTTGTGGTACACTGGCAGCTTTCTCCCAGCCTGCTCTATGAATGCCAGCCTGTTAGCAGAGAGACAGACGGCCTTTAGTGCTCACTGTGTGAGAAAGAGAGGTGCTTTGATGAATCCTATTGATCTTTGTTTAGTCGACTTCACAGCTCGGGAGCACAGGCAGAAGCTGATGCACAAACACTAGACGGGGCGTGCAGACGGATCACGTTTTAGGAGACAAAATGGAAAAAGCATCCTTCCAACTTTACCACCATTAAACTAAAGTGAGGATAAATTCCGCGGCGGCACTTTACCTTCACTCTGTTCACTTTGGATGCGTCGATTTTTCAAGACACTCAGTTTTTTCTATATTGCCATTTTGACGCCTTGCAGAGACAGAGGAGTGTAAAGACTGGAGGGTCTGCACCACAATGTAGCCTTACCGAAAATAAACAGGACCGTCCAATTAAATGAGGAAATATCTAAATAGCACTATTGACTGCTGCAGTGTTTAAATTGCAATAGGAAGCAGTATTTTATTTCTTGGAGGAAAATGTTTCTGGCAGCTTCTCTAAACAAAGTGCTCTGACGCTCTGCAGAATCACTTGGCTACAAATCACGATGCATTAGCATCTCATTTTCTCCCCAACAGTATTTAGAACATATTTCTCAAATTCTGAGGAATACATTATCAACAGAGAGCTCTTCCCATATGTATGGTAATTCAAGCGTGAATGTAACATTCTGCAGATATATCTCGGGATGAATTGCCTTGAAGTCCTAATTCTTAGTCAGGGTATCATCTCAAAATGGCCCCACAGCTAATATCTGCTGCATTGAGACCTTGTGGTGTTTCCATTTAAAAAAAGCAAAGTTATCTTTACATTCAGAGCCTCCCACTTGTGTATATCTTTGTACACCTAACAGATATACGGTGTTCCTTCATTATGTGTTGCATGTTGGTGCAGAAGCAGCAATTAAAGCACTTTAAAACCCTTAACAGCTGTCATGGCTCGTCAGATCTGACCACACAGACATATTTTTAGATACAGTGTGAGTTATAGCTTCCAGAGAATATCATTATCTCTTATGTGCATCACAAATGCATAAATCTGTAAGGAAAAAACTAACTTCTTTCTAGAACTTAAGTGACAAGTACTATTCATTTTTAACATTGCCCTGTAGTACAGTGATCCAGTGAGAGTTGTCTGCACATGTGTGGGTACACTGCCAACAGGGACTATTAGTAAGTATTCCAGCATATGTCTACAGCTGCCATTTGGTCCATCTGTAACCAAATACTGGCCTAAGAATGGGGCTGGTGTTATATGTTGGACTTCCACAGGACACCTTTAAGCACACAGCTGACCATGTTCTATGTATTATTTTCACTGCCATCCACAGACTAACCAGTACTTTAATGCTAGAGCAACACTATATAACCAGGATTTTCAGCATCCATCTGTCCTTCCATTACAGTCTCTATACCATCTTCTTCATCCTGTAAAGGGTCATTGGAGGCTGGAGTTTCTCCCAGCTGACACTGATGAGAGGTGGAGGACACCCTCGACAGCCTCCCAGTCCATTTTAGGCCAGTTTTCTGTCTGATTGTGATTCAACAGACCTCTCTTCAGAAATATGCGTGTTTAATCTAAATAACATAAGCTCATAAAGAGAGATTAATGGGCCCACGGCAGTAAATTCAATTACCAAAAACCAGCTGACAAGTGAACAGGCACGGCAGGATTTATAGGAGGTCCCAGGACAAGCAGGTTTTGTTGGACCCCTACTGACCCCCATTATAGATGACAGTTTCATTATTTCTCCAGGCGCCCATAAACCAACCAGCAGTCTGCAGATTAAAAGTTGATTGATATTAATTCTCGGTTATTATTAAGGGGCCACGGTTTTAAAGAAGTTCTCCTGTTTCAGCTTCTCAGATGTAAATGTTGGCTAGACTCACTTTTTCAATGAACTCAACATGTGTGTGCTGACTGTTGATCAGACAAGAAAAGCAACATGAATATTTATCCTCATAGTTTCAATCGTAGCATCTGAACTTGTTGAGTTTCTCCAAGACGTTTCACCTCTCGTCCAAGAGGCTTCATCAGGAAGCCATCCAACTGGAAAAACCTTCAATAAACAGAGGGGGAGGCCTGAGACATCCCCTCTCACCTGTTAACAATCCAGTATTACATTCTCTACCCATTAAGAACAGAACCTCCTCACACCTGGCCACAAAGG
Source organism: Dascyllus trimaculatus (assembly GCA_024666655.1). Lineage (NCBI taxonomy): Eukaryota > Metazoa > Chordata > Actinopteri > Pomacentridae > Dascyllus > Dascyllus trimaculatus. The sequence goes on from CM045465.1 coordinate 25,397,626, forward strand.
GCCTTAACGAACCCCACTATGAGAGGGAAGGACCCAACGACTCACATAATGAGTTGAGGGGAATCACACACCCAGCAGACTGAAGCTTCAATAGTGTTAATGGCTTCTGAGGAGTATAAAAATCTGGAACTCCCAACCAGTTAGTTTAGAACTGACGAAGCCTCTTGGATGAGACGTGAAACTTCTTCGAGAAACTCAAGCAAGTCCAGATGCTACGATTGAAACTACGAGGATAACCGTGACCTGGACGACTGAGAATCTTCACAGACACATGAATATTTGTAAGACCTCTTCCATTCAAATGCTGTTTTCCTTTCTTTCTCCTTGTCCACTTCTTTCCCCCTCGTCCACCTTTTCTTCTATAAGTTTATCCTTACTAAATAACTCCTTTAATGGTTCCAAATCTTACGAAAAAGGTTACATTTATCCCTCAGTGAGCTTTCCAGCCTTGACAACACCAGCAGGTCCCTAACACAGTGTCCCTAACCAAGTGATTTCCAATCCAAAAGAATGACCCTTGTAGCAAGGAGTGTGAAACCCCAGTTTTATACCTTGTTAACATGTCCATATGGTTTTTTTATGTTCTGGAAAATTGAACCAAATAAGCAGTCCATGCCATGGCTGAGTGCTTCCACCTTGAAACCGCAGAGTGCTGATGACAGAAACACATTCAGACAGCCAGAGTTTCACACAGAACAAATCCAAGGAATCAGTTTTGTCAGCTTGCGCCGTGGGATTTTCTGTATCATTATTCTTCTTTAGAATCAGTTTCCAGTGTAGACATAAATGGCTGAATTAATCCAATATTACAACTTGCCATTGTGTAGCGTGGAGAAGTTTGACAGGGTTTGAACAGAGCTGTGGGTGAGCTGGTGTGCTGGAGCTGCAGTGAGTGTGAAGGGTCATGTGGAGAGAGAGGCAGGGACTATTTTTTGTAAAAGCAGAGATTACATTTTAGGAGTTTAATCACTGGCTGGTGAGAAATGTAATGGTGGGTATTTTTCACCATTTTGTGACATTTTCAAATGAGCTTCTGTTGCTGCTGCAGGAATAAAACTTCACACACTGATAGAATGAGATCCCATCCCTCTAAATGTTCTTTGTGTTAGTTGCTGTTCAGATAGCAGCAGTCTAGATGAAGGATGGAAAGCATGTCATAGAAGATGTTTTGCTTCAGAGGAACCCTTTTACATCAATCAGATCATATAGACCCAAGTGATAAGGAGTAAACCTGGGACTTCAGGGTCCCCTTGGGGTCTGGGGGCCCTGGCCAGTTGTCTGCCTTGGAGGTAATTCAATATGTAGCACATTCTGTCTTCCTTCTATCTTTCTATAATCTCTTCCTGGCCTCCTTCCTCTGTCTTCCGTTCTTTGCTACCATCAGCAGATCAGGAGGAACCTATTCATTACCACCGCTGCGACAAGTGTGCTCAGCACTGATCCTCAGATCATATTTCAAACTCATAACAACTTTCAGAGAGAATAATACAACCGTGGCGAGGAAATGAAGACTTGAAATATGGAAACACAATCTCCACGTCCCCCTGTCATCACTTTCTCACACATTTTAACAACAAATGTGCAGCGACGAGAGAAGAGCGCCGCCGTGAATGTACAATGGGCTCATCTTGAACTGCTCTCGACATCTGAAGATAAGAAAGTGGAGGCTTCCCTGTTTGCATATACAATGCTGACAGTGACTTTAGGGGGAGATTAAGTTGAAATGTATGCATAAGGATTTTCTGTCCCTCTCCTCCATTTTTATTTCTCCCAGTTTTGATGAAGTTTGCCAGACAGAATGGATGCAGTTGCTAACAGAGTGCAATATCTGTCACACCCACACCGTCACATCTGAATCAATATATACTATCTGTACGCTGTAACACTAACTAATTCATCATATAGTGCATCTGCTCAGAGAAACTGCTGAGCTGAAGGTTTCAGGCCCTTATGGGACCTTGACCAATCGGAAGAGATCAAACTAAATTGACCATATCAAGTGAAGCCGCTAACTACTTTCCTAACTGTGGTTTTACGACTTTTGCTGGCTCTCATCCGATGCTGACCCTCCAGTTCATGTCCACAGGGCATTAGGTGAGAAATGTGCACGCAAATTGCCGAGTAATGATATCTGCTCTCCCACGGGAACAGCTTGACATGGCCAGAGGTCAGTGACCTCCATCACCACTGTATCGACACATCACCTCTCCCATCTCCTCTGTCTCCCTCTCATCCTCACTCTTCCATTGAAACGGCACAAGAGACTTGACTGATCTGCTTGGAGAGGAGATAAAATGGCGGGAAGTAATCCTGTACAAAGAAGGGAGATAAGGAGAGGAAAAAGTGAGGCAGAGCAGGAGATGACAAGATTCCCCCCTTGTCCTTTTTTTCCCATGTTAATTGCAGTGTTTGTCCTCCTCTGGGATGGAGGGCCGCACGCTCGCTGCGACATTTGTGAGAATCCCAGCTTGATGTCTCTGCTCAGATAAAAAAAGGGAGAGATTTTCATCAACAAAGAGCTGCTATTCACTCAGCGCTGTTAAGCCTTAGTGGGCTTTGATGTTGCAGCGTTAACATGAATAGGGAGGAGTGCAGTGAACACAAAGAGCAGAGAAGTGGGAGAGATGCAAAATGAGGCCTTCTTCTGGAGCAGAGACATTCATAATCCATTATGCCCTGTCAGCCTCCACTTCCTGTTCCCTGAAACACCTAAAACAGGGCCAGCAGTATGAAGCAGGGAAGCCAGAATCTGCATGAATTCTAATAAAGAAATAAAGAAAGTGATAAAGTTCCAAAGTAAAAGCTAACTTCATCTCCCCCATTAACAGTGGAGGAAAGATTATGTTTTTTATCTGGTGGGAACGGGATATTAAATTTTCCACATAAGATATTATCTCGTGGGAGTACAATATTATGTGCTAGGCACAGTCCTGTGTGAACCACATCCGAATGTTGTGCACACAAATTATTATTTTATGAAAGAGCAAGAGCTGTTGTGCACACAAATGGCTTCTGTTTGTGGGGATCTATACTGCATGGATCGAGATCTAATCAGCATGTTTGTGGAAGCAGGGTTGTGTCCCATTATGTTGTATGTATAACTTGTATTTAGGAGTGGTATTCTTTTAGACAATTCAATTCCAGGCATATAGTGTGTGAACATGCTGTGGGATCAAGGGTTGTTGATTAGCTTTGTGCGGGAAGCAACATCCTTCTGTAGCAGAATGTTGTAGGGGGGAAAATGAATGTCATGCATGGTTTGTTTTGGGAGAAAATCCTGCTCAGGTTTTGGGACCAAATCCGTTTTTAATAGCAGAAGTTCTTTAAAATGGGCGTCCGAGTCCGAGCTGACACTTATATTTTATTTCCGTGACACTGAAATGAAATTTCTTAAGCCAATCAGCCTGAATTCTCTATTTGATATGAAAAAAAAAAGGTTTGCCTGGAAGAACGCAACTACTGAACCTGACATGAGGCCAAAAACACGAGGCGGCAGTTACTGGGACTCCAGGGACACAGCAGTGTTACAGAGTGATGCTTCTGTCAGCCTGCAGAGACACAAACCAAACGATAGATCACTTTTATTTCGATCTGCCGTCAAGTTACACACGATAACACTTCTTCTTTTTGCTTGCTTTATCGTTTTTTTTTTTCTTCATTTGCTCCTTTATTAGTTACAGTTACAGCAAATGTAGAGCGACAGAGCATGAGAGTGACGTGCAGTAAAGGTCTGGGCGAGCTGGGAGTCAAAGCAGGCACCCGCTGCTTGAGGACATTTGCGCCCATGTTAGATGCTCCCTGACCCCAATTTCAAAAAAAGCTCTAGAGAAGCTGCTTCCTGAATATTTTGCACGCTGTTTCTTGATAATAAGACAGGAGAAATAAGTGCCATTGTACGTTTTGCAAATGCACGTGTCAGAACAGATCATTTCACCTCCTTTTTCACCACAGAGCAAAAATATAAACTCAGCATGCCAGTGGTCTTCTTCTAAGACTGACAGAAGAAGTAAAGTATCTCATTTGTGTTGTTCTAGCACTGACAACCTCATTAACTGTGTGCGTGTTATAGATGTGTGATACTAATGCAAATGCAAACAGTGGATACACTGACTAGTGATTGCTGGTCTATGACGGTACTCATCATCTACCAATTGTCATTTCTAACATAGTCGTATTTCATACAGTCCTACAAACACATTGTGGAGGTAAGTTGTTTACAAGACTGAAAATATCATGTTTTTGGATCTCCATAGTCCATCCATCCATCATCTATACACTGTTTAATCCTCTGTAGGGTTGCAGGGGGACTGGAGCCTATCCTAGTCGACTCAGGGCGAAGGCAGGAGACACCCTGAACAGGTCACCAGTCTATCACAGGGCTACATATAGAGACAAACAACCACACTTTCATTCACACCTACGGACAATTTAGAATAATCAATTAACCTCAGCATGTTTTTGGACTGTGGGAGGAAGCTGGAGAACACAGTGAAAACCCACGCTGCACAGGGAGAACATGCAAACTCCACACAGAAAGATCCCAGGCGTCCTAACCGGGACGTGAACCGGGGATCTTCTAGCTGTGAGACAACGCTGCTAACCACCGAGCCACCGTGCAGCCCGATTTCCGTAGTGACTGGTATTATATAACTCCAACCAAACCATGTCCCTACACCAGAACCAGGCTGCATCTGAAGGTCTGAAGGTTTCTGAGTGAGAGCCATCCACTGATGAGGCTGCCTGGTCATTAAAATGAATATAGTTTTGCTGTGCTCCATCAGACTTGGTGAAGTTGCATGTTAAGCCTTAGAGAAAACTCTGCTGTAAAAAATTAATTTAACGTTTGTGTTCTGGATCAGGTTAGAAACCACACAATACTGAATACAGCGAAGAGCGCCTTCAGATATGCTCCAGTGTCCTGGCTCTAGCTGGGATGCTTTTAGTAACAATGGTCCAATTCACTTCAAATGCGGAAAAGAACATGATAGCATGACTATAAAGTCTTTACAGTATCATTAATGAGTGTTTTTGTCTGTTCAGTAACATGGACAATGTTGCTGAAATGTGAAGTCACAGTGGGAAAAGCCCCGTCCTCCCACTTCTTCCCCCTATTGATTCTTCAAGCATATAAAGAGAGAGCGCCTGAACCTCTGACCTGTAGCCCCACATGACTATGAAGCATGACTTTTACAGACATCGCTCTGAGATATCTCCGATTTGATGTCATGTGTTTGACTGGCTCCTTCGTGACTTCTTAGTTGTGGCATTTTCACGCTGGATAGCTGATGTACAGGTGTGGAACACATCACACAGCTACTTTTGTACTTTGTGATCAGAGAAAATGCTGTAAGAGATTGGTTTCCTCCCATGTGCTCGTAGCCAGCTGTGCTCATGATGAATTGCTCACTTGGAGACATTTTTTGAAGACGGGCTTCAAAGCGAAACGCACACAGACCTCTTTAGTCAAGCTGTCCTTGTGTACAGCGCCTGGTGGTGGTCCCCGAGTCGTTTCATTACTTCATGTCAGCAGCTCTCCCACCCTCTCAGCCCAGCCAGTGTATCGCTGAAAGGCCACGCTTGTTTGGAGTGGGATGGAGCGCCACAGATGCAGGCCGCAGTACAATCAATTTGGATTCCACGAGGAAGCCGGGGCACTGCCCTGGAGGGGAATTCAGGCCCAGAGGAAAAATAATCAAGAGGCAAAAGAAAACATTTCTGCCCCTCACATGCAAAGCCCTCAGGCTGCTCTTTTCACTCCCCCCACCAGCCTCCTCCCATCCCTCCTGCCAAGGTCCACTTCATCACAGGCGTCACGCTGAATATGAAATACGCCTCAGATGAATGATTGCTGACTGGATCTACGCATATTGAACACTCAATATCTGTAATATCCTCCAATATCATTATTTTTTCCCCATACCCTCGGACTAATCTCTATCACAGTCTGTGGAGCGGCTCAGATAGGGGAAAAAGACTGAGTCAATAAAGAGATGAGTATGATAATAAAGGCTGAGATTAATAACGCTCTCTCTGTCTGTTTGCCCGTCTACCATCTATCTGTCCTCATCTCTCACTCTCTCCTTCTGATTTGGTTCAGTTTCATTCATTCTTGAACACTTTAGAGGCACTGTAAGACTCTTCTTACATTGCCAAGGAAATGATACAGTAACACATATAAATTGTCAGATCTTGAAGGTCCCTTAAAAGGATTAAAGCCGTATGAAAAAGTCTTCAGTTTAATTTATAAAGGTCTTGAATATTTCGCCTTTTAGCTATAGAGGGTAGTGGTAGTAATAAATGTTTCTATATGTCATTGAGAGGAGAGATTCTGCACTTGAACCAGTTTTCTGTGATGAATTAGGATCAGTCAGGAGATAAAAAGGCTCTCATTCTACCTTGTGGCCTGAATACAAAAATCCCAGGTTTGGATTTTTTAAAATTGTACATTACATTTGCTTTTTTATCGTGGACATGATGCTCCTCTGGTTGTTATTATTTTTAATTAATAAGGATTTAAATTACTTTTTTTGTCCCACCAACAGCCAAGTTAAAAAAAAAAGAGTAGAGATAAGCAGGAAGTCTGAGGCCCTAGAGAAGCTGCAGCCGATAGCAGCACTGCATGTTTCAGTGTTTGTGGGTGTGGTTGCTGCGGCTGTCTGCCTGTTAACCAGCAGTGGGATTGTTGTGATGAACTGTGCTCTGTCAAACACTGCAGCAGGTCAAGATGTTAGCAAAAATATTAGTTCAATCAATCAAGCCCATGCATCAGTTCCAGGTCCAGTTAATTGATTTATTATATCAGTAACAATAATTCTTTAATCAGCGAGATGTACTGACATAAATGTGATATAAATGATACAAATTCATGTACTTAATAACAACTGTTGGCTTTATTGTCACTACTGATAGTGAGACAGATATTAAATTGCATTTTATGTAGTATTAAAAGGGTTTTTAAATGTCTTACTTTTAATTTGGCGTGTAATATTATTAGAAAAATATAGACATGATCATTTTTTAATGCAATTATTGGTACTATGCATATATCATGTATTTTTCTTGTATATTTAAAACAGTAATTGTACTTAATATAGAAAATATGTGGTCAATTTAAATAATTTTGAACACAACTGCCTGGCATGTATTGTAAAAAATTGTAATATGTGATCCATTAATTTATATTCCATTACAATAAATTAAATATAGAGAAGGTTCATTTTATTTTGTGTAGTAATTGAGCAAACGATGATTACTGTGATACACAGACCAACAGTCAGTTGTCGCTTTTTTTGGCAATTATCCAGATGCTAATTTGGCCCCTGAGGTACCAGGTTGCATCTATTAATGATAATAAATAGAAGACGTCCTGCTTGCCTGCAGTTTAAGATGCTGACCACAGTGTCCCTGGTTTAAGTTTGGCCAGGGACCTTTTTTTCTTGTCATCATGCATCTTCCCCTCATTATTTCTTATCAGCTCTCTGCTATAAATGGCGTAATTAAAGCAAAACAGCAGCAGCAGCTCTAAGCATATGCTATGTTTACCCTCCTGCCTAATATGAATTTCACAGCAATATCCCTCTCCTGTCCCCCCCGTCCTGTCTTTCCTTGTCCAGCCGGAGCTGTCGGGAGCCGCCGTCCTCCACCAGGCCAGAAGGGATCAGGTAGTGGACGCCTGTCGAGTCTACAGCGCGTCCAGTCGTAAGCGGAGAGTCCTGACACCCGGAGACCTCAAACATCTAGTGGTGGATGAAGACCATGAGCTCATCTACTGCTATGTCCCTAAGGTGGCCTGTACCAACTGGAAGCGTGTAATGATGGTGCTGACAGGCCGGGGCAAATACAGGTGAGTCTAGTGAGTCTAGACTGTAAATGGTAAATAGACTTAGAGACCGGCCCATTTATTGTTGTTCTATGAAATTTCTTGTGTATCAGTTGGTTCTCACTGTCCTTATGTGTCTCTTCCACAGTGACCCAATGGAAATCCCTTCCAATGAAGCTCATGTTCCCTCCAACCTGAAGACGCTGAATCAGTACAGCATTGCTGAGATCAACCACCGCCTCAAGAACTACCTCAAGTTCCTCTTCGTTCGTGAGCCCTTTGAGAGGCTGGTCTCTGCATATCGTAACAAGTTCACCCTCAAGTACAATTCCTCCTTCCACAAGCGCTTTGGCACCCGCATCGTCCGACGCTACCGCAAGAACGCCACACAGGAAGCCCTGCTCAACGGTGCCGACGTCAAGTTCAAGGAATTCGCCGAGTACCTGGTGGATCCGGCTACGCAGCGTGATGGTCCGCTCAACGAGCACTGGCAGACCGTCTACCAGCTGTGTCACCCGTGTCACATCCACTACGACATGGTGGGCAAGTACGAAACGCTGGAAGAGGACGCAAACTACGTGTTGCGGCTGGTGGGTGTGGGCGACTCTCTGCGCTTCCCGAGCTACGCCAAGTCCACTCGCACCACAGACGCCATGACGGCTCAGTTTTTCAGCAATATCAGCACTCAGCAGCAGATCCAGCTCTACCAGCTTTACAAGTTGGACTTCCTCATGTTCAACTATTCCATACCCAGCTACCTGCGGCTGGACTAATGGAGGACAGAGCTGGGACTCTGAGAGTGGCTACCTTGTTTAAAGAGAGGCAACAAAAAGAGTGAAGGGCAGAATTTTTTTGGAAGTAAACTTGATTTAAAAAACTGTCGTACCTTACAGGTCTGAAATTGGTATGTAAACAGGTGCTGAAAGATTGAGGTGATGCGTGCTGTGTGGGTATAAATAGGAGGATGTCCAATCACCAAATACAGAGGGCACTGATCGGATAAAAATGTGGTCTGAATGGACCAAAGGCATGCAAAGAGAGGAGTGTGTGGGTGAAGCAGGTCTTCAAGATGTTTAGAAAGGGGAGCTTATCCTCAGAGGACGGACTTGAAGAGGGATTCTCCTGATGATGTTCCCTACGTGTTTAAACAAACTGCTGACAAATTAGGCTGCTTCAGATTCTGCAAAGCAAACAGCGGCCTCGCACGCGCCCTGACCCCAATGCATCGTGGGAGCTAAGCTTATCTCTCCCTCCCCCTGATCAATAGAGAAACTCCGTCAAATTGTAAAACACAGTTCATGTCCTTCTGCGCTGTCAGCGCGGTGAGTTAGCGCCCATTACCCTTGCCCTCATTAGATTCATACATTTCAGAGGGAAATTGGCTCATCACCGCCTCAAGGATGCCCTGTAATTGATGGCTACTGATTTCACTCTCAAGACCTCTACAGCTGTACCTGGTGGTGTAGCCTTCAGCCAAAAGTTTGAACAAAACAAATTGTCACTGCTTCCTGTCAATACAGTGTTGGCAGAAGAGACTTCTTCTGTTCCACCCTGAGGACTCGGTGAAATCAGAGACTCCTGCTGCAGCAGTGAAGTATGGAAGTGCTTAATAAACCATCGCCTGTAACACCCAACATCCCTAACACTCTGAGCTACAGGACGAGGTTAGGAAAGGTACGGGAGTGCTCATGAGGAGGGGCTCACCAGCTGTGAGCCACAAGTCTGCCGAAAGAAAAGAGACGCCTGTGTGGTTGTGAGGAGGGTTAAAGGCACTGGATCTCATAACCACCAAGCCCCATACAGGGGCTCCGTGGAGACACCCAGGGCCACACCCACAAGGCCTGCTCCAACAACCAAACACGTCTTTTAGTAAATTAAGATTATCCTTTTGTCTTCATGCTTATTTTTATTTGTATTGTCTTTTGAATCATTGCTGCGAGCAGCAATAACAAAATACTATTTAATTTGCTTTGTTGGTTAATCTAAGAGAGAAGATTTAATATTTGTTTTCCTGAGCTGATGAACATTTTAGGACATTTTTAAACTTGGACTGTTGTTAAGAGTTTTGTTTCTTCATGCTGGTTTCTTTTTTCACAGTTTGCCTCTGATACATTATCAGTGCATCTCAGCGTTTCCATTTCTGAAGGATGTATGGTACACTTCAACCCGTGGCTTTGTCCTTCTGTGCCTGACATCATCACAGATTTATGGGTTAGTTTGCATTTGCTGTTGTCAAACGTTTGCTGCCAAAATGGCTGAGAGCCTCAGAGACCCACAGTCAGTGTTCAGTGCACATTACTGCCATTACGCAAATCCATGAGAAGATTCCCCCTCAGCTCCACCTCCCCCCACCACACACACACAACCAGAACCTGAGCAAGTTGCTTCTCTCAGTGTACATATCAGCAACCGACTGCCCCATCACAGTGTCAGAATGTATCCCATACTGTACTGAGATTAATGTTAGTAATGCTAAGCAGTGTCAAGGTTAATAACTGCACTCCTCATCAGACTGTGAATGGGATCACAGGCTGTTGTGTAAGCATTGCACCATAGGGAGGGAGAGAACATCTGACCTGCCAGCCTCACACAATAAACACACACTATAGTCTAAACCACTCCAGCTTCACAGTAAAAGAGACTTCTCTTGTAAGAGCTGCCTCTCTTTGCTGCGTTCGACTAAACTAGAAATATCTTAAGCATTAGTGCGTAAGTGTACCTTTCTCGCTGTGTGTTCCACTGAGAGGAACAGAGCCCCAGTCTGAATGGAAAACTGAAGTGCTTTATTCCTGCAGCTCTGTTGGTATTGATAACATTGAACTCACCAGACTGAGTGTAGAAAAGCTGGATTGCCAACTGATAAAGTCCTGAATCCCACAAGCCCCAGACTATGTGTGGCAAATGATTAATGGTAATTTGATTAACTTTCCCTGGGAATATGGGAATATGCATCACTGAAGAACAATATCAGCTGACATGATGAGGGCCTTAAGGTGGGTCCTTTATTACCTGATCTCAAGAGTAGGACCTGAACAGAGTCCCTTCAGTATAATTACCCTGGGGCTGACCTGTAGGTTCATTCTTAAGTTGTGGTAGTAGAAATGTACGTGCTACACATCTTCAAGCACAGTATCAGCTGTACCCTACTCAGCCCTGCCTCTTGCTCAATGGAATTGGCTCCATCCCTCTGAAGGACTCTAAAAATGAGATGTAGGTACAGCTAATGAATGCTTGCTTGGATGGATTGATGAGGGCTCTAAAAGTGGAGTGTGCAGTTTGTATCCAATACATTTTATGTCAAATTCAGTGAATATCTCCTCACGGTCCGCTAGCTTTTTGTTCTATGTGTGTGTGCTGGACAAAATCTAGCGTTCATACACAGCCCTGGCTCTGTAAATAGGAAACCAACAACACTATAGCAGTGTGCACAGTACAGGGGGAAAGGGCGGAGGAGAAAATGTGGGGGACAGGGGCACCCTCACCTCTAAGGTGTGTCCTGATTTATTACCTGATCTTAAAGCCCTGCTAAGGATTTTCAGAAAAAGCAGAGAAACAAGACTAAAAAAATCTAGTTCGGAGATGTTTATTTTTTTCAGCTGATACTATGCTTCAATGATTCAATGATTCAGTTCAGTTCAATTTTATTTGTATAGCACATGCTTACAACACATCATCACATAGCGCTTTACATAGCAGAAAAAACAGAAAACCCAACAATCCAAAGTTGCTTTTGGATTCCCTATGAGCAAGCAGTCAATGACAGTGGGAAGGAACCAAAAAAACCCTAGGATAGGGAGGGGAAAAAAAATCTCTGACAGAACCAGGCTCAGGGAAGGCAGTCATCTGCCTCGACCGGTTGGGTTGGGAGTGGGGATGAGGGGCAGGGATATCTTTTGTGCTGCATATTCCTTTATTCTTTTATGTCTAATCAAATTACCACACCATAATCCTGTGGCTATTATTCAAGCAGAATTGTACTATACAAAACACTGTAAAGGTGTTCCATTCAGCTTATTTTTAGACACACATTGGTACTATTACAGTACAACATTACATTAAATCTATTAGACACAGTGGCTGAATGAAATGTCAGTGGTTCAAGTTTGAGCTGCACTGCTTAACTGGCCATTCCTCAGATTTTACACATCAAGCTCACTATCCTCATCGCTGTTAGTGTCACTGAGGATGTGAAGAGTTGTATAGTTTTGTATGTAGTGCTGGAGGGAGCTCTCCACTCCTGAAGCTGTCACTGTCAATGTCGTCAGAACAGAACAGTGCTATAGGGTCGCAATGAGGGAAGTCGGATTCAGTGTTTACAGTTCAGACTTAGACTACAGGTCAGAATATCCCAGCTACTTCAGCTTTGACTACACATTTTTAAATGACCCCCAGCTTTTTGGAAGTGTAATATGAAATCCCTGGAGTGCTACCTTTCAAGTCAGTTGCATATAACTCTATAAGTGCTACATTTCCATGTTCATTTTTCTAGTGGTGACGCCTTGTCTCTAAAATGAAGCTGGTGAGTGAAATGTCAGCAAAACTGAGAGGTCTAATGACCTTAGATTATAAATAGACAGATGTATTTCCTTCAGGGACTAATTCTGGTGGGTGTCTTAGCTGCAAACCTCTTCTTATAGCTTTTGAAGTATTATTACTGTACATGTGTGCACATGCCTGTGTGTGGGGTTATAATGAGAGAACAGCCTTATTTTTCCTTTTTTTTGCTCCCACACAGACATCTGGCTCTAATAAAGGAGAAGCTACTGGCCTGGCCTGTAGCCCTGGCCCTGGTCCTCATGCAGAAACAATGACTTTATTCTCAGCGCAGCCTCCTCCTGGGTCAGGCGCACAAAAATACACACACATATTAGCACTCCTGCTGATGTTAACGCCACGCAGCATCTTACTCAGCAGTTGTAGGACGGGACACGGGCAGGCAGCACCTCTCCACTTTAGCACAGTGTCTGAGGCTGAGCTTAAACTGCTCATTTAGCCTCTAGAATGGAAGAGCAACGATACACAAAGGACCTCTTAGCCTGCAAACAAGCCATTACAGAGATCTCTCCTTCTCCTCGCTCCATTTTCTCCTCTCCCACCTCGCTCCTAAAGTGGCCTCCTGTATTAAGAAAACACAAGCAAGTCAATGTCGATGATCCCTTCTGTCCCTGCAGGGAAAGGGCAGCCGGCTCTGACAAACACAGCTGCTAAAAAATAATGTCCACAGGGAATCAAACAAGCAGTGAGAGGCCTCAGCGGACTCTCTGCCCAGGATAAAACCCAGCAGCCTCATTTGGACTGTTTTCGTCCCTATTCTTAACTCCACAGTCTGCATGAGACCTGTTCACTGGCCAGCCGTCTCGCTCTGAAGGAGGTTTATATTCAAGGCAAGCCGACGGGTATATTTATGCTGTTTTTGAACGACGTCTACTCTTAGACTGAACTACATATTTGCTTTGTTTTGCTGAAAGGAACACAGGAAGTCTTCTAAACATATCTGACGGTGTTTTCCCCGCAAGGAGGATTAGATGTTGTAATAATAAGTGTTTATTTTGTTATTGATGCACAGATGAATACATTTTGTAAATAGGATAATGTCACAGGCAGGGAAGCACCATTTAAAGTGATGGTTAGACATTTATTTGGGTTCTTGCTGAGAAATAGATTATAAGATTGATCCTCCTCGTCCGTTTCTATCTGTTCTATATGGAGCTACAGCTATGACCCAGTTAGCTTAGCTTAGCATGAAGACAGGAACCAGGAAGAAATGAAAAATGAAACACCAGATGCAGGACAAGTTGAAAATTCAGACCAGCAAAGTAGGAAAACAACAGAGAAGTTAAGTGTTACAGGAGAAAATGGGTCAAAATGTATAAATAGACGGATAAATAAATAATAGAAATGAAAATAAATCAATGAACAAACAGAATCCATCTAGAACCAGACTAAAAAGGTACATCTTGGGGTTGGTTTTAAAAATACCAACACTCTCAGCTGCCCTCAGCTCTTCAGGAAATCAGCTCCAGGGATGTGGGCCATAATAACAAAGGGATAGAGATATAATTAAAAGGTCACTACAAAAGACCTGAGGGTTCTAGAGGGCTCACAGAATTAAGGCAAATTCAATAAATGCATAGAGCCAAGACCATTAAGAGCTTTAGAAACCAATAACAGGATCTTTAAATCAATTCTGAAGCAGACAAACAGTCAATGCAGAGACTTTAAAATCTGTGTATTGTGTTTTCTGCCTCTGGCCTTAGTCAACATACATGCAACTGAGAGCAGCTACAGATAATGAAATTGAAATTGTAATATCAACAACTGGACTTCTACTTTTGCTTGCTGAAGACTTTTCGCCTCCATCTAAAAGGCAAAAGGTGTCATGCAGCATCTCATCCAACAGGGATCAAGTCCAGCTGCTTTCCCCTGAAGCTCTTAGGATTACTATGACCTGGATGAATGAAGGCCTGCATGCATATATCACTGCTGATGATGAAACTCGTCCTGCAGGAGGCACGATTATTTCAGGGCAATCAGTTCATATTTACTAAGATATTAAGTGTTGTAAAGTGTGGGTAAAATCTGTCTACCAGCACGTCCAAAGTTGCATTGAATCTTTGTTAGCTGTTTCCACTCTTATGCTAAGCTAGCATGCCGCTAGTTGTAGTGGCATATTTGACAAGAGTGATCCAAGTTTGGTATCAATCTTCTTATCTAGCTCTCAGCAAGACAGTGAAGAAGTGTATTCACTAAAGTGTAACACTATATCTTTACATCAGAGGATATCTAGAGGAAACACTTTCTATAGCTCCTGGGGTTTTACTGTTGTTCGTTTTTAGCACCAGACACACAATATTCAAAAATATATTCTAAATCCTGTCACATTTCATATCATCAGCACAGAGGGACAAAGCCAGGACCGTTTTTTATACTCCTTCTCTGCCTGTTACATGTCGGACATATCTCCAGTCCCAGTGCAGGATGTTTTTGTACAGTGTAGACATGATGTCATTCATTCTGTTGTTGTTTCTTTTTGAGCTGTATGTTTGGACGTGATATCGATTCATGACTTTTGGCTGCCTCACGCATTCACAGACACACACTGCCGTCGTGTGGCACTCTTTGTTTCTCTGTGCCTTTTCACTCACAGCAGCACGGAGACACTGGAAGGACGCAGAGCAGCCTCTCGGTGTGGTCACCTCGGGCGTCAGGACGGTGACTCACACCCTCAGACGCAATCAGAACGCGACTGGATGCACTCAGACCTGAAACCAATTCCACACTCCATTTAATGTTTGTTTCATGCGGAGGAGATAATTACGAAATTGATTTTCTTTAATTCAGCGTCGGTTTAGAAATGCAAAATTACCATGTAATGAGTTAGCTACTGTCTTTAGCTGCTCACAGATAAGTTCAGTTGTTGGGCAGAGCTGATAATTAGCCAGATTTGTTTACAACGCAATAGAGATTAAAAATAGGTTTCATTTTTACAGCCTTTATTCCAGCTGAAAATTATTATTGTCTGTTATTTAGTTGGCTGTTTTTGCCCTCTACACATACTTACGACAGAAGAGAAGACATGGCAGAGCAGCCACTCTGCAGCAGGAACACAAAGATCACACATACAGCAGCACCTGTAAGGCTGTGTTTTTCAATTCACACTCCTAAAATTCACTTTTCACATGACAGAGGCCCTCAGTACTCTCACACACACGTATCCATACCCAGCTCATCGTCTGCAGAGGCCCACGTGACTGCAGCCAGACGTTTAACGAGCTGAGAAAAGCTCCGACTCCCCCGCTGGCTCCTGGGCCCTCGGGTCATGTTCACACTGATGTGGCTGAATGTTCTCAAACAGGGATAAGAACAGACCCATGTTTGAGGGAAGAATGCTTTAGTGTAATTGTCACGTGACCCACCTTCGAGAACCTCGACTTGCACTTCTCCTCACATGTGTTCGGCACACAGCAGACAGAACTCTACGAAAACTGTCAAAGGTCTCGTTGTGCAGATCAAAACATGAGCTTTCTTTTGGAGGCAGTTTCAGCTGATTACAACTTGGATCCTATTTTGATGCGCTTGGCCACCAAATACAAATAAAAATTCCCCACAATAGAAAAAGGACGATACATAAGCAGGCACAGGATCAATAGATTGTAAACAGTTTATCCGGATTATGTAAACCACTTTATTTAAAGGTCAGACTGCAAATGACTCAGCTGGAATACTAATAATACAATCCCTTGTTGCACAGAAAAACTGTGTCCATAAATACAGCAGGTGAAAATCTACCAGCTGAATTACTGCCCACTTTTCATATTCAGCTAATAAAACCGTCCTGT
Source organism: Dascyllus trimaculatus (assembly GCA_024666655.1). Taxonomy (NCBI): domain Eukaryota; kingdom Metazoa; phylum Chordata; class Actinopteri; family Pomacentridae; genus Dascyllus; species Dascyllus trimaculatus. The sequence continues at coordinate 25,413,784 of CM045465.1, forward strand.
TGTTGTGCCTAATGGGGGCTACTTGGTATTTATAGAAACAACTGACCAATCAAAACAATAGACTGTATAGAAAAGATGGATGTAGCCTCCGGGTGTCAAAAGCGAAATAAGTGCCTTAAACCTGCATTCTTTCTGACAGCCAGCAGGGGGCGACCCCTCTGGCTGCAGGAAGAAGTCTGGTTGTATAGAAGTCTGTCGGAAAACGAGGCTAATTCTCTCTCGATTTGAGGCCTCAGTAAACATTTTACTAATGAATTTATGGTCTCAGTCGCTAGTTTCAAGGGTCCCTCAACGCAGCATGTTTTGGTTGTTGCACAGTGTACAATGAAATGAAGCAACAATCCTGTCAGCACAGTAAGAAGTGTGCGAATAGAAAATGTAAAAATCCAGTAAAAAATAGTACGTACAAGTGTAATCTAAGAAAACAGTGACATAGCTTATTGTTGTAAGGATAAGCATGATGTTCATTTTGTAAATTAGAGTCCCATTTAGTTTAAAATAGACAATAAAGCAGGGTATGTTTTGCAGAGGGACTTCATTGTGACTCGCAGGTCGCTACTGTATCATCATGTGTAGTGTCCTCATCACTTGTGGTTTCGTTATTGGAGTTTGCTTAACTTTTGGCACCAAATCTACTTGGTCAGGTTTAGGACAAGACCTTGGCTTCAGTTATAATACAACCAACTATGTTTACCACATTACAGAGCTCTGTTTTGTCCACTTAGAAACACAAATGCAAGAGGCTGCCGATGCTGTCAGTGTTACCCTGTTTATCAGAGCGGATGGTGGTGAGTCTACTGGGCCTACTAGAAGGTAGAGGAGGTCCATACAGGCCATTATGGATGGGAATGATGTGCCTGGAAGTGTCAGCTCTTGCCCTATTGTCGTGTTGTCGTCATGTTCCAAGAGCTTAACAACTTGGTGGGAATAATGTTATCACCAATAGATAGTTATGACCAAGTGTCCAAAACTTAAGTTCAAGTTCTAATAAACTGGATCTGTCCTTTTAAAAACCTGCTGCAGTTACATGATCTCTACCAAGAACCTTCATGCTATATCTTAAACGTTCTTAGCTGCACAGTGTATAGAGTAGAGTGTGCCCAGTGGGACACATTTAACTGATTTGCTCAGTGTGGGTGGAAGGCTTCTTCCACGCTAACAGAGTCTTCACATTTGTCCACATTATTGTGGCCGTGGCCCCAGCTGTCCTGCCAGGTTTCCAGTGTCTCTGTGTTGCCCTGACATCGTGTACGTCCTCCTGCAGGGGTCACACACACCTCCTTTGTTCCCAGCTGCCTCCTGTGCTGTCAAACGGCCTGGATGCTGCTGTAGTCTGTACAGTAACGTGTGTGTGACCTTTGAAGGAACGAGTTCTGAAATCAGCAGCGTCTCATACTGAATTTATACCATGTCATCAGCATTTCTCACCATGCGTGTTAAATGCTTTTGTGCTGTATCTACATGCAAGTGAGGTGGCTGGATGGTGGCTGTGTATAGGTGGAGTGTGTGTGTGTGTGTGTGTGTCTGTGCGTGTGTGTGTGTGTTAACACTGTGCTGTACCCGCTCTGCCTTAGAGGGAAGGTCTCCAAGGAAGGCGAGACACTCATTCTAACATGCGCCATTTATTTATTTATTTATTCTCAGACAAACTCCCCATACTGCTTCCTCGCTATCACCATGGAAACACACCTAAACTCTCCGCATCTCACTTCTCCTCCCGGGACAGCCGCTCGCTGTTCTGTTTTGCTCCGTTCATTTTCAGGCGTGCTTACCGAAACCATGAATAATTGACTGTACTGAGCGCTGAGTGTGGGAGAGTGGTGTGGATCCTACAGCAGCGCGACCCGCGGTTCATTCTGTCTGATGTTTTCACAATAAAATAACACTGAAACTCACAGTGCCTCCCACTGCTTCTTTCGTGTGTGGACGTCAAATATGCACCAGAGCATAGCTGTACATGACCTCTGACTCAGAAAGTTCTATGCGGCACTTAAACGCACCATAAAGAACAAGAACAAGACCCTGAATTCATCTTGCATACTCTTTACTGTGAGTGTTGGTATATAAGGTACTGTGTTTATATTAAGTCTGTTCAAGCCACAAGCATTGCAAATACTATAATTTCACTCTCTCAGTCATTATCTAGTAATTTGCTCATCATAAGCAACAGGACGCTACAGCAGTATCTAGATTCTTCACTGAAGTAAAGGTACTAATGCTACACTGCAGAAATACTCCCACTAAGAGTAACAGTACTGCATTACCACTGAAAATATTGCATGAGTAGAAGTATGTAAGTCTAATCAGGATAATGTATTTAAATTATGTAAAGGTACTCACTGTTACTGTCTTATATATGAGATTCATATTGCGTCAGTGTAAGCTGCATTTTAGTGTTGTAGTTGTTGAAGCTGATCTGAAGCTATTCTATGATTCATTTGGTTGAAGGTTCGTCTGCTGATGATTTTACAGATTCTAAACTGTACGTATAGTCAACCAAGACATTTCTAATTCAATAGATTAAGCCAGTCAGGAAACAAACCTTCACTTGCAACAAGCTGAAACCTCAAAACCATGTGTTTTTACTTTTGTTACAGGAAAAACTGCTCACAAGATCACTTCTGACAAGTCAGTTAATGAGCTGTGGGTTTTGACTGCACTTTACGTCGTCTTTCACAGAGCTGTTACGTATGTTTTGTATGTCAAATCTTAATTTATGAAGTTACGAAAGCTGTCCGATAAATGTTTCACACTAAAGCACATTATATTTCTCTCTGAAGTGTCTTGCAGTATTACAAGCAGCAGTAGGTACCACCTCCCTCCCTCTGGATCTAGCTGACCAGTTGTGGTGGTTTATAAAACTGAAGCACAGTAGTGGCTGACATGGAGGAATTATCACTTCTGATTCATTGTCATTTTGTGTTATGATACACAGGTGTGATGAAAACATTATGTGAATTTTTCAGGGCACAACCGAGTGGATACATTTCACACTCCGATTTATAAATGTAGTAAACATTATAGTGTGAATATAGTGCACCACCGAGTGAACAGGCAGTGATGTTGAACACAGAGACGGAGGTATTTGATCCAGTTATATTAAGACGTCTTACTGTACTCTAAACTGCAGGAATGGAAATCTAAGATTATGCGTTCACTGTATCCAAAATGCATCAAAGAATTTATTTGGAACTGTATGGGTGGACTTTTTCTAGCACTTGCAAAAACACAGCATAGACATTTTCTCAGACAGTGACAGATTCCGCACATTAAATCCCAGTCTGCAACAAAATGGGAATTATACAAACAATACTCCCCTTTGAAATGTAGCTGCTGCATTAAAGCAGCTCATGCAAAACACAAACACCTTTGTAAATGCAGATCACATCACAGTTAACATATCAAACAAACACAAATGTGAGCCTTCATTTAGACTGATGTTGGTCCAGTGTTCAGTCTCCTCCTGTTTGATTGTGTTTTTAAATTTACAGGCCAGAAAACCAGACCAACGAGCTATAAGACACTCTGTGGGGGCAGCACTGTGATACCATCCCCATCTGTTCTTTATGTAAAACTATGCATGAGTGCAGCTTCAAGTGTCAAACACAACACAAAAAGCATCAGTTTGATTACAGTGTCAGTTTGTGCATGAGGTTTTAAAATATCTACTTTTCATGTATTGTTTTGTGCTGATGGCAAAACATATCTCAGAAAATGACTACTATGATTAGACACAATAAACAATAGGTTACCTTATGTATTTACATGTAATATAAGTAAAGTTGAAAAGGGGAAAACAGCATGACAACAAGAATGATTATCATTACAACCTGAACAAAACCAACCAATCAGATGCCTTGGAGAACACAACCTTCTGGTTAATACAGTTGTGGAGGTTGGTGGACTTTAGGCTGAGCTGTAACCTTGGTTGGTTCCTGCCTGCGATGCACCTGCTGGTTCTATCTCCAGCTCATTACAGCTGCAGCAGCTGTGTTTGTATCTCAGCCTACGTCTGTGTCTCTTCTTCGCTGCAGAGACCCCCATCTTTCTCATTACGCCAACACTGAGCCCTGCCGCTCTCTGTGGTTCCTTTAAAGTGGCCTGCTTTAAAGCAGCGGCCCCGGGTCCAAAGAATACCACATGAAAAAAAGAAAAGGCAGAGAGAGATTGCTCTCATCCATGAACGCTGCAGACTGGAGTGTTATTAGTAAAATATACAACCCACTGACTGACCTTCTGTGGCCTCCACAATCTGTGTGTCACGGTGGAAGAACCGCAGGCCAGATTTAACCCTTTAACAGACCTCGTCCTCCTCTATAATGAGTTTTAACATAAAAACTGCATATTTTACAGACTTTTTTCATGCTTTTCCAGCTTTACTGGACAGTTTACAATGCAGAGGAGTGAAATGTGTCCAAGCCTCCCAGCCAGATGAGGAGTGTGGATGCTGTGGTTACATACTGTCTGTCTCTGGGCCAAACTGGATGCTCCTCTGAGGACTGATTTAGAAAAGAGAAGCTCAGAGCTATAAAGCTCTGTAAGTCCTTCAAAAATAATTACATATGAATACAAATAGATGTGAATATCTACTGAAGACAGATGAAATAGCTGTTTATCTGTCCGGTCCTTAAAATCCTCAAGTAAATCTTAACACTTTTAACATGTTTTATATCATTAGTTAATGCACTGTTCATGGAGTACAGGGAGATACATGCTGAAACTTAAATAAATTAAAAGTGACTAATTATCACTTGTTGTTTTTTAGTGAAATTAGTCACATGTACCAGCTAACACATCACACATGTTAACTAGACAGACTTAGAGACTTAGACAGACTTCTTTTGGACAGAGCCATGCTAGTGGTTTCCTCCTGTTTCTAGTCTCTATGCTAAGCTAAGCTATCCGTCCATTCACTGTAGCCTCATATGTTTTGTACATGCTTGAGAGTGGTATTGATCCTCTCATTTAATCTTGGCTAGAAGATGAAGAAATACATTTTCAGAAATGTTGAACTTTAGCAGCTAAAAGGCCACATATTTTCCCTCAGGACTTAGGTGGAGACCAAAAACAGAGCTTAAAAAGAGTATACTGGCCACCTAGAAACCAGAAACACAACTCTAAATAAATGATAATGTTGCTTCATTACTATCAAATGTGTAAATAAGGAACCGCATTGATGATGATATTGTCAGTTGCTCATTTCTGTTGCTCCCACATGGCCAGAAATTAACCAGTTGCAGCAGATATAAACCCTCTATGCCCTAAGAATCTACATGTGAGGAGGACTACAGTGATAAAACAACACTTCAGAACTTTGTACCCCAGCAACATTAAAACCCTGACCTTTAAATCATAAAATTAATATTAAAACTCAAACTAACTGAAATGGCCTGTCACTGTCCAGGCTCACTGTCAGACCACCACCTGTAATCGCTGCTTGTCCATTAATTATAGAGTCAGTAGTCTAATCCTTGGCTCTACATGTTGAAGTGACCTTGAGCATGGCCGGACACCGAAACAAAAACTTTACAGTGATGATCAGGCAGTGTGTGTGTGGGTGTGTGTGTGTGTGTGTGTGTGTGTGTGTGTGTGTGTCTGTTTTCGTCAGGTAGAAAACCACTGTGTCATTTACCCTGATGATTAGTGAAATAGTCAAGTAGAACTGCTGACAGCCTTGTTCATCTCCTACACAGCACCACTGTAGTGGTAGTGTCGCCATGTAATATGCAAACACTCCATGTGCTCTGCTGTAAACAAGGCCCATTGGAATGACAGGGAGTGGAGTTGTTGTTTTGATGGGTGACCGAGTGTAGCCACTTGCCTGACCCTTCCTCAGCACACACACATTCACACACACACTCTTGGCAGAGTTCCTCCTCCTGGCTGACCTTGTGGTCCTGACTCTGAAATACACATTGCCCTTCCTACCCTCTCCAACTATACACCCTGTCATTAGAGGGAGGCCAGCAGCTACTGGCGAGTGTGTGTGTTTGAGTAAAGGCTGAAAACAGAAAAGCAGCTTTATATTCCTACCAAGAAAACCTTAAAGGGAGGGAGGCAGGTTCCTTAAACAAGCTGCTGCTTCCACGGTTTGGAATAGGGCTAGTTTAAGCCTAGTGCTGAATTCCTGGGCTGAGTCTCCAGAGAAAGGACTAAATTAGGCTTCAGACTAAACCTCCAAGAAAGCAGGTAAGATCATATCTAACTGTGAGATTAGTGGAGCCACGTGAATTATCTTTCTTTCACTGACGTGAACACCACTAATGTATAGTGGCTTAAGCAAAGTCCTAGCATGTTAGTTAGTTAGCTTAGCATGCTGTTAGCACACAAGTTAGCTTAGCATACTACTTGGGTTAAACCAGAGAGGATATAAAGGGAGAGACTCGCTAGTGTTGTGAAATAGCATGAAAGCAATATAACCTGTGGGGAAAACACTTTATGAACCTTATTTTTAGGCAATTCACCAAACTTTTTATCCATCCATCCATCCATCTATTTTCTTCTGTCTATCTGGGGCTGAGTCGTTGAGGCAGCAGACGAAGCAGGTCATCCCAGACATCCCTCCCCCCGGCAATGCTGTCCGGCTCTTCCTAGGAGATCCTGAGGCGTTCCCAGGCCAGACGAGATGCATAATACCTCCAGCAGGTTCTGGGTCTGCCTCGGGGTCCCCTCCCAGGTAGACGTGCTCAGAAAACCTCCAAATGAAGTCTCCCCGGAGGCATCCCAATCAGATGTCCAAACCACTTCAACTGGTTCCTTTCGACACGAAGGAGCAGCGGCTCTACCCTCAGCTCCCTCCGGATGTCTGAGCTTCCACTCTATCTCTAAGGCTGAACCCAGCTACCCTGAGCTCATTTCGGTCGCTTGTACCCACAATCTCATTCTTTTGGTCACTACCCAAAGCTCATGATCACAGGTGAGGGCTGGAACATAGATGGACTGGTAAATCGAGAGCTTCACCTTGGGGCTCAGCTCCCTCTTCACCACCTCGGTCTGGTACAACGCCCGTATTACCGGTGACGCCGCACCAAGCCGCCTGTCCATCTCATGCTCTATTTTCCTATCACTTGTGAACAAGATCCCGAGATACAAACTCCTCCACTTGGGAAAGCAACTCTCTGAGGCACACCTTTTAATTGCTTTGTATTAGATTTGACTGGTGATTATAAATGCAGTTTTTATGTCCCTGTGACCATTCAAATGACAGTTGTGGCTCTCTATGCATTCATTTAGATAGGAGTCTGGTCCTTTAGCCCAAAATAACTGTCTGGGGGTGTTACCAAGATGGCTGTCGAGAGGTGAGACTGGGCTATAAAGATTTTGCCTAAACATGCTGAGTGTTGCTTGGTCAAGCTATAAGGGGCAGGCTTCATGCTAAGTAGCTTAGCATGCTGTCAGTGTTTGAATTAGCTTAGCAGGCTAATTCACGGTCATCTCTGTTCTGGGTAAACACAGCCTGCAGTTCAACCAAACAGTCCCAGAATGTTTGTCATGACTGTGTGATGAATAGCTGTGTCACTTAAAAAAATAAGGTTTTACTAGAATAGCAATTTTAAGATTTGAATAATTTTCCCAAAATAATAGTGAATCACAGTTGAGTATTTCAGGGACTGAAAGTGGTGTAATTTTGTTTAAAGACAGCATACCTGTCAAACCTGCCAGCGGGTTCTGATGTTCATTGTGGTTAAAGCCTTTGTTTAGTCTTTGGAGTTACCATAAAGTAAACCTGCGTTATCTGGAGCAGCATGAGCTTTTAAAACAGCACAGACCTATTGACTCATCAAACTATTATGCTAACAAACAGTAGCTTATTTACACCACGGATGTAATAAGGAGAACCATGGTATAAGGTTGGGCCTACTTTATTCAAATAAGAGATGCTCGGACACATGCATGAAGTACCTGGATATTCCACATACCTCCTCAAATCGTGGCTCATAGAGAATGCACAGACTTTAAATAAAGTAATCATACACCTCATCTCCACTTTCCAAATGTCATTGGATAGAATAAATTAAATGTATTCATTTCACAGCTGCTCCTTTTCCAAAGATTGCGTTTGGGGAAAATGCTTCTTGGTGCATCCTCTGATGAACATGTAAGTTGTAGTAACACAGCTTAGTCAGTATAAACGGAGTTCATGCACTGTTTCAGTTGAGGAGAAGCTGGTTGCAATACAGAATGGAAAAGATGCACCTCAAAAGCTGAATGAGGTGTCTACATCTACATGATGCATGATCTATATATGATTTACACACTAATAGTTACACAGAAACACTAGCATGCCCACTTTTTATCTAGGTTTTGCCCAGCAAGTGGCATTAAACAGCTTTAAGTAAGTAGTGTCACTTAAATGAGGACTAATCTGTGACCAATCTCAACCATTTGACACTACAGTCTCAGTTTAATCTCTATCCACAATGTTTATGTAGTTTTATTGCAAAACATAAATGGTCTTTTCACTTCCTTTCGTGCCTGGTCAGATGGAAGCATTTAGCCCTAATGCGATAAAGTGTAAAGTTGAGATAAGGTCTAACTACAGATCAGACACCTATCATGTGTCCTCCTACCAGAAAACTTGCTGCACAGGGATATAATGACATTTTCAGACCGTGCAGAGGAATTTGAACACTACTGTGAAATCTGAACTGACATACAGCAATAGCTAAATGTGATAAGATGGTTTTCATGCCTCGTTATCACAGATAACATCAGCTTCCCATGACTAGAATAAGCAGACTCGTGACCAGAATGCTGTAGGTTGAGGTTCAGACCAGCAACCTTTGAGCAGCTCTACATGTCAGACTCTAAAAAAAATGCAGGTCAGAGTTGCTTTACCTGCCCTTGAGCAAGGTACTTCCTCAACAGCTGCTGCACGCTGGTCAGCAAGATGGAGTTGTCAGTGCATTAGTGTGAAGGAGGGTTTTGCTGTAAAACATTACACATGGTTAGTCAATTTTTATTCCATAAAGATGAAAAGTGTTGGCAGGATTTGCAGACAGGAATGGGTTATCTGCTGTGGTAATAAATCACCTGCTGATTTATGCCAACGATGACATTTACAGTTGAGGGCTAAATGGTCAGAATAGGCGGTGCTCACATCTCAGGCATTTTGTGTCCTGCATGAGGGTAATGTTGCCATAAAGCTGTCATCAGTCATAAAGAGGCAGGATTTACAGTGTTAGATGGCCTGGTGGTCAGAGAGGAGTCCAAAATGGAAGAAGCTGTCCTAATAGCTGGCTTGTAGAATATGTTGTAATACTGTGCTCTGCTGTAGTAACTGTTCCACAAGAGAGGTATGGATCGAATACATAAGTTCCCCTGAATTAACAGCATTTAGTTTTTCTCTGTCTGCAAAGCATCCAAGCGTCCAGTATCACCACCTACTATACTATGAAAGGACACATAAAAGAGTTCTGGTGTCCCCCTTTCTGAAGTTCCTCTAAATCCACAAGATGCTAGTTTCTACAAAATCCTCTCTCTGTTAGTGTCAAAGTGTGAGCTGCCAACGTCTCTTTGAAAGTAATAATTCAACATGTAAAGGCTCTTTGGTAGCGATTTGAAAATATATCCATCAAGGAGAGTCTTCAGCCGCCACTGATTAAACTCTTAAAAACTCATCTCTGTGTATCAAAGTTACATAAGCTCGCTCTAGAATGTGTGGATATGCTCGCTGAAGCTCGAGCACACCAGCCTCCCTACAGCTCTGCTCAAACATAGGGAAACTACACTATGCACAATAGCAAGTTTTAATGGAATTATAGAGCCAACTGGCTCTGAAGAAAAATAATGACACAGAAAGTCCTTCAGTGTGTATGTGATGTGTTGTTACAGTTCACTATATATAAATGCACCGAAAATCAGGCTTTGTTGATCCTGAGTTGTACTGGCCTTTGTGGACATAGCCAATCACTGGTGACCATTGCTTGACCTAACAAAAGAAGACTAGCTAACTACCCTCTGGATTTTCTGAATGCCTAGAAATATAAAGAAACAAACTGAGACCAGACAAAAAAAAGTTTTGGACAGCGTTGTTTTATGACCAGTCCAGTGTTAATATCAGTAATGCAGCTAAGTTTGCACCACCAGAAATATACAAGGTAAATGCTGCAGCAACCAATGGAGAACATGCAGTGCAAGACCCTTCCTCTTTCATTGTAATGTAAAAATATACAAAGATTTTTGTGATAAATGCTAACATCAGCATGCAAACATGTTGGAACCAACGGTTATAACTTGCTATTATTTGGTGGATATGATGTTTACCAGGTTACCAATTTTAAATTTTGACCAAATGATGGTCCTAAATGTAAAGTTCAGTGATACTCAGAGTTATTACAGTTCATCTGGAGAGAGACAGTCCAGAATTCACTACTGTTCTGAAAACTTAACTTTGGAATTTCGCTAAAACTGTCTTGGTTTTTATAAACCGGACATGTGAGCCAGGATGAGTCTGAGAACTTGAGAACAATATACACGCCCATACAGTTACGACTTGTTAGTCACAAGACAGCCCCATCCTAAAAAAGACCCTACTTTATCATCTAATTTACCCTGAATGGATCCATAATTCACTAAATAAACCCCATGCTGTACTGAAGGAGACTTGGAACAAGTGATCGAGACCATAAAGTCAACAAGAAAATGTTTACTGAGAGAACAAATCAAGTTAGAAGAACATTTTCCCCTAAATCTCAATACAATCACACTTCTTTTTGCAACTGGAGGAGTCGCCTCCTGCTGAACGTTAGAAAGAATGCAGGTTTAGTGCTTCCCTTTTTAGACTCTGAGGTCACAACCATGTTTTTTTTTAAACTTCACATCCTGTGATATTACCCCCTAGTCCCTGTGCTTAGCTGCATTTTGTTGGTACATGGCATTAATACCACAAAATAATGTACACATGAAAATAAAGTACAGCTACAAACAGCCTGTTGGCTTTGACCTCTCTGACAGGTGTGAGATTATGATACCTGACAGTGATGACCTGCTTGCTCAGATCAACATTTTCTGGATTCAGTGATAAAGATGAATGACAGTTAGATGCCTGCAAACATCAGGATTTTATGTGTTCCCTCAAGAACCCCTGACTGACAGCTCAGATGGTCCAGTCTTTGATCCTGTGCAGCCTAAGTGAGGTTCTGAAGGTGACCTCTGACCTCCCTAGAAGGGGGAGAACCAATAAATCCATTCCTCTGTGGGGTTTAGAAAATGACATTTACATTCCACTGAGGACAACCTATATATTGATAAAACAGGTTTATTTATGGTTAGGGAATGGCTCTGTTGGACTCGACCTGCTTTTATGGCTCTTTGCTGTCCATGAATTAAACTTCAGTCAAGACACAGAATCCCCCAGCAGCAGTTCTGCAATTACAAGCTGTTTGCCGGACTGGATATGAGGGTGGACAGCTACATATTCAGCATGAATAATTACTCTATAAGCTGCAATATGCAGCTTTTCACCTTCAGGATGCTCTGAGGATGCCAGTCATCCTGATGAGCTGTCTGCACTGAGACAGCTTCCAGCTCGAGGCTGAGCTTAAGACTCCACAGGCACTGGACAAACAGATGGTGAGAGCAGCCAGTCTTCACTTAAGTTGATGTATGGATAGAGACATAGGGCATGTCAGATCAAAGTTTGGTTTTGCTGTTGCATTCAGCTACAGAAGACTGAAAAATACTACTGTATCACTCAGAGAGCCAAGCAGGACACTCATAAAGGAACACACTATTCTGTACATAGCCTGCAGAATACACTGAAAAGTGTCTCGATGTGAAAACAGCACAAAAGCAGACTGTTTAAAAGTGGCTTAACTGGACTCTTAAAGCAGACTTTACACATCAAAGTGTGTTTCCAGGTGTTGGGGTGAGCTGGTGCTGATGTGAAAAAGTTGTATAAAGCCTTTCAGTGTCTCAGGAAGGAGCTCCGTGAAATCTGAGAAACGTCCTCAAGTGATGTCACTGTAGTCAGAGTCTAGTGTGGAGTTAGAAAGAGAGGCCAAGTTCCATTGTTGGTGAAGTAGGTGCCAGGTTTAGGGAAGGAAGATGAATATGTGGTTATAACACATATCTCTGGCTTCACTGTTGGTATAGAGGTGCAAAGGTACATCAGTGGAGTAGTCTCTGAATGCACGTGACGATGTTTATTCCACTTAATCACAAAAGAATGACTTCACATGAAGACACCAAGGTAAGTTCAGCAAAGTCAGCTAGCTCTGGGTGGAATCAGAAAGGGTTTTCTTCTATAAGCTGTGACACAGTGACCACCAAATTCGGAAGTTGTCTTCGAAGCTGCATTAATGATTTTTCTGTTTTGTTTTCTTGACAAACAGGACTTGAAATGACAATTACGACAAAGGAGACCCTGAACTGCTGAGCAGCTGAGATCTAATATTAATGATAGAAAAGGGAAAACAGTTGTCTCAGTTCCCAGACTGTGATGAGGTGACGCAACACGGTGGTAAACGTCCCAAATGTTTTCTAACCTGTTTCTGGCATCAAAGTCAAAGTGACATTTCATTTTTAATAATTGATATGTTGTCTTTGTACTATTCTCAGTTAAATACAGAGTTTAAAGCATTTGCGTGGGCAGACAGCACTGCACAGCCCTATACTGTATGTGCTGTGATCAGTCACTTTATACATTATGCCTTTAAATGTTGCATCTTGTATGTGATAATTCATATGTGAGCATGAAATGTTTTGTTTAGCCTCAGTTGAGGCTTGAGGACGATCAGCGGACGTTCCTTGTGGAGTCACATGATGATATATTAAGAGGTCACTCAGTCTGGAATGTGTCCTCACACCATGTCCCTCTGTGCTGACGTGAAATTAGTGTGTCTGGGGTGTTTGCAGGTTGGCAGATGTACAGCTGTGAATCTCCTCACAGAGTAATGACTGTCAGCCTCCTCCTCCTGCTGTCTCAGTTTGGGTTTGGTGCCAAATGAGATTGATAACCGGCTAAATAAAGACAAATCGACCGGAGTTTCACTTCAAGAGCACTGAGCACCCACTACAGGCTGACTCATCCGTCCTCGACAACAGCGCTATCGATCTTCTCCTGTCGAAAGTACAGTTACTGTCGGTGTAAAGGATAGACGACGCTGTGGAGGGGGTGCACGGGTCACAGTGTCACATCCAGACCGGCAAGCGGCTGTCTCTGGGTTCTTCTGAGAAATGACTCAACGTTTAAGACAGCAGGATGTTGCCTGAGTGAGCAGCAAATCTTTGAAGAGAACAGAGAACCGCAGGTCAGAGCAGATCAACATGAGAGTCCAATAAATTCAGCAGGGAATTATTCAGAGTATGTACAGTCTGCCTCCAGAGGAATGTCACCCTGAAGTGTGAGGAATGTCTCTGTTTACCCAACAAGAACGCAGGCCAGTCTGCAACCTCAACTCAGACATATAGAGAAGTCAGATTTATATAGAAGTGAAGATTCACCCTCATATGTCATTAAGCTGTGTGACAGGAGGTATGTGGTTCTGTAGCATGGGTGGTCCCAAGGGAAGTCTGCAAGCCATGTCCATGTTGACATGTCCTCAAATTAACCAAGCATGTTTAAGTGGAAAAGCCTGAAATCAATAATAGGTATGTGTATCACCTCACATAAAGAGACGCACTATAGCAATACCAGTGATCAAAACCTCCACGGTGTCACGCCCTCCACCTCTGCTGCCTGAGTGGCAGTCTCCTTTCCCCTTTTCCCTCTTCCCCTTCCCTCTCTCTCTTGCAGGTGGGCGTGAGCAAGGTGTGGGCAGCGAGGAGCACGGCAGGTGCAGCCACTTCCAATCAGCGGAGGAGGCACGCGTGTGATTGGATGATCAGCTCTCACTCTCCCGGTTATAACCACGCTCCACATGCTCCTCGATGCCAGACCGTCGTTTTGCCTCAGTCAGTTGCCAACCTCTGCTCTCGTTCTGTCTGCTCCGTTTGCTCTGCACCCTCGCTATTGCTAACGCTATTCCCTCTCCGCTTCCAGTTGGTTCCCCGTCTGCCGTCCACGTGTGCCTCCTCCGGTTCAGCTCAACCACTGCCTCCACTCCGCCAGTAACCCAGCCACCGCCAGGATTCCAGTCGTGGATCGCCACCCCCACTCCCGGACCTCAGCTCACCACCCAGCCTGCCTGCCTGCCTGCCTGCCTTCGCTCCCACCTGCTCCGCTCACCTGCTCCGTCGTGCCCCCCTCTCCGTTCAGGTTCAGTAGCATTAGCATTAGCATTAGCGTTAGCCCGTCTGGCTCAGTTTTCCAGTGTCTTGGTTGCTATCAGCTCATAGGTTTTCGTAGCTCGCTTTTTGTTTGTATCAGCTCGTTGGTTTTCGTAGCTCGCTTTCTGTTACCTGTTCGTTTTTTCAGCTCGCCTTTTGCAGCTCGCTTTCTGTTGTTACTTTTAGTTCGTTGTCAGCATCCGCTCGCTTTTAGTTTCGGTTTTGGTTTATTAGTTTGGTTTCCTGCTGTGCAGTGATTTTCTGTTTCCGTTGTTGTTAATAAACATTGTTATTTTGTATATCTGTGTGCCGTGTTTCTTTGCCTGCGCCTGAGTCTCTGCACCGTTCGTAACAGTACGGTCTGGCCACCATGAGCTCAGCAGGCAACGAGACCGGCACTAGGCCTGCCCTTAGTGAGACAGACCTGCAGCAAGCCATAGCCCATCAGGGCGCTGTGATAGGGCAGCATGACTCCTTGTTGCAGAGTCTTGTAGAAAGCAACCGTGCGCTGATAAATCAGGTCTCCCAGCTCACGGGGAGAATTAGCACGCTAGCGGCCCACTCGGCTCCTGTTACTGCTACGTCTGTAGCTGCACCCGTTAGCAGCGATTCGGCTAACGCTAGTCTTGCGGTCAGCCAGTTAGCTCGTGAACCGCATGTGCCCGTCCCCGAACGCTATAACGGTGACATCGGTTCTTGTCAGTCTTTTTTGACTCAGGTCTCATTAGTCTTCGACTTACAGCCTCACTCTTACGCCTCTGATAGGGCCAGAGTAGCTTTTCTGGTTAGCCTTTTGTCGGGCCGAGCGAGAGAGTGGGGTACTGCGGTGTGGGAACGCCAGGAGGCGATCTGCGGCTCCTACATCGCCTTCACCACCGAGATGAAGAAGGTGTTCAACCACCCGGTGCAAGGAAAGGATGCCAGTCACCGTCTTCTGTCCATGCGTCAAGGGAACCGGAGCGTGGCGGACTTCTCCATCGAGTTTCGCACTACTGCGGCAGGGAGTGGATGGAACGACGCCGCTCTGCGAGGGGCATTCTACGCAGCACTGCAGGACGGCCTGAAGGATGAATTGGCTACCCGCGACGACGTGAGCGACCTGGATCAACTCATCGACCTAGCCATCCGGATCGACAACCGGATCCGTGAGCGACGGAGGGAAAGGACCCTCCGCTCGGAGTCTCCACGGGCCCTTCCTTCGACGCGACCGAGTTCTCCACCTCCTTTCCGAGCCGTTCCTGATCCTGAGCCCATGCAACTTGGACGCAACCAGCTGTCCGCCCAAGAGAGACAACGTAGGCGGAACGCCGACACCTGTTTATACTGCGGGAAGGCGGGTCACTACCTCTCGGCTTGCCCCCAGCGCACAGTAAAAGGACGGGCTCACCAGTAACTGGGGAGATACAGGTGAGCCATCTATCGTCGTCTTCCCCAAATCGGCTGCAGCTAGCTGCCTCCCTCTGCTGGCAATCCCAGTCTGTCCCTGTACAAGCCTTCATCGACTCTGGTGCCGAGGAGAACTTCCTGGACCTTCAGTTGGCCCGTCAGATGGGCATTCCCTTGGAGTCCCTGGAGCACCCCCTGGAGGTTCGAGCCCTGAATGGACTCCACCTTGCCAAGGTACAGCAGAAAACTGTTCCTGTCACGTTGTTTTTGGCCGGCAATCATCGGGAGAAGACGACCTTTTTCGTTATAGATCACTCCAGTCCCCCCATGGTCCTGGGTTATTCCTGGCTTCGGGCGCACAACCCCCACATAGACTGGAGAAAGGAGGAGGTGGTATCTTGGGACCCCCGTTGCCACGAGACCTGTCTGCACTCTGCCCTGACCCCTGCTGACACCGCCAGCCCTGTTCCTGACGCCCCGGTGAAATTGGACTCCGTTCCTCCCGAATACCATGACCTCGCGCCAGTGTTCAGCAAGGAGAAAGCACTGTCTTTGCCTCCCCATCGCCCTTATGACTGCGCGATTGAACTCGTTCCCGGGGCCACCTTGCCTACCAGTCGGCTATACAACCTCTCCAAGCCTGAACAGGCGGCCATGGAGACCTACATCCGGGACTCCCTCGCTGCCGGCATCATCCGTCCGTCTTCGTCACCTGTGGGGGCAGGATTCTTCTTTGTGGATAAGAAGGACAAGACCCTTCGGCCGTGCATCGACTTCCGTGGCCTCAACGACATCACCATCAAGAACACCTACCCCTTGCCACTCATCAACTCCGCCTTCACATCCCTGCACGGAGCGACCGTATTCACCAAGCTGGACCTCCGCAACGCCTACCACCTCATTCGCATCCGCGAGGGGGACGAGTGGAAGACGGCATTCAACACGCCGCTGGGGCACTTCGAGTACTTGGTTATGCCCTTTGGACTCACGAATGCACCCGCCGTCTTCCAGAACCTCATAAACGATGTGCTCCGGGACATGATCAACCGGTTCGTATTCGTTTACCTGGACGACATCCTCATCTTCTCTAGAGACGCCCAGGAACACACCCGCCATGTCCGCCAGGTCCTCGAGAGGCTGCTGCAGAACCGACTCTTCGTGAAGGCCGAAAAATGTGAGTTCGGGGTACCTACAGTTTCCTTCTTGGGTTACATAATCTCGGCGGGTGAAGTGAGAATGGACCCTCTGAAGCTGTCCGCTGTTAGGGACTGGCCCATTCCGGAGAATCGGAAGCAGCTGCAGCGTTTTCTGGGCTTCGCCAACTTCTACCGTCGCTTCATCCGGGACTACAGCAAAGTGGCAGCCCCGCTCACCTCCCTCACTTCGGTTAAGCGGACCTTCTCCTGGACTCCTGAGGCAGACCAGGCCTTCCACTCCCTGAAGCAACGCTTCACCTCCGCACCCATCCTGACGCAGCCTGATCCCCACTTGCAGTTCGTGGTGGAGGTGGATGCTTCGGACATTGGGGCAGGGGCGGTGCTGTCTCAACGTTCCCCCGCCGACAACAAGATGCACCCCTGTGCCTTTTTCTCTCGGCGGCTGTCCCCTGCCGAGAGGAATTATGACGTAGGCAATCGAGAGCTGCTAGCGGTGAAGCTAGCTTTGGAGGAATGGCGTCACTGGCTGGAGGGGGCGGAGCAGCCGTTCATCGTTTGGACCGACCACCGGAACCTGGAGTACATCCGATCGGCTAAACGACTGAACGCCCGACAGGCCCGCTGGACACTTTTCTTCGGCCGCTTCAATTTCACCATCACGTATCGGCCTGGGTCCAGGAACGTCAAGCCAGACGCATTGTCCCGCCAGTTTTCCTCCCAGGAGACCCCCGGCGAACCTGAACCCATTCTGCCTGGAACTTGTGTGGTGGCTTCTCTCACTTGGGAGATCGAGTCCGTGGTTCGCCGGGCCCAAGAACAGCACCCCGACCCAGGTAACGGTCCTACTAACCGCTTGTTTGTTCCTGATCCGGTTCGCTCTCAGGTCCTGAGCTGGGCGCACTCTTCACGGTTGACCTGCCATCCTGGGACTGCACGCACCGTGGAGGTCCTGCGGCAGAGGTTCTGGTGGCCCACTCTGGAGAGGGATGCTAAGGAGTTCGTGGCCGCATGTTCCATCTGTGCCACCAGCAAGACCTCCAATCGGCCGAGTTCGGGGCTCCTTCAACCGCTGCCTATTCCTCATCGACCCTGGTCCCACATCGCAGTGGATTTTGTCACTGGGCTCCCCCCATCCCAAGGTAAAACTGCCATCCTAACCATTGTCGACCGGTTCTCCAAAGCCGCCCATTTTGTCCCCTTAGAAAAGTTGCCCTCTGCCAGGGAGACGGCAGATCATCTGGTGAACCACGTTTTCCGACTCCATGGGATACCTGCCGACATAGTGTCCGACCGGGGACCACAATTCACTTCGGAGGTTTGGAGAAATTTCTGTTCTGCGTTGGGGGCCACAGTCAGTTTAACCTCTGGTTTTCACCCGCAGTCCAATGGTCAGACGGAGCGAACCAACCAGTCACTGGAGACCTTCCTGCGATGTATGACCTCGGAGAACCCTTCCGCCTGGAGCAGCCTCCTCCCATGGGTCGAGTACGCGCACAACTCCTTGTCTAATGCTTCTACCGGGCTGTCTCCGTTTCAGTGTTCCTTGGGATACCAGCCGCCCATGTTCCCCTCCCAGGAACGGGAGATCTCCACCCCATCTCTCCAGACCTTTCTCAGGAGGTGTGAACGGGTCTGGAGGCGCTCGAGGGCCTCCCTGATAAGGGCTTCGCGGAGAATGGAGGGGCAAGCCAACCGTCACCGTTCTCCTGCCCCTGTCTACTCCCCGGGCCAAAGGGTTTGGCTCCGGGCTAAGGACTTACCTCTCCGGGTGGAATCTAAGAAGATGGCGCCCCGGTTCGTGGGGCCTTTTGTTATTGTGCGCATTATTAATCCCAGTGCGGTCCGCCTGAAGTTGCCATCCTCCATGAGGATCCACCCCACATTTCATGTCTCCCAAGTTAAACCTGTGAAGGAGAGCGCTCTGGCCCCCCCTGTCCGTCCCCCTCCACCACCCAGGATGGTGGACAATGCCCCAGCGTACACCGTGCGCCGCCTGCTGGATGTTCGTCGTCGGGGACGTGGTCTCCAATATCTTGTGGACTGGGAGGGATACGGTCCAGAGGAACGCTCCTGGATACCCAGACGCCAGATCCTGGACCCTGCCCTAATCCGGGAGTTTAACCGGAGGAGACCGGACCGGAGGATTCGTGCACCTGGAGGTGCACGTAGAGGGGGGGGTACTGTCACGCCCTCCACCTCTGCTGCCTGAGTGGCAGTCTCCTTTCCCCTTTTCCCTCTTCCCCTTCCCTCTCTCTCTTGCAGGTGGGCGTGAGCAAGGTGTGGGCAGCGAGGAGCACGGCAGGTGCAGCCACTTCCAATCAGCGGAGGAGGCACGCGTGTGATTGGATGATCAGCTCTCACTCTCCCGGTTATAACCACGCTCCACATGCTCCTCGATGCCAGACCGTCGTTTTGCCTCAGTCAGTTGCCAACCTCTGCTCTCGTTCTGTCTGCTCCGTTTGCTCTGCACCCTCGCTATTGCTAACGCTATTCCCTCTCCGCTTCCAGTTGGTTCCCCGTCTGCCGTCCACGTGTGCCTCCTCCGGTTCAGCTCAACCACTGCCTCCACTCCGCCAGTAACCCAGCCACCGCCAGGATTCCAGTCGTGGATCGCCACCCCCACTCCCGGACCTCAGCTCACCACCCAGCCTGCCTGCCTGCCTGCCTGCCTTCGCTCCCACCTGCTCCGCTCACCTGCTCCGTCGTGCCCCCCTCTCCGTTCAGGTTCAGTAGCATTAGCATTAGCATTAGCGTTAGCCCGTCTGGCTCAGTTTTCCAGTGTCTTGGTTGCTATCAGCTCATAGGTTTTCGTAGCTCGCTTTTTGTTTGTATCAGCTCGTTGGTTTTCGTAGCTCGCTTTCTGTTACCTGTTCGTTTTTTCAGCTCGCCTTTTGCAGCTCGCTTTCTGTTGTTACTTTTAGTTCGTTGTCAGCATCCGCTCGCTTTTAGTTTCGGTTTTGGTTTATTAGTTTGGTTTCCTGCTGTGCAGTGATTTTCTGTTTCCGTTGTTGTTAATAAACATTGTTATTTTGTATATCTGTGTGCCGTGTTTCTTTGCCTGCGCCTGAGTCTCTGCACCGTTCGTAACACACGGGGCACCTTTAAGATTTCAGATATAGGGGTTTGATGGTATCTGGTAACATCAGAGATCCAGTGCGAAAGTGAGGGGTTAGCCAGTGTTAGCCAGATGGCTAATTTGCAGCTGAATATGTTTGAAGAGATGATCTCAAATAAATACAATGATAATGATGGTGATGAACCATGGTGCACATGGTCTAGAAAGATTTCTTCACACATTCCTTCCCTTCCTTATCATAGGCCTTTGACTCATGTGAACATGTTATGCCAACCAAGACCTACAAATAACAATGTAATTCTTCAAAATGTGCTCAAAAGACACTGTGGAAACATGTCAAGCAAAACTAAAGTTAAGTGAACCAAACTCATGTTGACACCACAAACAAGCAAGAAGGCGTCCATGCTAGCAAACCTATCTCAGTTCATGTTACCATGGTATTTTTGCCTTCTGGATCAATGTTGAGATGACATGTCATTCCCAGCATGCAAACATTTTGTTTAAAATGCCCCATGGAAGTAATCTGTGGAAGTCTGTCTTGCTTTGGGACATGGGCAAAGTAATGGGAGAGCTTTATGGGGTAAGGTTACTGCTAAAAGATTTGTGCGTGTACACATAAAAATCGTGCACATATTAAAAATGTGTGCGTGTCAGTCTGTAGTTGTGCATAAAGTAAAAAAATTAAACTCTTGTTTAAGTCAAATCACACACAGATCATTCAGTGCATAAATTTTCTGTGAGAATGCAACTCATAAAGTTACAACTTTACTAAATTACAAATACGGATTGCAGTTCACGAACGTACGCTTTCTTCAGAATGAATACAAACCTGACAAGCGTGAAATAACTGTCAAAACTACGTCACGAGGTCACGGGCATTATATTGAGTGGAAGATAACATCGATTCTACAAACTGCGCATGTGTCAGAGGCTGCATCCAAATGTCCGGGGCTGAATCCAATGCACCAACCAGCGGAAAACACAGAGGAGAAAACTGTCAAGGGTAATACAGGGGTTTTTTTTGTAAATACTACTGTTAATATGACATAAAATGTATTTTTGGCGAGAAAGTATTTGGTTAGTTATTTTCTGCAATCCGTATTTGTAATTTAGTAAAGTTGTAACTTTATGAGTTGCATTCTCACAGATAATTTATACACTGCATAATCTATGTGTGATTTGACTTAAACAAGAGTTTACAATGTTTTTATTTATGCACAACTACAGACTAACATGCACACATTTTTAATACGTGCATGATTTTTATGTGTACACGCACAAATCTTTTGCCAGTAACCTTACCCCATAGAGCTATGTCTAAAAACCTGGACTTTTTTAGTTGACTGTTTTTAAAATCATGTCAAACTGAATGCAAAATCACAAGGAATCAAGCCGTTAATGTTTTATAGAGGAAAGCTCTTTGAGAACAGAATTTGCAGTTGTCACCTAAGCAGCAACCTTTTGAGCTGAAAAATGAAGCCAAAGCATAAGCCAAAAAACAGACTGGCTCAAAAGGCTGGTGAGTCCCCACAGACCTCCATGTTAAAATACCCAACCTCAGGGCAGAATTCAACATGTTTACTACCTGGGACATAAAACGATTTTTGATCTCGAGAGCTGCTTTCCTTGTTCATGACAACTTTACGTGGGGTGAATTTTCACACAACTCACCCAATTAAACTGCATTAAAGCTTCAAATGTGAGATAATAATGGAAAGGGTGCTTTGAGTATGACAGATGGGTGCTATCATAGGACAGGCCATGACCCAGAGATGTTTGCATCCAATCACACTCAACACTCCAAGAGGGAAACAGCCAGAACCACCACACTGAATTTGCTTTGCAGGAAATCTATTTGGTCCATACAGTCTGTGTTGCTATTCAGCCTCAGTGTACCTCAGACTAACTGCTTTGTACAACTTGCTGTTTGGTCAAAAAGCATCTCATGTGTTTATACCAGTGAGCCTGATGTCAGAGCCTCCTCCTGACAACATCAAACTTTCCATTCCTAGTTCTCATACTCCAGGTTCGTCTAGCCTAGTGGACGACCTGGTGGGAGTTCTGTTTGAAGCACACTGATGCTTTAAGAGCTGAAAATCTGATACAGCCTTACAAAGAGGTGTTTTTGTCACATGAAACCTGCCATACGGTGGTGCAGAGCACATAACACAGTGGTTTGACTGGTTTGTTCTCCATGTCCCTCTCACAACCCCTTTGCTGCTTTGCTTTATGGTGCAATTTAACATCCCTGTTTTCAATAAGGTCTACTGTTGGAACTGTCTGAGCCCCTCAGTTTGAGTGGCAGGACCCACAGGCCTCTGGAGAAATCTGTTTCCAATTATGTTGTGTATGAAACATCTATTGTTTTCCTGAGCGATCCAGAGCGCTGCTGGGGGATTCATGAGGAGGCTGCCGGCCACTGCCAGAGCTACCAGAAGCCCCTCCGACTGGGGGCTCCACATTAACACACTGCTAATAGCCCCAAGTGTGGCTGGTTACTGATGGAGGAGGACGGGGGTTAGGTTTCACAGGCCCTCTGGTTGTGTCTGGGTCACTGCTGCTCAGCTGGCAGCCCGTCGAGAGCGTGCATAGCCCCAAACCCTCACCGCTTGATTTATCAAACTAGCCCTACGTCCCGATCGACCTTGTTAAAAATGAACCGTCTAGACACTAACAGAGGTGCGTTGTTAAACACGACACGGGCTCACGGCACAACCGAAATATATTAATCATAGCATCCTCCTTTCATAAAAAACCACACAGAACATCCCGATGCATGCCTGGCATAAAAAGGGATGTTTCTGATGTCCTGCTGTTGTTCTCCAATGCAAACCTCAGGAGCCAAAAGAAATGTTTCATCTAAAGAACACATCAGGTTCCCTCAGCCAGCAGGAAATCCATAAACATGAATAATCTATACCTACTGCCTCTGATCACATGAGAGGTAAGAAAATCCATTTGACGATCCTGAAAAGTTGTGAAGAGTGTTGGAATGCTCCTCACTGTGTTCAAAGAGATATGGGAAATCCATCAGTTATACAAGCCAGGGCTTTGAATTTAGACCGCGCACAAGGTCTGTAAGTGCCCTCTGTTTCTTTTGATCCTGTAACTACCTCTTCCTGCTTCCGAGAAACGCGCACCTTGTGACATCCAACTTTGAAGCTGCATCTTTATTTCCATGCTACCGTCGTGTTAAAGAGGCTGTCTTCATTAGAAGCCACACAATTACAGAGACATGTCTGCGCCTTTATCAGCCGCTGCTTGTTACCTTATCAGCTGGCGGAGGTACAGTACCGTGTCTGTCTGGGTGAATCGATTCCGAGGCTGCTTCTCCGCTAACTTTGATGTTCAGTGGCGCTGGAGTCATAGAAAGACGGAACTGATCCGTTCTCATCTAAAATGGCAGCTGAGGCGCTTATCATCATCATGATCAAGCAGAAAATGAAGAGCAACAGACATGTAAAAATCATGTTTGACACCGTTTCCACACCAGCAGCAACACCAGTCGGATCTTGATGAAATACTTACAGATGGTGGAAAAGCAGACCTTCATCATCATGGAGTAATGAGGTTTCTGATTTTTAATTTGTGGGGACAGTGTTAACTTAAAGCACTATGATCTTTCTTCTGACTCTGTAAAGCCTGAAAACATTCAGAGGAACATACCAGTAGAACTTTACAGACGGTTGTGGCGCAACAGGATCAGTCCCTGGGCTACTGATCGAAAGGTCAGAGGATTGAACCCCCACTGCGGCCACTGTTGGGTCCTTGAGCAAGACCCTTAACCCTTC
Organism: Dascyllus trimaculatus; assembly: GCA_024666655.1. Classification (NCBI taxonomy): domain Eukaryota; kingdom Metazoa; phylum Chordata; class Actinopteri; family Pomacentridae; genus Dascyllus; species Dascyllus trimaculatus. The sequence continues at coordinate 25,437,405 of CM045465.1, forward strand.
TTGCTCCAGGGTTGCTGCACCGTGGCTGACCCTGTGCACTGACCCCAACTGGGACATGTGAAATTGAATTGCCCCCTGGAGACAAGTAAAGTTTCTAAAAAAAAAATCCCCAAACAAACTCAAGCTCCTCTCTTGTCATTGAGTTAGCCTCTAAAAATTCATGTCTGTGTATCAAAGTTGCATATTTAGAATTTTGGTTCCATGAAATTGCCTTAAAATGGCTTAGATGTAATTTTACAGTAACAAAATCAATGACATGCTTGAGCACACCAGCTCATCTACAGCTCTGCTCAAACATTGTACACGTACTATAAGCTACACATGGGCAAGTTGTAATACTTAAAAAATTCAGTCATACATATTCTGAGAAAGAATAATGATGCAGAAAGTTCCACCATGGAGGTTGACATGATTGGTTCTTTGGGTTTGTTACACATGAAACCCTGGAAGTGTCATGGTGGAAATCCACAACAGCTTATTTTGCTCATGATGGGCCTGCCATCATATAAAAACACCATACAGAGATGTTAAGAAGGGGGAAAAAAAACCTGATTTTCAATAAAGGTAGTCTTTAAGAGTTCAAAGTGCCAACCAATAAAGGAAAATTCCAGTTTATTTCAACCAAATGGCACAGATGGAGATCCCTTATGCAGTCAGCTAAATGGCCATTGCAGGTGCCAAATTTCGGTTTCATTTCAGTCCAACTCAAACACAAAGTCTTAAAAGATTTTATGTAGAAATCAAGTTTCTGGAAAGCTGCATAGAGTTTGTGCTAATCGCCCTGAAGTCCTCATTTTGCTGAATCTCCCCAAAACAGTGAGGAGCATTCCAATGTAAGCAAGACCCGTAAAACCACAATAGACACATCCATGGGAAAGGAAGAATTATCTTTTAAAAGTTGCATTTGTATGTTTGTAAAGGCTCCATATGAGAAAGTGTGCAAACCAGCAAAGTCAAGCACCATTTTTAAATCATCTGCTCTTCCAAGCTAGCAAGGAGCTAGCATGTTAGCATAGATTGGAACCCATGACTTCGTCTGGCAAGTTGGTCCCTTTGCATGAAGCAGCTCTTTCTTATGTTTAGAGGCAGGGGATGTGATCAGTGCGATCTTCCTGTCCCACCACAGCCTCATCTTGTCTTACCAGGATTTTGGCAAGTAAGTAAGATTTTAGGTGCATTACACCCTTTGAAGCAAACAGCCATCTCCCACAGAAAATGATCCATCCGCCTTTTTAGAGTATGTTGTGGTGGCAACAGGTTAAGCAGGGCATCCAAGACCTTTCTCTTTCCAGCAACATTTTCCTCCTGGGAGATCCCAGAGGGCTCCCAAACCAGATATGTAATCCCTCCAGTGAGTTCTGGTCTACTCCGAGGTCTGCTTCCAGTTGGACATGCCCAGAAAAACCTCCAAAGAAAGGCACTCAGGAAGTATCCTAATAAGATGCCTGACCCACTTCAACTGGTTCCTTTTCTTCAAGGAGCGGGGACATCCAAGCTCCTCGCTTGGCAGCCCCCCTATGGAAGTATCTCATTTCAGCCTTCCATCCATGATGTCAAGCTACTGGTCACTATTCATAGAAAGTGAATACGACCAAAATATTTATGAATTTTCACTTTAATCACATAGTTCCAGGACACTTTTCTGGACAAAACACTTCACAGGAAGACTGAAACAAGAGGAGATGGATTAGACGTGCAAGGTCTCCTTCTAGAATTGAACCAGAGAACTATTTGTATGTGCTTCACTGAAGGCTCAGCCCTAGCCCTTGATTAATTAATACTTTGTTACCTAAGGGTAATCAAATTTATGTATCCTGAGCATGACCATGTTATCTTCCTATAAAATACTCATAATGGGTATGTATTTGAACTGTAGAATATAAACTCCCCCGAGGCTGGTGACAGTCCCTGAAACAATACGAACATGACCTTTGTGTCCTCAGTGGAGGCTCTAGCCCTATTAATCATACATGTCAGTATGTCCACAGCATCAGATAGAGCCATGGAGGTCATTTTAACAAAGCCAAACAGTTACAGTCAAACTTAACGGGAAACAGACCTAAGAGGTGTTTTCAACAAGAAAGTGGACTTTCTTATGCCTTCTACAGAGTCCATTTTAGGTGCAGACTGATCACTCAGATCATCCAATATCCTTGCATATTTGATGATTTGATGGCTCTCCATGATGGAGAACACACCACAGTACACATAAAAGACGGGAAGGGCTCAGTCAGGGTCCACATTTAGATTCAGCCTTTATGGGAAAAGAGAAAATCCTGCCATGGCTCCGTTCCCACAAATCAGCGAGTCAACGCCAGCTTTTACAGGGAAGCATGAGCTGCTCGGTGTGCTGGAGGTAGGCGTATGTGTGACATCTGTGCTGAAATGCATGTTTTTCCAAACACTGAGGTCAAGAGAAGAGGATGAGCATTGCCTGGTTGTGTTGTCATGGAGACCATGGGAGAACATAGATTATATCTAGGGCTTACTTCAGGCAAACAGAGACGGGATGAAGACTTCTACAGTGCTCTTCAATCATAACTCCTGTTTGTCCTTCCTGGCTCAATAGCCAAGCTTTCATCTGCTGCATTCAGAGCTCGTGTGATGGCTGTTTTTTTTCCTTTCAGTACAGTAATGACTACTGCTGTGTACCCATTTGGATAAGAGGATGGCTACTTTGTCAGCTCAACCCTTCAACAGAAATACCCAGAAATGAGATGCTTTTCAAATCAAGAACATTTATTTAGACAATTTTGGCCCGTACGAGCCACAAAAGCATAAAGGGTTTCAGTCCAAAAAGAAAATCTATCCACAATCCAAATTCACATCACCCCCCAGGATCTGACAACTCTTATATCTGCAAGTTGCTTCCTGACAGCAATTAAAGCAGTGGATGTGTCATTTTAGAAGGAAACTCTTCAAAAAAAATGTGTCAGAGCTGAAAGAGTACAAAAAGAAAATCATTGCACAGTATTACAATGCAGTAGAAAAGAAAATTGCATTAATGGCATGACAGAGAAAAATACCTTGTCAACCAGTGAATCTCAAGAGGCACATATTGGAGTTTAAGAGAGCCACTGGCTACGTTCACATGCACACAATATGCTGCTCAATAATTACATGGAGGTGGTTTAACTGAAGAGTGTGTTTTTAAGTAAGATGATTTCCCCTATATCATTCCTGCTGGAGCTACGAAGGCTGATTCAACGTCAGGCTGCTTCAGTGGATTCTCTGACCCTTTAAATGCAACACATTTGGAAAAAGTAAATAAGTCAAGCAGAAATCTGGCGATTAATCAGCTCACACTGATTCTGAAAACAGCTGATTAATTGTGTGTATGCATGTAGACACTATGCACACATGTAAACAGCATGTGGTTGGCGTGCAAATACTCATCATGGTCCTGGTCAGTGTAACCCCCCCTCCTATCCCAAACACAAACAAACAGAAGAAATGAATGAGAGGGAACACAGGGGGTTGACAAGATATACAAAGGATTATGTGGTTTGCTTTATATTAGCGCTAGAGAAGTGCTGCTTCCATTTACACAACATAACAGGATTCTCAAACTAGGGCTTGGCTGATAATCGGATCTGATATTCCAGGTACAGCCTTCATTAACTTTTCCCAACAAAATAAATTAGTTAAAAAATGTGCATGACGGGCTCCGATACAGCTGCTTCTGTCTGTCTGTCATCACCATCTCGAGCCATGTCCCGCCCTCAGCACTGTCTCACTGTCATTAGTAATAGTGAAGGATTAATGTTGGAAAGTTATCTTTCAGTTAAACACATGCAGAACATAAATAAAGGCATTTCAACAAAGTTTTGTGTTGGAGTTTGTGTTATTCTTAATTTGACACCCAAATGTTTTAATGTCAGTATATATAGTAAATATCAGGTATCAGTCTCCTTGATTACTAATCATCAGTATTACTGGTCGACCTCCAGCTGACAGGCTGAAAAGACAAATAGCCGCAAAGAGACATGAGCGTCTCTGCGTTCGCTAGGCCCTGCTCCCCTTAGTTTCTGCTGAGCTTTCCGTTCTTACACAACACATGCAAATGACTTTGCTGAAGCACGTCGTCTTTGTTTTCAGACAGTGGTGGACAAAAGTAGCTTCTCGTTTCTGACCACCGCCTGTTGATTCTTCTGACTGATAAGACAATGGTCACTGAGCTGTAGCTGGCGAGACGCTGTTTCCAGCTGACTAATGTTCCCAGCGGCTGACTTGTTTTGAACATGAAGTCTTCAATATGCACTTGATGGTTATATGTATGTTAGCTAAAATACTGCCATCGCAAAGCTACTTAGTTTGAGTGTGATATGTATGACAAGAGAATGTAAGATCAGGCTTTCCTCTTATATATTTTTAACTTTAAAAGACAAAAGGATTTCACATTGAAGACTCATCAATATGTTTGGTAAGCTGAATGTAAGAATAAGACCAGTCTTCCATGTCTGTGAGTACACAAGGGACTGCATGACATAAATTTCATCACCGCCCCAAGTTTCTAAAAGTCCATGCCCCGCCCTCCATGGATGTGAACACGTGCAGCCCAAAATCTGTGGGCACATGCACAACAGCGTATCAATGTATTCTGACAATGCACGTGCAGAATACACTGATACAATCAAATGCCCTTATATGGACTATGATAGCAACAGCTATGCCTCAGTGGGTGTCCTCAGGTGTCTGTTCATGTTGAAGCACAGTCAAGGTTTAACACAGGGCTGCTAGTTTTAACCTAATCCAGGGCTGAATAATTAATCGAAATATTATTAAAGTAGCAATATGGCCATTTATCTTTGTTTAAATGAAAAAGAAAAGCAAAAGTGACCATTACCATTAAATTGTGACTCAGATTGCAAAATTTGTAATAATTGCAATATGATTTTCATTCAGCCCCACAAGTCATAACCCCACAAATGAGTGTGCTAAACTGATAAAATACTGGCTTAATTGCTATTGCAAAGAGCAAGCTAGTTAACCAGAAATGCTACTATCTTATCAGACACTGTTTCATTCATTTCTGCCATGTCTGCTCTTATGGCTTCTCTTAATACAGGGAGACACCCCCATTCAAACTTTTTAAATACCAAGTATTGCGCCATGCTGCTGTGCCATCTTACAGTTGCTAAGCTATTACTGGGGAATTCCTCTGAGGAGAGGGGCTTAGCGAAGGCTCTCTTTTCAACAGTGTAGTACCGTGCAGTGTTGGCATTGTCTATTTCATCCATGTTCCTGTGCAAGAATCTTTAGGAAACTGAATCTTGGCAAATAAAATCATAATTTGTCTTCGTTCAGAATAAAGACCGTGACAAAGTTGGCCCGTAAAAACTAGACTTAATTTACCTGCTGTTCCCCATTTCCAAAAGCACTGAGAGCCCCTGATAAAGTTAGAAACATAATCAAAAACATAGATATACTGTATATAAGACACCCCTGCATGTTAACCCAGGTGCAGCCAAGATAAAATGCTCCTTAAATGTATAGAGAACATTGCAGGATAACTCAAAATATGAAACAACAAAACACAAATATAAACACGGGAAGGAAAGCAGACTTTTTGTACCATCACTAAGACTCAATGTCATTCCCTTTAAACCCTGGTATTGGCAGCCTCTTCATGAGTTAATCTGAACACGATGACACCAGACTTCCCTTCTCTGGTCCCCCATCCTTACTGTGTGAGTGTCTGATGATGATGATGCAGAGCCATACTACACAAGGCAGGTAGCAAATGTTATGAAACACTGGGTGGTAAATCCCCAAAATATATTCCAGATCAAGAGATATTTTTAAAGAGATGACCTCCAACTGATGCTTGACTTACAGAGTAGACCACCTTGCACTCAGCAGCACAGTTTCATCAGCGCTGTGGGTGGTGGCTGGTGTTTTCCTGCTCCTCTTAACAAGACCAGCAATATAATATCCAAGTGCTTTGGTGCAAATGATGCAGATCAGAATTGCTACTGAGAACAGTCTAAAATTTATGGAACATAATGTTCTTTGTGTGTAGAAAAAAAGCCATGAGCAGAAAATAGTTTCTAAACCATCATGTGGTTTAAGTTTCATCCAGTATGTGAAGCTGAGGAATGTGTTGGCCAGCGACAGAGAGCGCCCACATTCCCACAAGGCTTAAGGGCGTGAGAAGTCGGATGGCAGACGGCAGGGTTCCTGTCACCGCTGCCACATTGTTGTCAAAGACCTTTTCAGTCGCCCACGTCGCTGTCCTGGTCTCCTATGAGCCACAGGAAGTGGAAGCTGAGTGCCAGCAGGGCGGTGCCCAACAGGTCACCCAGAGCTGTCAGGTAAGGGATGGAGAAACTGTCTGGGTCTTTGCCGCTCCGCCACATGGAGTGAACCATCCAGTCTGCTATAGACAGCAACAGCAGCACCTGGAAGAGGAGAAAGAATCAGACGGCAGCTTTATAATATGGATACTGCGATAGTGAGCAGAAAATCACATATCCATTTAACCTCCATTTGACTTCTTGAACTTCTTCCTGGGAGTAAAGAAACGATTGCTACCACTCTTGATAGCTGGATGGTAAACATGTAGCTGGAGCTGCAGGTTAGTTTTGCTTAGCACAAAGACTTGAAAAAGTTACATCCTAGAATTTCTGCTGCTTGTCTGACAACTGGCCCTGACCTACTAATACTTTTATGCATATGTCATAGTATGGTAAACAAAAATTTAACTAGTGAACTGTAGCAGTGCTGGTAGGCAGACTTTGTTACTTTGGAAAGAGTGAGGTTGGCTGCTTCCCCCATTTCTAAGCCTTTCTAAGCTAAATCAACTGTCTGTTGGCTCCAACTTCACTTCAGTGGTAACAGTCCTTTCATCTCTCAGCAACAAAACAAATATGTGCCTTTGTGCATTTCCTAAAATATCCATCTATTCCAATTCCTAAAATTAAGTTCAATTATGGTACAGACCCAACAATAAAATGGAAATAAACCTCTTTTATTATAAGGATTAGATTATTATGGGCATCACAGATATGCGGTTGGGTTGGGTTGGAGGGGTGAGTTGCTGCCCCAAGCAAAGGAGTCACAGCATCTCAGAATCTTGTGCATGAGTGACAGGAAAATGGAGTGTAAGATGGACAGAGAGATTGGTGCAGCGTCAGCAGTAATGCGGGCCTTGTCCCAAACAGTCATGATAAAGAATGAGGGAGCTGAGTCAGGAGGCGAACCTCTCAATTTATTAGTCAATCTATGTTCCAGCCCTCACCTGTGGCCATGAGCTCTGGGTAGTGGCCGGAAGAATGGGATCACAGATAGAAGCAGCCAAGATGAGTTTCCTTCATAGGGTGGCTGAACTCAGCCTTACAGATAGGGTGAGGAGATTGGGGTAGACACAGATATTGGACACGTGTACAAGGGTGGGTGTCTCTAAGTATGGATAATTTGACACAACTGTTCCGTTGGTCATTAATAAAGAGGATATCGGTCTTTCTAAAGCTGGTCGTCCATGCTGACCCACTGCTAATGGCCTACTAAGTAACCATCATTGTTATTAGTCATATGCTGCAAACTGAATCTAATCTAATCAAGGAACGCTATGAGCAAATTCAGTACAGGCTCTAAAAGCAGCTTGGAAATGGTACATGGTGATGATGGTGGTGATGATCAGAGCAAGGTTTTGGTTAAGCAAATGGTTCTTTGCATGAGAGATGCTGCACTGGAACTAATCCAATTCAAAGTAATTAATAGGCTGTATTGGTCTCTGATAAAATTATAAGCATCAGCTCTGCTGCCCTCTAATTCCTGTTGGTGTTTTGATTCCAGTCTGAGGTCCATATGATTTCCAGCTGCCAGCTGGGACCATGTTGCGTAAAAGGTTTGCAAGAGTTTGGGCACTGAGGTTAACTTCACACATCTTTGTGTTTTAGACACTTTTAGCTCCCCTAACAGTGGACCACTAGGGAGGGCTCTGTCAGTCTGTCCACCGCTTTGGTCCAGACAGAAATAACTTAGCAACCATTGACAGATGTCCATGAAATTCAGTACAGACTGCAGTACATAGTGCCCAGAGAGTAAATTCTTATGACTCTGATAATCCCTCGATTTCATCTAATGAAACTTGTATACTGAAGTTTCCCCTTTCCATTTCTGTCCTGATGGTTTATGGAAACATTTGCAGGATATTCACAGTTCCAAGGCATTATGTTCTAGCATGCTCCAACCCAATCCTAAGGATGGGTGTCAGGGTGGACTTTTAGGCATATCCTAATGGCCTGCTGTCAGCCATAATAAAGACGATCAAGTCTGGACCCCTTCTTAACCAAACTCTGCACTGTGTTTCCCCCTGCTACAGTTGCAGCACTGTTCTCCTTCAATAGCTTGCTCCAGCATTTTACAGCAAATTACACAAGGAAAATGTCAAAAATTATTTGAGATAAACAGATTGGTAAAACTCTGAAGCTAACAAAGCTGTTATCTCACATCTGTCCTTCACATTAGCCAAAAAGAGTGTACAAAGCATTCAGCTAGCAGCTTCTCATTTTTAGCGAGCACTGATCACTGCTTTCACCTTTCAACAAACGTTGCTGGCGGCAGGTCGTATCAACGGTTACCAATTATGGTTAATTTTGAAAGTAACCCGATGAGAGGCCAAAATTAAACTTATCTGCTGTCAGGTCTTGTGCTCTCTGCAGCTGGTGGCTGTGCTCAGCCAAAGATTGTGGCGTCCACTCTGCAACAAAACTGTACAGCTGCAACTGCACCGAGTGTTTCTGTGGCTTCAATGTGTCACATAATCATCCCTATCATATCCATAATTTAAGCTAATCAAATGTATAGTTTTGAACCAGGACCCTCAGTATTTGGATCAAGTAGTTCAGATGATGTTGTGTACAGGACAGACAGTTGCAACTCTTATTTCAGTGTCTCAGATACATATATACAAACGACAGCCTTACACTGGACTCATCATTAATCCTCTGAACCCCCAAACTTTCCAATAGTCCTTGAACGTATTGTGTGTGGCATACAGTTCTGCAAGGAAAAGAAACCAAAAATAAGCAAAAAATGCCTTATTCTACATGTGTCATTTAAAAAAATTGGCAAAAATAAATCTTTTGTATCAGGTCCTGACAAACAAAAACGATTCTTTGCTTGTCAGCACAACAGAGAAGCCACGACTGCCTCAGCTGTGACCAACATGTGACAAACATTCTGAGGCTGTTCAGGTGAACAGCAGGTTGTTTTTATAGAAAGGAATGAGTAGCCTATCTATGTATCTATTTCACTTGGGGCTTCATTTTTTCCAGTCCTGCTAACACCTGTGGGCATTCAGAAAAATGTTGCACAAATTGATTCCAGTTTTTTCAGTTTTTGTAAAACATAGAAGCTCAGGTTACATTTTTGTGTCTTTGTAGTACTCCATTTTGTTGATCTACCTGCCTCTAACAGCTGGATCCAGAGGAAGGACATCCTCCAGTACACTGAATTTAAGCAGCTGTTAGCTGAGAAACTGATTGCCCAGTCACAATCTGGTGCAAGCCAAGAAAGTGATGTGGAGAGCACTGATGATGAAGAAGACATGGCTTCTCCATGGACCAGAAGATTAGTGAAGCCAGACCCAGACGGCAGTGTAAAAAAACAGTATGGCCTGGTTCATTTGCCAAAGATGGTTGATGCAACAAACGCATCAAGATGCAGAAATGCAGGCTGCAGTTATGTGAAATGTATTAAATGTCACATGTATCAATGTGTGTCAGAAAGAAAAAAAAATGCTTCTTGGAGTATCGTTCATGCCAAAACCATGAAAAGCTCAGTCTGAGTTTAGGGTCAAGTATTCAATGTCTTTCCCCCTTTGATGATGTTCATACACCTGAAGAAAGGAGGGCAAAAAACCTACAACTGTTACCAGCTAACTTTGAAATTGTAAATGACTGATATTTTGTTTTATTATAAAGAAAACCTCCTTGTTCCTCTCTGTAAAATGGTACAAAAGTTCACAGGAAGTCCCGCTGTTCACTGCAAAGGACATTCCATTTACAAAGCATGCTGTTTTCACCGAAGACAAGTATTTAATGCAGGAAAAACAGAAATTGCAACACTTTTTTTTACCGGGTACAAGGAGGATATGTAACTGTGTAATAATGTATCAAAAACATTTCTGAGTTCTCTTTACTTCTAGCCATGGTTGTGCTGTTTCCATACAGATGCAGGACTTTATATTGCAGTGAAGAACGAGACCACAGTAAAGAAAAATGAAACAGGAGTGGAAAAAGCCCAGAGTTCAGTAGGTTAAAGGACTCAGATGGGCCAAAAAATATCGGGATGTATTTCTTCTACTGACCTCAGTGACACACCGACTTCTTCTTTAGAGCCACCATTAAGTTCACATCTGTAGTTTCAGATAAAATGCCTAAAATAACTATTGGATGGACTGCTAAACAAGTCACATCAGTCCTTAGCTGCACTGAAGTTAGTGAGAGACATCAACAGATGCTAGGCTGCTAACATGCTAAACTCAAATCGTAAACAGCATGTTAGTATGTTCTCATCATATTAATAATTGCTGTTTTTGGTTCTTCTCTTTCCTTCTTTTTTGATTCAGTTAGTAGTGCCTCTTTCTTTTCTTCATGGCAGTAATGAGGAATAATACGGCAGTAGAAAAGCAGGCGATGAAATGGCAGTCTGGGCATAATTTTACACCCAAGAACAGAAAGAAAAGCAGGATAGAGAAAAGAAGAGGCCTGGAAGGAACAAGTGCTTCAAAAAGCCTGGCAGAATGGCATAAACACTTAAACTGTAGTGGGACCAAGGAGTAGATGGAGTAATGGACAAAGCAGCAGACCGGGAGACGAGTTAAAGAGTGTTATTCATAATTCAAGTTTCCACGCATGGAGGGAACAGTGGCAAGAGAAAAAGAGAAGTCTATTAAAAGATAAGGACGAGTCTATAATTTAAGGGGAAATGAGCTGTCCAGAGTTGGCGGTTCAAACATTCTAAAAACAAAAAAGTATTGCAGTCATTAAGCGATACTGACATGTAAAGAATACAAGCAGGAGGGGCTGTATCAAGACAAGCAGAGAGAATTGATTGTGATCATACATCATGCTCTCTGTTGAAAACACACTAATGTATCAGTTTTGACAACCTGTTGACAGCCCTGCTTGTCTCTGGAAGTGGAGGAATTTCGGTGATGGAATGTGTAATACTGTTAAACAACACGGCCTCCTGCGTTCCCATCCAAAAACGCTCAGTCACGACTCGATGGAAGCATCTCTCAGGCGAACAAGAAGCTTTCAAACCCATTCACAGAGGCGGGTGCCATGACTTTGTCTTTTATTCATGTTGACAGGGCAGCTCAGTTGGACATCCTCTCAGTTGCTGCAGTTGTTGCGTTCAGATCGTCCTGCCTAAAACTGTCAACTACAATCAATCATTCACAGTACACAGCTTTCCATTTCGAATAATAGTTTTGTTTGGTCCAGAACACAACCGCCACAGCAAAAAATTACAAAAATAAAGGCAAGAAGGGACCAAGAGAGAGTTGTGTGCAAACTTTCAGGGTGACGGGGACACGCTCCATTTCCAAAATGCAACAAAACAAAAGAAAATGAGTCAGATGTAACAGTGTGCAGCCAGATTACATCATCTCTTTCACTGTTTCTGCATCACATTCTTTAATCATATCCGAGCACAGACAGAGAGAGAGGGAGCACCTACACAATAAATCTTTTTGATCTCATGAGATTGCCACGTTCGCCTAAAGCTGCCTTTGTGTCAATTCCTCCAATTACAGCTCACTTACACAGGTGGCAGAAATAAATATACAGCTGAAAATGAGGATCTGAATGCTGTTCAGCTTGTTGAGGCTGCTGCTTGAAGAACAAGCCGACTGCCATTCTTCTGGCTCTCTAGCAGACTGTGTTGGACAGAGAAGAGAACCACTGAAGTGCTCTCAGTTTCATGCTCCAGCTTGTACAATCGTGCAATCTTTTGGTAATTTCCTTTCATGTAGTAACTTCAAAAAGAACAAGAATCCTCCATGTGTCTGTACAAGTCTGCTGGTCCTTTGGTTTTCTTCTCCTGAACCTCTCTTACCTTTTTCTCTAAAGATGCTTGTGCTCAAAAACGCTCAGCTCCACTCTTACATCACACATGGTTCATTTCATTTCATTGATCAGCGCCACCTTTTCATTAATAGCTCTGCATACTTGTGATTTAATCATTAGCATAGCCGGTTCCATCACACTGCAATAAAAGCCTACCCATTCTGCTCCATTTGTAGGTAATCTGTATTCACTTAAGTCACCAGTGAGGAACGAGGTGAAATTTGAGAGACATTTTGGATTACAGTAAAACGTGAGACTGGTCCGTCTCAAACAGCGTGAGACTCAGCATGGATTTGTCTCGTGGAAAACTTGAGACTTGACCTGGACCTGTCGCGAACAACTTAAGACTTGACTTGGACTTAAGTTTCTGCTGGCGTTTTGCTTCATGTACATATAAAAACTTCCAACCTGAACCCTCCGACAAATTAGGTGGTAATGTGGGACACTGCTGGAATCTCTGACTGTCTGTGCTGAAAATCCTATAATCCTGTCTCTAATTGGATATTACTTGGTAGCAGAAATTCAGACCAAAAGACACAGCTGGCTGCATATGAGTGTCTCTTCTGGTATTAGTGAAACAACGGAGTAAGTTCCAGAAAAGCACAATAATTTATCCATTAATCTGGAGGCTTGTCATGTGTGAAAACTCTCTACTGTGGTCTGTAGTACCATGATAAAGATTGTTGTAACTGTGCAAAGTTAACACAGCAGAATTCAGTTAATCCTCTGTCTCAGTGATTGCAAGGTAAGCAGCAGAGATATGGAGGCACATGACTGCGAGTACTAACTAAACTGATGTTAAATCCTACAGTGAGGAGTCAAAAAACCTGCCCAATATGCTGTTAGACCTTTGAATGTTGCCACAACAGCCCTGTCACACCAAGGCACGGACATTAGCAGTAGGTAGTCCTATAAGATGTGAGTTAAAGCAGCTGCAGGTTAGACCTCATCCTAGCATATCTCCCTGCATTCACTCGTTGGTTCAAACAGTTGGACGTTGCAATGTAGCAGCTTTCCACTGCAGGAACTCTTCCAGCTTTTTTTTGCGTTTCCATTGGTAGGATCTGACTCCATGTGCAGCAAAACAACAACTAATAGTAATTACTAACTACTAACGTAACTAGAAGATAGAAAAATGAAAGTTTGTGATGTTAGCTTATGATGTGAATTTTATATTGGTATTTCATATCTCTTTTCCACCAAGAAGAACCAGGTGCTAGTTCTGGTGCTTAGTTGGTTCAAATCTGGTTCCTCCTAAGAACCTGTTAGCTTTTCTATTGGCAAGGAGTCAAGTTGGAGCCACGCCATTGGGTCACTGTAAAACCACTACGCTAGCATCCATTACATAAACAAACGCAGCAAGTTGATGATAATATCTATGTTTATCTCTATAGATGGTCTTAGGGCTGATTGCAAGATGGAGGTTGCCTGTTGCCTGGGAACATCGGCGATTGCAGAACTGGTGGGACACAGTTGTACTGGATTTCAGTGCAACAGTTTGTGCAAAACTTCGGTGTGTCCTGGGAGTCATTCCAATACATCTGCAATGACCGCTTGTGTGTCCCTTTCCACTGTTGATCCCCCAGTCCCTGATGTACTCGGTGCTTAGCTCTGGCCCAGCAAAGAGTTGGTGTTTGCTAAGCTCCAGTTTTTAGCCCCTGGAGCTGATGCTTAGGTGGTGGAAACACAAAGAACTGGTGTTAAGTCAAGCACTGGCTCCGAACTAGACCTGGAACCAGCTCAGTGGAAAAGGGAGAGGAGCTCAGAAGTACTCCCCTCACATACTTCTTCCCTTACAAGGGCCATGCAGAGGTGGTTCTTGTGGTCAGAGCATGCACAAAGAATCAAGCTGCCCTAAAAAAGCCGGCAAGTTCCTGCAGTGGAAAACAGCCTAATTTGCCCCTTGTCAAAGTCGCTCAGGTCTTTACACCTGGCCATTTTCTGCTGATTCCAACACTTCAACAACTAACAATTCAGCTAAATGGGGACTTACACGGTAAACTGACTGCACTTATTAGACCCCTTTTTTCTTAACGGACAAAGCAGTTTGGAATGTTTTACCTCATATTTACCCATTCTCACTCACTCGGAGAGAGTTTGGGGGTTTAGTATCTTGCCCTAGGACATGTGGACAGGAGGAGCTGGACTGAACTGCAAACTTTATGACTAGTTAACCTGCTCTACCCCCCGACATCTAAAGCTGTTTGGAGAGAATCAATGTTTCTTACTTCACGTGTGAGTGGTCAGAATGTTTTGTCTCAGTGGATTATATAAGGGGTCTTGTTTGTCAGTGTGGCAAATTTATGCATTTTTGACAAATACAGTCCCCGTTTCAAGCTGCTGTCTGCCAGGGACACAAAGTTCCCTCTTCTGTTTACTCAGATTTACTTCCCTGAGCTCCCTCTGCCTCTGTGCCTCCGTTAAGTATGCAATATATACAACCCCCAATCCTGCACTCAAAAAACCCCCCAGCAAATCCTGCCTGAAAAGAACGCACACTATATCACTTAAAGTCACTCTATTAGCTACTTTAGAACACTGCAGGTATTTATCATGTGGGCAAACATAATTGGATTGAGCTGTACTCTTTCAAATAGCTGCACACTGAAATGCTTGATTTGCAGACCGTTACAAGCTGCTTCACATCGTTGATCCGATATTACAGAATAACTTACTCGAGTGCCCGACGATAATAAAATTAGGTTCAGGGATGACTTGAATACACAGAGACTCAGGTGTTTTGTTATAGCATTTTCTTTTCTATTAAAGTTTGTTCAATGAATACATTTAAGGAGGAAGAAATGTGGTACACAAACTAAATAGCCTTCCTCGTGTGACAGATAGAGGTGATTTAAGAGAACTCGTCGCATTCAGCAACATTCCTCACATTTATTATTTTCTCCTAGGCACCAACCAAGTGCTTTCTATTGCACACCTGCTGGACAGATGCACAGGGAAATGCATTCATGTAAAAGAAAGGTAGAATGTTTGCACTATGTAAGCACTAAATTTATGAAAACAAATGTACACAATGACAGACTGTGTTCCCTACAGCTACGGCTCAGGCAGTGCTGTTCTTTCGGACACTTTTCATGTTCTACAGACATTAATGCTCGTCTATATTAAAGCCACGATCACATGTCCGACTTGTTTCTCTGTCGGACGGCATGAACAGAAAAACGTATACATGAAAACAACCACATTGTGAATTCAGCTTCATTAAAACAGTGGTGACTACAGACAGCAGAAAGAGACTGAACACAGGTTTAATGGTCCACCTTCCTCCCTCCAGGAAACTAATGGGCACAGGCTCACTGAGACTAGACAGCAATCAAATAATAATGATAATAACCAGTTGTGGAATGTAAAATCACCACATCTCCAGATGTAACAGTCAGTGTTTGTGATAAACTGAAGGATTAAGTATTCCTTCGTGGACTGCGAACATTCTCCTGCTTCTTAAGCTAAATGAACGATTTGAAAACCCTCCAGGATTAGCTGGAACATGCATTGACACAAAGCTGAGAAGAGGGCCGTTTCTCTGAGCTCATTAGAAGCCCACTTCTTAGAGATGCGTGGCTCTCGCAGGACACTGATGCTACAAACTAGTCCTGGGCGATAAAACAGTGACATGTGCCACAGCATGATCGCAACAATGACTTTTTTTATGTTTTGAACAAACTCCCAAGCCAACATGTCTGTGTACTGTCTGGGATTTTCAGTCACCCTGGTGTTTTCAGTCCTTCAGAACTGAAAAGGGCTCATAGACGAGAGGTGAAATGACTTCAAGAATCTAAAAGGGAACCTAAAAAAAGTCCATTTACTTTCTACTGAAGCTCCTAGGAAAACTCCCCAGTGTGCTAGCTCCTGGCCCATGACAACCTATCATATCCCTTGATAATGAAGCCCCTGGTGGAGGCTGCAACCATCAGGGACCAGTGGTTGCCCTGTGTCCCCTCCACTACCTAAGACACACACTCCCTGTGGCAACTGCGAGGTTTAGGACCTTCTGTCAGGGTGCACATGGAGGCTTGTACGGAGTCTCTACAGTGGCAGCTTTGCGTGGGTTTCATCAAGCTCAGATCAGTCTTCTATCTTTATGTCTACCCATAAGACATCTGCAACTCATTCAAAATGCTGCCACTGGAATACTGACCAACACCAAGAAGAGAGAACACATTTCTCTGATTCCTAGAGCGCCACACTGGCTTCTGGTAAACACAGAATTGAATGTAAGACCCTGCTTATTGTCTGAAAGTCTCTAAATGGTCCGGGCCCAAAACACATCAGAGATAGGTTTGCTGAGTGCCTGGAAGGTCTCTAAGATCTGCAGAGACCCGGTGAAAAGGCGTTTAGTCATTATGCTGCCCACTGATGGAAGCAGCTGCCCTTGGAACTTAAGATTTGCCCCATATAAAGCCAGAAAAAAGGAAGGAAAAAAAGGTAGAGGCAGTTCTTTTCTCCACTGCTTTTATTTATTCATCTGTATTTTATAAAGAAGTATAGAAGACATTTTTGTGCAACTTTAACTTTTCTTTTCATTTAAATTTATCCTGCTTCATATCATTTTTTTCATCTAAATGTTTTAATTTTTTGTTTGATTTTATCTTTGACATGTTTGAATTCTTTTTAGCTTTGCCTGTAAAGCATTTTGAATAACCTCTGAACCTCTGATAAAATTGTATATAGATAAACTTGCGTGCATTTTTTTATTTATGTGTGCAAATTTATTCAGTTGTGCGTTTTCTATTGTTGTGTCAACATCAAATTTACTGCCTGTGAGCCTTGACCAATAGGCCTACGTGGTGAAATTTAACACAATGAGTCAGTCGAATAGGTTGTAGTTGAATTAAAAATCATCATGCATTTTTTCTATTGATTTATACTGAAAATAGGTCATTAAAATGATCACATTCATTGCAACATATCAACCCAGAACCACTATAAACATATTGATCACATGGAATAAGATGCACTACTGTAGGTTCAACTACACAACAGTTTATAAAGTAGTTCAATGTAGCTCAGCCTTGAGCATCTACAGCAGTAATATGCCACATACACATTTTGCTTCTGCTACTTTAAATCTTTGAATGCAGGACTTGTTACCAGTAGTGGAGCATTTTAACAGTGTGGCATGAGTGCATTTGCTTGAGTAAAAGGATCTGAATGTGTAAGTGGGTTATACAAGTCAAGCCCAAAATGTCAAACGTTTTCATATCTCAATTCAAGTCAAGTCCTTAGAGAGTTGAGCCTCAGAGCAGTCATGAGCAAGTCAAGATAAAGCGTACTGCCAGAGACTGTTCTTACTTTTAAACTTGTTTTTCTGCTGAGCCAGTTTCACACCTGCAGATGGTCGAACAGCACCTGGGTCAAGCTGGTTGCTGATCAGCTTCAAAAGACTGATGGTTGGCTGAAACCTGCCTTGCCCACATATTACCTCCAGTCAACATGCATTCACTGCAATCAGCCTTCTAACCTGGCTTAACAGTTCTATAAAGCCTCTATTGAACAGTGAGTTAAAACTGAAAAAATAACTCCGTTTGAATCAGAGAATGTTTTGATGTTCCTACATTGGTAATGCAGTGTGTCAGTCAAGCGGCATCTTATAATTGAGAATATCATCATCAAACCTCAGAAAGCCGTGTTACATTGTGTTTTTATTGCTCTTGAGCAGAATTGAGTGGCTTGAGAACCGAAAGCTCAGCTGACAGATAGGAGATCAAGCAACATTCTAACAGCTTAGATTTGCAGGATTCCTGATCTGTCAAGATAACACTGATAATATCTGACACCCAGCCTTGACTGAAATAATGAGATCTGGGCTTCAGAGCAAAGAGCGCTCACCTTTTCTTAAAGTGCCTTTGACACGGCTATCACTGGTTATGCCTTTGCCCATGTAGTGACCCCCGGAACCTTTGGCCTTTGTGTTATTAAATGCCCCACTATGATGATTCCCATGAATGCTACATTATCATAGTCATGCATATTCTCCACTGTCGAACTTGGTGCGACCTTTCCGTAGATAGTTTCTTGAATCCCAAACTGTCAAACTGCTGTTCTCTCATTTCCCTTGACACCTCCAACATTTATTACAGTGTGTTGCCTTGGCTTATTTTGCGTTGCCTCATTCTTAGTCTGGGTTAATAGAGCACGGTTAAACCATGCTGCCTTGTGTATTGTTTAGGCTATCTTTTCATGTTTTCTACTTGTCTGGTAAGTATTGGGTTTTTATTCGCTGTGGATTTGTGTAAAATTATTCACCACTGTATCCCAAAATATGCAGAACACTGGTCAATTTAACAACATTATTCCTCTCTGCTCAGTGAGTGCACTGCGAGGCTTGCGGAGATATCACAATGAGAGGGGCCATTCTGCAGAAATGTTTCAATTTCTCCCCTAATTTTCTATGGCTTTGACTTTAAATGGAACATTATCAAACCGCACCATATGCGGTTTCTGCTTATCACCACTATTAAAGAAACAGACGGTTACAGTACTTTCTGCTTTAACTGAATGACATTATCAAATTCCACCATGTTACCCACATTTTGCCAAATTGTGCCTCGCACCATGTCAAATAGAGAGAACATTTGAAACTACACTGTAAGGTCTGAGAAAAATAGGGGCATTTTATCTCCAAATGAGTCTCTGTTTAGCATTTCAGGCAACTGACTATTTGAAATGCGGGCCATATTTGAATTTATTTCTTTATGTAGCATTGCTGGCAGAGACTAAATGAAATGCATCTGCATGAATGAAGCGATTTCAGTTTTAGATATGCACTGATACACCAGGGTGTTCTGAGTGCACTGACTGAGGCTGATAGTGAGAACTAATGGTGCTGTCTGCCACAATGAAGTGTCTAAACTGAGCAATTTTGATATCTCTCTTTCCCACTGCTCAAACAATCCAATCCAAACACAAACTAAATGTATTCAAATAAGAGCTCCTCTTCAAATTAAGGATTATACAATATTACAAAGGCAGATATTCCCACATCTCCACTTTACACACTCCAAATGCGGAACTTGTGTGGACATTTGACTTCATTGCTCAGGCGGGATGATGAGCGTGACAGTTTTTATCATTAGTCCCAGGTTAAGGTGTAAGACTAATTCAAGGTGCAGCCACTGCTCAGATATAACCTGCTCATTATCCTAAAACACCCATACCTTTTAATTTCAGAGAGTTAAAGACATTATTCTTGAACTGGACCTACTCTTTAACTACTCAAAGTCTTTGAGAGGTTTAAGGTTTGTCCAAACTGCAGTGAGTCGCTGCAGCTTTTTATTTTAATATGTCCCAGTGTAAAAACAGATGCTGCAGGAGAGGTGTGAAACTTTTTTGGAGGAGGGTCAGCCTCGGCAGGACTTTTGTCTCTTTAGCCACAGCAGCTTTAAACCTTTACCACCTGATTCTAATGATGTATTTTTCAGGGGGAAGCAGAAACCGGACAATGACATATCATCAGCTTTTAGGCTGATATGGTGAACTACGTCCAACAGACACGGAGTAACATCATCACTGCATTGGTGTTTCTGGCAACCTGGCAAAATCAAGTGCAATATTTACTCTCTTTTAGCTTTGATTTCTTGGCCAAAGCCTGAAAAAAAATGTGGCTCTAGCTTCTAAATGCCCTGCCATGTGACAGACAGACTATGTGTGTGGCCGTTGTTTAGTGTGGAGCAGGCAGTGCACAGCAGCCGTGTTTCCATAATGTGCAAATAGCAAAGTTATTGGAAATCACAAATACCAAAATAACATCCCCAATTTGCAAACAGGATTTTTATACTCAAGAAGAACTAACGCATATGAAGGAAGATAGAAACAACTGTTGTGATTAAGTTCTGATGTACTGAACTTTTTAACTTAGGTGTCTTTGCCTCACAACAGCATGAAACTGTCCAATAATAGCTTACATAAAGAAATAACTCACCATTAAAATATCCTGAAAAGATTTCTCTATTTTTCTAAGTTCTGCTTGTGTTTTCTTTTCTCCTCCAGCTTCTTCTACTCTGCTCATTATACGCTGAAGTGTTGCCTTGATGGCCACCTTTCAATGACACAGCTACATTTATTCACTCCAAAGCAGTAAATGGAAACACGCCTTGCATTATCAGTTTTTTAAAAAAAAATTTGTGACATGTCAATAGCTTGCTTCAGATAAGCCTGACAGTTACATGGAAGCAGCTCGTAGCTCGTTAGAGTTAGTTTTGTTTTCTGAAAAGAGCTGCCTGCTGTGTGCAGGTGTAGATGTGCAGCCATGGAAACCAAATTTCCAAGAACAACGCAGACTGAAACACGTGCATTTTTCATTGTGTTGTATTTTGAACTTAAGAAAAGCACTCCCTCCCCCCAGATTAATCAAACGTCTAGCATTTATCCATGTTGCAGTCTTAAAGATTGAATATGGCATTAGGTCTGCATAGAGCTTTGATATCATGTACAGCACTGAGCCTAATAATTAATGCCATTCTGTCTGTGTCTGCACAAACACACTGATGACAGAGCAAATTAAATTCTTTGAGCAATTTCTGTGGCGTGCTTCAATAAACAATTATTCCATAATAATCTTGATGCTGTGGAGCTGTGCAGAAACCTGCATTCAACACAGAATTCAGTTCCTCAATCCAATCAGTAAACTAATCAGTATTCTCTCTTTATTGCTGGTAAATACTGAGATGTGAAGGAGGCTGGATTCAACTCTTTTTACCTCTCCAACCCCATGGGCTTGTTTCTGCCATTTGATGTTCTATCTGGACAGAGGGGCCCTTAAAGCAGCTCTACTGGCTATGGACTTAATTGATTTGGAAAGTCTCCAGCTCCTCAGTGGCCAGGATTACATCCTAATGTTCCATGTCTGCATTAAAGATTTAGGGAGTTTTAAAAAGCCTTCAAGCACAGCAAGAGGCCGACACATACACAAAAACACACCAACTAGATTCTCAAAATTCCACACTCTAAGACAGATCACAGTGCACCTGAAGAGGTAAAAGCAGCCATTCATATTTCAAATCTCTCCTTCGCAATTATCTTAACTGCTGCCAAAACAAAAATGTACAGAAGTCACATTCCTTCAGGCATTGCCTGAAACCACAACGCTCTAGGAATTCACGGGATACACACACCTGCTTCTCCTCCTTCAACACAAGGGGTTTCTCACTGGGGAGAAAATTATGTTTGCATCTGAATAATAACGGAATCAGCAGTGTGTAAGATGAGCTTGTGCAAAAATGAACTTCATGCTGAAGATCGTACTGCAAACCTGTACTGCGTAGTTACAGATTATGGTGAGTGATTAAGGGCAAACATATACACAGACAAAAACAAAATCAGCACATTTGTACAAGAAGATACTCCCTTCTCTCGTGTTTCAACTATGCAGATTGCATCTTGTGGAAGCTCAGACAGGGACACAAGTTATTTTATAGCCACTTGTTCCATACACCCTCAAATCATGCATGTTCTTAACCATCTCTCTCAGTTGGCGCTCCCTATAAACATTTGACTCTCAGTCAGTCTGTATGCAACAACGTGCTGCATATCCTCATTAGCTTCACTCCTAACTCCACCTCTACTACCTCCTCCTGTTTTAGTTGTCTGTACATGTTGAATTCTGAATGTTTTATGTTCAATAGATGTTAGAAAATTCAGGCTCTACTGGGAGATTTTGTGAGCTCAGGGACATTCTGTAGCTGTGTTTTCATGTAACTGTCAAGCAAATTTAAAGCTAACTCATAAAATGTTGAAAGTTCTTTTGTTTTTAAAAAGAAATGGCATTGATTCCATTCACTGCTATGGATCTAAATGGCTAGGCTGTGTAGTGTCATTAGAAGATTATGTGTGACTGTAATAAACACAGCAGAAGGGAAACCAGCTGTTTGCTAACTGCTTAAAAACCGCCAAGAAGAAGGATGAGAAACAAAAAAACAAAACATCTGTGAGAGGAAAATGGAAAAAAGGCTTCAGGAATTGTTGTTAATCGAACAAGCTGTAATTTCTCTTTTCTATCAACTGGTATTGGTCATGTTCATGCTGTCCATAGATGAAAACAAAGGAAACAGAAACAGCTGATCAGTCATGTAAATTAATTGTGCCATAATGTATTCAGAAAAACTGTTTCCATCACCCTTTTTCACATTAACTCTATTCATAAAAAAGTAAAAAACCAAGGCAGAGTCAAAACCGTTTGATAAGTTTTTAAAATGTTGCTATCCCCAGTAACTTCATCTCATGTGATACTTCAATATGTGTATAAAATGTGGCACGGAGACACAGATCGTGTAACACTTGCTCACACTGTTCCAAGAGAATCACATGTGCAGAGCCGCCACCCACCTAAAATTCTCTTTGTTACAATAAATAGTAAAGTTTGAAGTGAGGGTCTGGTGTACAAGATTATAAAGGGTTCTGAAATAACATTCCCTCTGAAACATGGGTAACTATGTCCAAGACAAATAACCTATTTATGCTGCATTGACAGCCTTTTTCGTCCACTTCAGAACAACAGAACAAGACGAAAACGCAGAATTCTAGCATCAGCATTCATTTGAAGTTGTGTACACGTCCACTGGTTATATGTGCATCCAATATGGCCTTTTCTTTTTTTTATTAAACCACAACAACTAGGCTGTAAAGCAAAAAGACCAAACAATGATTTGACAAACGCAAAAAGGCTCTGTGTAGTTGACTGGAACTGAATAATTAGGTGATATTTAGGGTCACTATGAGAAACTGCTTTCACATGACACATGGTCACTTCATCCACTGTTACTATAGATAACATGATAATATAGATAATATGATTTTGGAATCACTAGTTCAGAATTCTAACACTTCCTACACATCTGGCATTAAGGTCATCATGTGCTCACCTGCAGCATCGCAGCAGCCAAGTAGACGGACATAAAGATAGGTGTCAGCGTGGTGTGGCCGCTCTTCATCAGGTGGATGGTGTAAAGGAAAATGAGGTGACCAGGGATCACTAAGAGCAGAAGCACCTGAGCAGAGCGATGATTGGCTCCTAAGGAAGCATAAACAAAATAGAGAGAAGAAAAGCTTAATGTGGAACACGAGAGATTCATTTCTTGGCAACAGAAAAACATTTGCAGCCTTTCTGAAATACACGATTGAATAGCTTAGTGACAAATTATGCTCGCTGAACAAGTCCACCTACTGTCTCCAGGATTCAGAGTCCTGCTGGTTTTCATTTTAGACTTCTGACAAGGAATTAATTTACACCTGGGGTAGCAGGAGATGGATTAACAGAGAACCAGCAGTACTCCGGCTCAACAGGAGAAGAGCTGAAAACCACGGTGTCAAACTTTCAAGTTAAAGCCTCATTATAATCCTGACAGCATTCATTTAAACTCTGATATCCAAGCCTACTTTTCACTTGTGGGGAAGTCAAGTAAAATGTGCCAGAATGAAGGCTTCTCAGGAACAATCAGTTCAGAACTTGTAGCACCTTAAATAATGAATGTGTTCTAACCTTTCATATCAGGGTTGGAAAACAATCCCTGATTTTATGAAATGGGCTCGGCGTGCTTGGACTGACCTGAACCACAGAATGTACGGCAGGGGTAGTAGCAGCCCTTGGCCTCGTCAGGAACCTCCCCAGGAGCACAGTGGAAATGCAGGTGGGTGGAGATCCTGCTGGACTGGATGGCCACCAGGTTACCCCCAATACCTGCACATGGACATTGTAAAAGGTTAGAAACACACAACACATTCTTGAGGCTGATATCTAAGTCAATCTGACAATACATCCTTCAGTGTTTTTAACTAAAACCAACACAGGTGTGACTAATTCTAACATTCTGCTTTCGTTTTCTGATTCCAGGGCCATGACACTGTGACTGGATCCCTTGGGCCCTCTCATTTATAAGGCTCTTACAGGTTTTTTTACCCCCTTACATCACCTCATTACTGTCTTCTAATGTGGAACCTTACAAACATGCTCAAACGACTGGATTATGCTGCAGGTGCCGGCTGTTTTCACTGAGCTTGGAAAATCCTGTTTACTCACTTTTCTCCTGGAATAACCTGCAGAACACTTGAACACTGGACTCGTTTTTATCCTTTGGGCAATTCAGGAGATTAATTTCATCATATTTTAATTCCAGCTGCTTTTGTTTTAGTTGATTCATTTGTTTTTAAACCTTCACTAATGTTTTTATCATTTTACGAACTGGGTTTTAATATTTTATTCCTCTCCAAGTTTCTAATTTGTGTGCTGACATCTTTATTTTGTTACTCGGCCACATTGTAAACACTGGAAATGTGGCCGACTAAGTGTGTGTGTGTGTCTCGAGTTTGTGTCTGTTGATGCAGTCGTGTTGCAGCTGTTACTGTGTTAACATTATCTGCCATGGCACAAGGCACTGACCCGACACATACACACACATTCTTTGAAAATTTGCAATGTGAATGCTGCTTATTTATTTATTTATTTTGCTTTTTGTTTACCTCAGAGACTGTTTCAACAAAAGATAAGAGTTGCAGTTGTGAAAACCTTCCAGAGGTGTAATCCCCTGCCTGTTAGCATTTACAATCTACTGTGCTTTGGGGTCTGATAAGCTTAAAATGCATCAGTCTGTTGGACTTCTTGTATAGTATTTTGTTTTCGGTCAAAATCCCTGCCCAAAAATGCACCCCTGTGAAACACAATGTTAACTGTGGAAAAGGGATAACTGAACACTTTCTTCAGCAATTATGACAAGTATATAATATCTGTCAGTGTGGACAATGAGGAAATCCCACATGATATCTTCCTGAAGGGTCACAAAATGAGTCGAAAGCTCGCGTTGAAGGATACACCACATTAGATTTTAAACACCTAACAGCTCACGTACAATACACTGCTTACACCAGACAAAATAAGACAACTTCAGCTTACAATTAAAACATGCCATATCTATTTTTAGGCAACATTTTCAAACAAAGCTGTAAACATTTAGCCCGACAGGTGTTATCTAACCGTCACTGTAATTACCTCAGGGGCATCAGGTATCACCCACTGGGATCACCATCACTACACACAGACAGATGCATCTTTCACAATTATGTGTCGTGGTGTGTTCCCCACAGAACTGTTATGACAAAAAGATAAGAACTCCCCGCCGTACCTGTGTCTATTTTATTTACTTTATGGCATAGAGCAATAATGTATTGTCTGATATGATTCCATATTTCACTGGCTGTGACTGGGAGAGAGGAATGCTGTGTAAGTGGGTTAATCCATAGATGCTGTTATAGTTTTGAGGAGGCTCCCATCGGCTGCAGCAGCTTTGTGCAGGGGCTACGCAATTACATCAATACACACCTGGAAATGCAGCTTTAAGGGCTGCAGCATTACTACTGGGGTAGAAAACAAGAACAAACTGCTACACCCAACTGTGTTTCATATGTCCTCTCATCTTTGAGTTTCATTTTAGTGCTTCACTCTCAGACCTCTCACTTATCTTACTGCTCTAACATTCCTCAGAATGTTCGCCTGCGAAAATGAGCCAAAACAGAACTTCTTTCCTGTTAGTACGTGTAGCTCTTCATCATTAGTTAGCTGGTGATACTTTGACATTCAGCATTTTGCACATTCATCCAAGGCTGCAAAATGATCACAGGATTTTTTTTTCTTGCAGTTCTATTTTCTTCATGTTACATTTTAATTAACATCGAGCAGATGATCAGTCATGAAAATGTGGAACGCCATCTGCACCGACAGAAAATTCACCGCTATTTTACATTCATGTGCTTGAGCGATCGCACCTTTGCTTTAGCAAGTGACACACTAACTAACTTCCTGTGTTTTTCATCCTTGTTGCCACAGTCTGGCGACTAAGCCCCGGAGGAGAGCTCACATGCATACAGATATAAACAAGAAACGCACAGGCAGGTGGGCACAGAGTGGCTCAGACGAGAAGAGGGACTCTGCTAAGTAGAGCTGAGGAACGCTGTGAGAGAGGTTTCTTTACGCAGAATTTTAAAAATGTCTAAATCAGATACTGGTAAACAGATGTGGTTGGTGCTTACACTGAAGTGGTCGTGTACTGAAAACAATACACAGAAACAAGAAGAAGGATGTGTGTCTCAGACCCTCCGCCCCCAATTATTGTGGTGAGTCTATTAAATTAGACACAGCCACCACCTCAGGGTGATGTCCACTTAATTCAATCTATTGTGTCTCTTTGTCTGCCTGGTGACATTTTATTGGAGCATTACCAGTGCTCCCACTGGGCCTGTAAACAGACATAACTTCACAATGAGCACTCACCCTTACGCTGCCCCATCTGTCTCCATCCTCTCACCTCACAATCTCAGTACACCACTGATCAGACGCCAGTCCCCAAAGGGAAAGGCTGATACTCTCATCTGCTTTCTCACCCAGAGGGAGATGAGAAAATTAATGTCTACCTCATGTCTGTGGGTTACGAATAGAGTCGTGTTCAGGAAGTGAAGGCTGGGGAAAACAGATGTGGATCCGTCTGAGGTGGAAAACAAAGAAGTTGTTTAATCCATCCTTAAAATCTATGTTTTTGACACAGGTTTTGGTATAGACCTGTACAGACATAATGGTACTAAATAGGGATGACTGTATTAACCCATAGTTACCAGGCACTGCACCTAATCTGCATTACATTTTCTGACATGCACATCCCTCGTCTTTTGCCTTGTTGGTAATATACTTTCAATTCGGTCAATTATTAATGCTAATTAATCAATTCTGTCAATCAAGCAAACAGGCTATTGTCGCCAAATCTGGAACCACTTCCTGAAAACCCAACAACACACTTTCCATGTATCACATTCTCTGCTGCAAAGCCGTGAACTGGTCATAAGCAACTGATGCTTAAATATTTCTTCTCAGTTCTGAGAAACTGTTTATTACCGTCCTGTTGAGAGACACAAATTCCTTTCAGGGGTCAATAAAAGTGATGTCTGCAATGTTCAAATGTTCATAGTGAATATTACTGAGCATTCATTATTCTTAAAACACAAACAAACCTGTGTAAAAACTGCATGGGCATAATTTTTAAATTAACTTTAAGTTGCTTCAAATTTCTACATATAAAAACTAGTTTTTCTGACCAGTGTTAAATTCTCTATCAAATCCTTTCAAAGATGGTCTGAAGTACCAGTTTCCTAAATTTGACACATTCTGTGCTTTCTGTGAATCCTAATGGCCTTGCTTTCATAGCCGAATGTATGTCTAATTTACATTTCCAATGAATTTGTTACTATTGACATGTTTTTTGAGAATTCTATAAGCAAACAATACTAATTGATGATAGGCCTTTTTTACAGCAGCCCTTTATCTTGTCATAGTCATCACAAGTGTTATTAATATTAATATTAGCTCCATTCTATTCAAGTATGAAAAAAAATCCGCTAATCATTCTATTATTTAAACCTGAGCTTTTTTCGCTGTTATATTTATATATACTGTGGCAAAGGCGTTAAAGAATTTTCCATCATCATAAGACTACATCTTCACTGACTGTCGAATGCCTGCGGTACTTTTGTTTGACACTGTTGTAAGTCCTCTGAGAGATAGAGCAGTTACTGTTTAGAAAAGAAAATATTTACCATGCAAAAACTTGGAGTGTTATCAGCATTAACTGTGTTTAAACAAAGATCGACTTGGTTGTTTGTGTTATTTAAGTAATCATTCAGTTTTTCCAAGCATCTACCACTCCAAGCTGTGACCAGCTCCTGCTGATGCTGTGCATTGCAGTTTTTGCATAACAAATATGCACCGACAGCAATCTAAAGTGATTTTAGTATGCACTCCATTGGCACTTCAAAACTTATTTTATGCTCCTTTTTGCTGTCAAAACACGGTTAGAATGAGAATAATCGTCTACATGGAATGTGCTCTGTTTCTGATTTGCTGGCTTTCTGTCTTTGAGGGTGCGGGGGATGCATTTTGGGATAAGGGGGTGGAGGGTGTTCTTACCACCTCAGCAGGGGGCAGAGGTAGCGTGAAGGAGGTTTGGGGGCGATCTGGTTTATTCAGGTCACTGGATCTGACAGGGGGGGAATGAGGATGAGAATGAGGAGGTCTGGGCTGTGGCAAGGCTTCATGGGAGCTCGGGCGTCTGTGCTGCTGTCTACTGGGCTGTAGGGCAGGGTGGGGTGGGTGGGTGGGGGTTAAAGGAGCTGCATGTCTGCCCATCCCAGCTCCTCTACCTCCACGTTTAATTTCATTTTGTTTATTGAAGTGGCGCTAACACGACATGATGAAACAAACAGATAAAATTTAATGAAAGAAAAACACTGAAAGAGGAGGAAAATATAACTTATTGGTGGGAGTGAGATGTAAAGGAGACAGACACCTTATCTCAAAACAAACAACAGAAGGAAAGAAAAAAAAACGGCAAATATGCCAAGATGACAAGCAAAGATTAAAGAGTCGGCTGTCTGGGAGAAAAATACAGAACAAGATGCATAACATAAAATGATATCTGCAGGTTTCACAAAGTCAGATCAAAGGCTCTTTAGGACCCTCCTAAGACCTGAAACCGAATTTAAGATGAAGACAAATGAAAGAACACAAGGCTCATTTTCTAATGCAGTACACTGTACCAGACAATACAAGTGGAATAAGAACAAGTACAACAGGAAATTAATACCACCTAAAATTTGTGATATTAATATTACTTAAACGTCCACTGCTAGCTTCCATTGCAGGAGAAAACGTACAAATGAACCCCAAAGTGTTACAATAAAATAATAGAGGTCAGTGTGGTAGAACAGAAGGCTTTCTCCCTCCATCTTTCATTTAACCTGTCTTGTCTTATCAAGCTCTACACATCTCCTTCCTCCAGTCCTTTCTAATCAGACGTCCACACACCATCCTTTCGCTGTCTGCACTTTCTTCGATTGTATTTTTTATTAGGACAGGAACAGCAGTGCATTTTAATCTGCTCAAACACATGAGCGGACCACCTCAGTGTGCATTCAGCCGTGAACAAAACGTTGTAGATGGTTAGAAAGCGTGGTGAGACCTGGATTTTTTCAGACGGTGCATATGCAGAATTTAAAAAAAACTCGCGCTTATAAACAGACATACACTCACTTGACTCCCCAGCTGTTTTGTGCTGGGATTCGTCTCAACGGAAAACCAATTAGAGCCAGAATCGTACTCCATCTCGTTAAATGTCTCTCATTAATGTCATTTAATTAAAAGCTTATCACTTGTTGTGGAGGTGCCAGAGCCCTGGCAACCATGGTTGAGCCCGCTGGCAGTCGGAGATGGAAGTGAGAGAAAATGCAAGGGGACCAGTTTTATGAAGAGGAGACAAACAGACTGCCTGAACCAGTCTCATTAGGTAACTTATTTATGCTGATGAACATTTGGAGCCTTTTTTAGTAACCTTCATCTATGTGGGGACTGTTTACACTTGCACAGTTGCTTCCTCTGTTTTCACATCCACGTACATTCACACCTGGGAGCCACACGGCACAAGACAAATAGACTGTACGGCATGTTATCCATCTTGTGTATAAACACTTTGTCTCCATTTCAGCTTGAAGGGTCAAAGACTGCATTAATTAAAAAACTCAGAGAGATAAATGAGACAAACAGCAACAAGCAGAGTTTCTTGTAGCCAAACTTCCAAGTTAAACGGCTTGTTGCCATCTTCTGTGTGAAATGAAACTGGAGTGTATCGCTGCTGCTCATTAAGACGGGATCTCATTAAGAGAACTTCAACTAATCACGACAGAAAACCCACAAAACAGAAGCACAGTTCTATTCCAGTATTCCAAGCTTCAGTTTTTTAACATTACGGTCCTCGAGGAAGAGGTTTAAAAAAACAGGATAAACCTCTTTGCACCAAAGAAGGCAAAATCCATACAAAAAAACTGTAACGCAGCCGTCATAAGGTGAGCTCAGGGGGACGGAAACCTCTTTTGAAGCAGAAGACTGTTTCCTCAACTCAGAACATGGAAGCTGTGCATGTCCTTTAGCTGCAGTGAATATGTCATTTTTCTTACTGCGAAAAAATACTGCTATTAAATGACCCTCAGTGTCAGCAGCCACAGCAAACAAAGACAGCTGCATATTCAGAACTCTTGTAAACAGTAGTCAGAGCTGCAAAACTGACCCAAAATAAAAAGTGGTCATTTTCCCAATCAAACGTATTGACCAGAGGTTTCCAAACTGTGAGGTGTGCCTCATGCAGTAAACAGCTGAAGTTAGTTGTTGCAGTTTGGCTGCTAATGCGTCCCACTTAGATGAACACAGTCAGCAGTTGGAGCCCCAGTAAAATGCTGTCAGTGACACATAGCTCATGGCTCCTGGATTGCAATTAAGGAACGTTAAAATCCTGAGCACCCACATTGTTGCAATATCTGACAAACATCACTCTCCTTCTTGGAGGCATGATACTTTTATACCTGCTGTCCATCATGAATTAACGTCCACAAATCTGCTTAGAAATCTTTAAAGAAAACATCAACCCCCCCTGAGTAACTCTATAACTTGTCTTTTAGTTTTTCATTTTTCTTATGCACTGAAATGATCCAATGCCAGCCAAATGCACATCCCTGGATACATTGCAAACTAGAAAAGCACTCAGAGAGCTTATACCTCCGCCAAGGACCTTCAGTCCACCCCCAACACAATCTCCCAATTCACATATTTTGTATGGAACGTTACAGATACAAATGTAATTACATACAGTTCAAATTTCCTACCAACAATGCGGCCTTCACCCCATCCGATCTAAAGAACAGGCGCGGCCTCTAGCGCGGCAGCTCCTAACAGCCTCCCAGCTTCTTAGACAACCGGAGATAAGAATGCCGGCCCAACCGTGCGTATGTCGCTCAGGAAGGAACGAGAACTCCATCATTGTCGCTGTCTGTCATGTGGAGCCCCAAAATGTCATGTGGTCAGAGGGGGTTACCCCAAAAACAAGAGTGCCCTCTGGTGGCTTTTAGAGTAAACCGCATTTAATTGTCCACCTGGTTACACTTACATTAAAATAAATCCTGGATCCAGACGGTGATCCGGATCAGTCCCAAAATTTCATCACTCCTTCCCTGCCCCATTTCACGCATTTCCTGAAAATTTCATCCAAATCCGTCCATAACATTTCAAGTTATTTTGAACACAAACAAACAAAGAAACAAACCAAGGCCGGCCACCACATAACCTCCTTGGTGAAGGTAAAAATGCATTTAAAGTTGTATCCCAAGGTACCAAATTAACTTCATGGGTTCAGCGGTTCTTCAAAATTCATTAATACAAACTTCAAACTATCTCAAAAAGCCTCTTCAGGCAGATGTACCATTACAGACTATATGATAAAACAGTTTGACAGTAGCCAAAAATGTAATTTGCTTTAAATGCTTTGTGTATTTTGATCTATAGGGTAGTTGCTGAGAGAAGGGGGAGTGCTGTTCATTTTCTCACCCACTTTACCAGGTGGCAGATGGATCTACTGGGTATCAATCAGACCAAAAGAGAGAAAAAGTGATACAGCAACAACAACAACAACAAAAAAGCAGCTACCTTTTCACAGCCAAGATGTGTGCTCAGTCTATGTTCCTAACACATCCTGCTGTGCAACCTGTATTTGACCAGGAGAAAGTCCAACGGTGTCTCGTTTGGATCAGAAAAACTCATGTTCCTCGTTAGTTTGGTTTCTTTAGACTCATGTAAGCTGTTAGTTCAAGTTGGGCACCCACTTATCAAGCTGAGGTGGTCAATGTTTGCTTCTGATAGGTCACTGGTACAGGCTGTTTGTGGTGTAAAAGTAAAGCAGAACAACCAAAGGATTGTTTGATATGGTAGGTGTTTCATTACATGTGGGGACCACAAAATCAACACTTCAATCAGAGGTTTCATTGCGCAAGTCCCTCATTAAAGCAGATCAAATGCACTAACTACAAAGTAACTGTTCAGCCTCTCTTCTGTCTGGTCTCATAGGTGGACTTGGAGAGTAGACTAATCAATGCTCATTATTATTATATATTTTTGAGACACCTGAGAACAAAAATGTGACAGTCACCAAAACTGTCCAGTTAATAGGTCACTTGTTGTTGTCCTTTATACCAACCAATTGAGCCAAACTACAGGTGTATAGGGCCTTTAAATCTCTTCATCCAGGTCAAATATACAGATGGGTTTGATACATCCAGATAATACCAAATGATAACTTCCAAATCATTTAAAACCAACTTGATATTCACCAAGCAAACACATAATTTCAGGTTCCTTTGTGCTGCATTCCGGTTGGGGGAACATGGTCATCACAGACCATATTGTTTATGGTGATGAAGCATACAATTAAACACAAGCAGGGGCTGATATTAGCAAAAGAAGGAAATGATGGCTAGTCAGCATGCATTGCATAATTATGTGATATAAGATAGTGCTGTATGTGATATTGTGATCCACTGTGCACATCTTACACTGCACTAACACACGACTCCTACATAAGCAGAGTAAGATGCTGGAGTTGTCCTTAAGATGTGGATCACAGCAATGTAACTACAAGAGCAGCGGGTTTTCTTTACATAAAAAAAGACACGCCTTTTCTAAATCCCCCAGGATTTAGGAAGCTGTCATATTAAAACCTTTGGTCTAGTCTTTGACCAGATTCTCCTTGCCTGCTCATGCCCCAGGGGCAAGCAATTGCAAATCAAACAGCTACACCTCTAAGACGTACAGAATAAAGGAGGAAGCAGTGTCAGTACTCACCGTTGATAACCGGGGTGTACACTACAATGCCAGCCAGATTTGGGTCAGACACCGTTTTGTCCAGGATGAGCCCTCCAATGCTGCAGAGCACAACATAATTAGATCATCAGCTACTGCTACTGTGTGTGTGTGACAGACAAAAGGGGACAGAGAAAGAGAGAGATAGGGCATTGTCTTCATCTGAATGTTGTACACAGTTCAATTGTGTGCTTCTCTATTAATACCACTCAAAATGCATCATCAGCTGTACGAACAGAGACTGACAGACAGTACAAGTAAAGGAGTGAAGGACTTTGCAGTCGTTTTTATCTTATGGTGTCCAGAGCTAATATTTGTAAATTCTCCCTCCTCTATTAAAGCCTGAGAGGACATGTTGTATCACCTGCACTGACTGTTAAGAGGTGAGGACTGGAGAGAGAGAGTGAGTGAGAGCGAGCAAGACAATAATTCCCTTCCTACTGGCTGTA
Source organism: Dascyllus trimaculatus (assembly GCA_024666655.1). Classification (NCBI taxonomy): domain Eukaryota; kingdom Metazoa; phylum Chordata; class Actinopteri; family Pomacentridae; genus Dascyllus; species Dascyllus trimaculatus. The sequence goes on from CM045465.1 coordinate 25,470,662, forward strand.
TTTGTAAGACCGCTAGACTCAAGGGGACCCGAGGGTGTGTGTGTGTGTGCTCGGGTGCTGCAATTTGTTTAGGGGATGAGTCATCATGCAAACCAGACACTGGGAGTCTCAGACACAGAATAGCTGTTCTTTCCCCTTTCAAGACTAAACACACACACACACACACACACACACACCTGCTGATGACCATGGCAGTGATGACTGGCTCCCATCCGGAGTAGAGCAGGGTGCGGCTGGCAGGGTGCTTGGAGGAGATGACGATCCACAGAGGAGTCAGACACATGAAGAAGGCGCAAACCAGCGACGACACATATGGGTAGGAATCTAAGGAGGAGAAAGACAGGCACTAAATTTTCCGGCTCCATTTTTTTCCTCTTTGGACGGAGCTGAGAACCATATGAAATGTTTCAACACCAGTGGCAACATGACTCCCGACTGTCAGTAACAATTCCAGAGTTATTTATTTACAGTAACTTAGTTTAAGGACTACAAGTACAATTTTTACAAAAGCTTTTCTCAGTTTATTTTAGAATGCATCATGTCTTATACTGACAAAACATAAGCAGCCATACAAGAACTCTGCCTAACTTAAATATGATCTAAAATTATGATGCTTTCCTTATGTTCTGATCTAGGCAAAGAAACATCTCATTATCAAAACTGACCAAGCCTTCAGTGTCACAATTCAATGCTGGACAGTTTACTAAATTAAATGATACTAGCATGGCTGTAATGTCTTGCTACAGGGCCTTGGGGTAAAGTTCTGAGATTTTGCGTACACAGGTATTCATCATTTCCATGGCAATGTGCACCTTTTACAGTTAAAAACATATTAACAAATTCTAATAGTTAATAAAGTAACAAAGACCTTCAAAGATGTCAAATTTTAGGTTCACACAATTGTATTCTGGCCTTCAGCCAGCAGAATCCAGTGTACCTGGAGGCAATTTCAGGTGATATTGAGCTTTTGTGAATTTCCCCCCCACAAAACTGCAATTACTCAAATTACCACAATCAACTTGAACGAGTTTGGATTCAAAGAGCCCTGAAGCTGCTGCACTCTTTGGCCTTCTGGTAATCCAGCTTTTGCATTAAGTCAGGGATTCAAATATGACTTCTCTTAAACAAAGTAAAAAAAAAAAAAGTTTAGGAAGCATGTTTCCATCCATAACATAACAATGATGTAAACAGAGTGAAAGAGAAAATGACTGAACTGGATCCTCTGAGCCACCTAAAAGAACTCCTTGTGGTAAAGTAAAGTATTCTGTGTGAGTGGGACGCCGTATGTTTTGACTGAATCTGGAATTACACTTCTCTGGGCCACATGTAGGCCATCATAAACAAGGGGCACTTGGATATATTTGAGTGGCTGTTTCTTTCAGACATGTGGCGTTACATTTGTTTTTGTCTATTTCGCAGTGCCTCTCTCCTGACAGCTGAATCGACCAATCAACTTGCATCACGCACTGCTGAGAGCACAGTTACTCATAACGCCCTGTCTGCATAGGCTCACAGAGACACTTGAAGGAATTTTCAGAGAAGCATAATTCCAGCTTAATCCTTAGAGCTGTCAGTCAACTGCCATGACTGTTTAAATGAATACGATAAGAGTCTACAGCCAAGACAGCGGCTCAGTGACGCAGTGCTGAGGCACAACAAAGCTTAGAGCTGCACGCTAACATCAGCATGCTATCCGGGGGTTCTGAGGATCTAGACTGTCCAGAGGCTCTGTTTCTGGGGAAAAGATGTTGAAGATGTTGATTTTCTAAAAGCCATTTTTAAACTAAAAACTAAATTCTGTTTTGGATGAAGCATATTTTAAAAGAAAAAAAATCTCCTCGCAAAGTCAGGAAATCCCAGCGGTAAATAACACAACACCTCTGTCTACATTTTAAATGGACATCATTAATTACTTGCATTTCACAACATTCCTGTCATCCAAAAAATACACATATCTTTGTGCTGATCTAACTAAAGCATCTGCAGAGTATAATAAATTCTACTTTCATTGTGAGGATGACTGCCTGTTGCCTTATTTTTTATTATCTACTTAAGTGATTCCATTCCATGCTTGCAGTAAAGTCACTACTACAAATATTATTGCATTGAAGCAGCAAACCTAAAAACTCCCTGTAATAATCTACTCGGCTGTGGCTCAGGTAGTAGAGCAGGTTGTCCACTGATCGCAAGGTTGGCAGTTTGATTCCCCACCCCTCTGCATGCTGAAGTGTCCTTGGGCAAGACACTGAACCCCAAGTTGCTTCTAATGGCAGGCAGGCACCTTGCATGGAAGCTCTGTCACCATTGGTGTGTGAATGGGTGAATGTAAAGCGCTTTGGATACCACTAAGGCACAAAGGCGCTGTATAATTTTCCAGAGCAAACTATATTTGGATTTTTGCCAAAGAAATGTTTAAAAGTGTCAGATCCATCATGAGCACAACACAACTGATTTGATTGTAGAAACTCTGGAACTGTGCAGCAGCTCAGCTTTTTGGATTTTAAAAAGCATTTCGGTAAATAACGCTATGCCCAATCACAATGACTCGAAAGAAGATGCAAATATTTACTGAAGTCACCACTGCTGTGCAACCTGTGTATATTGCATTCTGAGTGTGAGACACAGTGTGGATCCTGTGTGATGCTACAGCTGTTTGATACAGTCAAAGAATGGAAGGTGACATTCTACGTTTAGCGCAAGACAGATTCTGACGGCAGATTTCAAGATTTGCATTTGAGTTGGCAATACTGTGATACTAAACGAGACGGAGCTCAGCTCTGGTGGGCTCCAGTCCAATTTAACGCCTCATGCTAACACGTTCACAGATAAAATAACAACCCGCTGATGTTTAGAAGATATAATGATACCATGTTCACCATCTAAATGCAGGATGTTAACAGCTAAGATTTAAATAAAACTTAACACAAAGTTCCAATAAGGCTGAAGGTAATTTAATTAATGTTCCTTTCACTGGATCATAAAGCACTGAACAAAGTTGAACTTGCTCGTTCCTGCAAAATCTGTGTTTATGGAAAGCCTCTCACTAAGACGAAACATAAGTAATTAGAGACATGAAAGGTCACTGCATTTGGTCTATCAACTTTAGTCTTAAATCCATCTGACCTGCATCTTTTAAAGTTCTTCTCTGGTCGATGATTTAACCCCTCAAAAATGTGGGTCAACAGTATACAACAACAACAACAACTGTATACCCACATTACTCACAGCAGCTTGAGCACACCAGCTCACCTGTGACTTTGCTCAAACACTGTGAAACTACTCTACACAACACAATGGCAAGTTATCATATTGGAGTAATTCAGCCACACATGTTTAAACAGGAAAAAATTGGCTAAAACAGATAAAGAAAGTTCCAAGCTGACAGGAATGATTCCTTAGGCTGGGTATATATGAAACTTAGGAAGTCTGAATCTGTGTTTTTGAGATTGTCATCAGCACACTGCAGTTTCAAGGTGCAAATGCTGAACCTGACTGCTTACTTAGTCCATGCTGTGTCTTCCTATATATATATGAAAACACTATATGGCCACATTAATGAGGTAAAACTAACCTGATTTCCACCATAGAGATATCTTTGAATAGTAGAACACCACAAAGAAATACACACTAACACAGGGAAGGCTTCTCTCACTTTTGCTACACTACCATACCTCTTTGTTTCAGCTACAATATATTCTAGCACAACTATTTTGAAGAAGTAATTAGGGTAAAGCACCTGCTTCGAGCGACCGCCAGATGTTTCCAGCGGGATCCTGTTCCCTGCACTAAATAACTGTCATCAGGAAACAGTCCCAGATTGATTATCTTGATGCTACAGAACAAAAAAGGGCTCATTGTTCAGCTTGGATATAATAGGCTTTAGCAGATCTTAAGTTCTAAAATATAAAGCAGAGGCAGACATGCTGAGGTACACATTTGGGGCTGGAGCCTTGTCCCACAGCATTCAAAGCAAAGTTCCATCCAGGAGGGACACCGGCTGAGTTAACACGAACTAAGAAATCTGGCTATCAGTCAAGCTCCCATTAAAGTCTTCTACCGGTAAAACCGTTTACACAAATCTCTGACACCCTGCCACTGACTATCCCTGCTGTCAATAAACCAAAGAACAAACAATTGATATTCCTGTCCATCTCTGGTGGAATACATTTTGCTGAAACACTCTGCCAGGAAAAAGAGCGGCACAGCTGCCAACTATCTCCTTTAGCTGGGAAATGGCACAGTGCTTCTGATCTATGGGAAAGAAGGTATTGTCCCACGAGTGATGATAAGTACTTGCATGCTTTACAATAACAGAAGGGCACCCACAACCTAGCGTGAGTGTGCAAAATGTAAAAACTGCAGGTGAGAGGAAACCTGTTTAATAATGGAAGGACTCATCAGTTAGGTTGTTAACATGTCTCTTCTAGGATGCAGTGGCTGAGTATGGGAGCCTTTTCAGACCCCAGGAATTCTGGACACAAGTGAAACGCACATGTTGTTTTTGTTTTTCTTGCACAGACAACATTAGGTGGCTGAACTTTGAGCACTTCCAAGGCTTGTGTGGACTGAAAACCCTGCTGGGTTAGACATCATCAGATTCTTTGAGGACATAAGTCAGAGATAAATGTGCACGTATGGAAAGATGACAGCTGTGATTCCCAGTTGGTGCACACTAAAGTAGTCCTGCACTAAAACTGCAACAATGAATCAATAAATGGATTAGCTGTCAGCTATTAAGCCAACTGGCTGTTATATTGAATATTGATTAAACCATCTGAGTCAGAATTTTCTGATTCCAGCTTCTTAAATGTGAATATTATCTGGTTTCTTTCGTCTTTTATGACCGCAAACTAAATATCTTCGGGTTGTGGACAAAACAAAACATTTGAGGCATCTTCTTGGGCTTCGAGAGACACTGACCAACATTCTTCACCATTTTCAGATATTATATACACTCACAACTAAATGATTACTTAAGAAAGTAATCAGCAGATTTATCGACAATGACAGGAATTGTTAGTTTCAGTGCTATCTTGCACTGCACCACTGTTAGATGCAAAACAAACAGTTTAAAAAAGGACCTCAACTGAACAACAGTTACCTAGGAGCATTTTTTTCCTTGTAAAAGCCTAAAGGCCACAATACCTACGATGCAACTTAAATACAAAGAGTTCAGTCAGACACTGGGGAGTGTTATGCCGGTTGTAGCTAATACAGCCTGGAGCCTGTAGAACATAGCCTGCAGCAGGGAAGAGGAAAGAGCTACAGGTCAGATCATCGGATTTCTTTCTAACTCCACAACTCAATAAAGTTTTTCATAGTCTTCAAGCCCAGTTGACACGGAGTCATGCAGGAGGTGGTGGAGACTAAGCTGGAGCTAAAACTGAAAGACTTCTGTGAACTACTCCTTCGAAAATTGACCAAAAAATTATTAAAAAACAATTTAGGCAGCTATCAATTCAGTTGTGCATGCCACTAATAACAAACACATGCTAATGACTGCACTTGCTAGCTAATAAAACAGCAGCTGAAATGAGTTCAATCTCAGATTCTGGGTCAGTTTTTAAATGAATTCAGCAACCTAGAGGCAATTTTTTGTTAAAATTGCAATTACAAAGTGTTCTGAATTTGCTATAGCCCTCAGCAAACCAACAGTAGAAAACATTATATGCATCTATATATGTGCCATTTGTTGTTGAAATGGCCACTTGAGTTTTCAGATAAATACATTAGTACATATCCTTCATGCCAGACATACTGTATATTTTAAAGCTTTTCTGCTTTCTAACACCGTTCTGGTAAAGCTTTGTGCCTCCTTATAGGTGCACACCACACACTGGTGTATCAGTAACTGAGTCTACACCTACCATCTTTGTGTTTGTTCATATCAACTGTTTCTTCCCTTGTGTCTGTTCTTACTGTGTCTGTCACACATACTGTGCATGCTCACAAGTTCTGGCCCTGTTTCTTAGTGTTTGTGCTCTACTTCACGCTCTCATTATCCCTGCTTTTACCCATTGTTGTGCCCTCTCACTATAGCACACTATAGCGCTGCAACAACCCTTTTTTGTTAAAAGCACTCTATAAATAAACTCAGCTGGACTCGACTTGGTTCCTGCAGCTACTATGGCTCACTGGCGTCTCGCCTTAGCTGGATTCCCTCAAAACTAGAAGCATTAGAGGCATTAAGTTTTTATGTGCATCGATAATCATGTGAATTAAATTTGGTTTAGTTGAGGGTAAACTGACCATTAGTTTCAATTTAGCAGCAAAGTGTCTGCGTGGCTGGGCACAAGAACAACAGAGCCACTGTTCTGAGAGCAGCCGAGCCAGACAGCCTCACTGCACTGCTCCGCCATGGAAACATGAAATCTGAAGTGTGTTTAGTAAATTTAGCTCCCAGCACTAAACTCTTCCTTTCATAATGGAGAATATCTGTGTCATACAGTTAGACCTGACACGGTTAGTTAGTGTGAGGAGCTTTCCAAAGGAAACAGCTTCCAGTGTACGCAGTATTAAGTAGTACAAGGTGGTGCAGCTCAGGTCTGGGTGCGATATGAATTAAACATGTGGAATGTGTGGTGGGGGGAAAGGAGATCTCTGTATTACAATTAGAAGGTGGCAATGCTACAAAGTGAAGCAAGTGGGACCTCTACTGGCTGACATGGAGAAGTGTCTCACTGCGTAGAGCCTCAAGAAGCAAAAAAAATGGGCATATAAGCATCTCCAACACAGAAAACAGCAACCAAAGTTAGTCCATTACAAAGACATTAATACTGTTAATGTGTTTCATGCTACTTCATCCAAAGATTATTAAAACTGAAAACTGGGATTTAGTGGTATATCAGAAGTCATCACATCATCACATGGACACTGCACAGAAGACTGCACGGGTCATTTGGTCCTGGCCAATGAAAAACACCATACAGTTTTATCAACTGTCCAATCAGTCATCAGTGTTACATGGATCACAAAATCAAGTTATTGACAAGTGACTGACAGAAATCGAACAAAACAAGGCATTCTGTGCAGTTCTGGACAAAGTTCCATTATGAATCATTAGCAGCGATGTGTTAAGTCACTTCTTCACAGTAAAAACCACATGAAAGTAAACGTCCCTGATCGTAGACCCAAACATGAGCATTCACTAAAATCAGTGATGCTGTGCCAACCTGAATACTGACACACTTTATCATTAAAACTTACCTTTTAGTCAGAAATCAGTCTGAAATCAAGTTAAGGGCTGTGTCTCTTTGTTGAAATTAGCAAACATATTTGAAAATCAAAACAGTTTTCCATAAAAGACTACTGGTGACCTGCGCTCATCTCATGACCACAACTTTTAAATCACTGCAATGAAATGCAAATCCATTATCTTGCGTCTATTTTTTATACAAAGTGGGATCCACGTAATGTCAGCCCTATGCTTGAGACAATACAGAAATAATTTCAAAACCAGATCATCCCTCAGTGCAAAGAGAAACAACTGACAGGGTGAGTTCTGCTGTTGATTTTGATGTGCAGCAGGCCTATGCTATGATACAATAGTGTGCTGGTAACCTATTCTACCAAGAAGCAGAAGTGTGAAAATAGATTACAAAGTAAGTTAAGATATTACTCTGCAGAAGTCTGATCTGTGTTCATGAGTGTAAACCTCTGGTTCTGCTCTTTCTAGTCATGTGATATTAACATAGAATGACTGCACTGCTCAGATATTTACATATCTAGATATTAACATGTCTACGCAATGATGAATTCATGAGTAATTCACACAAGAGTGATGGGTGTGGAGATGGACAAGGAGCTGTATGCAGGTTGTTAGTATTATTACATGTGAAGTAAATTCAACTTTGTGCTTTATCATTGACACTTTGTACACAGACAAGCAGCTAGAATGGTTGGAAAGGTCACTTTGTGCAGTTTCATTTGATATGCAGCACACTGATGTGCAACAAATAGTTCAAAAGCAATTCAGCTAAGAAGAAGGGAAGTCAATTTGGACCCAAAGTGCTTCTGCTGGGTTTTAAGGAATAAACACAGAATTTACTGTGAAAAATAGTTCCCCCTCTAGTCTCCTTCATTTATGCAACACACTTCTGTGGTGAACGGAGTGTACAGTCCTGAACAGAGGTCAGTGGAGACTGTAGCTCTTTTAGAGTAAGTACTCGACTTCACAGCACACAACACATAGTATAAACCAATAAAGTATGCTGTTTTCTTGTATAGTCACTGCAAAAAACTTTTATTGCAAAACCAGTGAGCTGTAGCATCTGTGGAATCCCACACTGCAGTTCCTGATTACTAAGTTTCCTCCGCCACCCAAAATATCTCTTGCTCAGAAGCAGCTGTTGTACTGCTGTTTATAAAAAATATCACATTTAGTAATATGTTTCTGTCAAGAATGTTATCAGACATTAGCAGTTGTGAAGTAAATGGATTTATGACCTAAACTCATCTACAAATTACATCAAGAAGAAGCTGAACCTACAAACATGCAGCATTCAGCCATCATTATAAAAAGGTAAGCTAAAGCTAAGCTTTAATGTGCAGTATTACTTTATTTATTGAAGTATCACTGTCAATATTAGTTCTTACTAGTGCTGTCAATCGATTAAAATTTTTGATCGCGATTAATCGCATGAATGTCATAGTTAACTCGCGATTAATCGCAAATTAATCGCACATTTTTTATCTGTTCTAAATGTCCCTTGAAATATCATTTTATATGAGGAGGAGGCGGAGAATTCGCGTCAGCTGTGTTTGGCCATCAAGTAGTATTACAGACTGGATAAACTACGATGATAACTCAGTTCACTCTGACAACACACACAGAAAACTTTGGTCTTGTCAATCGTCGCGCGCGCACCCCAGGCCGCCGTCACCTGGTTGAGCATCTGGATCAGCGGCACACGGTTCGGGACGGGGAAAAGGAGCCGACAGAAAGGCGAGCGAGAATATTGCTGCTGTACCACCACCAGCAGGAGATCCTGTCGGACTCCGACGGCGAACACCTCGCCCTCGACTTCGCCAACCATGCCCCCGTCTTACCCACCCCCGCCCGCGTTAATCTCGCGATAAAAAAATTGACGCCGTTAAAATTGATTTGCGTTAACGCGTTAATAACGCGATATTTTTGACAGCACTAGTTCTTACTTTTACTATTGTAGTTTTGTTGTAGATTACTTATTTTTACTAAATGGATTGCACTTGGCTATTCTTTTCGGCACTGCTGTTAGTTTCTACTCCTTATACATTTAACATTAACTAGTCTTGGTTTATTCTCATGTTATTGTATTTGGGCTGACTAAATCCGGTACAAGAATTTCTATCTTATCTTCTATATTTCTATATCTTTCTATATTATCTTAACCTTAATCTAAAACTGCCAAAGTAATACACGTGATATGGATATAATGTTTGCATTACTTTTAGCACAATGTACAATGCCCCCAGAAATCTTCTATTTTTGCGTATTTCTCACATGTAAATGTTCCAGATCATCATATATATTTATATTTACTGAATATTAGACAGAGATGACCCACAAAACACAAAATGCTGTTTTTAAATGACGGTTCACTGAAGAGTTATTGAAAACCTATACAGGAGTTTTGGCCCACTCTTCTCTGCCCAGTAGTTTTAATTCAATTCAAAACAATAGATGAGTTTCAAGCATGAACGGCCGTTTTAAGGTTTAGCCACAGCATCTCAATGGGATTCAAGTCCAGACTTTAACTTGGCCTCTCCAGAACCTTCATTTTGTTCTTTTAGAGTTACTCAGAGGTGAACTTGTTTGTGTGTTTGGGTCTTTGCCTTGCTGCATGAACCACTACTCCCTGAGCTTTAGGTCATGAACTGATGGTGGATATTCTCCAGGAGGATTTTCTGATAGAGAGCAGAATTCATGGCTCCATCAATGATGACACCATCCAGGTCCTCCAACCATCACACTACCACCACCATGTTTCACTGTTGGTCTGATGTTCTTCTTGTGGAATGCAGGATTAGCTCTACACCAGATGTAACAGGACCCACGTCTTCCAGAAAGTTCCATGTTTGAGTCATCAGTCTCAAACATGAAAAATATGCAAAAATAGAAGATTTCTGTAGGGGGGCGAATACTTCTGCACGGCACTGTAGATACTGAGCCTTTTCCATTAGCTGCACCAAAGACCACAATAACGCCTGTAATCACTGTAACCAGACACACAAATGGCAACAACTGTAGCCTGAAAATGGTTTGAAGACATAAAAATCAAAAAGTGTCACAGATTAAAAGTGGACTGAAATACCAGTAGTTTTTGTTGACTGCGACTAACTAAAATAAAATTACTAAATTTTACTGAAGCCAAAACCTATTTTTATGTCAAAAGACTAAAACTAAATCAGTATTAGGTGAGAAAATGAACACTGCTTCAGAGCGGAGTAAAAGAGGAGAAGAACTCATCAGTGAGCGGTCAGACATAATGAAAACCTGCAGACTGTTGACTCTCCAGGGAAGGACATGGTTGGTCCCTCCTGATGTAGTCATCAGCCCTGCAAAGGTAGCAGTTATTCACCTACCCAGGCACTTGTAGAGGCCCTGGCTTATCCAGGCCAGGATCGCCAAGGTAATGAGGTCACCGAAACTGGCTGCAATGGGCGTAGCTACGTTGTCTGGGTTGATGCCCGTCTTCTTTGAACCCACAATTACCCCCACCATGATGATACCTGAGTATGACAAGAAGAGGGTGGAGCACTTTACGAATGGTCACACTACGGTCATAAACATGGTTTTTGTAATCCTTATACTTGTTTGTAGATGTGCAAATATTTAGATTCCTGAAATATTTGAAAATTGTAACTGTCAAAATAAGTCTGGGATATTATCAAATGACAGCTGAGTTATAGTAGTGAGGTCCATGCTTGTTTGCACCGCTACTTTTAGTCACTTGTTACTGTGTTCTGGACACACTACCTTGTTACATACTGCACAAACACATGCGGCTTTCCTGTTACTATGGGAGGGACCGCATGGACATATTCTGTGTCAGAATGGTCTGACAGCTCAGACATATCTGATTGTCAATTGCCAACTCAACTACAGCAACTGAGCTGATTTCATTGCCACTTTGGGCATTAAGCATCCGTCTCAAGGCTTTTCCTGCATTTGATTTAGCCACAGTTTACTGCAACAAATTTAAGAGTAGTGATTAAATGACAGTACAATTACAACACAATTAATGGCTCATGTAAATATACAGTGGGGGTCAGAAACTATCCCACTTGGTCACTTGACGGTTAAAAATTCATCAGACCAGTTAAAATTACAGTTTGAGAAGAGGACAGATGTGATCCACCAACAGTTTGTTTTCAGCTGTGGGACTCAGTGTGATTGTGTGTGTGTGTGTGTGTTTTACCCTGTAGCAGGGAGGCTATGAAGGCCGTGGCCACGCTGCTGGAGCACAGCAAAACAGCATGGCTCATCTGAAACTTTCCCTCTGGGATCCAACCGAGAACCACGGCTGCTACAGCCGCCAGAAAACCCACCACAGTGGCCTGAACCTGGAGCACAAGGCAGGGGGATTTCACAATGCATTTTCAGGGATTAAAGCAAACAGCGATCACCTTAAAAGATTACTCTGAAGGGAGGTAGTGCAATGAATACACACAGTTGTGAAATACTGAACATCATGTCCAGGTTTTCCCTGCCACTTCGTGCTGACAGATGTTATTGCAAAACATATTGGAGGGACAGGTTGTCATAAAACTATGATGTCGCATGCGTCATGGTGTGTTTATCAGTGTGGGTAGATAATTACCAGAGCTTGTACTCAGACTTGCACAGTAAGAGATCAATGAAAGTCTGAGTGAACGCCCACAAGGGTTCACTGTCAGTGGTAATGTGCACAATATTATAAATGGTATCACACCCATAGTGTTACCATAATATTTTATTCCAATACCAAATACAACAAAGGTGTCAATTTTGAATTTGGAAAACACATCAGTAAAAGTGCTCAAAAACTGCATTCATTATAATAATAAAGACAATCAGGAATATACCCGTCATATTATTATGAAAAAGGAAGACGGACTCTATAATCAAAGAAAAACTGTGTGTGATTACCTGCTTTAGTGCCAGGTTGCCTATGATCAGATTCCACTTCTCTATGGGAGAATCCATCTTTCCCACATTCACCTGAGTTGAAAGACAAAGAAAGAGAAAAGAATTTTATAAGACTATAAGTGTGCTGGAGCTCCTTTATGACCTGAAAAGTCTGCGCCCCTTTTTTTAATCTGGAACCTCGACTTTAGAGGAGCCCAAGTTAAGGGAACACAATGCCATAAACTGAAAAGGGTTACTCCACCCAGTCAGTACTGTGCTGCCATGAGGTACGTTTAATTCCTACGAACTTTTGCAGAAAAAGTTAAAGTCACAGGTTGTCTAGTATTCTTTTGGACCTCCAAGCTGGTGGAGCTGTAAATGAACTGATCATATGCATACTGAGAAGCAAAACTCATTCTCATCTGAACTGAGGTCATGTAACTGAAATTCATCTCTCTGATTTGATCTCAGTAATAGCAGTGTTGTCCAAGAACCGTAGCAGCATCCTCATACCAGCAAGTACACCAGAACCAATTGTATTTAAAGACCCCCTTTAATGAAAATGTCAGTATGTCCGTATGGGGCCTTAAATATCCAAGAAAACACATCACAGGCAACATAAGCAGTCAACACCATGGCTGAGCATTTGTCATATTCAGGATGTTTGTCACTTAAGCAAGATTAGACAAAATAACTAACTTCTGAAGTTCCTGCTGTCACTCTGTGGAGCTCTTTTGGGAGACGCTCATATGAATCCTTCTGCTGCCTGATGCTGCAGGTATTTAATAAAGCCAGGGTAAAGATTCCTGTAAACAGCTGGTAGTAACAAAAAAAAACTGTGATTCTGTATGTGACAGCTCACTTGTGAATGTGACCTGCCATCGGATCCTGACCTAAACTGATCCTGTCTCTCCATGTTGGGGATACTTTATAACTATAACTAATTATGAAGGTGACTGGTGTTGGTGTTGTTCCACATGCACAGATGCACACAGCTCTCTTGCTTTGACACTTGTGGATTCTGCTGCTATCTGATGCTACAGGAATTTAATAAAGTCTGTCAAACTAATCTCTCTGTGATGTTTTTGGACAAATACTGATGGTGAATTTGAAAAAAGCCTTCCCTTACTCACTTCACACAACATGGTGGGGAGTTTCAGATAAGCCATTTTACTTTTCATGGAAAAGTTAAAACAAAAAGTATTAAATAAATGCCCAGATAGTCTTTGACATTCAATGAATTGTACTATTTAATCAAAGTTTTCATACTTGGTGACTGATACTATACTGACATAAGTAGGAAAAGTCCTCCACAGTTCTTGGTAGTGCAGACCTCCCAACACAGTGACTCACTGTCTATTTCATAGCTGACGAGAACAACAGCAACATGAAGACAAACAGTTTTTTTAGTACACCACCGAGGAGAATCTGCTCCCGCTGAGCTCCTCTGTCCATGTTTACACAGTGCTGTGAATGTGGAGCTTGTATGCAGGAAGCTGGAGGCCAGCAGGAATCCAAACAAAGAAAGAATTCTGCTCCGTCACTTCTTCTGCTTCTTCTGCTCAGCACAGTTTGAGGAGTGGAGACAAACACAAAGATGTGGATCCACTGAGAAAATCTCTGTTTAATAAGTTCTTGTGAGGACTTGTGTACAGGGCTTTAACAGCAGGGTTCCTGGAGAGTATGACAGTTTTATGGGTCATCACATGCTGCTAATGTATGTACTGGTAGTCCACTAACTGCTGTCTTACTGCTCCACACCTTTCGCACGTCTTACTCTGAGAGGCTGAGGTGGAGCAATAAATTTGCCATCTGACAATTATGCCATCCTGGTTGCAGCAGCCTGTCCCTCCTCCCTCTGTAGGAAATCATCCCTCAGTCTGCTACATCAGCAGATTCCTCGCCTAATTCCAAATTCACAAAGCTCTTACAACAACACACATTCAAGATGTCCCAAATAATTCTTACTCCAAACTTTCCAAAGTAATTATAACAGAGACAGGGGCAGCGAGGATAGAGACAGCTGCAGTAACCAGCAAGGTCAGAATTCCACGGGAGGATATAAGCCTGTTCTGTTTTCTTCCCCGTTTCACCTGACACAGTAGAAGACATTAAGAGCTATAATTACAGGCTGGACAGGCGGTACAGTTTCTCACAAAGATGGCCAATAATAACTACACACAGTAGGAGTATCCGTCTGTAGAAATAAGGCCCGACCACAAAAAAACAGATGGCGCAACTCCACACAACAACCACACTATGACATCGCATATCTCTTGTACTTTTCTCACACGGCTGACAGGAAACCTTTCTAATGTTGTAAGAAAATAAAAAACAAAGTAGCTCTCTGTCAACTAGGCTGGAGAGTAAAACAACAAACAGGCAACAGTAGCTAGTTGAGTTAATGCAGCATGACGGTGGATTCCAGCCATCTAATTACAAGAAGAACAAGTTGTGTCAGAAAATTAAACACATCATGTACGGAAATACAAAAGCCAAAACTGTATTATGAGAATATATGAGGTGACAGTTTTTCAGTCTTCCATGCCGACTTTTTGCTATATAGAACTTTATTTAATTAGTTTCCTCATACTTCATAAGCAAACAAAGATAGTTTTGCAGTGGGGAGTTATTCAGAGTGTCTCTGTAAAGGGCTGGTGTGTGTGTGTGTGTGTGTGTGTGTGTGTGTGTGTGTGTGTGTCTCACCGCTGTGGACAGCCTTGAGGCCAGTGTCATCTCCAGGTTTCCCTTCAGCCCAAGCAGGGCAGGTACCAGGATGAAGATCTCTGTGATGTACTGAAATGCCTCCCAGTGCTGTAGACGCCATAAAGAAGAAACACAGATTCTTTTAAAGTCTGACCTCCTGTTTACTCCTTTGTCACTCCACCTAGTGTGGCATTCAAACTGCCAGTTAGATGAGGCAAAGTCCTCATTTGCATAATGCACCTGTAAACCAGATCCAACACTGTCCTAAGACTAGTCAGTCACTATTATTAAGAATCCTGGCAGTATGAAGGCCGATGTAGTAGAGATTGACTAATATAAGCTTTGTTTTTTTCAGGACTGATAATGAGACCAATTTCTGGCAACCAACAAAGACTCATAACCAATATTTGGAACAAATACACACTAATTGTTATATATTAACAGCATGTGACAGCAGGGAACCTGCCATTCATAACGAGACCTTCTCATTAAAAAGAGGCCAAGATGTAATAAACTGCAATCAACCTTTAATTCCATCCTGTCTTGTGCACTCAGCTAAGCTGGTTGGTGAACAATAGTTTTGTTGTAGCTCGGCTTACCTGCACAATATCCAGCACCATTCCAGCTGATACAGTTCCAAATCCAGCTAGAAGGAAAGGCACCAAAATCTGCAAAGCCATAGCGAGTGGTGACTCCTTGGGCATATTCTGCTGATTAGATCCCAGTCCTTCCTCCTCATCTTCTTCCTCCTCCCCATCTGCCTCCTCTCCTGAGAGCCTCCTCTCAGCCAGCATGGGCTCTGTTTCAGAGTAGCCTCCATCTCCACAGTCAGATAACGTCAGAGAAGACCGAGAGGCCCGGTCAAGGACCCGTCTGCCTTCTATATGAGATGTCTCTTGCCTGTAGCCATTCTGGAGTGAGCCAGCCTCAGGTTTGGCTCCGAGGTCCACCATGGCCAACCGCTCCTCCTGTAGCTTGGTATAACCAGTCGGGACCATGGTCTGGAACATAGAGGTGATCCGTCCAGAGGAAGTAGGTTTCAGAGACAGAGTGCTCCACCCGCCACCTGCTCCACTCATACGCACCGTCAGGCTAGAGCCAAGGGACTCCCCTATAGCTCCTCCCAGACTCTGGATGCTCATGATGTGGTCTCGTGCAGTGTCTCATCTCCTGTCATCCAGTCTGAGGGTGTTGTCAAAGTGGTTTACACAGGCTCAGGTGTGCAATCCATGTTAAAAACTGGCCTTAGCGACTCATGAGTCTAAAGAAAATACACAAATAAAGTCAACGAAAATTGCTGGTAGAACAGGAAAACACAGTCTGAAGGAGTGGTAAAGATAAAAATCACACTAAGCTGCAGAGGTTTAACCACTTTTTGTAAATAGGAACAAAAACTGAAACATAGAAGGCCACAGCTCAATAGGCTAAATACGAACCAGGTGTTTTTTTAATTAATTACAGAGCAGCTCCAAGGGAATTCATACAATTTTACATCAACATTATTCATGCAAGTTTGAGACTGCATGAACCAAGAGCGTACACAGTACAGGCGTTGTTAGGCCTGGGAGTCTGGGGTTAA
The DNA here is from genome assembly GCA_024666655.1 of Dascyllus trimaculatus. Lineage (NCBI taxonomy): Eukaryota > Metazoa > Chordata > Actinopteri > Pomacentridae > Dascyllus > Dascyllus trimaculatus. The sequence continues at coordinate 25,487,035 of CM045465.1, forward strand.
GCCACTGAAAGTTTTATTAGCAGCCCCTGATAATAACAAAGAAACCATTTTAATTAAGAAAATAGTCAGAGATCAATTCATCTATCATTCCTATCACGCAAAACTCTAAAATTAGAAAAAGACTCCATCCAGCCAGATAAGAGGAGAAAAAACGTGAGGACGGAAGAGTAGGACTGTAACAGACAGATGAAATACCCATAAAGCTACGGCAGAGGTGAGGAAGAGAGTATCAGATAGATAAATAAGACACTTCATTTGTCTAAGGTCAAATTTTTCACAGTTCAAAAGAAATTCTTGTCACACAATAGAAGCAGAAGCTATTAGATGAAGGTTTGTCAGGTTCTGAAATCAAACAAAGCATTGGCAGCATATGATCCAGCATGTGGCAACTTCATCAGTGCCAAGATTCTGAGGATCTGACTTGTAAAACTTTAAAATGGAGCAGTTCTTAGATAAAAACCTAAAAGTTTCTGGGATAGGAAAGTCCCAAATGGTTCATTATCCCCAAAACACTTCTGGTACACATTATCAGGTAGAGTAACATTAAAAAGGTTTTTACTTTGATGTAAACCAAACTACAACACAAAACCCTGGATGTAAATAACCAGGTAAAACAAACCCACCTCTGTCTGTCTCTGGTTTCCCTTTTTGTACACTGACTTCAATCATCTCTGTGGGCTGACACAAACCACATCCAGAGAGAGTATACTGGACATTATAAAAAGGAACATTCAGTCTAAACTGACTGAGGGGACAGAAAACAACATCAACAGCTACTGCTAATATTAGCTACTATCATAACAAGGACAGTGTTGGTTTGCTTAAACCGGTTTCTTACCAACATATGTCAGAAAACTAGCTAAACTGGAGACCAGAGTTTGTCCAGCTAGTATTTGTACTTCAACATTGTTCAGGCCTTCATATTCCCATCACTCTCCGTCTCACATTTCTGTTTAATGGTAACAATTCTGTTTAACGCCTTCTTGCAGCACAATGTATTGATACATTTGCTGGATAAAAACTACCGGCTAGTTCTGGGTATTTGTTTATGTTAGCTAGCCACCACTGTGATGTTAGCTAGCTCTGGAGGAATCAAAACAGTAGGAAGCAACTCGGCTTCCTAATGCTTACTGTTATACATCAACAGCGGTCAGAGTTAGACAGTAAATATAAAAAATGGAAACTACTTATTCGAGTCGTCAATGTTATGTATTTTTCCCCTTCCTTTAAGTTACCTTTCGGCTCCGGGAAAAAAATTCATCCAGGAGGAGAGATGTGAGTCCTGGCTGACAGCTAGCAGCCACAGAGCCGCGTCAGAGCAAAAAGTGCTGCCAAAGATCGTTTATAAAGAAAAGATGAACCACATTGTTAGAAAATACCGAAGCCCAGAGCAGAATTTATTCAAGAGTACATGAAACGTAATTCCACATAGCTTTATCATTTACTGCATAACCATGTATTAAGTAATAATCACAATGAAAATACTGTAGTCCAACTTGTATTGTCATTCTCACATACTTGTAAGAGGATTCTATGAACATATTAAAGCCAGACATGCCTATGGGCCCAAGAATATTCAATCATTGCCGATGCAATTCACTTTACATTCTTTGGAAAATGCATACAGTTATAATGGTAAGAATATAGCTAAACTAAAAAGGCGCTTTGTTCTCAGCATACGAAGATAAAATATCAAACTGAATTTTGAATTGCCTACTGGGTCGACTCAGTCTGACAGGTTTCGCAGTAAGAGAAGTCAGACAGAGTGAGACCTCTTACCTCACATATCTGCTTTCTAGTTAGAACAAAAAGTGCCACACAGATATTTTGATTGTACTGCGCAAGCGCAAAGTGAACCCTGGAGGAGTAGTTTGCTGAACAGTCTGCTGGATTGTCTGATTGATTTTATAAACTGCAGATTTTAAACGACAGGCTGCATGTTTTTTTTAGTGTTCGTAGTCGACGTGTGTGCGATTTTCTACAGCCAACCAACAGTCTAATATTGCGAGTTTCTCCTGAACACTAGAGGGCGCTGTACGAACGACAGCCGAACCGTTTCTGTCCTGACCTGTCACCCGGATGTTAGTCTTTCAGAGACACACATGTCAGTGAAAACGAAATCGTGTCTTCTCAAAAATGGAGTTAAACGCCAAGAAAACGAGTTCACAGGCTTTGCTGTCATGTGGCAACGGAGGAGGTTTGGACGTTATTCTTAACTTTTAAAATTTCAGGAGGGTTTGAATGTAAGAAGCTCGTGTTTAGCTGTAATACGGTGAAGAGTTAGCCCAAAGTTAGCTAGCTGAGTTGTTTCAGTTATAGGCAGATACTGAGCATTCTCACAGGGATTTGTCTGTGTGTCTTCTATGACAGCAGTGAAGTGTATTTAAAAGCAACGTCCTCCAGGGAAGTTTTAAATGTTTTCCAGATCTGAATATGTCAGCTAGCTAAAATGCTACTAGACCTCTGGAGAACCAATAGCATTTTAAGTAATGGTGTCCAAGGAAAGTTGCTAATGTTATAAAATAAGGACAGTTTCATGCAATACATTTTAAATCAAAGTGCTGACTTCTAAATCCCAGCACTGTTCTGTGAAGTTAAGTGTGATTCTTTTGTAAGCAAACCCAGCAACCAATGAAATGTTGGGGCACTAACAGGTCCATCCATCCATTATCTATACACCGCTTATTCCTCTGTGGGGTCGCGGGGGGGCTGGAGCCTATCCCAGCCAACTCGAGCGAAGGCAGGGGACACCCTGAACAGGTCGCCAGCCTATCACAGGGCTACATATAGAGACAAACAAGCACACTCTCATTCACACCTACAGACAATTTAGAATAATCAATTAACCTCAGCATGTTTTTGGACTGTGGGAGGAAGCCGGTGAAAACCCACGCTGCACAGGGAGAACATGCAAACTCCACACAGAAGGATCCCGGGCGTCCTAACTGGGATGCGAACCAGGGATCTTCTAGCTGTGAGGCAATGCTGCTAACCATCACGCCACCGTGCAGCCCTGCACTAACAGGTGTTGTGCCAAAAAGAGACTGCAGCACCTACATGTGGACTGACATGTTAGTAATGCATCAAAATGACTTGATTTCATTCATGAGAGTTGAGAGATTATAACCTATAGGACAGTCGCCAAGGAGAGTATCTTTATTTTCAATGTAAATCAAGCCCATAAACAATGTTAAATGCAGTTTAAACAAGGACATTAGACACACCAAACCATACAGCCTGAACATCTGAAGCAACACTATTATATTGCTGCAACTGTTGTTCATTTTCATTGTGATCTGTTGATTATTTTCTGGATAAATGACCACTTCTTAGATTTGTAAGATTTCAAAAAATGGTGGAAAATGTCCATCAGAGTTTCTCAAAGCCCAAGACAGCATCCTCAAATGTCTTGTTTTGTCCACAACCCAAAGATATTCAGTTTACTGTCCTAGAGAATTAAAGAGCCATGCATTTACAGTAAAAAAAAAATAAACTGAGTGATCTTTACAAGGTGTTTATGTCCTTTGATGAGGTGCTTCTGGAGGTATTTGCAATTAAGGAACTACGTTACCGAGGGCAAATTTACTCAGGAAACAAATCCAGTAGTGGACTTTTGTGGAATGTCAGAGGGGGCGCATAGGGCAGCAGTATTATACAAATTGTTTAATAATTTTAAAAAGGCCATATGTGAGAATCTAAGAACTGTTTGGCAAAGGGATCTGAGATGTACCATAAAAAAGGAAGAATGGGATAAAATATTGTTAAATTCCTGTAAATTTGTAAAGGAGGCGAAGGGGAAATTATTCAGTACAAACTATTACATAGATGGTATTTAACTCTCTCTTAGCTCCAAAGAATGGGAATTATGACAAACGATACCTGCTGGAAATGTCACTCAGCCACTGGAACGCTTATGCATGCTATTTGGGAATGCAATGAGGTTTACCCTTTTTGGGAAAAAGTAATAGATCGCATAGGGACATGGATCAGCAAAACCATACCAAAATCACCAAGGTTGTGTTTGTTGGGAGACAAGTCAGCAATGCCAGGAGGAACAAAATGTGAATATGTGGTTGTAAAGGCGGGGGTAATCACAGCAGCATGGGTAATTTTGAGGGTGTGGAAAGCCCCTGCCCCTCCGGAGTTTAACAGCTGGAAAGAAAGTATATTTAAAATTGTTTCGTACGAAAAATTATTGGCCAGAATAAATGATGACATGGATAATTTTGATAAATCCTGGGGGCACATTTTTGGATCATAGCCCAATCACTCAAGCATATAGGGTGAATACAAAGAATGTGTGTTTGTTTGTTTTGTTGTGTTTTTTGATACAGGTACAGGCACTTTATAAATATGTTATGGGCCCAAATAGAATGTGTAATGTAAGCCGAATATAAGGTGTACTGCTGTCTTTTCAAACTAAAAGTTGTAAAAAAGAAATACAAACTTGAATTACAAAAAAATATATATTATTTCAACATTTATCCCTCAGTGTTGATGGGATAGGCTGTTCTTCGTGATGTGTAACCAATCAGATGATGCTTTGGTGACTGCTGGACTTTGTTGGAGACCACAGAGAGACTACAGAAAGAAGCGGCTGCATCAGAGCCAGAGTAGCACATTTTTGGATTAATTTACTGTATCGCAAAGGGGTTTAAAAAAATAAATGGTTTTAAGGGTTTAATTCATGCGTACTGAAGGACCTTAAATATGAGCTTAAATTTGTTCCACTCAGTTACTCAGTGGGTGTCAGTCTCAATCAAGTCAGTTCGGAGCCTCGTTCCAAATCCCCAACATCCTGTCTGAGTCTAGTAGCAAGTTCCTAAATACACGAGTCAAAGTCACCACTGTCTTTTCCATGTCACACGATCTTCTTGACTGTATAAATCTGAGGCACCAAAGCAGACATGTGCAGCGAGCTCTCAAGCTTACATGAGAATTTGAGCTATCAGGGCCTCATAATCAAGCAGACTTCCAGCTCCTCTGTGTGTTAGTCAGAGTTAGAAAAACGATGTCTAAAATCCCGATAGAGATTACCATCAGGGAGAGCTTTACCTAGTCACTGGCACATTCTTCTGTGTACGCAGGTTTGCTTGATTTATGAGTGCAAAGTTGTCCGGAGGTCCTTCAGTGGATTTCTAAATGCTCAACATTAGCATAGTCATGAAAAATGCTCAGATTTCTTTTTCTCTTTTATAAGTGGAGAATCCTAAATGAATTGTAAATTTTATGAAAGTTCTTTAGGATTTTTTAGATTTTCCTTGTGAGTCCTAAAACCTTGTGTTCCTTTTCTCAACCCTTGTTTTACTTTTTATGTCTGGAGAAATCCTGCCAATGGATTTTCTCATGGGGGGTTGTTATTAGGTTTAATGAACTTGTTTTCTGTGCTGACAGGTCTCAGTGAGAAGTTCCTCCTCAAGCCAAAGGCTGGCAGTTCCCTGCAGACAGAGAGAATCCCCAGAAGCAGTGGTGAGACTCCTGGCATCATATCTTGTCATCAGTTTTAGTTTCTATACTTTACTTATTTGCAAGAAGACTAAGAACAAAAAGCACTCGAGCCAGAGGTTTAACAATATGTGTGTGTGCTTTTTTTAATCTGTGCATCAGTGCTTGACCGGCTGCAGAGCTTCCTGCCTCAGATGGCCGAGGCCAACGAGAAGCTGAAGCAGCAGATGGAGGAAGCTCCCGCTGGACACTTCGACATAGAGAGTGTGGAGGAGGCAGAGAGGGTCATAGAGATGGTGAGTGTCAGTCTGCTGCTGAATCAGAGCTTCACTTCTTCCTTCTGGTGAACCTTGAAACTTCAGACATCAAACAGAAAGTACTGTGCAGATGTTTTATGCACTAGATAGAAAGTACGGATGCTTTCGAAACAATGCAATGAATCACTTTTATCCTTCAACTGAGCATATAAAGAGAAAAACAAATCGATATTTGCTGTGAACAGCTTTGCTTTTGAAGCTACTTGGCAGGTCATTTGTTCAGAATCTTGCAGAGCTTGCCACATGTTCTCTGGATCGAGGTTGTCTCAGTGCCGTCTGTCTCTTCATGTATTCCCTGTTGTTTCTTCATGGGGTTGAAGATATTTCTTTAGGACTCTGACTGGATGTTTGGGCTCATTTTCCTGCCATAGAATGAATTTAGGATTAACCAGATGTCTTCCTGATAGTGTTACTTCATGAATAGTGGTGGAACGTAGCCAAGTATTTCTATTCAAGTACTGTACTTAAGTAACATTTTGACATAGCTGTAATTGATTCTTTTCCTTTTGTTGTATTTTAAACGTATACTTCACTACAATTCTAATGCAAGTCTTACTGTATATTCCTCTATGTTATTGAACTTTAGCTGTGCACGCATTAATGCATCAGTTATTAGAATCTACCAATACAGTTGATAACATTTGGATTAAAATGAATAAAAATTCCAAAAACCTACATCCAGCAACCAGTCAAGACAAACTGAAATCATGTTTTAAGGAATTTCTACTAATTTGTTAAAAGTCTTTTTCCTTGCTGTGGCTCTGAGCTGTAGTGAGCTGAGCTGCATCCTGCTTCCTTTGGTTGTCCTTGAACTGTCTTTTTGGTAGAGTGGCTGAACTGAAGCTGCTATAGCAGCAGACACGACATCCTATGTAGAATTTAAAACCACGTGATGGTCTGACTGAGAGTGAGGAAAAAGAATCTCTGGTCTGATTAAACAAAAAATAATAATATTTTCAGGCATGTATCCATCCATGAATTTCAGAAAATGCAGTTTTAACCATTTACAATTCAATCGACAGCACAGTAACGTGTGCAAGACTTCTGCTAATGATGGTACTTCTACTCCATGGTATCCCTGCTCTATTGTCGCATGATTTGACTGATTTGTTTTCCTCGTGTCTCCAGGACGTAGCACTGGTGGAGCTCGACGGGTCAGACAGCGACGAGGAGACGTCAGACTCTGAGGAGGAATCGGACTCCGAGGATGACGACTGTGAGATCACAGAGCAGAGCCTTAAACTCCCTGGAGACAAGAAGAAGAAAGCCAACATCCAGGTTCTGGACCAGCAGACGGAGTAGACGAATCAGCTGCACAGACTTTGGGTTGAGTTTTTTTTTCCCACGTGAAGTGTTGTGGGAAGAACTGCCTCTGGTGTGAAGAGTTTCCTCACGGACACAGAGATGATGAACAAAGAGCTCCTGTATGGAGACACGCAGACCTTCCTCATCCTTATGGGAACAACGCTGAGTATTATTTTGTCCACATAAAGTGCCTTTGGAGCCAGAACAGACACTGTGATTACCTCATCCAGTCTGGCCAGCAGCCTGCCATGGGACCTTTCAGTGTTCATGGTGTGTTCAGGTGAAACAGTGTGTTTCATCAGCCTGTGCACAGTCGTACATTATTTTAGGCTACAAACCAGTTGGGCACAGTGGGAAGAAGTAAATGAGTGTGGTAAATCTACGGTAAAGAAATCAAAGCCTGCTGCTTTTAGATTTATTCATTGTTGATTCATTTAGGCTGTTGGCTACCTTTAATCCTAAAAACGTATTATCTTCTCTTCAGATTGTTATCATCGCTCATACTGTCACAAAATACAGTTATTTTAGTTAGTTTTCAATGTGAACTGGTTTTATACATAGAGAGGATGATAACAGTGACCACCATAAGCTACCAGACCAGTTAATGCAGCACAAAACGGCACAACCGCTGAATGTGCTGAACTTAACAGAGGTGCATTCAATTGCCTGTGAATTCATCGCATCAGATTGTCAGAGGTATTAGTTTTGTACAGTCTTGCGTTAATTGGAATCAAGAGTTTGTGGTCTTCCTCTTCCTCTTCTTCTTGTCTTCATCTGTTGTTACATTTCAGTGAACATTACCACCACACACCTACCAGAGACTGTTTCCTTGTTAGAAAGTGTTCCCATTGAAAGCTAGTGTCTGTGGATTACCCAGAGTAACTGGAATATTGGTGCAGGAAGACAGAGGTTCTGGAAACTTCATGGTGAATAGCGTCCTATCCTGTCCTGTCCCCTTGTGTTTTTCAGATCTCTTCAAGGTAGATTTTACAGTTAAATCATGTTTATGTCCTTTTTCACAATCATTGCTTTCCATGTTAATGTGTCAGAAGGTCACCAGGACAAATGTCAGCTAAGAGGCATCATGTTCTGAAGTGTGTTGGACTCAGTTCTTGCCAGTGTGTAATATATCTTGTAACTTTAAATTTGTATTAATGAAATGGAGCCATGCAACCTTTATTTTGCATCAGTTTGTGGTCATTCCATGTCTCTCTTTTTTTGCATTGCATCTCTGTGCCTTCCTCTGTAATCATTTTGTGCTTCTTTGTGGTCATGTAGAGTGTCTTTGTGACTGTGTTGTGCCTGTTGGTCGTCATTTTCTTTCTCAGTGTGGCCACTATTGTCTTTGTGTTTGTTTTGAGTCTTTTTGTGTTTGTTTGTGTGGTCATTTTGCTTTTCTAGGGGGTTGTTTTGAATCTCTCTGTGTGTCAATCATTACACTTATTTTTGTAGTTGTTTTGTGCCTTATGTGATTTTTCTGCATCTCTTTGTGGTTGCTTTGAGTTTCTGTCGCCGTTTTGTGTCTTTTGTGGTTTTGTTGCATCTACTTGTGATCATTTTGCTTCTCTTTCTGGTTGATTTATGTCTCTTTGTGGTCATTTTGCACCTTTTTGTGGTTGCTTTATCTATCTTTTTAGTCGTTTAGCACCTTTCTTAATCATTCTGTGTCTCTTTTCAGTGACATTTTGCAGGTGGACCAGAACTTGCAAATGCAGTTAGTGATTGAAAACCTGTGGCTGAGCTGTAAGCATTGAATTTACACTGGAGATGAACTTGAACGCATCTTCAGACAGCACTTTGATCTTTGATTTTTTATATTCTCTTAACGAAATTTAATAAACAGTTAAAAATCCTTAAATGTGAGACTTCTAATTATGTAGAGGCACAAATCCGACCATTAAATATTCACATTTGCTTGATGAAGCTCCAGTGTTTGTAATATTCCGGAGCGCTCTTGAACGCAGTTCCGGCAAGTGTAAACGTCCGCTATGGCCCCGCCCCCCAGGGGAAGGTATAAATGGCTGCGGCTGTTCCTCCGCCCTTCGGTACTGCCATCAACAGTCTGGGGAGGCGCACTAAACCAAAAATAATGAGTTCAGACGGGACATAAATGCAAAAAATGATGTTCTCAAGCTTTAAAAACACGATTTAGCATGTAATACGAATTAATTTTTGTCTTTCTTAGAAAAAAGATGCACTTTTTATTTTTTTAAAAATGCAAATGAATATCTAGTATTAACAACGCTGATCTAGCTAAACGTCCGTTAATTTAGGCTAAAATGGCCGCACTTTACACCTATATTACAAATATGGCGGCCTGGATTTATATTTATTATGTGGCTGTAGAATTGTCAGTAAATGTGCAATGAGTGAGTGATTCTACCCCTTTTTTCAAAATAAGTTCAACTTTCAATATCTGGCAGTTTTTCAGTATTACTGTGTGTTTTGACTGTGCAGTAACAGTTTTAAGGAGGAAAAGAAAAAAAACTGATGTGGACTTTACAGGTTTATTGCTAGATTAGAACATGGAAATGACATGATCAAACAATTTCAAATGAAAAATGTGCAACTCTGAACTATATGACATATTTACAAACAAAAAAGTGTCACTCCTGGCCTTTTTATCTCCTGTGTTTTTTCCCCCATGTTTCATAGCTACATTCCTGGCGTTTTTTGGCTGTGGTGGTCCCTGAAACAGTTTCTTTCCTGCTGCAGACAGAGCCCCACATCACACAGCCCAGGGCAGCTCTCTGGGCCTTCTCCTTGGAAATGCTGCCACCTTCTGGTTTTCCTGTTCGTAAAAGTAAATAAATATAAGATAAGATAAAGTTCATACATCCCAGTTGAAATTCTAGATGACCAGATGAGGTACAAAAATGAATAAGCCAGATAAAAATGCATTGCATTAGCATAGAAAAAAATCCTAATATTGCACTGCATGATAATAATGTTTCAATGAAGCTGAATCTTATTTTGAGCAGAATAAATATCCACTGTAAATACAAGAATAATGTTGAAATGAAATTCAAGCTACATTTTTGCCAAGTAAACATCTACTGTACATTGATAAAAATAAAGCTTAGCTTGTACAAACTTGTACATACCCTGGTCCACATGAAGTTTCTCTCTTCGTTCTTCGTGTTTTGTTGTTTGCTTTCAGTCTGTAAGTCTTTCTTTGTCTGCCTCCTGACATAGAGGTGTTGAGTGTGTCCTGCCCCTACCCCTGGGTGAGAGGTGTTTTTCCAATGCTAAGCATACTGTACTGTAATGCCTTGTAACACACCATGCACTGTTGGAAAGCTCTCCATCTCTGCTTTCAGAAACCGCTGGAATCTTTCGAATTGCACATTGTGTTGAGGAGTTACGGTTCTGAGAAGCTCATATTACAGATGCATCAGAGCTGGAGAATCTTGTCTAGGATCGGACGGTAGTACTCCCTGTAGGCTACATGCAAACAGGTGAGCTCAGGCTCTCAAACATGCTGGAAGTGTTGCATCTTTAAACTGATGTTAATGTGAGATCTAACTTTCTGAACTGTTGACCTCCGCCTTGCGGACCTCTGCGGACCTTATAAAACATCTTTATAAAGATAAAGATTGATATTATCATCAACGTATGGGGTTAGTTTAACCACTATGTAATCGATACAATTGTAGACATTTTTCGATGACACACTGTTGCGCTGAAATCTGGTACTATTGGGTCCCACCAGTAGTGCGATCACAGATGTGCCCGAGCAACAGGCGACCTCTGCCTCACAAACAGCCAAGACCATCATTAAGACCATCTATAAAGATAAACATAGATAATGTAATGTCTGTAGACTCTGCCTACTGACATAAAATAAACACACCGACTCTGTGACTTCTTTTGCTGTGCCTTTTACTGAACTGTCATGTGAACGTATGCAAGACAGAACAATACTCCTGCTTCATATCACTACCCAGAATACTCACCGCTATCAAAGATAATCAAGCGTGAAGATGTATCACTCTTAAAGTTCATTTATTCATTACAGATATTTTCATTAACTTATTGCATTTGTCTGTTACGTGATTGATGCAAGCATAATCGCTTCATGGTGATGTAATGGCGTGACTAAGTACCTAACTAGCACTAGCACCGAACTAGCACCTAGTGCTTCTTTGGTGGAAAAGCCCTCAGGGAGACCTCAGGTCAGCTGAGGGACTGCTCCTCTGAGACTGTGGTCTGCATCACTGGTGCACCACAGGGGATTGTTCTTTCCCCTGTCCTGTTCACTGTGTACACATCGGACTTGAAGCACAACTCTGAGTCGTACCACGTACAGAAGTACTGTAACGACACTGCAATCATGGGGTGTATCAGGGATGGACAGGAGTGGGAGGACAGGTACCTGGTGGAGGACTTTGCAATGTGGTGCAGGGCAAACTATCTGCAGCTCCACACTGCCAAGACCAAGGAGATGGTGGTGGATTTCTGGAGGTCCAGGCCGCCTATGCAACGGATTTCCATTGAGGGGTCCAATGTGGAGGTAGTCAGGACCTACAGATACCTTGGGCTGCAGCTAGATGACGAACCAGACTGGTCTTTCAGCACTGACACCCTGATCAAGAAGGCCCAAAGCAGGCTCTACTTCCTGAGAAGGCTAGGGTCCTTCAACATCTGCCAGAGAGGCCTCTGAGAACGCTGAGAGGACATGGCTGACCTGGAGAAGGACTACGAGGAGGTGGGAACCGACAGCGTTGGTGAGGAAGAGGGGGAGGAATATTACGTTTGAATTAAACAAACCAGTGCTTTCTTGCTGTCTTGCAGACACCTTGTACTGTTAATCAATCCTCTGATCCATCCATGTCTAAGACCTGTAGCTTGGACTGCTGTTGCTGTTGAATGCTGTAAATTAAGGTTTTATCAAGGGCCAATGCTCAAATGTTACCTGATCCTGCAGAGGTACATTCTACTGATCTTTTCACTTATAATACAGGCTATGAGCTCTAGTGATACAAATTACAAACTTTTTAAAGAAAACTTTTTTAAAGAAAGGGTGAGACGAACCAAAGGGTAAATTACAAAGTGAGTGATGATTGCAAGCTGTGGCTGTTCTCCACAAAGGATGTTTGTTGTCATGGAGCCCATACATTTTAGAGTTTTAGAAGAATTACAGTGCTGTTTATAGTTTGTGTAGCCTTGGTTTCCATCATGTCTTTTAGTATCCTGGGCTTTTGTTTATTTCCTTTTTCTTCACGACTTTACCCTTATCTCTGTTCCGTTTCTTAAAAAATGACTTGGTGTCGTGGCAACACGACACCAAGAAAACACATACAGATAAAATTTTGAATTCAACAGCAACATCAACATCACATGTCCAAATGAAAATAAAGGTTCTTCAGCACACCGACATTCCTGATCGAAGACACACCGTTTATTGAGGGGACAGCTCTCATCTTCCTCATGAAGAGTGAGAGAGAACACTTGCTTCGTAGCCCTTGCTGCCTTCACTGACAATGTGGGACAAATAGAAAACTACTTTCACTACTTAGTCACATTAGTGATGCATAAAACATTTAGCTGGTGCATCTTTAAAGAACACAATATAGTGTTATAACATTTAGTCTTCCTCTGTCTGACAAATACAATGTCAAAAAATATATCAAATTGTCATTTTCCCCTCTTTTGTTAAAAAATATTTACAAAGAAAGTTGACAAAGGGAAGAGAATGTCTACAGTGAGGATGTCTGAACACACAGCTGCAAGAATACTAAGTAAACAACCAGAGTGTGTGATGGAGATGAAATAAAAAGGCTCACCCTGTAGTGACAATTAAATGCTGTGTTTTACACCCATAGATGCATGTGTGTGCATGCCTTTTCTTGAATGGCACAAAAAATAAGACTTCATCTTTCACAACCCGACCCAATGTTCAGACTAAAATAAGCCATTACCAGAATTCTGAAGCATGATTGAGGCAGTTTATAGATCACAATTCCCTTTTTAGGTAGTAATGCCATTAAGACCGGTTAGTGCTTTAAATACTCCTTTTTGGAGTGTTCATGGACGCTCTGACGTCCAACATTAACTAGATCCGCATTGTGCTTTTCACAACTTCATTGTCTTGACATAGCATGTGGTGTGACGCTGTGGCGCAACCAAATCTGTAATAATGGATGTTCGTGAATAATTAAAAATAAATATACATATAATCCTAAAATGAAACTGATCACATCTTATCTGTATCAAGTTCAAGTCTCTGAAAGGTGGTTTATATAGTGTAGTGACAGAAAAGTAATAGCCTGCTTCAAAGCTGGAAAAAATGTGGTTCAAGAGTTTTCATTGTGCTTTTGGGGAGTCAGTCCTCATTAAGACGTTGTAAAGAATAAAACAGAGCTGGTTGTAGCTTGGAAATAGCAATGTGACTAAAGAATTTCAAACTTAACAGCCCTCCTGAAAAACCTTTTCTCCTGTCTTGTTGATCTAAAAATTTACAGCCAGTGTTTTCCCATTTCACAATGATCTGCTGACAAACACTGAGATAAAGTTCCCTGTAAATCCATGACTGAACTACGATTATTTCATCTCACTTTTCTGATGTGTAGATTCATACAATATAAAATGAATCCTATTTTTTTCACGGTTCGACTGTCGAGTCCAACGTTCAGCACTTGATGGTCCAAAACTCAACCCAAAAAGTACCTGTCGGAGGTCTTTTGTCTGCAAACTCAAAGATTGTACTACCAAGAACTGAACCAGGCTGTGGCCCAGACTAATGCTGAACCAAAAAATGACGGACCTGAATGACCAGATCGGCCCTGATTTACCAGCTGAGACTGTTATTAGTAGCAGAGTAATACTTTGTTTCTTATCTAATATAACCTAAGCAGCCTTTCCCTTGGCACCAGTCAGGAAAGTAGTTAAAACACATCCAGGTTTTGAAAATGGGAATTTGCAGATAGTGAAAGGGAAGGACAAAGGTGCTTGAAATTAGGGGCCGAAGGCAGGACTACCTACATTCTGATGGCTGGGTCTTCTTCTGGTATCACCCATAATGTTAAACAGACCTGGAACCTGCAGTAATAGAACAGGATTCAAACCAAACCCAACTGACTGTCTAATAAAACGTGTTTCTGATGGGTCCTGGGTTGGCTCTCAGGTCTTAGAGTTCTGGTGAGCCCATGAGGACCTGCAGCATCCATCCACACCCTCCATCATAATAACATTCACATTCAGATGAGCTTATTGAAGAACTAAAAAAGCTCCCAAACAAAGAGGTATTAAAGGAATGGTGAAGGCAGCATTACAAGTAAACAATGGACAGAATCAATGAAGACAGCTGATAGCAATGAATGAACAAACTGAATATACAGTCAGCAGCAGCTCAGCTCCCATCAGGCAAAGCGGCGTGGGTTTGATGTTTGTGTAGTGTATATCCAGGCAGGTAAAAAGACCCACATGTCCATGGTCCAAGATTGATGTGAATTCTCACACAGAAAGCAAAGAAAAGACAGGCACGTTGTCCAACCTGTGGCCAGGCCAACATCTGAGCTCTCCCATCTCTCATACAGTTCACATACTCTCACACAGTCACACACTGTCCGGAAGAATTCTGAATGAAGCTGGATGTCTGACCCACGCAGATTGACAAGTTCCTCTCCTCTACAGATGTGGGTCAGAGTTGGTTCGGAGAGTCTGAGCCTCAGTACTCCACAGTCACTGCTTTGGTCTTGAGGTATTCCATGAGGGCGTCCTCTCCTGTGGACAAGACGGACCAGAACTGGTTGAAAGCTTCTGCTGTTACTGAGCAACACTGCCCAAACTTTCCCGACAAGAAAAAAATTATAAATATTTGCTCATTTGAAACAAAAAAATTGCAGTTTCTTGAGTAATTCTTTAAAGAATAGCATTATACAGAGGCTACTCCATCTTAAAATAAGACCTAGAGTAGTCGTCCATTAACATCTCAGAGAAAAAAGACGGAGTGAGTTGAACTGCATCAAGAAGCAATTTTAACTTGTCAGAATTGACACATTTTGTTGCCCCAAAGGCGTGAACTTACCCAGTATTCAAAAAGACATACAAATTTGTGGATATAGAAATATGGAGCTATTAACTTTACCCAACTTTTGAAAAAACCTGAAGCTCCTCCAGAGCCACATAGAAAGTTAAGTCTCTCTTCGATCCTTAATTAAACCCCTAAACACTCACTTCTGTGTATCAAAGTCACATAGAAAGTTTTTCTGTAGTAGTTTTTTTGTAGCAGTCGTAACTACAACTGACCTTATGGATGTAACCAGCTTTGTCTCACTGACTGTATGTTCATTTAAAGTTAGACAAAAAAAGACAGTAAGACAACCTAGTGTTTCATATCTAGAACATCTCTAAAACACCTCTAAAACATAAAAACACCAATGAAATTCCAGGTCTCTGCTCACCGAGGTCTTTGCCAAAGCCGGACTGCTTGAAGCCCCCGAAAGGTGAAGCCACGTCCGTCTTGTTGTAAGTGTTCACGAACACGGTTCCAGCCTCCAGCCGCTCGCTCACATACATGGCCTTGTTGATGTCGCGGGTGAACACGCCTGAGGCCAGGCCGTACTCTGTGTCGTTGGCTCTCTGCAGCACACCATCCACGTCGCTACAGGTTTGGAGGAGAAGGACAGAGGCAGGATGAGGGATCCAACTCAAATCACACGGCAGCTTCACAGCAGGATGCTCTGTGGCCCCGACTTACCCATTTTTGAATTTGGACACCACCATGACGGGGCCGAAGGACTCCTCTTTGGCGATGAACATGTGGTCCTCCACGTCGGTGAACACAGTGGGCTCCATGAAGAAGCCTGAAGGGAAATGATTATAATAATAACAATGCATTGGTTTTATATAGCACTTTTCTAGACACTCAAAGACGCTTTACATTGCATTATTCATTCACTCCATACTCCATGGTGGTAAGCTACATATGTAGCCACAGCTGTCCTGGGGTAGACTGATGGAGGCCAGGCTGCCAGTCTGCTCCATCGGCCCCTCCGACCACCACCAACCACTCACTCTCACACTGCATTATAATGATAACTGGCGAATAATTGGGGCTAAATACTGAGATTTCCAGTGAAAAAACAGGACAGAGCAGTTCTTTTGTTTTAGATGCTAAAATGAGAAACTGGCAATCAGTATTTTCTATACCGTATAATAATGATCAGTTGTAATCTTGAAGTTGTGAGCTACCTTAGCATGTAGCTCACAACACTGTAAAAAAAAACAGATAATAAAAATTCAAAAGAACAGTGTAGTTTTGGGGCGTGAAAGTCATTTTCATAAACGAAAATTCATTTAATCTTCAAAAGGAAAACTAAGCTAGTGTCATGGGTGGGCAGAGAAAAATTCACTGTTGTAGTTTAAAACACAAAAACTACAAACACAAATAGTCTTTCGCTGAATAAAAACTGGTGCTAGACTGCTAACAGAGCTAAGCTTGTGTTTACATTAATAATAAGACAGATTTTTGATTTAAAGACTGAAGAAGAAACTTTCAGACCAAACCTCAAACTAGCTAACCGAAGAATACTTTTTCAATGCTTTCACTCAGTGTTTAAATCAATAAGAGAAGGAGATGCTGCTGGTTGTCAGGTGTAGCAGCTGTCCTACCTGGCCTGTCCACCTGTTTGCCTCCATACACCAGCGTGGCTCCCTCCTTCAGTCCAATCTCACAGTACTCCAGCAGCTTGTCCATGTGGGCTTTGTGGTTCTGTGGGCCGTGGTCTGTGGAGCGATCCAGAGGGTCTCCAATCTTCATCTTCTTGATCTCCTCCACCTTATCGGAGAAGGAAGAAGAAACGGAAACCAGAATATGTTTTTGGTTGAAACCTACGAGCCTGAGGTTATTTTCATGGTAATTTTCAGCTCTCATCTTGGTAACTGTAAAGGCTAGCCTTACATGTTGTATCTTGTTTCTTTCCTAACAGTCGGGGCTGTCCAGATTTTCCATCATTTGATATGATAAAACTTGTAGCTCACCATAAAAAATCTTTTCATAACTGAGTATTGAGCAATTATAATTACTATTAAACTGCATTATGGGGCGTGTAGGAGGCAGTGTTTGCAGCTTGACCCAAGGCACTAAACACAGGTACCCCTTTAACGAACAGTATGCACCGTGTGATTTCTAGATGAAGGCAGCTTTGGTGTTTTAGTTCACTCACCACTCTGCTGATAAACTCATCATGTATCGACTCCTCCACAAACAGACGTCCAGCAGCGATGCAGTTCTCCCCCTTGTTGAAGTACACAGAGCTCATGCCCTGTGAAGCAGCACACACACATAAACATACATATTACATATATATACATGCACGGTCACTTTTTATTGAATGCCTTTGTTGTCAGTTATTACCAAATGCTTTTAATAGAAGTACAAGCAATGTTTTCAAATAATAAACTGGCCTGGGTAACATTCTGATTATCTCAAATACATGCATTGATGTGATTAATGCTGAAAATAGTCTTGCAGTCCTGCTCTCTCACCATGCGAACAGCCTTGTCCATGTCACAGTCACTGAAGATGATGAGGGGCGATTTCCCCCCCAGCTCCAGAGAAACCTTCTTCAGGTTACTGACCGCACAGCTGCAGGAGGAACCACAGAGAGAGGATAAAATACCATGCAGCAGGTATCTGAACCGCTAACCAGAGAGTGTGTCAGGTCTTACCTCTTCATGATCTGCTTGCCAATCGGTGTGGAGCCGGTGAAGCCCAGCTTACGGATGTCTGGGTGGTCAGACAGACGCTGTCCCACCATGCCACCTATAGGAGATCAGTAAGGCCATGCAGTCACAGAGTAGCAGACAGCAGCATTATGATACAATGTCTGACTATAGAGACCTAGCCTTTAGAATGTACGTTTTGCATTTCAGAGATGCATCAGCTTCAGCACATATTGTGTGAATGCTTGTGGAATGGCTCCGAACCTCTTGGTCCAAAACTCCCAAGAGGCTGGGAGATAATTACAAAACTAAGAAACAACAAAACCTTAGCCATGTAAATGCACTTTACAGGGTTACATCTGTAGGCCTCTAAACATTATTCAATGAAGTACAAATAAAAGTAAAATCACTCTTTCACTAAACTGCTCACAATCTATAGGTATGTACATTTTATTACGAGACTGCAGGAGAAGAAAAAGGGACTTTATGTTTTAGACTATGTGGATTTTGTATTTGTGTTCATTACCAGAGCCGGGCAAGATGTTGATGACTCCTTTTGGGATGCCTGCTTTCACTGAAAGTTCAGCAAACTTCAGTGCTGTCAGCGGAGTGACCTGTGGAAGTCAGAAATAATAATTAAAACCACTACTCAGCTGGCTCAGCATCTGTTTAACCAGATGGAATGAAACTAGGTAAGCTGTATGTGACACAACAAGGCATTAACCAGCTGAAAGACTGGACCCTCTCCAGGATTCATAGTGAGTTTATGTGAAAACTGCATTCTTCGACTAAAGCAGATAAGTGTTCAGGTTGAGAAACATCACTGAGAAAACTACTTCCTGTGTGTGACAGAAGGTTCTCACCTGTGCAGGTTTCAGAACCAGAGTGTTTCCAGCTGCCAGGCAGGCTGCACTCTTCCACGCCAGCATCATGAGAGGGTAGTTCCAGGGGATGACTATGGCACACACACTGTCACAGAAAGAACACACTCAATAAAAAACCCTTAGTGAATAATACAGATGTGGAAAGTATCAGTTAAAAGAGTCCTTGTTAAGTCAAATCTTAGAGGCAGTTCAGTGGTTTACCCCAGAGGTTCTTTCTTCGTGAAGGTCAGGTTGCGGTTGGGTCTGGCTTGGTTGATGGGGATTGTCTTGCCCTGCAGAAAACAAGAGGCAACACAATTTACTTCTAAAGCCCCTTTCAGAAATGGGACATGGAACAGTGCTGGCTTCATGAAACTGTTAAAGTGACGGCACTCTAGTCATTCAGACATAGATCACTTTTCCATTAATGTTCCTCATGGCCTCATTCAGATATACCCACCATAGTTATACCCACAATATTACCCATAATACTGCAATAGCAGACTAAATCTAAGCTAATAGCAGCTGATCAAAGCATCCAGATAACTAACAGGTCAGTTTGTCTCCGATTTCTCAGCCTGAGTACAAACTAGTTGGACCAAAATATGTAACTGTGAAAGTTCACAGTCTGACCTGCTGTCAGATCCTGATTGACCCTGTCTCCACATGAGGGATAAATTATAATTACAACTAATTAATGAAGTTCCTACTGCTGCTCCATGCGTAAATGCAAGCAGCTTTCTCTCTTTAGACACACTCAGGGATCCTACCTCTGTCTGATGCTTCAGGGATGTAATAAACCACGAAGCTCGGGATCGTTTCACATCTCTAAGAACTGAATTACACTGTTCTTCTGTGTGCTAATGTGCAACTCTCTTTGGAGACGCACATGCTGTCTGGTGCTGCAGGTATTAAACAAACTGTGCCAGTCAAAGAAAGAACATGCTGAACATTAGCCTACCTGGATTTTGTCACACCAGCCGGCAAAGTAGCGGAAGGTCTGGATGGACATGCCTACGTGTGTCTTCAGGGCCAGCGTGTACACAGCTCCTGAATCGATGGACTCGATGGTGGCCAGCTCCTCCTGGTGTTCCTCCATCAGGTCTGCAAGCCTGAAGGGAGGAGGGAAGAGGGCAGACAGTGTAATATTGATTTAACCCTGTAGGATTTCTGCAGTTGTGGTTAATATACAGGTCAGATACTTCTCGTACCTCAGAGGACTGAATTTAATAAGTTTTTTATATCTGAACAGAAGCGCCAAGACCCTAGAGGGTTAAAATGTTTGGTCTCGTCTCCATTTTGACCATGTAATACACTATTTATTTGTGGACTACTAATACACCTGACACTGCAAACCCCATTCCTTTGATTTCTGTGACTGTTTGACATATAGCTGTGTAAAAAACTTGCAGTGACTTCTGCTTTCTGTACATAGCAGATGTCAACAAGTAGGTTTGGTAGAGTTAGATCCCTTCCTGATTAGATCTGAGTTTTATTTTCTTTGAATTGCCTTTTATTTCTTCTAGTGGCGTTTTCATCTCCACAGGATGTGTGCTGTAGCTGAACAATACATGCAGTTTCATCACGGTTGTCTTGCTGCTTGTTTCTAGTCTTGGGGAATCTGGAGCCAAATTATTTTTCTTCTCATGTAATCCCCCTACAATCCTCTAGGCGGAGCTACTCACTTGAAAAGCAGACTCCCTCTGTCTCTGGGGTTCATCCTGCCCCAGGGCCCGTTTTCATAAGCTTCTTTGGCAGCAGCCACCGCCCGGTCTACATCCCCCACCGAGGCGTAGGACACCTTACAGATCACCTGGTTAAGGGACATGGTGGTCACACGCAGTTAGTACATCCATCAAAGGAGTCTCTGAAAGTGTCTGTATGCATGTATGCACAGTGTCAGGTGTGAGTATGGTCATGTGACTCACCGATCCATCAGTAGGGTTGATGGTGTCGTAGGTTTTGCCATTTTCTGCATCCTCAAAACCCCCATTGATAAAGCACTGATATGGCATTTTCACCGTCATGTTGTTCACTTCTTTGGTTGCCTGGGAACGAAAGTTAATCACATTTGGAAATCAGGAGAAGGGATTTCATCTCAGTGCTTCTCTGACATTTCCTTGGTGATCAGACTCACATAGTCGACCACCAGCTCCTCCTCCTGGTCCTCTCCTCTCAGCTTGCGGACGAACATCTGGATGAAGTCCTGGAAAGTGGTGGCCATGTAGACGTCCTCATTCTGCAGCTGGACGCCGGCGCACTTCTGCTTCACCTCCTCCACCAGCCTGCACACACAGACAACAGCTCGTCTCAGTTCTGACAGCTGAAGTGGTCCCTTTTCCTGTTTAACTGACTACATCTACAGAGCAGGTTCTCAGCCATTTGTTGGACTGGTTGTCAGCTCTCATTAACAAGCTGCTTTTCTCCAGGTTTCTGGGTCATTGTTGCTGTTTGATGAACTCATGTTGAGGCAAGAATTCAAATGAACAACTAAGAGTGAACTAAGCACAGCAAGGGTTGTAAATTAAGAGCTTGTGCAAGTTTCTGGGCTCAATTTAAAAAATAAATACTTGGGACACTCAATTTGACATCTGCTAATCACTTCTGATTTAGTCTGACATAAAATTACAGCTCTTTTTTTAGTTATTGGAAGTATTTATTGTGTACTATCAAGTCAAATCAAGACTATTTTATATCTACAGCAATTATGTCTGAGCGGGCTTCACAACTCTACAACACAACACCGTCTGTACAATGGCCCCTAAAAGTAGTTTAAAGGGTAAAAAAGCGAGAAATCACTGGTGCTCCAAGGTTGTTGTGAGCTGAATGTAACGTGTGGATACGTCTGGCACACTAATAAAACCAGGAATACGATACAAGATCCTTCCAACCAAAGAAATGCATTCATTAGCTTTTGTGAAAGAGAAAAGAGAAAAGCGATACAGACCTTCAGCTGAGGGTTTTTATTCAAGTGTTACCAATACAGCACTAATAGGTTAACATCTTTTTAAATGTATTGGTATACAATTCACCTGAGGATGTGTGGAGGGAAGAAATAAAGGCAGACACAACACTGAGGCTTATACTGAGTCAATCAGTACCTGGCTCATACAGTATAGATGGTTAACGTGAAGAGAATGCATGTTGTGAGAACAGACCAGTTTCCTCAGACAGACTGTTCAGTGGTAATGAACCACTGAACAGTCTGTCTGACTGTTCAGTTAACTGCAGTGCCATGTATGGTGGCACTGCAGTTAACTTACAAGGAAACATAGTGCTTCATTGTTTTAACTCCTTGGTGCTTCATTAAGATTCTAATTATATAAAAATAATGTCAGAAGAACTGACAAAGCGTACTATTTTTTGTATTTATGATCACTGTGGCACCTTGCTGTGCTCTGTCTGTGTGCCTGTTGCTGTCTTGCTATTGCTAGTATATCTTCACGCACCAACATGCACACCTTTAATTATAGTTTTGTCTTATTGTGTCAGAGTGATTAATGCATTTTATGTGCAGTGTTGCTTTTCATCTGTGTGCTTTTTTTTTTGCATGCTTCAAATAGCGCTTAATAATGCAGCACAATGCAGTCTTATTAATACTAATGCTCTCTTTCTTTGTATTATTATCTCATTTTAATCTTAAACTGCATATTCTTATGGTCTGAGGACTGTTACTGGTACAGATGAGCAGCCTTGTTTGTGTCATAATGTTGTTCCAGAATGGAGCTACTTCAGCTTTGGTTCTGACTTAGCTACTGAATATGTCCACAAACAGTAATACAGTAAGAAAAACATATTTGATGTCAAGAGATTTGTTCTTTCAGCACTGTTTTACCTTGGATGGCATAAATGGAACTAGACAGGGGAGAATATTAAAGTAGAAATATAGCATGTGATCTGTGTGTTGTGTTGTGAGTTCTCATTTGAAGTGTCGTCTGTTGTCAGGATGTCAAAATACAATATATAGTTCATAGATGGTCATGCATAGGTTATAACAGAGAATGCTGGGGCCTGGAGATTTGAGATTTGCACTCAGTGGTGTGGGATTTATCATTTCCCTAGTACTTGAGACTGCTAATTTGTATTAAAAGCTTTCCTGGTTTTGTAAAAGACAGATACATTTCTGTCTCTGATCTACATGAACAGCTGAAAGAATCAGCCACGGCACCTTCTGCCTCCCTCACCTGACCACATCCATGGAGGCGGCTCCAGACTTGAAGAAGTCTGTGGTGTCCTCAACGGCTGGGACGTTGCTGAGGATGCCCTTCCAGATGTTCTATAGAAAAGAAAAAGACTGACTTTCTTCTTTGAACTCATTTACAGTCAGAAGACAGACACCCGGCTAGAAAGAATCAGGTCACAGCAGTTTACTTACCCTGATCTCCTCTGCCATCTTCTTCTCATCGTCAGTCAGCTCCACGCTGGAGCTCTCTCCAGAGGAGAAGTATTTGGAAGCGGGAATCATCTTCCCATCTTCAAACTGCAGGTTCTTCACCAGCAGCTACAGAAAGACAAACAGTGTACAGATAAAATACAGGAGCAAGGCAAGAGGACATGCTGACACATGCTGTGATTGAATCAGCCAGCTGAGTTTGAATAACCCAGTATCTGGAAAATCGACTACGTCTGGAGTTCAGCATGATTCAGCCGATGGATTCTCTGCTGCACTCGCTCAACTCTGCTCTTGTTTGCTCTGGATATTTGTTTAGTAGTACAGCAGGCTGCAGAGACACTCACAGCTTTGCCATCAGTTCCATACAGGATAAGTCCGTTCTTGGTGACGATGCCGGGCTGGGAGGCTCCCTCGATCTCCAGGGGCTGACCGGCTGCTGCTGACCCCCCCAACATGGACGAGCCATAAAGGGTGACAGACTGAGGAAAGACACAGAAAAACATTTAAAAAACGTATATTTAATGTGTGTGAAGATAGGCATGGATGTAGATCAAACAATGCCTCTGACTGTGGCAGGTCTTTTTCTTCAGCATTGGGTCTTTTTTACTCTTAAAATATGAATTATAAGCATAAACAATCACCTAATCTATTGTGGAAAACAGAATTAGATCCAAATATATTCCATTATATTTTGAATTGTCTGAATTTTGTGTTTTAGAAATAGCCCAAACTGATGCATAAAGATTCTCCAAACATTTCCTGGGGAAGGACCCTTACACCTTAATGTGTCCCAGCAATATTCAAATTAAACCTATGCCCAAACCTGTGAATGAATATTGACTGGTTAGATTTTAACATGACGTCACAGGTTCAGAACTGAAACCTAAAATCAGCCTGAATTAGTCCAGTTTTATGATGTCACATTGCAGTAGGTTCCTCTTATTATTTTACACGTGTCCTCATAATATACGACTGGAAATAGAGGGAGACAGTGAGCCTGGCTCTATTTAAAGTAGAGCTGCAATGATTGTTCGACTAGTTATTAACTATTAAATGAATCACCAGCTATGTTGATAATTAATCCATTGGTTTGAACAATTTCAAAATTTTTTCACATCTTTACATAGTTTTTTGCACTTACTATAGTTACATGTCATTTGGTCATGGAATTGCAGATAGTATTATTTCACATATGAAACAATACCATGAGACACGTTCCCTTCCTTACCGTACTTGTAAAAAATGTAAAAAGTACTGTTTTTCCTTGAAGCATTCATGACTTTTTTCCTACTTTGGAATTTATTATTTATTAATTAATTCATTATTCAACTTGTTTTTGGTTAAGCTTTTCACTATCTCTCAAGACCCTCAAATGTCAAATCCATATAACAAAATATACATGTACACTATTGATAACACCATGAAATGAAAGGGTGGCTGACTGCCTAATGTGGTGGTTGGAATTGGAAGTTCCTATTTAAAGACATCCAAGAGCAAAAAACATCAGGCTCTGTATGAACCTGCCAGACCGCTATCAGTCTGACCTTCCAGCAGACACCTGCTGTGTGTATTCTCTTTGTTCCTGGAAACACACCTGACCACCAATGACAGTCCAAGCACCGGGGACTTTGTCATGGCCGCGGATCCAGTTGTGGATGGCCTCAGCTGGCTGGGCCAGGTTAACCTGGGGAACACAGAGAGAAGCCAGTGTCAACACAGATTCAATTTCAGAGCAGGTCACCTAAATTTCTGAGAATGAGAGGGAAGCCCAGCAGCTGGCTGCTGCTTGCTGAGCGACACGTGGAAAAATGATGCTGGAAAAAAGAGCCTCTGCTCCAAGAATAGCTCATATGGACACGCTGCCAGCAACGTGGCTCCAAGGGACAAATCAGAGCAGCTAAGATCAGCCCCACCTCTCTCTTTCTCAATACAGGATAAACCACCATAAACTAGCTAGTCGCCAATCGTGGTTTTGGCCCTGAGACACACGTAGAGCTACCAGTAAATTTCCAAGCTGCTCACTGAGTGAAGGTGTTACTGCACTGTCCAGCAGCTTGGGGCTGCACAATACAAGCTATGTATTCAGCTGTGTAGAAAAGGCTCAACATTGGTCTTAATGATGTAAATTCTGATTCATATCAGTGTTTGATGGATGTTAATATGAGGTGTGACAGTCCAACTTATACAAAAAGTATAAATAAAGACATCTTTTTATATCTACTTCTGTCTTTTTACTACTATATTCTCAGCCCCTCCTCAGAGAAAGAGTCTTGTGCGACAAAGACTGTAATTATCTGTATTCATTCATTCATATCACATCCTTTGGTATTTATATGTTATGGCTTTTTTACTAATCACCGCATTTCCTGATGTTACGTAATTTCATTTTTTGAGCAATATCTTCCAAAAGAATTATCTTTGGGATTAATAAAGCTTTATCTCATCTTATTTGCCTTCAGGCGGCTATCTAGGGTTAGAACTCCACCTTGGCGTTTGATTTCTTCTGGATTCCTTCATAGCTCGCTCCTTCCTCTGTCTGGGGAACTCGAGGGGCTTTTCCATCAGCGATGAGCTGCACCGACTCGACCTGCACCAGGAAACAGTGAGAGCGTTAGGGAAGCTGGAGGACGGTTTTTTTTTGGCACAATATTGTTTGAAATAACAGTAATGTCTTTTTCAGCGTTTAAGAGCTTCCTCCCAAGTGTTTTTTTTTTTTAAATAAAAGAACATACAGAATGTTTGAGAATGCATACAGTTTATTGGTATACTTCTTGCTGTGGTACTAAGAAACGTAGAATTTCCGAGGTATTGGTACCAACTGCCAAACTTCCTGTATCGTGACATCCCTCCTGCATGTGACAGCATGTTGGTTAAGTCTATGGTAATATTCTGCTGAGGTGGTTACCATGGCCTTGATGCCCTCTGGGAAGAGGAAGCGGTTGTACAGTGTGTCCACGGTGTCGTTGGGCTCCACAGCGCACTCCCTCTGCAGCAGGATCGGTCCGGTGTCCAGCCCATCGTCAGCCCAGAACACTGAGAAGCCAGCCTTCTTGTCACCCTGGATCAGGGTCCTGGTGACACGCAAAATAAGCACACCGTTGGAGCCGTGTCATAACACCTATTTTTCAAACAGGTGGAGGATATAAAGTAGACCATAAACCTGACAAATTGGGACTGAATAAGATAAAGAAATGATAAAGAGTAGAGATGACGGCTGTTAAACTGATGATAAGACTGTAATGAAGACAAGCTGTCTGCTCACTGGATACCTACAGCTGCATGCTAAATGTTAATTTAAGGTATCTCTAACATAGTTAAATTGTAATAAGTAAAGTCATGTTAGTCAAAATGCAGCTGAATGCGTCTTAAACAGGAGTTCTGACTAGTCTAGACATGTCAAAGCAAATGACTGGTTTACAGGTAGTTAATCTTTGGTGAACAGGTGCTGTTCAGGGAAATTGTTGCTTCCACACAGGCTAATATTTCTTGGCTCACGTCTTATAGTTAATGAATAAACAAACAAAAATCTTTCCATTCTTTCAGCTGACTTTCAAAAAGTCTTCAGCAGGCAGTTTGTTGCCGCTGCCAAATTGGCAGATTTACTGTGGGAGTGAATGGGGGCATCAGTGATGACATTTAGAAAAGGAGCAGGTGTTCAAATCTCCAAGTCTGAAGGAAATATTGAACTAGCTGTGTTTTCACTCCTAAAAGAAAGCAAAGGGTCTGCAGCAGATTAGTAGTGTTCCTGTCACATTTCTGCCAGTGTGGTCCCCCAGTGACAAACTTGCAGCAAGATTCTGGCAGTAATGAAAAGTTAGTAACTACTGGCAAAGATGCTCACTGGTGGTTCGCCACCACAGTCTGCCAGCAGTGCCTCTGGTCACCATCACATAGACAGTATGTCCAGCAATATTGGTAGTATTCAGAGTTTTCCAGATGTCTGACAGGCAGTGGTTAACCTTTAACTATGTTGCAACCAGCTCTGATTTGCAAATTAGGTTTGTGGCAAATGTGTGGTGAATCCAGTTAACTTTGTAGGAAACTTATGACGGGTTTGTCAGAATGTTTGCAGCAGGTTCTGTTCTGATTTGTTCCCTTTGTGCCTGCGTGGGTTTCCTCCAGGTCCTCTGTCTTCCTTCAGCAGTCCAAAGACATGTATGGTGGGTTAACTGGTGATTCTAAAATGGCAATAAGTATGAATGTGAGCATGAGTGGTTGTCTCTGTGTTGGCCCTGTGTTGGGGTAGCCTCAGCCGCCTAAGACCTTCTGTAGAATGAAGTGGTTATACCTGATGGATGGTTGGATCATTTTTGTAGTAATAGTAAGAGGCTTAGCTTCACAAAAATATTTTCCAGAAACAAATGAAATATGCATTTGCTGCAAAGTTGCTGTAAATAGTAAACATTCTAACAAACCTGCAGAAAAAATAGAACTAAAAACCAACTGCTTGCATTCGATTTTCCATTTAATTTGCATATAAAAATATGACCTTGCTGCAAACATTGCTTAATTTCACTACAACCTTTTGTATGACTGTTTGTGACGCGAGCGGAAACTATTCATTTACACACAGCGGTAGCAGGAGCAGGAAGATAGTAAGGGTGGAGGACAGACTGACTAGCAAGAGGGAGAGATAAGAAAACCAGTTTGTTTGGAGGTTGGTTTCAAACAGAACTGGTTTAAACCTCCTACTAGACAGACCGATAGCAGCCAAACTGCCTCTACCTAAACTCTGACCTGGCAAATACAGAGGACTGAGGGCCTGAGTGGCATAAAACATAGCCTTTTTAAAAGACTTGAAGTGCCAGACGAAACCTTCGGTAATGAGGCCAGCTTATGTAGTTTCTGCAACAAGTGTCAGCTATGTACATGATAATGGTAAATGACTAAATGTAGTACAAGTAGAGAAGAATTATGAAG
Organism: Dascyllus trimaculatus; assembly: GCA_024666655.1. NCBI lineage: Eukaryota > Metazoa > Chordata > Actinopteri > Pomacentridae > Dascyllus > Dascyllus trimaculatus. The sequence goes on from CM045465.1 coordinate 25,514,946, forward strand.
TCAGTATATTTACTCACTGATGGCAATTACAAGTAAAGTGATATCTTAGCAAAAGTTTGCAGCAAAACCCCAAAATCTATTGAAAGGAGCACGAGAGATTTAGTGCATAGAAAACAGTTCAGAGGACTGCTAGTTGTAGTTTTTCACATTTAACTTTGTCATAGTTTATAGTTTTATTCACATTTTAATTTGATATCTCTGTGTTATTACTCTTTTGTGTACACACCCAATGAGGAACTACACTGACCTGTATGAGCCTGTATGAAAGCCGTTACACAACTACAGTTTGTTTAATTGATATATACCTCAATAACAAAAGGCAGGGCTTTCAACAAGGCAGTTCATTGTGCTTCACATAAGACATACATACATTTATATCTGAGGGAGATTTTATCCAATTCAGCTCAATAAATAATCACCCTGAGAAACATTTATAATGGGGGTTTTCAATATATTCTGTAATATCTTTTTCCTGTCTGAGAAAACCATACATTACTATTACATTTGATGAAGCATACCAGTGCAGACTTTCTATTCTTCGTCGAAGAATAAACTCTCCTTGATATATACTCAGTATCAGTGCAGCCTGAAAATTCTTTGATGTAGAAGACACATCCTTTATTATGCTGATTATGTTATACTGCTGCTTTTTATGCAGGGCTAGAGTCCATGTGTGACTACTGTAAATGAAGGTAATCATGTAATGTCAGGAAACAGTGTGCTCCCACCTACTGTTTCATCCTTGATCTCATCCCTCCTTTGTCATTGTAAACAGTCTACCAGGTCACAGAATCTAAATGCAAACTACACCCCACCAGCTGATCTCAGCAGTATATGCATGCTGCCCCCTCCCACCATTAAATCCTCTCTATTAATGCCCTCCTGTGCCATTGTGACTTTCTCAGGCCAGCTCTCTGTGTCTGTCAGCTCACACTCATCTACAACACTTTGAGTGATTTCTTCAACAAGAGCTGGGCAGTCTGTCTTCTGCAGTGTCACTTAATGTTTCTGCTGGCTAACTGCCACCAGTCTGTTCCTATTCATTCACGGCTAAACTGATAATCCCTGCCTTGTTTGGTTGCGACGTGTGATCCGTCATCACTGTCAGTAAAATAATGGGGTTTGTGTGTGCTGACCTGTCGCTGCTGTAGTTTCTTGCTACTGTGAATCCCAGTGGGCACAGAGCCAAAAGCAAAGTTGCAGCAGTCACTGAGGATGTGAACTCCTTCGTTAGATGTCACCACAGGTCCCATCAAACAAGTCACACACTAACCAGTGACGAAACAGTGTTTATTAAGGGGATGGATCTTTTTTGTTAAAGTTCATCTCCTGGCATTGATTAAACCTCTAAAAACATATCTCTGTGTGTAAAAACCACATACTTAGAGCCGATTTATGAACTCGCAAATCGGTCTCTGCCTTTCTCCACCCACCTCCAGCCTAGAACCTGGGTGCATTTTGGAACTGTCTGACTTTTACTGGATCTAGCTGTTGGTTGCAGACTGGGCTGTAGCACTGTGTCAGTGATTACTACTGAGGTGTGCCAGTGAATTGCCTGCTGCTGAAGTTTGCTGCCCTCCCGTCCAGAGCACAGTGGGCACAGAGCACAGGATTTCTGGAGAATTTAGAACTTCCCACTATGTTTGGGCGGCCGCAATTAAAAGCATGTACAAATCAAAGCGCCTCCAAAATCTGGCAGCATTTACTTCAATTACAGCTCTTTGAATAATGAATTATAAAGGTCTGGATGATGGCGGTATCTCCTCCTCCTCATGTGAAGAGTCACTAATTCTGGGCTGCATGTGAACATGTCAGCATGAACCTTCAGAGACCTAGACAGATGATGAAATTCAACAGAACTCACAAAGATGGAGAAAACTTGAATTGGCCATTAGGAAGTTACATTTTTTTTAAAATTTAGACTGGAAATTGATGTCTTTGCTTTAAAGGTCATACATAGAATCTCCTACTTTCTGTGATTGATTAATATGGCAACCTGAACATAAGGGACAGAGCCTCAGCTGTACTACGAAGGCAGCTGGTAAGGAGATAGGAGTCCCACAGAGGCCTTTGACAGCTGTCTATGACCAGCAGGTCTTCTGCAAGGCCAGCTCTATATTAGAGAGCACAGACCACCGCCTTCACTTTCAGTCTGAAACTCTTCCCTCAGGAAATGTAGAGCACCAATGTGTAACTGGAAGAGGTCCAACAACACCTTTGTTTCCTGTGCAATAACCCTGCTTAGTTTACATGTGTAATGTATCCTTCTAGAGATTGCTCTGTGAGTTACTGTGTTCCGTACACTGTGCCTACAAGAAACATTCAGTGTTTTTCTTTTGTTTTGGGTCCCCTAACTACCAGCCAATTCTCCTATTTGGGATAATAAATAACTGAACTGGAGGGGCCATTCAGTGTTAATGTATAAAACGCCTTTCATACTCTTAAACTTTTTTATTTATTTATTAGTCATTCATCCTCTAAGATTCTTTTTTTGGTGGAGAATTGCAAATTTAGAGACTGAGGAACACAAAACAAGATAAAATGAGGACATTTCGTGCTTTAATATACGAACTGAACAGCTCAAGTTGTAATTTTTATGGCACCGCTTTGCCAGTGTTTTTTGTTGAGGTTAATGTGCTTAAATGCCCTGTATTTTACTGTACATAATAATCTGTGTCACGCGTCAACATTATTAAAACAATAAGATAAAGTAAATATAAAGCTGTTGTCATGGAGAGAAAAGAATTCATCCTCTGCTTCCTGTTCAGACCTGCCTAATGGGACGTACCAGAAGATCTGGCTTGGCATCACTCTGGTATCAAATATATTTTGACTGAGGACATCTCTGCCACGCCTTCCTTCCTCATAATGCTCAAAACTCATAATGCTTTTTACAGAACTGTGCTGAAACCAGGTGTGCTTTCTGTTCAACAGCAAAGTTTATATGGCATACAGCAGACTGACGTGGTGATATGTTGTCACATCCATAGCTGTCAACTAAACTTGTCTTAACCTTCCATCACGTTAGCGCTCACAGACCCCACTTCCCCACCTCCCTCACCAGTTGATGGCTGAGGCTCCTCGGTGCAGGGGCAGGATGGAGGGGTGGTAGATGATGGAGCCATGCTTGGGGTTGTCGATGATGTTCATGGGGATGAACTGGGAGCAGAAGGGCATGACGTTGAGCTCGGCGCCCACTGCCTTGTAGGCGTCCACCACCTCGGGGATGGGCTTCCCCTTTACCCGCCACCGAGGGAACTTGAACACCGGCGTCCCGTCCTTCTCTGCAGCCACCGCTGGGAGGAGAGAGGAGAGTTTAGTGGGGCAGTTTAGAAAGCTAACCCTGCATGGAAGCACAGTGTTATAAACTATACTCATACAGTATATGACAGTTTATATCACTACAGTGAGCACAACATATAAAATTACACATTTTCTGGAAGATGTAATTGAGCAATCATACGGGCAACACTGTGGCTGCTAGAGAAAGTCTTTTTAAACTAACTATTAATCTCAACATAAAGTATAATTCACTGCTCATTGCATTGATCTATGACTTCCAATAAGTCAAGAAAACCTGGTCAGTTAAACACCATGACATGCCAAGACAAGACAGCATTTAATCAAATCACTAGTGATATAGAATCTTACATGTCAATGTTACATTTAGTTCTCACCCAGATCTATCTTAGTCTGTCACCTACCATATATTTGACTTTAGCATTGCGAATACATACATGTTTTGGGTACTTTTTAGTCTGAACAATTTGGAACAAATGTCAAATGTTATCACAACTCTTCCTCCCCCTGTTTTTAAATTGATTCCCTTCCTTCTCAGAGGGGATGCTGGATGTTTGAGGCAGACGCTGATATTTCAGAGTTTCAAAATAAGGATAAAAACAACTGGGACCATGCTATGTAATGGAGACACTTCTTCAAAATGACCTTAGGCATATTTGACATTTGGTACTGCAGTTTTTTAAATTACTTATTGCCCAACATACACGCTGATGTGGTATGTTTTGCTCATAGTTGCTGGGTGCTGATCAGTCAAGTTGTTTATTGACAGAAAATTAATGGCAACCATCTTGCTCTTAATACTGAGTCACTGTTTCTTAGATACCAGCTTGTCAAAAGTGGGTATCTGCTGGTTACACAGTTTTCTTTGATGGCAAACTCTCAAAATATGAGCTAAACATGATCATCCATCCATCCATTATCTATACACCGCTTAATCCTCTGTAGGGCTGCAGGGAGGGGGGCTGCAGCCTATCCCAGCTGATTCAGGGCGAAGCCAGGGGACACCCTGGACAGGTCACCAGCCTATTGCAGGGCTACACATATAGACAGACAACCAAGCATGCTCTCATTCACACCTACGGACAATTTAGAATAATCAATGAACCTCAGCATGTTTTTGGACTGTGGGAGGAAGCCAGAGAACCCAGTGAAAACCAACACTGCACAGGGAGAACATGCAAACTCCACACAGAAAGATCCCAGGCGTCCTACCCGGGACGCGAACCGGGGATCTTCTAGCTGTGAGGCAACGCCGCTAATCACCGAGCCACTGTGCAGCCCCTAAACATGATCATTTAAGGTACATTACACATGATATTAAGCTTTAGTTGTGCACATTTCTAACAAATCAGTTTAACTAAAATATCAGCCCTGCGTATTTGTCAGTCTAGTTCCCGTCCATTTCGATTTGAAAATCAACTCAAAGAGACTTGTTCTATTCCAACTCTTCATTTTATGTGTTTCATAAAACCTGCAGTGCATTTGTACGTAAGGAGCTTTTCAGGAACCCTTTATATGGCTGTGTAAGAGAATGTTCCAAGACTTGAGACTGGACAGTCAGGACCACCAGAAGAACCACAAGAAATGACCAAATGCACTCTAGAGTTTCCACGGTGTCCATCCACACTTACTGAAAGTCTTCTCTGCTTTACTTCTCGACACTGCAGCTTGTGAATGCAGTCATGTTTGATTCAGTATCCCATTGTCCTTTTTTAAGCGTCCCTAAATGGAACCAGCACTGAATGTTTTGGCAATGGCTCAAAGGACAATAACACGGTTACAAACTGTTCTCTCTGAAGGGACACCGATAGCAGCAACCACATATCAGTCTCTGCTAGTTCAACATGAGTTAAGTAAGCTTCAACTCCAGCCAGAACCAGGCGTTCCTTCTGCAAGTGGAGACACACAACTCCAGGAAGCAGTAATAAACCTGGCAGAGTGCAGCAGGTGAGCCAGCTTTCTTCAGCTCAGTCCTACAGCCAGCTTGCTGTGATGCAGCGGGTCGCTGAGGCCAAAAACAACCAACACTGGAGCCACCAGCTCTCAAACACATGTAAGCTCAAAGATGCAAGCATGAGTCATTTTAAGTCTTACAGCATCTATCTTGTATTGACCTTCATCCCTTTGTTGTTGAAGGGCTAAAAACTCCAAACTCTAGCACACTCAGGAAGAGCAGCAGCAATATTTATATGCTTAGAAAGCTCAGAGAGTAATAGAGGAAATATTTGAGAGAAAAAGAAGGTGATAAGCAGAGGTCAAGAGGCAGCTGATAGTAGCCGATGATGCTTCCTGGAAATATTGCATCATACCAAAGAGTGTGGCCCAACTGCAGACTTTTCACCTCAGTGCTGCATCTCTGGGCCACACAGGGCCTCTCCCCACACAGACAATGGAGCCACTATCCCACAGCTAACACAGGATCAAGGCCAGTCTTTGTCCAGGAGCACTGTAGAGTCAACATGCATCTACCTCAGCCACAGCACAGGCCTCTGGTGACCCGGAGTGAAGGCCAGGACAGAGGGGCATCGCACCTACAGGCTGTTATTCATTTATACCAAAGCCATAAAATGTTTACTCTCTTGCATTTTATATGCAATTTCACAATGTCCTATACACATAACAGACAGAACTCCTCTGACACCAAGGTTTGCTTGTTTGTATGACTTACAAGCAGTGTACAGGAAGATACTGTCCAAACAACTTAGGTACAGTACTACTACTTGCTCTAAACATCAGCACTGGGTCTTGTTTTTTCTCAGTTTTCCACATAAAGCTGCCCTTTTTGCAAAAATGACAACAAGTAATACGAAAGTAGTTACTAATAGCAACAGAAGATCAAAGAAGTAGCAGCAACTCTGCAGTTCCACATAGCTATGCCGTGCACTTCAGCAACTTTCAGCACCCTGTTCTGGTTTCACAGCCTACTGAAGCATACTCAGTGTTGGACTTTTGGTTAAGCAGCAGTCCAGACTGCAGGTTCCTCTGCTGTTAGATGCTAACATGTATTTCCTTATACTGTCAAAATGTGATATTTTCATGTTGTTACCTCCTGTCACTTTGTATTGTGTTTTTGTACCAGGTTGCAACACAGTTTCTCACAGTTCACAGAAGACTAAACTGAAGGCACGCAGAGATCAAACAAACCAGTCTAAATGCTACACACAGTGAGTGTTAACATTTCACTAAAGGATCAGGAAGATAGTCATGATGAACACAGTCTAGTGCCGCACAAATCAGTGAGAAAACCACAGAGTCAGTGGGTAAACACAGTGAACTCACCCAGGGGGTCAGCCTTGCCATCCTTGTCAGGGACTGTGAACACACCCACCACCTTGTGTCCCTGCTTCCTCAGGTTGGAGTAGACCTCCTGTCCAAACAGGCTCTGGCCAATAATAGCTAGTTTTAGCTTATTCTGGTAATAATGCTGTAACGAGAGGAAACAACACGTTAGTTTTTCAGCTCTACTTAGTTCATCTGCAATGCTATTAAATGCAAATGCTTATCCACAGTAAAAGCCTAGTTTTGAGATTTTCACTTCCTGTCAAAGTATACATTAGTGCTGCAACGACCATTATGTTCACTGTCAGTTCATCTGCTGACTATTTTCTTGATTAATTGATTAGTTGTCAGAAAATGTGTGTTTCCAAATCCCTAGATGACAAACCAGAAAACATTCACATTTAAAAAGCTGTAATCATACAATTAAACTTTTTTCTTAAAAAATTAGTCAAACCGATTAATCAATTAAAAGAATAGCTGACAACTAATTAATTCAGTACTACTGCTCTACTACACATAGAACTTTGCTCAACAGAGGAGGATTTCCACCCCTTATTCCTGACTTTACACCAGCTGTATAGATGTTATGTAACTGAACTTCTAGAAAACCAGATATATGGGTGGTCTTAACAGCCGGCAAAGACAGGAACCAGAGGGGCCCGTGAAACGCAACTCTTAAAGGGGCATGGCAGCAATTCATTTACAATAAAGTGGCAAAAGAGCGATTTTGAAAATTACAATCAAAGTAGATGGAAGCGAAGCCAAGATCTTAACTCTTTAAAGTCAAGCTTTCAAAACCCCTATTGTGTACATTTCCTATAATGCAACCCAGCAGCATGTCCTTACTTGGTAAATGCCCCGATCTTTCAAACTACATGCCCCCAATTGATAATTCAAGCTTCCTATCGAAAAAGCATAGTCCTCAACGCTCAAGCTGGTACCCTGACGACACTAGCTGAACTCATCAGGGCCTTTCTTGTTTTGATTCAGGTGATGCTGTCCGAAAACAAGGTTTAAAAAGTGTTTGTTCATCTGCACAGTTTCACAACACCACACTTGTAACAGCACCACTTCAGCTGGATGTTTCCTGCTTTGCCTGTCATTAAGCAGATGATTGGCTTTTTGCAGGAAGGGGCGGGACATGTGTCATACAACCGCCATCTCTGGTGTAACAGAGGTCTGCAGTAGATTTCTATGAAGGATTCTTCAAGTGGAGAGTCTCTCATATGTAATCTCTCTGGTTACAGGTCATGTCACGAGGAGCACTGAAGGGTAAATGTTGGAAAGTTCTCTTTTAATTAAATATCCATAAAACATATATAAACTAAGGTTGTCCACACCGTTTTGTGTTCGTATCAGTTATTAGTCTCCTTGATTACTAGTAACTGATCAGTATTGGTCCAAAAAAGACCATATTGGTCAATTTTTAGTAATATTATTTTTTATTTTGATTTTATTTTTACATGTAATCACAGCAATCCCTAAAAAAGTATTAAAAGGGGTGGGGTTGAGGGGGCCCCATGTTTGCATTTTCCAGAGCCCCAAATCCCTACCTCCATCCCTGGCCTAATGATCCTTAAGTCTTTGCTATTGGCTAAAGCCAGCTCTGAGAAAAACTATTGGCTGAGGGAGAGCACAACCCCTCATCGAGAGTCAAAAGTGCAAGTGCATGCCAGAGGCCCCCACCCATATCTGAAAGCAGCAGCACATGTGTGCAGCAGGGAGGGCTCAGGTTTCATGCTCTTATGAATGGTGCTGTCAAGTGCAGGAGACACCGGCTCTGACTGTTATGTTGCGTTTTGCAACGTGTTTCATGATGCATTCAAAGCAACTAGGAAGGCAGCTCCGACACAGTGGAGAAATGGCACTGCTTCAGGCTGCAATACAGCCCTAAAAATGATGAATGAATGAGCTGATTGTCCGTGCAGCCCTGCAGGATCGGAACTAAGCCGATGACGGTTTACAGTGTGGAGCTCATATGCTGATGCAACTCCTCCAGGTCTTGTACAGTAGAGGCCAGCGCAGTGAGAGCACAGCGGGAGGAAGGGACGCAGAGAGCGGACAGTAACGTGGCAAACTGACACACAAACACTGAAAACCAACATTAACTGGGTTTGCTGAAAATACTGTAGCGGAGTGACTTAGGAGCTCCAGGGAATGACTCTGATCCGTTATCAGAACCGAGCCTGGCTCAGTCCTCTCCATGGAAGCCCACATCATCATGATCAGGCATGCAATCACTGTTTACTGACAGGATGTCCTCAGATCTATGCAGCATAACTATCAAATTCATTCTTTGGAGGAGCAAATGCAGCGTTACTCACGGACGAAGTGGAGAATTTCCTTAACACTTGGTTCGCTGTCCACAACATAATGGCGGTGTTTTGTGTATAAAAAATGAGAATCACTCCAGACGCTGCACAATTCGTCCGAGCTGCTGTAGAGAGAAGAGCCCTGCTGTGTCCACACACCTGCCCCGTGTGTGTCAGAGTGTGTGCGGTGTGTGGCTGTATGAGTCACTGGCAGTGTGGCCGTGGTCTGCGCTCGTCACAGCCAGCTTATACTCGACAGCGGCCGACGTACGTCCTGCCTGGCACCGTACGTGCGCGGTCACGCAGTGCTTACTACGTTCTCCCTGCGCGAACACGCGTGGGAACTCTGAAAGCCAACCGGCCCGCCGACGGAAGCACCAATGTAACCACAATTACAAGTTGGAAAGTCCATTCAACACAACAACTAAATTACTGGCTATTTGTTTCTGTTGTTTTGTAAATTTTCTAAAGATATAATAAAATACATTATGAACAAAAGTATTTAATTTTGTGTACACCTCAGTATATCCAGTGAAGACTCATTTTTGATTTACAGTTGGGCTATATTTTCCAGCTAACACCCATTACTAGCCTGCTAATAATTAGGCTAGTACAACAGCTAGCACTAGCCTTGTCCTTGTTTGCTAGCAGTAGCTTAGCCCCGTTTGTATTTCTCTTATTAATATCAAAAAGGCATACTTACAGACCAAACTAAGTTAGTCCCATCCCCAAGCTCTTTTCTCTTGCAGCATTAAAACATATATACATTGTTTAAAGCAAAAAATTACACCAATAAAGAATGTTGCCAATTTCTGTGTTCTGTTCTTAGCATGTGACGGTTGAAGTGTTCCAATAGTAGCTAATCATGGTTTCACAGATGCTAACAAAGAGTTGAGCTCAGTCTTCTAATTTATATATACATATATAATCATTGTTATTATTTAAATCACAAAATATATTTCCTTGCCTCACCGCTAGAAGGTCCTGGGTTCGCATCCCGACCTGGGGTCCCCCTGTGTGGGTTCCCACTGGGTGTTGAGGTTAGCTGATTATTTTAAACTGTCTGCAGGTGTGAATGAGAGCGTACTTGGTTGCCTGTCTCTCTTTGGTCCTGTGATAGACTTGCGATGGATGCATGGATTATGGTAAATTAATAAACAGCATGTATTATTAGGATATTTATGTCTGTGTTTTGGTCACTCTTTAACAAAAGATGTCAAATTTAACCTGTTATTAAGGAGTTTGTTTTCCAGTCCTTGAACTTCCTGTTCGGGCTGTCTTGGTTGGCTGGAGTTCAGGCTCCCTTAGTGAAGAACAGGAAGTCCATCAGATGATGGCTGACACCTGTGCTGGTTGTTCATCAGCTTTATAAGCTGACTGGAGTCAGCTGCTCTCTCTCTCTCTGGGCCTGGGTTTTGGTTAAGTTGTATGGGTTCTTTTGTTTTATTCATTTTACACATTAGGTGCCAGTCATCCACACACACACACATGCACACACACTACTGATCTAGATATTTAGTTTGTTTTGTTAAATTGTGTTTGGTTAAAATAAATTTAAGTTTCTCTGATCATGTGCGGTCCGCTTCTCTTTGTCCTTCCTGGAGCCGGGTCGTGACAGTATGCAAGGAAATATGAATAAACCATTAATCATATGCAATAGATAAGTTATGCTGGCAGTGTTTTGTGGTATTTTGTTCATTTGAATGTTAAAAGTTGCCTCTGGTGCAGGTACTACATGGAAACGGATAAAGAATGTGTCACACACTGCCCTTTTCCACTAAAATTTAAGATCATCTACAAGTGGCATTGATTTCAAACAACTGCTAAATGGTCCAGGACTGAAAGCCCCAGAAAATTCAGCCCAAGAGCAGAGTGTCTGAAGTTTCCAAGAACCGCAAAATGTCATCACAAGATCTGCAGGTAATTCTGCAGCTGTTGGAGTCAAAGTGCTGCGTCTACAATCTATAATCATTAGGAGATCACACAGCTTCATCCTGCATGGGAAAGTACCAGAAAAAAGCCTTTGCAGTTCAAAAAGAACATTAAAGGAAAACTACAGTTTGCCAATGAACATGAGGGCAAAGAAGAGGCCTGTTGGAACTCTGGACAAATGAACCTCACACTGTGATGCAGTTTGGTGGAAATGTTATAGTTTGGAGTTTCTCACCGTCTCAGGAAATGGGCATCTTATGGGATGATTTCATCGAAACCCAGAACTGAATCCCACTGATATGTTTTTGGCAGATTTGAAACAGACAGTACATGTAAGGAAAATCCATAAAACATCTAGCAGCCAGTCAGAAAGTTCTGCAAGCCAACGTCAGAGACCAGTGGACAATTATTCAAAACACCTACAGGAAATTATTTCTACTAGACGGCAAAATGTACGTACTTAACTTTTCCACAGAAGAATGTTACATATTTTAATATTTTTGTTGAATGAAGGCATCCTGAAAGCAAATTTTCCTCATGGTGTGGATCAAGTGTCTAGGTACTGTGTCAAAGAATGACAAAGGGTGTGGGGCAGTGGTGGCCCAGTTGCTTGTGAAGCATACTTGTAACCAGTGGGTTGCCAGTTCGAGTACCCGGACTGGCAAAAGGCTAAGTCACCACCACTGTGGACCCCAGAGCAAGGCCCTTAACCCCTGACTGCTCCCTGGTCACTTCCACAGCAGCCCACTTGGGACTAATAAAATATAGATTACTACTATTATTATTATTAAATAGGAACAAATGCTTGTCTGAAACATCACAGAAACCAACAATAGTTTTTCTTTGTATTTTGTCACCGTTTCTACCGCATTGTATCTTTTACTTTTAAAGATTCAAAGTTGGCTTGGGCTAAGATTTTAAATTTGAAAGTAATATGCTAAGAAATGAAAGCCTTGTAGGACTTAACCTGGTAGATTTGATTCTGGGTTTTTAAAATCATCTTTACTATTTGTACTGATTACTAATAATGTAATAAAAAAAGCTCTCAGGTTGATCCAGGCTCAGATGCAGTGAAAATGGTGTATGACACATTTTCCCCAGGATAAACAGAACTTTAGTAGGTTTTATTCCAGTTCCACTGTACCTGCTGGCTCTGGTTCTTTGGGTTTGCTCTGCTGAACACCTGCCTGGACTCTCACACTGAACAAGCTCTGATCAAACACGCATCTGGCACCATCCACACTCGACTGCCCTGCACAGGTTCCAGAGGGGCAAAGGTTCAAACTGCCAGCTCAGTCTGCAGGGAGACAGGGCACTGACACACACACACTCATTCATCACAACCTGGAAATGACAACGCAGTTGGCCCCAGAGCTGCATGCTCAGGTTAGACTGCACCATGTAGACCTTAAACTTCCTGGCAAGTGCAACTGTTTCGTTATTAGGTGTCCTTTTGTACCATGAGACAGTAAAAATATAAATCAAACTGAAACACTCCCCTGCTGATGTGACTAAATGAGAGATCTTAACTTTTATAACGGGTGCAAGGACCGCGTTCCAAAATTTTATCGACTGAGTCAAAGTTCGTCCTCACAAAGGAGCTAAATCTGCTGTGTCACAAAATACTGATTCTGCAGGCCGGGGGCACACAGCACTGACCTTGAAAGGAGAAAGACGTAGTCAGGAAAAATACCTCACTTCAAGGGAAGAAATATGAACGAACATCAAATGAATCACAGTGCACAAGATCCGAACTAACAAGTTGTGTTTAGTTTTACCCACCTGCCTGCTGAATGTATGTTTGAGACACCAGAAAGGATCCAAAGAGAAACCAGGGGAGCAGCTGAGATTTATTTGTGAATAGCTTCAACAACATCAAAAAGAGGACTAACGGTAAGAGCACTGGTGGTGGGTGACCCGTCGTTCTTCTTCAAGTCGGTGTCCTTCCTACACCGCTGTTTCAGTGAAAAAGTGCTGGTTTCCTTTCAGTTCATTCCCCTCCCCGCTGCTGCAGCCGATCAATCACTCAGTACAATTCAACTAAACGTGTCAGGTCAGAAGAGTGTGTGGTGGACGTTTAAATCTCAAGAAAAATGATTACCAACGACATGCTCCTGGATAAGGAGCAGCCCTGGAAGGCAAAAGAAGGGAAAAAATCTCTTTAACATTATGGAAAATAATTTACTTTGTGTCATCACAGGAAACACAGCGGGTGAAATCACTGGTGGATGACTTTACCACAAAGTGCCAGTGCTGGAGACCTCCAAGCAAGCAAAAACAAAACCTAAACTATAACTGAATAATCTATGGATGGGAACAGCTGCTGACATGGTGCTGGATTTGTTTTGTGTTTTTGCTACAGCTGCTGCCATGTCTTGTGGTTGCTGCTGAAGAAATCCTGATTGCTCTTGGTTCTCTAACCAGACCAGTCTACAAAAGGCTTCTCCAGCTGTATGGCCCAGCACTGGCACATTGCTGTCCAAAAGCATTAACTGGTGCATATAAAAGAAGAGTTTGGGGAGGTCAGGCACGTTTTTCCCCAGGGACATAGGACCCATGCTAGTGTTACACACTCTACAACAAGTTACAGGTGACACACGACAAGACGTTCTCCCTTTTCGTGGCCTCTGCCGGAGCTCTGAGGGCAGCGGAGCGATGAGCTCACAGGAAACGAATTCCTGCTCCAAACTGGACACCGTCACATATCCTACAAAGAGGAGAGAAGAAAAGATGGAGGAATGAGAAATTAGCATTTTCTGGCTCTCAAGCTCCAAAAGATATTTCCCGTGAAGCGTGTTGTTTACTACAGTAAAGACAAAGCTGCTACCTCGCTGCTCAGCACTGTATTTTACAGGACACCTTACTGGAATGTCTTTTGAAGGTACACCTCCTGTAGCACTCCTCCACATGCAAAAGCATCCTGGGGCAAGATGCTGAACTCAAAGTTGCTCCCAATGGCAGCTAGCACTTTGCATGGCAGCTCTGCCACTATTGGGGTGTGTAAATGGGAAACAATGTAAAGTGACTGGAGTACCACTAAGGTAGAAAGGGCCTCTGTCAGTGTAGACCATTTACCAACTTCTACTGTGGAACCTGCTCTTCCTTCTCTCTGTGGTAGCTGCAGACCCACCAATCATCACCAGTAATGATCTTCCACATGAAGGTGGGATCGTCTTAACTGCTGACTGACACAAAAGGTGATGTTTTTTTGTTTGGTCCAGTTTGCCAACCATGGACAAATCACAAATGCACACCTACCCATGGTCACAAATATGTGTTTAATGCAGGCCCTGCTGTTGATAGCATGGAGGCACGCAGTCCACAGCCTCATGACGATGACTGTAACACACTTCAAGCAAATGCACCAGGAACAGTTCCAGAACTTTTTGATCAACCCTAACATTTTGCTGCACATTAATCTTTGTTGTCCGGATGCAAATAGAGCTATGCAGCTTTATTAAGGTAGCTTGAGCATTCAAGCTATCTTAGTCTTAGTCTTTGCCTGGAGCAAAGACTAAGGCAGCTGTAATGTAACCAGAGAGACCTGGCCCTGTGTCTTTTTGTTGTTGGCTTGCATTTGTTGTATATTTACAGTACTGTTAACTGAATAGCAGACTCATTGAGACATCAGGCAGTGTTTTTTTTTACCCGTTTAGCACACACAGTCTGTCTAATAGAGCTGCCCCAGTTTGTGCCCCTCATTCGGGTCACAGAGCTAACTATTGTTTCTCTACAAGTAAATGAACCAGCAGTGTTTGGAAAACCCAAAACACTGACCATTGTTTGAAGGCATCTGGATGAAAAATATTCTATCTGCTGAATAAGAGGTTTTAACTCATTTCCACAGTTGGAACTCTCCTTCTGATGTATGCTGATGAATCAGGGGCCCAAACTGGGACAAGGCTTAGGAGAGGTTGCTTCCGCTGTGTGAAGTTTACAAGGCAGTGTAGAAAATCAGGTTTTGTTTTGCTACCAAATTAGCTGTGATTCCAAGTTCTATTTCTGGTTTATTAGGTGTGTTTATTAATTTTGGCGAGAGCTGCAGCCCTTTTACTTTGTTTGCTTGTGTGAGTTCTCTAGCTGTGTACTCGTGTGTTTAGAGATCTAAGCCTGTTAAACCTGCTCAATACCATCGAAACAACACACGGTGTAAAATGCCTGGTTCCAGCCATGTTATGTTACCTCCCTTATCCCTAGAGCTACAAAAAAAATCCCTTAAATCTCTGAGTGTAAGGGAACGGCACTCTTGCACAGCGCTCCTACCTGTCTCCACTCTGGACTCCCATGGGCACGCAATAGTTGAGCTCCAGTCTGGCGATGTTTCCGAGCCGCAGCACAATGCCTGCTCCATACGACCAGCGAATACACTCGGCTAGCTTCTGAAGGTGTGCTCGGGGACCCTCACCTGCACACGCAACACACAACGTCAGCACAACTTGGAAAACTGCAACATGGTCAGTTTCCTGACACAGTCTAGATCTGGTTAAGAGTACTGTTTTGTGAAGTGACCCTAATTATTTTATGACTTTCCACATGAATTTCATTTTATGACATTTTATGGTGTCCAGAATTTTTTAAAGTTAAAGAAACATGCTGCAAAACATCCGAGTAAATTAAAATCAAAATGACAGTGGCAAATATGGAGCTTTGTGGCTGACATAAACGAGGAATTTAAGCAGAGAGAGACAAAGACAACATTCACACAAAGAAGCAGCTGAATCTGCCAGAGGACAGGGATTCATCCACTTTGACGTCCAGTCCACCCACCATAATTGAGGTTGCAGAGGTTGCCTGCGTTGAGAAAGAAGTGCGTTCTAAAAAGGTCTCCGAAGCCTCCCTTTCCTGGCCTGAAGGGCAGAGGGGTGTAGAGGTGCAGACCGCCTGCCCAGTAGGCCTCTCCACCCAGATAGTCACCTGGAGCACACAGAGGAAACTTTAAACGGGATGCACGGCTGCTTTACACGAACCAATTCTACTTCACAACAAGTCTCCCTCAGCGCTCTGTCAGATCAGTTCATCTAATGTGAACACAATCCACTTCTCTTACTAATGTGAAATTCAGGCTAAGAGCTTATTTGCTCACTCAGACGTCCCCCTGGTGTCTTTTGTAGCAGTTGTTTGTTTGTTATTAGCATTTGATGTGTGTCATAGGAGCGGGTGAAAAAAAAATCAGTTCACATTAGAATTGTGATTCTTTTGGGGAGTTTTTTTTCCATTTTTACTGATAAGAGGAGAGACAGGGTGAAAGGAGGTATAGAAGAGAGAGACATGCAGCAAAGGGTCGTGAGCCGGGCTTGAACTCACGACCACTGCTGGTGACCTGCGCCCACACGGTAACACCTTCACTCAGAGAGCTATACAGCGGCCAGAATTGTGATTCTAAACTTGTTCAGAATCAATTTGATGAAATGCAAAACAAGGCAGCTTTTTGCAATAACATTGAAGGAATAAATAAAGTGGAACTGAGCTGTGAGGGCACAGTGCAGCCCTGGAATACTGTATAACACCACAACTTAGAGCTACACAAGTTATATGAGATTTCTGATAAAGAATGCTCATGCCTATGGAATGTGTCAAGGGGACAGAGGGTGTCTGTATGGCATCTCTGAAAACACTGTTATGGATACAAGCTAAGGACGCTCTACTTAACCTGAAGGTTAGTAGAGCTTCCTAGCTGGTACCTGTCTGCTATGTAAAAGTCTTCCTTCTATGTTTAGTTTTTGTCCACTTATCTTAGTAAAAGTTCTTTTTCAGATGTTGAATTAAACTTGCCTTCCCAGTTATCTTGTGGTTTATCCTCTAAAAGACCTGCATTTGGGCAAACTGTGGATTTAATGACTAAATACCAACCTTGCAGATATGACTCTCATCCCGACCACTCAGCCCTAATTTCCAACCCAGTAGTCAATAAGTAGGAGTCAGTGGTTTGGGATATTGCGAACCAGAGAAAGAGGTGTCTCACTGCCTCTTTCTTGAATCAATAACACCTGACAGTAACTTGAGAAAATGTTTTGACAATCATTCAGAGAACATCTGACAGCATTTTTCACTATTCGCACAACTTTTACAAATCAAACAATCAGTTATTGGAGAACACAGTAAGCAGATTCATCCATCATGAAACACATGAAACATCCATCGTGGAACAACTTTGATGGACAGAGGCCCCACTGCACAAGCCAGAGTACCCAAAGGATCCAGTGTCAACGTCCTGGTTCCAGACTCTATAGGACACCCTGAGAGGTCCTCTGGTCCATGCCCAGTGGTTCAGAGCATTATTAGGCAGGTGATCAGTATGTCATGCCTGATCAGTGTATAGTGGTATGTCAGTCACAAGGGACATTTTTCTGGATTGAGTACTATCACTTTTAATGCTTTAATTAGATTTTTCTGATAATACTTAAATACTTCTACTCAAGTGACAGTTTCAATGCAGGACTTCTACAGTGAATTAGTACCTTTAGGTAATTAAAGGGTGTGAATACTTCCTCCAGCAGTTACTGGATTTCACAGTTGATAAGATTTCACAGTTGCTCCTAATAAAGTGCACAGTCTCTATATGTATGTCACAGAAATTCAGCTTTCTTGTACATTTCTGAGGTATCTACAGAGTTTTTTCTTTTTGCAAGTAAAAAGCTGTATTTCACATAACCCTATAGGAGAGCTGGTAACATTTCCCCCATTATATTTGCCATAGATCACTGATTGAACACTGCTGAATTACAGAAACTGAGATTGCATTTAACTCCATCTTGCTTTCTAATTTATATGATGTAGGCATTCAAATACCCAGCTAATCTTAACAGAAACTTATGAAGTCTCCTCTGATGTCTTACCTTCACTCTGTGGCCCAATGCTGTACATCCCAAATCCTCGTACACTGGTGGGACCTCCAAGGTAGAACCTGGACAAAACACATCACTTCATCATCCATTCAGAACAGTTTTAGTTTAATATTACACATCTACCATTTGAAAGGGGAAAAGTGATTGGTAAAAGCAACATTCAATAGACTGAAAGTACTGTCTTGATATTAAATGCATTCCTTAATTATTTTTAAAGCAATTGACTGGTAAAGCAGTCGCTTGCTAAGGGTCTTCTGCAGCATTTGTCAAAGCCAGATGGCAGCTCTTGGATAAAGCAGACGTACCTGTCAGCGATGCAGGTTGGCTGTCCTCCGATGGGATAAAGCATCCCTCCCCACAGTGAAGCAGACAAGACCTGAGAAGACACAAAGTGGTTAGTTTATGCACACAGAATCTCTAAAAAAAATAATTAGCGAAATACAGCTGGGAAGAAAGAAACCGTACTGTTGTTCTATAACTATTTAGTGAGGCTTTGTTGCCCCCTGGTGGTGAAAGAAGTCACTCACTGCCTGAGCAAAAGTGTCAAGGAAAAAAAACAAAACACTAAAAAAAAAACATAATTCTTGGCCGCTGCCTTTAGTAAAGAATCAACAGGTTTATAGTGACTTATTTTCGTCTTACAGAGTCCCAGAAGAGCCGTCTGTTGAGCTGCAGCTCAAAATCCTCTTTCAAGAAGCTGGCGTCTCCTCCAGTGTACCCAGCCAGCTCCTGCAGAACAAAACACACCACGTTTTACTAACACAGAACACCACAGGAGGAACAGACCTGATGTCTGATTTTCAGTGATTACCAGCTATGACTGTGTGGCTGGTACTGTTTTCTTTGTGAGTCTCTCTTTCTGTGTATGTCAACATGGTAAACTGTGGTAAACTTGGAGACACCCTCTCGGACCTTCTTCCTCCACTGGAACCAGATGTTACCAGTTAAACCATTTTCTTCATGAGACTGTCCTGGACTTTGACTACATGTATGCATAGAGTTTCTACAAGATTCCTGAAACAAGCTAATTTCCCACATTGGTTTGAATATAAGACGACCCTGATTATAACGCAAACCCTTTTCCAGCATCAGTCCTTGCCAAAAGAACTTTGTGAGGACAGAAAGATGTCGGGAGACTCTATGAACTACTCATCAAGACTTTATATCCTCTGTGGCAGCAACAGAAACTGCTTCTGTAGGTCCAACTGAACTAACCAAGCACATTTAGTGTTTATGGACCCTGAAAATCTTACGAGAAATATACTGACAACACTAGTTTGAGTAGGCTAGCAACCTCTAACTTTCCAATCAGAAACAGGGCTGTCACAATATCAGACTTATATATATATATATATTTAAATTGATGTTAAAATGATGTGTTTTGTCTCATTTTTGGCAAATGAATTACATTCCAAATACAAGTTTGTAGGGATGGAGACATTTTGTTACCACAACTGTAGTGTTTGTTATTCCTGTGTTAATTATTTATGAGATTATCATGTGTATTATTTTTAAAATGTCACAGTTAAGGTCAATGTTGGTATGTTGCAACACCCCAATTCGAAAACAACATGTGAAGTGGTGTACCTGTGTTGTCCCACCCTCAAATATTCACACCAGGTATTTAGAAAACAAGATCCTCTTATATTTGGGAGAATACTGTGCAGCTGAGGGGCCTCTTTTTGTTTAAAGGAGTGGCAGAAGTAAACGTACAGGTGAATGGACATGGACACATGTTTACACACTCACCTGGTTGATGCGCAGTAAGGCACCTCTGCTGGGAAAGATGGCAGAATTCCTCGAATCGATCGACACAGTGTGCTGCAAACAAAACCAGCAGAGCTTTGCTGAACTGGTGCAGTGGAAAAAATGTCTCTACAACCCTCAAACATTTCCTGGAAATGATATTCATTAAAGGCAAATATGAAAAGAAACGTTTTCAGATGATAAATCCGACACAATAAACACAGTGTACTAAGAGGTAGAGAAGGTCTGCTGGCTGTACCGAGAGGGCAGACTTCAGGGAGTGTCCACTCTCCTCCCGCACAGCGAAGGAAGCGCTGCGAGCCAGGCAGCCCAGCTCCCTCCATACTCCCTCCCACTTCAGTGTGTGGTTGGTCATCCCAAGAGGAAACTGCAGAGAGACACAGAACGTTACCATAGGAGCTTCCCTCTTTACATATTTGTTTTGACTGTTTTAGCTACTGTAAAATATATCTTTTATAGTAGTCTGGTACTGCACATGTTTCAATTTAACGTGTTGAATCTTCTGAGCATAACAGTGTGTCAACAGATTCGGGATGTTTCTGATTGTATATTGTATGTTAGTGTTAGACATCGATATGCACTTAAAAGACAACAATAGGGCACATCCACACACACACATACGGGCATGGACATGGACACACACAGCCCCTTACGTTTAATTCTGCAGACACGCCTCTGTCAGTTTCTTTTAATGAGCTCCATGGAAACTGGCCGGTGACTTTGTACATGTTGAGGGTGAGGCTGAAACAGGGAGCACAAACTTACAACTTTGTTTGGTAATGTTTTCAATACACTGTGTGCGTTAATGCCACATATTGTTTACTGACAGTGGCAGATAATATGTGGACATACTTGCGTTCAAAGTGTCCGGGCTGAGGCTTGAAGAAGGACAGGCCATAGGACGTCTCCTTTGTCCCATATGAGAACTGAAACGTGAGCTTCTCAGCTCTCCCGAACATGTTGGGCAGCTTCAGACCCAGCACCTGCAAGACGAGACAGAGGGTCACAACGCACATAGAGCTGCTAACCAGGCAGTCCTGTGGTCATTTAACCCAGCCAGCTTCTACCAGTGTAGTTAACCTGTTATCAAAACCTTCACTGGTGATGACGGGTCTCCTATTCATCATGCACTGGGAAAAAACACATGGGGATTTGTCACTTACCATGCTTCCTTCATTGTTGCCAACCATGGTGTTGTAGCTCCCTGTCAGCCTCTTGACCTCCGTCACTTCAAACGTTACATCCAGGCCATTGGGGAGGGCATCTGCACCTGAAGAGTCATTCATGATATTATGTTCACATTTTAAAGATAAGTCATAACTGCATTGAAAAATATAAACACTGACAGACAGATAAATTCAAACATGTCACAGTTTCTCCTGAAAGATCTATTTTGAGCTTAGGGTCGGAATCAGCTACCTTCAGATGTATCGATAAGAACCTCCACCTCTTTGAAGATTCCCAGGCGGAGCAGCTTCTGTCTGGCCACGTGAGATTTTTTCATCACCTGAAACAGACCTCAGCTCTTATCTACTGAACCTGAAGCGGATAAATTCAGAGTGCCTTAATGTACACTACGGTCAGACAACAGATACGTACATCAATGAGGTTTTTGGCGTGAAAAACGTCAGAGATCTCATAGCCGAGCAGGTCCTCTTTGGTCCTCCCCAGACCCTGAATGTTGACATGCTGCACGACCACCTGCGATCAAGGATGTTTTACTTGGATTACTTTTACATCAGCATTTCATAAAAAAGAAAAGACACTTAGATTTTGACTCCGGTGCTCCTCTGGCATATGTTAACATGCTTCACCAACAAGTCAAAAAACTCCTCTATTGATTTTAAACTGTCTCTTTATGCAGTCTCTCTTTCTAGCCTTGGTTTGAAACAGGCTTTAAAACAGTTCCTGACTTTCCATTAATTTCAAACGTTCAGTCTTTGAATCATTCACTTGCTCCCTTTAGTGCTAACTCCTGGTTCACCGCGGCTTCAGGGCATGGGAGCTCCTATATGAGCATTTCTGGTCTTCAATGAACCCACTCTCTTGTTCACAGCTACAGTTCATTCATTTTTCAGTACATACAATAACTTCACAATAAAGCAATGATCTACACAACAATAACAATAAAACATGATTCATTTAAAAATGGCTACGTTTGCTAAACTCAAACATCTGAATAACAATAATCTTAAAGTGAGAAAATAAGCATCAGGCTTCCCTTTGTGGTTCTACATGTGGGAACACTGGTTACCTAATTCACCTTCCTCTGTAGAGGCTCTAATTTAGGCCTGGGTTTTGGTTAGCTTTAGCTTAGCCACTGTCTCCATGCTGTTCTCTGATTTCAGCTCAGTCAGCAGCTCCCTGTGACATCAGTGGTGGTCAGTCAGGGAATTTACAATCAGGTGAACGATTGGCTCTGGCTCACTCAATCAATACACGCAGTTATGAGTGAATGCATGCCAACGGGAGGAAAGCTATTCAACTCCGGGAGAAAATAAAGTAACATTTAATCAATGTCGCAGAGAGATGCCTTCAAGCGGTATTTCCACCAAAACAAATCATTAAAAATTCAAATATGTGAAATGTGTAGCTCTAAGAAGGTAATCTCTAACTCAAAAATCAGTGCTATGCATTAGGAAACTGGAACTGTAAGTCACAGGGTACAAGTCAGAACCACCCCCTACATCTGGGCAAGAGATAAGAGAAGCATGTTCTGTTTTAAAAGCACTGCTAACTACTGAAAATATGACTATTAAACCATTTTAAAGAGGTACTACAATAAATAATTCTACTCACATCTTTGTTTTCGAGGATCTCCTGCTTTGAGTCCTGCTCTGGTTCTGGGGTCTCCATCAAGTCATCAGGGTTGACGCCCAAGTCCCGGCCATGCATCGGTAGAGGATCCAGACTCTGCACCAAGGACAAGTACAGTGCTTTAAAGCATGTTGTCTGTATGTACATAAACACAGTCAATCCTTTGTTGTGAAGCAGGTTTTTTTAAGCCTGTATCTGTACAACAGCTGGGTCAACTCTATGGTTTGGAGGTGTTATGTCACTATGCAGAGCAACATAAATAACCCAAAAGACTTAGACAGTATATGACAGAAGTAAGTACACCCCTGTGCAACCTCACAAATAAAGAAAATGACACAGGAAGATCAGTGACCAGCTGAAAATCACTGGAAACAGTTGCAGCAGTAATCAGGAGGTACAGAACAAGCTATAGTACCACTGATCAGAGCTGCTTCAAATGCCCTCCTAAAATTATCCCAAAGGCAGTGTGCTGTTTTCACTATCTAGCTCTGAAAAAGAGATGGCAAGTGGAGTTTCTGTGACAGCTCAGACAGAATAAAGAAAGTTGCAAATCAACCTCATTGGACAGTTCCTAAGAAAAACACCCTTGCTTGCTCTTTGACACAAAAATGTCAGGTGAAACTTTGATGGATGCTGGGAGCCATTCTTTGGTCAGATGAGACCAGGGTGAATTTGCTTGGCTTAAATGGGGTCAAGCACGTTTGGCATGAACATGGACAACCACAGTGTATGCATAGCCCTGACAGTGAAGCACAGACGTAAGAATTTGAGCATAACTTGTTGGGGAAGTAACATTTAGAGACACTACCGTTAACGCCTGAGGATATACCAAAATAGTGGCTGACAGGATGACTCCCAGTCTGCAGAAGCTTAGCAGAAAAGAAATTTTCAAGCTTGATAACGACCTAAAGCACACTGCCAAAATCACACAGGAGTTTTTAAAGAAGAGCAAAGTAAAAACTATGACATAGCCAAATATGTCACCTTATTTGAATTCAGTACAACACCTCGGGGTATTCTAAAGAGAAAAGGAGACCAACGTAACCCCTTCAGTGTAAAGCAGCTGAAAAAAACTGTCTCTACTGTTGTTGCATTGAGTTGCTAAGGTGAAGTCTGCAACTTAGAGGTAACGCAATTAATGTGGGGTGGTACAATTCAGACTTATCGGACATTACATCATACTGCACAGAGGTGTACTCACTTCTGTTGCATACTTTAATTGGGTTAAACATAGTCCATTATTAACAGTTGACAAAAAAAACTATGTATAGCACCTTTAAAGGGGCAGCTGTTATGGAAGAGAAAGGGCAGGACAGTCCATGGGTGGGGCTTTCGAAGAGGAGTGTCTGATGTCCTATGACCAGTGAACGTCACTGAATGCACCTGAGGCACTAACAGAAGACGAGAGGACTGATAGTAATGTTGGCTGAGTGACATGAATAAAATACTGATATTAAGAAATTAGAAGAATGTGCTCCAGTCTAACACTGTTACACAACAGGAAAACCATTTCTCTATTTTAGCACAGTTTGGGGCTAAAAACTGCTTTTCGTGTTTTCTTTGTTGCTCACACAGTCTGACAGCATAATATTCCCACATTTTAGGGAGGAATTTAAAAATGCCGCCCAGCCTGAACTGTCTGCATTGTGGCCATTTAAATGAGCCAAAGGCGAAGTCAAGTCATCTCACCACCAACAGCTATGCAGCACACACTCAGCTTCACCCGTGTGTTTTCTGTACTGATGGTCTTTTCCTCGCAGTGGTTAACAGAACATCGAGTACACATGCTGCTGGTGGGTCTGCAGCCTTCAGCTCTCTGGGCAGGGAGGTCACGGCGCAAAACACACCACAGCCTGCTGTCAGGAGGAAAGGAGGTTTACCTTAGCATGGACAGTCCCCATGGTGGCCACCCGCTCCTAAACACCTCTTCAGCCGGAGGTAGCTGCTCTGTGTGAGGGGGAAACGGATAAATAACAGCGGCTAGTCTCTCCAGTACCAAACCCCCTTCAAGGGAGACGCCATGACAGTTACTGCTCAAGTGTACTGCTGAGTTCAAGTACTCCTCGTAATGTACGGTAACTTCAAACTAGGCTCTTTCCTATCTCCGAATATGAGCTATCTGCCATAGAAAGGTTGCAAAATAAATAAAAAAGTAAAAATAAAAATGCGTGTACATGTTGTAGTATGTTTATTTAAAATCAGTTCCATACTATAGATACTGTAAAGCTACAAGCCCCCTCTGGCTCATGTGAAAGGACTCAGCTGTCTTAAAGCCGAGCAGAACAGACTCAGCAGCCACTGTTACACAAAGATACAGTTTAAAACAAAGTGAAACGTTATATTTCGCAATGTAGCAAATTAGTGACAACACAAAGGGCAAAGAAAAGCTCCTAACAGTGATAGCTTTAACAAAAGTAACAAATTCCCGGCTCATGAATGCATCACCGCGTCCTCCCTCTGTGATTGGACAACAGGGAGAATGCACCGAGGTGGGCGTGGCGGGGTTGAACCACGCTGGCTGAGTGTTTCCAGCAGGTGGCGCTGCTCGTCTTCTCTTTGCACACTTCACCGGCAGCACAATGTCCGTTAACTGCTTCTCAGTTCGGACCGCGGTGATGTTCGGTCGTTTTCGGGCCAGTTTTTGGGCCCGTCTCTGTGCGTGAGTGCTGTTGCCTGTTAAACGACTTAAACACACAGCCAGTGAAGCTGTGACTAGATGTGACCACAGACTTCTACTGAATTAAATCAAATAGCAGTAAAAGGCATCCAGCACTCACTTCATTTCTAAGAGAAATGAAGTTGTGCTTATGTGACTCTTTCTGGTTTGACTCTAAAGGGACCTGAGCTGTTTGCCTTGTTTTATTTAGAAAAACAGCAGCAACCAATACTGCAGTTTACTGCTCACTGTGGAGGACTTCAAACAATAAGAATTGAGAAGTATTATTTGTTTGACTGCTTTCAAACCTTTGATTGAATTAATGTTTGATGAAGTCGGACATATCTGGATCAAACCCTCAGTGCAGCTGCTCCTACATGCATTGTTTAACATACTTTTGCCCAGACTTCCAGTATTATAATCTAACTTTTACTGATCCCCTTAGAAATTCCTTCTCTGCATTTGACCCATCCTATTCATAGTTAATCTTAACCATACATACTAGAAGCCAGAGAGCAGTCAGGGGTTAAGGACCTTGCTGAGAGGCCCACAGTGGTGGTGACTGGGACAAGCGGTTGCTCCCACTTTCCCACCTCAACCCCTTGCCAGTCCGGGGACTCGAACCGGTGACCCACTGGCTACAAATTCGCTTCACAAACCACTAGTTCACCACTGCCCCATATTACTGTGGTCAAACACCATCCTGACTGTAATTACTCAACAATGTGTGCTGTGGGTTGACTTAATAATGGACACACATTTTCCTGAAGAATAAAAGTGCAGATGTTTGTCTGAAAATGTGAAGAATGGATCACCTTCATTGCAAACACCTGGACAAATCTCAGGACAACATGGGCAAGAAGACAGTAGACAAAGAAACGTATACCCCTCTGGTCCATTTTTATCTCACAAACTCATTTCTTTTGTCAAAGAGTATATTTAAATTGTTAAAATGGTCAGCAAAAGTTATTCATAATGAAATAAGCGAAATAATGATTTTGACACAATAGATCAGCCCCAGGTTTCAGGCTTCATTGTGCTTTGGTTTTTAATCAAACACATGTACCATCAAGTGATCACAGATTCATTTGTGTGAGCCCCTGAGGGGGTATATTTTCAATGTAGCTCCACTGGTAGTCCATTCTAGAGCCCCGATGTCAAGACATGAGGTGGTAACTTCATCTTGAATGTCTCATGAAATGTTTATAGCCTATAACGATTCGGAAAACCATATCAGTAAACTGAAAACGATGCCCGCAAAGGCTAAGAACCATGAATTTTCCTTCACACAGTCACAGGTGGCTCCCCAGTCTGCAGTCCTGGGACCTTTAAGTCTTGATTACACTCCCCTGTACACCCCACACAGCCTGTTGCCAACAGTACAGACGTGTAGTTGTTGGTATTACATTACTTTGTAGCACGCCTGGACTGCACTTAAAGGACTTTTCATACAGTTTCATACATGCACAGTAGATCATATCTATATTCTACTCACATACACACACAACTGCTGAGCATGTCCGCCGCTGCCTTTGTAGTATAGCTGTCCACATGGATGCAAATCTTTGGCAGCACATGCATACTTGTGTAGTTGCAGATCTGTAAAGTGTAACACTGGTCTTAGGGCTTCTTGGTGGGGGAAAAATGAGTTTAGATTTTCTTTTTTTAAACAAGAGTAAAGATCTGATCACAGTACTTTTCAACCAGAAACACTGTGGTTCCATAATGGAGGGTGCTGCATGGTGAACAAACCTGCACTACCACCAGTTTGTAGCAGAACTGCTGCATCACCAAACAACAGGTTTTTGTTTTTATGGCAAGATTTCTTTAGGGAAAACCAAGAATAATGGCAGACTATATTGTTTAGCTTATGCATTTTATTTAAAATATGTACTTCAATCCAGCTCATTAACATTTGTGGGCCTTTTCCAAAGTGTTTCATACTGTAACACATGACTATTGATAACATTGTGGTTCCCACCTCAGGTTGTGGAATTCTATGAGACTCTTAACCAGCCTACCAGGACACTCCATACAATACACTGACTTTTAGTGATTCCCAGATGATCTGGCTTGTGGCACCAGAAGAAATCCTGTCACCGGTCATGTTGTTGTTGTTGAGCTGTGATCAAGAAGGACTTTTGCCTCCTCTCCTGTCACTAATTAAACACATCCCTGTGAGGTCAAATATTCTGAGTTCTTTACATAAGGATAATTCCTCTCTGCCCTAAAATGGTTTAGATGTAACTCTTCACTGCTGCTTTCTTTAAAATGTGCTGATGCATGAAGTCCTCACCTCTTTCTCCACCCTCCCGTCCCCACTCGCTGCAGCTGGAGCACACCAGCTCACCTACGACTCTGTTCAAAAACTGTAAACCCACTCCCCGCTACACAGTGTTAATGTTGGAGTAATTCAGCCTTACATGTTTGAACCAGAAACCAGTTCAGGAGAAGAATAATGATAAAGAAGGGCCCACCTTGCAAGTTGACAGGACTGGTTCCTTTGATTTGTTATGAATGACACCCCAGAGGTCTCAGTCTGTGTTTCTGAGACTGTCATCGGTACACTGCAGTTTAATGCTCAGCCATGGTGTTGACTGCCTATTTCACTCTTGTGTGTTTCTGCAAATAAAAAAAACTCCACATGGACATGACAACGAGGTAAGAAAAAACCATTTCACCAGAGGGTGTCTTTAGAGAACGCTGGCTGTTGCTACATGAAAGGTCTACATTGAGGATCTTCTGGTACGTCCCAGTTCTTTGATGTCTGCTCAATCCAAGATGCACTTACCTAAAAGAACTGTAACTTCTTCATGTGGTTATTGATCCAAATATTGAAGGGTCTCATCTAAAACTATTTAATTTAAAGCCTTAAATTGGTAAATGGTAAATGGTCTGCACGTACATAGCGCTTTTCTCTACCTAAGTGGTATCCAAAGCGCTTTACAATGTGTTTCACATTCATCCATTCACACATCAATGGTGACAGAGCTGCCATGCAAGGCGCTAATCTACCATTGGGAGCAACTTGGGGTTCAGCGTCTTGCCCAAGGACCCTTTGGCATGTGGCGGGGCCGGGGATCGAACCTCCAACCTTGCGATCAGTGGACAACCCGCTCTACCACCTGAGCCACAGGTTTAGCATTAGTGTGCGTACATATATATATATAGTAGTCAGTATTACTTTTTACGGTTATATTCTAGCCTTATTTTAGCTTACTTATTTAAATTCATAATTGTATCATACTTATATGCTATTACATTTCTACTTTCTAGGCTCTGCATTTCTTATGCTGTGGCATTTAGTTTTTTTTTTTTGCAATATCTCTCACAAGAATTTCCTTCAGGATTAATAAAATTTTATCTCATCTTATCTTATCTTATCTTATCTTATTTTATCTTATCTTATCTTTTAAAAACTTGATTGTCACCAGAAGGGTCTTTAAAGTATTTTTAGACTAATGTAAAAGTAAAGGTATCGATTATTTAACAAAGAAATAAAGTGAAAATAGAGGAAATAACAAAAGTAAGAATGTGGGTTTCCCGTCTTTTCCCAACGGCCCCTTCAGATCTATGTGGCGGCCCTCTTGGGGGTCCCGACCCTCATGTTGGAAACCACTGCTAAAGCTCCTATTGGTTTTCTTATCTTGGAAATGAGAGTCATTAACAGTGTTTCCACCATTTGATGTTACATCTCGGGGTTCAGGTTTGGGGAACCCTGAGTATCTCCATCATGACGCTCTGTCCTCTCTCTCCCCTTCCCTCTCTGTCCCTCTCTCTCTCTCTCTCTCCCACCGGCACAAAGCAGCCAATCAGAGGGCTCGGATCGCCTTCTCTCTCTCTCTCTCTCTCTCTCTCTCTCTCTCTCTCCCTCAGTCCACAGGAGCAGTCCTCCTCCTCCTCCTCCTCCTCTCCTATCAGAGACACACATTCACACGCGCACACATACATACACACACACTCACACACATCCACACACACACACTCGGTCCAGTCCAAACCCCCAGAAAAGCCCTGCTGAATCCTCACACCGTCTGTCAGCATGGGGAGCGCTTGTTTTTCCCGGGACGTTTGTTTGTTTATCCTCCTCATAAATACTTGCAGGGTGATGGGGAATGTCGGACTCGCAGGTAAGAGCTCCCCTTTCCTCTCTGTCTTGCGTTATTGTCAACCGTTCCATGTACTTTCCCCGTGGGTTTAGTCCTGCCGGCTTAAAGGAGGAAATGATGGAGTGAAAAACTACGAGGGGCTTTCAGAAGACTTTCAAAATTGCAAACTGATCTGCTTAAACTTGACATTTGCTGTTGTAGTGACACTACAAGTTCCTATAGGCACATATTATTACAGTGTACTTCCATGGCACAGCTGCGTTGCACTGATGCTAAAACTCCACTCTTGGCACTGAAAACGCGCCTTTGCGCACTGTTCTCACTGCCCGGTGCCATTCAGCATATATTTGTAAGTCATTTAGCCATTTAGTGAAGCTCATTTGATGTCTTAAATGTCAGGGTTTTGGTGGGAACTTTGCTGTACATCACAGTTTTTCTCTCCCGAACTGGATTTGTGATGCGTAAATGGATTTAGTCTCCCAGACTTGACTGGAACTTCTGTTTCCTGCGCGCAAAGGTCAGTTTGAATCGGAAACCGCAGCTTGATCTCCGGGTTAAGCGCTCATTTGCTTTGATTTGGAGTGAGAGAGCTGCCTGTTTTCATATTTCAGCGGTGATTTACCGAAGGTGGTTTTGCAGGAGTCCGCTAGAGAGCATCTCGTGTCCGGGGTTTTTGGTGGTGGCCTGTCCGGAGCTGCAGGAGGGAGGAGGGAGGAGGAGGGTGTGTGTGTGTATGTATATGTAAATGTGAGCTGAGGAGGGGTGGTGGTGGTGGTGGTGGCAGGAGAGCCGTCAAGAGTCCCAGGAGGAGCAGGCAGGCAGGCAGGCAGTAGGGGCCCAATATCGACCGTGCAGCAGCAGGAGGAGCACATTGTTCAGCCTCCCACCACTGAGAACATGTGAGGAGTCATTACTGAGACAGTGAAGCACCATGCAGGCAGAGCTGTGACAAACCCAGGAGGACTCAGGTTTATGCAGCACACTGCAGGAGGAGCAGAGGAACTGGAAAGAAAAATGTGTCCTCTTTCAAAAAGAACCCTGAACTTGTTGCTGCTTCTGCTCCCTCCCTCTGTCTGCTTCACCTCCAATAAAAGACTCACAGTTTTTTAACAGGAAAAATATTTATTGTAAATTCCGTTTTATCGTTTATTTATTGCCTTTGTACGGCTGAGCTGGGCAGAGGGCCAGACAGAGAGCAGGGGCTGAACCACAGGCTGCCTCCAGCTGGGCCGCCTAACATACACATCAGCTATTTATTCTGGGATGGCAGCAGAGGACCAGGAGAGCAGCTCTGTGGTGATGCAAAGGCCTGCTGAACGACACATTCTGACAACATGAACCGCAGCGTTTCTATGTCTGTCTGTGTTTCTGGGTTCCCTTTCCTGCATGTGCTGACGTGTGTGTGTGTGTGGACATTTTGTAATGAGCTGGCCCTCTGCCCTTGAATTCAGGCCCAGATGTGACCAGCTCCTCTGTCAATAACCTGATCAATTGAGGAACCGTTAAACAAAGATTGTACTCTCTTGCAAAGGTGCACACAGGCAGCTATGGACACCACAGAAAAGGAGTTTTAAATTATACTATTTTCTAGTCCATTTCTTGATTATTATTATTATTACCATTATTTTTGGAGGACGTGTTCCATACATGCACGTTAGGTCAGGGTCTCTGTATTCCATTCATGCCCATTATCGCCCAACATGCGTACTACAGTTCCTATGTGGGCACAACTTGTGAGTTATACTTTCACCTTCCCACAAGAGGCGCACAGACTCTTGTGGACTTGGGGTGATGATAAAATTTGCATCACACTGACCCTAGCAGACTCTCACGGACTCACAGATGCCGAACGTGTAACACTGGCCTTTAAGACAGCTGTGGACACCACAGACGTATGGTTGTTGTTACTGTACCACTGTGTAGTTCTGTAAATGTGCAGTAGATCAGCATCTACGTGTTCACATGCACATTATTGCACTTGCACTGAAGTGACTGCACTGACGGATACAGATGCTGAGCCGCACTCTGATGAGGACGTTTAAGTGACTCGGACCCAAGCAGACCCTCATGTACTTGCGAATGTAACAATGATTTTAGTCCCTAACACATTCATACACAGACAGTTTCAATACACATAGTTTTAAATTACATTTCTTTCTGATCTATTTGGAGTCTGCTTTGAGGATGTGTTCCATATACAGTTGAGCCCACTTAACCCATAAGGACCCACGGTGACACAGGTGTCACACACCCTTTAAATATTCTGGAAAGTTCCTAAAAGACATTTATTCTTGAATTTAACTGATGTGGTCTCAAAGTGACGTCCACTTAACATACTGGTGAAGTCATGTGGCAGTATGTGAATTGCTGTCCATATGACATCACTTCCAAAATGGCGGTGTGCCAGGTGAGCACATGGGAGAAAACTTGCTAATTTCAAAAGCTTGTTTTTTGACAGCAAAAGTAAATTTCAACCCATGTAACAATTATAATCCTTCAATAACATGTCCAAGATCACATATAAGTGGCTCTGATCACATTCCTCACACAAATAGATACATATAAAATTTAGCAAAAGTTGCTGTGACATATATGTCACATCGGGCCTTCAGCCTAAGAAATACCATGTGACATATTTGTCACAATAAGGAAAAATAGCAATGAGTTGCTCAAATAATTAAGGTAAATCAGTAAATTTTTATCAATATATTTTTCTGTGGTTCATTTGAAACAAAAATAAACAAAGAAAAATTAAGTCATGACATGGTGTGGATAATAAAATCGTTCAGGTTCCCTTCATTACTTTGTTTTTGCAACATGTCTTATGTTTACTGTATAAATGTGTTGCTCAGTATTCCACAGCAACAGCAATACTTGTAGTATGAGGTTGTTTTATTGGTCAGTTTGCACATTTTTTCGGCTGTAAAACAAATTAGAGTAAAATTTTTTGCTAAATCTTATTAACAAAGAAGAATTTTTGATTTATATTGTGAAAATGCAAATAAAAAGGCAACTCTGTGTATTTAAAGAAGAAACTGTCATGTGGATTTATTTTCATATAACACATATAATTTATATTAAATGTCCTTTTAACGCCCAATGTGACATATATGTAACATTACAGATCTTGGACAGTAGGGGGCGCTTTCCCAAAATAACATCAGAAATGTGTTCTATGTAGTCCAACTAGTCTGTTTTATATCCAGCATAATTTTCCTTTAAGGAAAAATGGGTCTGGGTTCTTATGGGTTAATATCATACCGCTTATTGGAATAGCCCGCATATAGTCATAGAATTTTAAAATCCAAAACCATTTCTTATGTAATTACAGTAAATATGCCCGTTTATAGTCATAGGATAATGTCATAAGCCCGGGTATAGTCATAGGCAAATGCACAAAATTTGGTCCCAGGAATAGATAATATCATACCTAGTCACGGTATAGCAAGCAACCGATTAATTATCACACATTATTTTGTAATAAATATAGTATTAAACACTTGTTTTCTTTTTTTCAAGCAACTTTAATGTAGTTCTATGCCCATTCAAATTAACAAATTGATGACTGAAACAAGTCTCATAGGCCTATAGATCAACACAAATGCTATAATTGCTCTGATATCGCCGCCATTTTGAAGCCCGCATATTAGAATAGCCCGGATATAGTCATAGTTTTGCTTTGCACGAAGGGTATGATAATAACAGGGCTCTACTGTATGTGCAATTTTTGGCATATATGTCTTTCCCAGTATGCACACCACTGCTGAGCATGAGTGCTACTGTCCTTGCACCATAGCAGCCACGTGAAGACAAATGTTGGGCTGCACATGGATGTTCGCAAAGGTGTCCATGTGGACTCTGATTGACTTGGACGAATGGTAAAATTTACTTGGACCCTTGTATACTTGCAGAAAGTATTGGGCCTTGATGATACTCCTTTGGAGACATGACAGCTGTGGAGCCCAGGGATGTGTGGTGTTTGTTCAATGAGCTACTTTTTTGTCTGCTTGGAGTCCACAGGGAGAACTCCATATACATGTGTAGTACATGTGTTATATATTTTGTTGCATTGTGGCCTTGTCAACATAGATTTTGTGTGGCACGTCTGCAGAAAGGTTTGCACAGACTCTGACAGACTTGGCTAGATGCTGAAATCCCCGTCATGCAGATCCTTGCATACTTGCGGACATGGAAAGTTTAACACCGGCCTTAAGCCCTCTGTCCTCTGCATGCCATCTGTCTGTCGTGTCATTAGACACAACTTCAAAACTGTAATTAAAATTCATTGACTGCATGTAAAGATGTACGTAGTGAGGTGAGATGCCACCCATCAGAGTGTGAAGCCCAGGGTTGTAGCTTTCATTCAACAACATTTTTTCTGTTTGGAGCCAGGACAAATACAATGATTAATTTAGTTTTTTCTAGAGACAAACTTATGCTTTTTGGAATTGAAGTTGGAGGCAGGTTTTATTTTTGAAGGCAGCATCCAGCAGCAATCGTGATATTAGACTTTAAGGTACTCCCACAGTGGAGTACCTTAAACAACTTCAGCCTCAAGTTGTGGTAGCTGCTGCTTGGTCAAGTTCCAGGAAAGCTGGATACTACATTTCCCACTATGCATATTAAAACTGACTTCCTAGGAGTCAATGTTCTTCATCACAGTGCTTGACCCCTGAACCTGCTTCTGAGCATGTCCAGCACTTTTGCCTTCAGATGTGATTGGATGACACATCATACAGAGCTTCACTTATATTTAAGTTATCCTAGTTGTTCATATCTTCCAGACTCCACGTAGCCAGACTTCCACGTTGAAAAGCTCCATCCAGAGCCCCAGAGGACACAATACAGCGGTTCTTTAGTGTAACTAAGCAGAGTCAACTTGTCAGCCATCACAGGTGCCATGCCTCAGTGGGTTTTGACCACAAGAGAAGTTTGTTCCTTGTTATATTAAAACATTTTTAAGGGAAAGACATTGAGATGAATCTATAGTAATCTTCCTACAAACTGTTAGACTGTTGGAGTGCTGGGAGCAACGCCTGTTGTCTTATCTGTCAGTGTTGTTGACAGTCTTGTAATGTGACATGAACAAGACACAGACTGTGATCTGTAATTATTAAGAGGCCACTAAAAGGACGAAGTACAACAGATGGAACACTGAACATAGCTTCCTTATGAGAGAGCGCTGGATCACTGCAGTTAGGATATAGCTCCAGTTAATCCAACTTTTCCACTCCTTGCTTTCACGAAAATCTAATATATTCGATATGTCAGGTTGGGTACTGTTACCAAGTAGCAATCCAACACCAGAGCTTCTTTTTTTTTTAACCACAAAGATGTCTACTTCAGTGCCTCTGACTTACTGGAATTATTATATGTCAAATGACGTGAGGCCAGTAGTGGGCACTGATACTGATCTGGCCTATCAGAGCAGTGCATCATCAGTCATCAGCCACCCGGCATTGTGAGCTCATTGAATCCCCAGAGACTCAGGTCTAATTGGGTATTGATGTTTTATGTTTGTGCAGATGCAGACGAGTGCGCAGAGGGTTCCGACGACTGCCACATTGATGCTCTCTGCCAGAACACAGCCAAGTCCTACAACTGCATCTGCAAGCCAGGCTACAAGGGAGATGGCAAGCAGTGCGAGGGTAAGTCCTACTCTGTGGTAAAGCTTCCGGGGGATCCCAGTACAGGTGAAAGCATGATCTAGAGTGGTTGGGATTTAAGCATTAAAGCACAATAACAGTGGCTTGAAACAGCCTTTCTAACAAGGGAATGCTACACATTTTAAACAGTCTCTCCATAGAGACGTTGGAATGGGTTGTACATACAGAAATACTATAGAAATGAAGTAGCAAGTTTAAAAAGAGCTTGAAAGAGGAGTGCAATATGTGGCGTAGAGTTGGCGAGTGTCTAACATTTGAAAGTTGGGTTCTGACACTATCTGACCATCGGACATGCAGTTTGGACAAACTTATCTGTAAGCATGCTGAAGAGGGTGATGCCATCAGGTGTGACAAGTAAGGCTCACACAAGAGTTTTAAGAAAAGACCATCACGCCCAAAAGGACAAGACAGCACAATCAGGACTGTCAGAGATTCCAGCATTAATGCACGCATGGTTCGAGACACAGAAAAGGCTAACCTACAAGTTCACTTCCTGCTGATTGAGATCGAGGGTACATCCACAAGCAGTCGACTGAGCCCATCAGATTGGTGGTGGATTATTGATAGAATCAGAACTGGGGACTATCTGGGCATATTTTAATAGAATCAACAGGATTAAACCAGATCAAATGCCGACCCTTTCTTTGCAGAACTCTATCTTGTTGTCGACTACTTCAGAACTTCTTCTCTCCTTCAGCACAGTCTTAAAAACAAGGTCACGCTGGTACGAGCCTGGCTGGCAGAAATACACAGATTTATGTGTGGGAGTATTGCATCTCCACCCCCTATCTCTTAGCAAAGCTCTCTGTGCCACAGGTAAGCTCTAGTAAGTCTGCTGTCTGTGCTCAGTCAGAAGTTATTTGTAAGGGATGAGCTGGTCAGTTTCAGGAATCACATCCTCGCTCTTAAACTTTCATTCATATCTATAACTTAAAGCTTTACACTAAATAGTTTTGAGTTAGGACCTTCAGTATTTAGACTAAATATCAAATTTACAGGCTGCTATGTCAGGTGTCAGATACATATCTGGTGAGGGCTTACATAAATGTAGACTTGTTAAGATGTTTTTACACGCCAGAAGACACATCATGAGTGAAATAAGCAGTCAACACCATGGCTAAGCATTGCCCCCTTGAAGCTGCAGGCAGATCCAGATCCAGACATCCAGGGTTTCATATGTAACTAAACTGAAGAAACGACCCTGGGAGCTTGCAGGGTGGAGCTTTCTGCGTCATTATTCAGCTTTCGGTTTTTGCTTGCAACATGCATGTCTGAATTACTCCAGTACTACAACGTCCCATTGCAGAGTAGATTTGCGGCGTTTGAGCAGAGTCGTAGGTGAGCTGGTGCGCTTAAACTGCAGCTAATGGGGAGGGATGGGTGGAGACAGAGGCAGGAACTTCATAGAGCTGCATGTTCGAGGGGGAGCAACTGTGTAGGGTTAAAAGAAGGAATGGATTATTTTTATGGAAAAAACTTCTAAATATGTCACGTTGAGTTTTTAGGGCTTTAGTCAGCGACCAGTTGGGGACTAAACAGGAGCAGCATGCGATGAAATGTTTGCGACACACATTCTAACGCCAGGTAGTGTGTGAACTTCAGCCCGCCTTAAACCCCTTTAGACTGAGTCTGAATAGATCTGGGCACAAGAACTGGGTCTCTGATGTAACAGCAGGTTAGACAGCTGTTCCCCAACCCCCCACGATATACACCCCCCCCACCCCCCACCCACAGGTTCTCCTAATTAACGGGGAGGAAGTGGACTAACCGAGGGTGTTAGGGTGAGACGGGGGCAGCACCTGGCTGTGCGCTCACACCTCCGCTCCCTTCTGCCTCAGAGCACACCACAGCTGGAGCCGGCCGACTGCACCGATACACCAGCTCTCTCCCACGTTTACTTACGCACATGCACACATACGCAGCGTAATCCTCAGATCTTTTCCCTTGTACTGCACACTCCACTGCTCATAGAAGTGATGCTACAGAATGTTTGGATCTTCACAACCTAGATTACATGAATCAAGTTCGAATAAACCGGGATTATCCTTAAAAGCTAAAAATCAAAAGTTCACAGTGATGGAATTGGAAGCACCAAACACTCACCTCAGGATCACGATAAGTAGTTGTTCTTTTCCTCAAGCACCCCGACAGGACATCTTACTCATATTTGAATATTTGTTTCAGCTATTTCCTACATTTCCCAGAATGCATCTCTAGAAAGCTTGGCTGAACTTGCTTTGTAGGTGTTACGTGCAGATACAAAATGCATAAAACTTCATTTTATTGATCACTTCTGCTGCTTTCTGCGTTGGGCACATTTGTACTTCAATCCAATGTTTGTCCAGCTGCATGTGCTCAAACACCCCCACACACAGAACAAGATAGGGCAGTGCTGTGATATGCATGGTACCTGTTTTATGGGTTTAACTTTCATATGGCATGCATTTTGACTGTGTAGTATGAAAGTATAAAAAAATAATTTAAAACAAAAATTAAGGATATACCTAGTCCCTCCGTCAGTATAATGAAACAGATTTTTTTTATATTAATCAATACATGCACACTATCTTATTATTATTATTTAGCCAAGAGTAAATCATGAACAGGTCATGACAGCTTATATGTCTTAACTAACTTGTCTTAAATAACTTTATCTAGCTAACATTACATGAAATTTCAATGCAATTTTTACTACATAAAATGAGCTCTTGGTAGTGACAAATTGTGGGTCCCACACCTTTGTGAGCTGTTAGGAGGTCTCACATGGAAACTATAACCTGACATTAAACTGATCATCACATTATTGATGATAGAGCCTCACAAACATGTGCACTGTTCTTCACACAGATATTAACACATACTGACAGTGAGCTGTCTTACCTTAAAACTCTTCCTTACCACATTTAGTGCAAAGACATCCACACGACCCTCACATACACACAAGCATGGAAGGACACTGGTCTTAGAGGAAAGGGTCACTGTGACTCAGGTGTTAGAGCAGGTTGTCCACTGATTGCAAGGTTGGCAGTTCGATCCCCAGCCCCTCCACATGCTGAAGTGTCCTTGGGCAAGACACTAAACCTGAAGTTGCTCCCAATGACAGGCTAGTGCCTTGCATGGCAGCTCTGCTGCCATTGATGTGTGAATGTGAAACACATTGTAAAGCACTTTGGATACCACTAAGGTAGAAAAAGGTGCTATGTAAGTGCAGACCATTTACCATTTACTACAAAAAAGTTCTGAGTGATCACCTTTAGTCAAAAATTTTTGTCACAGTCACCTGATCTCAACCCAATGGAACACCTATGGGTGATTTTGACCAATATGTTAGACACATATCCCCAGTAGGGTTCCAGAGACTTGATGCCTGGGAACACTGGAGCTGTTCTGTTGGCAAGTGGTGGCTTAACACCTTACTAAGATGTTTTATGTTGGTTTTTACTTGAACTTATCACCCATCTGTATGTATTAATGCTATTTAAAATGTTAGCACTATGACTAATCCCTTAGAGTAATGAATGAACACTCTCTAGATAGAATAAGGAGTATTTTTTCTATTTTTTTAAGGAAACAAATGCAGCAAGTGCATGGAACCTGTAGTTTCTTTGCATGCAAGAAACTAATCACTGTTAACTGTTATAGTGGATGCTGTGCATGGACTGTGTATGGACAGGAAACCCAGAATACGCCTCATTTATTGAAAGAAAATGAGAGATGTCACACAAGCTAGTGGAACGTCATGACTTCGGCTCTCTATAGATCATTTTCCTCTAATTACAGTTGCATTATAGCATAAAGAGGACTTCTCTTGTCCATCTGCCCATGAACTGCTATCTCACACTGATGCCAGTTTTGGTTATACAAACCCTTTAGACGACCATGATTATTGACTGAGTAAACTAACGTCCTAAAATACATTAATGATGCAGCTCTGCCCTCTTTTCATTCTACCGTATATACTGTTTGATTTATTACTCTGGACAGCCACAAACACACACAGTCTGAATAACAACAGCTCCTCTGTCCGCTGAGCGGAGACAGCAACAGGCTTCGGTTTTTCAGGAATATGATCTTCCTCCCATAAACTTGCTGTCTGAGCAGACCTGTGCTGCCAGCCGCTCTTTATTACGTCACTTCACCCAGGCATGCATTCGAATCAGTGTGTGTGTGTTTCTGTGTGTGTGGGGACGATGCACTCTGCTTGAAGGGAGCTTGAATGTCAACTGCGTTTTATTACATCACCGTTCTCCATCCAGCGTTTGGATGTGCAGTGTGTGTGTGTGTGTGTGTGTGTGTGTGTATGTGTGTGTGTGTGTGTCAGACTTCTTCACAACACACTCTCCTCCCTTCGCCTCCTGACTGTACGCTGAGATCTATCGAA
Organism: Dascyllus trimaculatus; assembly: GCA_024666655.1. Classification (NCBI taxonomy): domain Eukaryota; kingdom Metazoa; phylum Chordata; class Actinopteri; family Pomacentridae; genus Dascyllus; species Dascyllus trimaculatus. The sequence continues at coordinate 25,554,010 of CM045465.1, forward strand.
CTCTCCCCCCAGTGATGAGGCAACAGCTCATGACAGGGACACCAAATGAAGACAGATGGTGGATGGGAGTTGACCCCTGACCCCAGTGATTAGATATGCGCGCTGTAATTGGCCAGCTGTGTTTTCCATCAACAGGCATTATGGGCCACTTTGCCGGCCAGCGCCATTAGCGGCTTTGCTATTCCTGGAAGCACCTGGAAGCAGCAGAGCCTCTGCACTCGATCTCTGGGTCCCTCAGGTCATCTCTGCTTCTTTATTATCAGCATCACTCCGTATCAGCGAATAATCACTCAACAGACTAGTAAAACATGCCGTGCATCATGAGAAATTGGATAAAACTGAGGGTTTGTCTTTGACTCTTTACTCCCTAGTTCTCACAAGTGCATTGACCCAGAAATTTACGATCCATCCACACTGTTATCTCTCATTTGTCATCTTATCAGACTTTTCCAGGTCCACAGCACCTGCATTTATTCAAAGACCTCTAGATGCACTCTTCATACTCTGTATGCTTGGATTTTAAGTGCGGTTTTAGATTGTGAGCCTTATACAGACAAATCAGTTTCGCTGCCCCCACAAATAAATATAATACAGTTAGACGTGTCCTAAGATGCTCTGTTAAAACCCTATGCACCTGTAATAAAAGCAAGTAAACTGCTGAGTGGTATGAACTGTTGACACTGGCACAAAGATTCATCCATCCATCCATTATCTATACACCTGTAGTATCACGGGGGGTTGGAGCCTATCCTAGCCGATTCGGGCGAAGGCAGGGGACACCAGGTCGCCAGTCTATCACAGGGCTACACATAGAGACAGACCACCTAGCCCACTCACATTCACACCTACGGACAATTAATTAATTAACCTCAGCATGTTTTTGGACTGTGGACCGGTGACAGCCCACGCTACACAGGGAGAATGTGCAAACTCGACACAGAAAGACCCCAGGCCGGGATGCGAACCGTGGATCTTCGACGGTGCTAACCACTGAGCCACCATGCAGCTCCTCAAAGATTCCAATATAGATATTGACCCATTTATACACCCTTGCTGCACAGACAGTCCAGACAGTCTCAGATTTCTTGAACTCTTGCTGTAAACACAAAACATGAATCCAAAGAAAGCAACTCCTAAACACTTTTGGTTTTTCATACACAAAAGAAATGCTGTATGTTGTGGGTCAGGCCCAGATTAAAGAGTGTGTAGTCTGAAGTCCAATTAAATATTAGGAATGAATACATTTGGAATCAATGTACATGTACAGAAAGCAACAAGAACACTGATTGACTTGATGATCACATTACTAACGTGCTATATGCTGAGGGATGCCTGGGTGGCTCCACACTGAGAACACTCTGACTCGCTCTCATGCTTTTGCAACGGCTAAGACTCGAGCTCTGGTGACCAAGGGAGATGACCTGTGCTCTTAGTCTCTTTGCTACACTTCCGCACTACAAATTAGCAGCTCGCAGGCCACATTGTCCTGCCAAGATCCTGGCTGTTATGTAGTTCACTCAGCAGGATCACAACCCAGCCACAGCCAGGTTCACCCAGACCAGAGCCCATGGGTGTCTCCCTTCTTATCTCCAAGTCTCAGCTTCGGACCCCTTCTCCCATCAGCACTGTGTCTTCACAGGAGTCAGTCTCCCAAGTGAAAGTGCTTCTCTAAAGCTGCTCGCCACTGAAATCTGATCTGGTGATTATGAGCGCTGCCCTCTCTGTAGACTTTTCCACAAGCTGATACTGCCGGCTTGTTATGGAAAAATGTGAACTTTTATCCCTGTGCTGTCAAATGAAGAGTATGTGGGAGGAGCTGTGTATCAGTCAAGCCTGCTTTACTGCACATGTGCATGTGTGAGTGCAGAACAGTGTCAGAGTCAGCTCCCTGTTTACTCAGAGATGTATTTGAGTATTGTGCACTTGTTAACCAAGCTGAAGGTTAAAGACTCAAAGGCCTGTGATAAGATGAACCACTGGAAATCAAAAAGCTCTTATCTGGAGTTCAAGGCAGACAGACTATCAGCTTTGGGAGATTAATTATGGCATTTCTACAGCAAAAAGAAAGAAAAAGAAATGTCAAGTCTTTAAACCTACAAATGTCTGATCAAAATGATTATTTTTGCCTCATTTCAACATGGTTTGTTGTGTTCATGTGCTGGCAGTGTGTTGTATTAGTTTTTAAAAAGGAAAGTTAGTAGTTGAGTTTCTCCCTGGAGAAGTGTAATTTTGACACTCAGGTTCAGTGTTCTGTTAACAAGCACATTTCTTTCAGTGTATCGTGGTCCAGAGATCTGGCTGGTTGCCACAGAGCTGCCAGTGGCCCGCAAAAGCCCCCCAGTGTTTACTCAGCAATTGTCACTTACAGGCTAATTGATTGGTCTTCATCAAGACTGTCCATTGCTCTGAATGGAAGCCTCTTCTCCTCCCTCTCATTATGTGTCTTAACACCAAAGCCTTTAGCCATCCCTGCTCACACAAACACATTTTCTGTGTGTAACTGTGTCTCAGCTGAAGTCTTGAGTCCAAGGTTTAATCTGTGTGCCAAAACAACTAATTAAATCTGAAGCAGGTACAGAAATATGCCACTTTGAACACTGGTAACACAGCATTTTTTTCAGTGCTGCTCAGAAATACCTCCTCTGAAGTAGGTACTTTTTTGTCCCACAAAAACGGCCTTGAAAGAGGTTCTAAGGGGCTTGGTCTTGCATTGAAACAAGCAAAAACGGTTCAGACCCCTTAAAGCAGTCTGGAAGCCCTTGCAGTGACAAACTGCTTAATGTTGTGCCAGTGGAGGGGTCTCATTGAAGTGACTGAAGAGGCTGGGTGTTTTTATGTATTTTCATTGCTTCTCTGAACATGGCCTTAAAGGAGAAAGAAACCAATGATGAACACTGGTGAAGAATATTTAGCCTGGCCTCAGGAGCTTCAGAAGTATTACTTTATCCTTGATGTGGTACAACAGAGGGAATCCAGTTGGTGTTAAAGATCCACAGGTTCCAAAACAGCAGGCCATTTTTGTAATCCACCGAAACCAACAAGCTGTGTGAGGACAGTGAAGTAGAAAGAGTTTAAAGCTCCCTTTCAGACTCCAGCTTTTTATTCTTCACAACTACTTCTGTCATTTCTGTGCATGTACCAGTCAGTCAAACTCATAGGACCACTCACAGATATAATGATTTATGCTGATGATCTGGTAACAGCCCCGCTTTGTAAGATCTGATACACTTTAAGTGAACAGTCAGGTCTTGTAGTCACTGTGTTGGATGTGGGAGTGATCAACTGCTGTGAAGACCTGAGTGACTCTGACAAGGGGGGAGGCATTATGGTCAGGAGACAGGTTGGAGCATCTCTGGAAGGGCCAGCAGTCGGGATTGCATAGTCCGAGGAGGAACAAACCTGCCACAGGGTGTTGGGGGATGTGCTGGAACAGTCTGATCCATGGCGTCTTGGTGCCAGATACCACAGAGCACCTTCAGAGTCCATGCCTGTCTACATGGCAGGGGTGGTCATAATGTTTTAGCCCCTCATGAAAAAACCAGTGGACCACCACCACAAATATCTCAGAGTCCTCATTTATCTTCTTTGATGGCAGGATTCATACCATGTAGAAGTAGCTAAACAAACCTTTGTAAATTTGAAGTGCTCACTGGTTTTACATTAGTTTGTGAGGAATAGTTTTTCATCATCCACATAGAATGGTCACATCATTCTGTGTATCCAAACCTGAGCTTTTATGTGTTTTTTGTTTCGCAAATATCATGAAAGATATCCTGCCAGCCTGAGCAGACTCTCATCAGCTCTTCCCATACTGCGTGCCACAGTGATGAACACCTGACCTGCTTTACAGAGACAGAGCGAGAGGGAGAAAGGGCATCTCATGGGAAGAATGGATAGCGAGGGAGACGGCGCAGGTGGGAGGGCGAGAGGGAGAAGTGGCAGACAATTACTAGGCCATTGTCTGCCTGGCGTCTGCACCTCCGTCATCAGTCAGCCGCTCTCCTCACTGGCTACCTACAGACACACATAACTCAGTTCGCACTCTCACAAAAAATGCATCCCACCCAGCGCAGATTCCGTCCATGCACCTCCCTCCCTCGCCTGTCTCCCTGTCTGTTCACATTCAGTGGAGCAGGTCACATTCACTGAGACTCAGGTTTTATATATAGATACAGCGACCTCATGCCAGCATCTCCAACCTTTTTCCTTGTCAGTTTGTGACAGATGATGGCTGGTGCTGCTGGATGAAAATGCCACTCAGGAAAAGCTCATAGGGACGAACGTATTCCCCTTCAGCTTGGTACTGGCTTTATCTTTAAGTCCACTCCTGAAATATGACCCAGCTGTCTAGGGTAGCAAAAAACAGAATGGACACTGTGTTCCAGAGTGACAGGCAGCGCTTTATTTTGAAAGTTGAAGCTCGCAGTACCAAAATGCGCAAGTTCAAGACAAACGGGTGTTTACTGAAATAAAAGAAATAAACATAACCAGAAGCGAACTTCACTCTGAAGCTGGTGATATGTGCTATCTGACAGGAGAAAAAAAGATTACCAAAGCACCAAAATAAAAGTACAGTCACAGTAGGACCCCTAAACTAAAGCTAACAATGAGTGCTCTTTTTTTTGTGTTCAACAGTTCGAAGGTCACCCATGAGCCTTCAACCCTCAAGTTTACCCACTCAATTCTCGTACCACAAGTTTTTTTTGAAACACACCAGAGGCCAGCTCAACTTCTCCCAAGAAGAACTGCCCCTTTTCCCATTGTCTTTCAGTTTGTCAAAGATTAGGCTGTCATATTGCTAGAGTAACAGCGATTTCATTCCCACTGAAAATGAATCCCTCACAGGGTTCATTCAGCTGCATGGTGGCTCGGTGGTTAGCAGCATCGCCTCAGAGCTAGAGGATCCCTGGGTTGCGTCCCGGTTAGGACGCCTGGGATCCTTCTGTTTGGAGTTTGCATGTTCTCCTTGTGCAGTGTGGGTTTTAACTGGGTACTCCAGCTTCTTCTCAAACACATGCCCTGAGTGTGCTTGGTTGTTTTTCACTGTGTGTAGCCCTGTGATAGGCTGGCGACCTGTCCAGGGTGTCCCCTGCCTTCGCCCGAGTCGGCTGGGATAGACTCCAACCCCCCCGTGACCCTACAGAGGATTAAGTGGTGTATAGATAATGGATGGATGGATGATTAATTAGGCCCCTTCAGGCTGAATCTAACGTTGCAAGAACACAAGAAAGTCGGACTTCAACAACATTACGAATCAATGTCTTAAAAGAAAAATCTTAAAAATCTATACCATGATGACAAGACCCATTCTGATGCAAACTTAGATGAGCTTATCACAGAATTGTGGTTCTCTGCTCAGCAGGACCCAGCTCTCCAAATGTTGTTTAACTACTCCAGAAAGCAAGATTACCAGGATCAAGTGTTCCAAGTTCTTAAATTATGTTTCAACATATCCGAGTTGAGTTCATGAGCTCAGATCCTCAGGCCCATTCCATTGAGCCTTTTTATCTCACACACTGTGGCCACTGAGTTGGCTTCAGTTACATCCAAAACTGTCGCCTCTGTAATGGTCTCAACCAGTGACTGAGGCTGTGTGGCTTCTCTTGCTGACAAGTCTGTAACCCGGATCACATCAATTTGGTTGTCAAACATGCTGTTGTGGTGGTCCTTGCTGCGGATGCCATCCTCAGAGTTCGTCACATTTCAGTTTAATGTTTAGCACAGGAATACTTTGTGATGATTGGAATGATGGAGTTGGCTAGTGGCCTTTCTGTGCGTTTTTTGTTCTCTGGTTGCTGACCTTTGGAGGTCTTCAGGTGGGGCTTTCTGTGTCATTTGAGGAGGACATGGTGCCTTTCTCAACCAAACTTCTGCTGAAGATGTTCTAAGGCTCATAGCAGTTGGAGGCCCTTCTGGGCTGTCACAGCTGATGAGCCGCTCTTTCTTCCGTGAGATGTACCACCACCAGCCAATCAGTGCAAGGACTGCAGGCAGTGTGTAGGACATAGCAGAGCGAAACCTCAGCGGCATTTCCTCAGGACACTAGCAGCTACACAGTATTTTCGGGTCCTCAGTGCCGCCACGATGGGAGCGGTATTGATACCACACTTTTTCAAATGTGCCCCAGTGGAAGGTCAGACTCTCCTCTCCACATGTTAACAGCAGGTGTTGTGATGCCCACTCTGACTCTATAAGAGAGAGATTTATATTTAAAAGGAAAAGAAACATTAAAATGAGTTGCCTTGGCTTGATAACTAGGGTTTGTGGCTTGTTCTTAGCAACACTGCTGACCACACACTTCCTGTAATAGAATGTGACATGCCGCAGTTTAAAAAATAAAAAAATACTTTGATTGTCTCTGGTGTCGTCTTGTCGTGAATTCATGAAACCTAATGCAGTTGATTGGAAATGACTGCTGCCGTCTGTTAGCTTCTTTTATCTATGCTCAGAGATAAATTGGAGACTTCTGTTTTCGGCTCCGTCATTGATATGTTCTAATAAGGCTGTCAGTGAGATGCCAACCACAATTATCTGCCATATAATATAGTTAGTAGATCTGATGCAGATGTTTTGGAGGGCACACTTGTGGCTAGGCCGTTTTTGTAATTCATTCATGTTTCTGTGGTTTTTGGCTGCAAGTGGGAAGCTTTAGAGAGCAGAACAGCAGAAGCAACTGGAGGACACTATGAAATGCATCTGTGTGGAACAATGGCCGTAGAAATGATTCCACAACAATGTTCTGCCAGAGAAGTAGCAGTTAATGGATGTAGCTCCAGTTCTGTGAGTACCTATTGGTTGTGTGGGGTGGCCGCTCATTGACTCCGCCTCTTTCCTGCTTTGGTTTGCATTATTTCCTGGGTAAAATGTTAGCTAATGTTAGCTTAGCAGCTGCTAACATTGTCATTTGGTGCTAGCCAGGTATTGTTAGAGTTTGTTACAGACAAAGCAAATTAACTACGTATGAGCTTTTTTTCTTTTACATAGCATAAGTTTAGGCATAGCAGGACAAAAAAACAACCGTTCACGAAGGCTACACTCCATTTATTTTACCCATAGGCTGTGCTAGTGAGACAGCAGGCACTATACAGAGGCCTGGACAGAGAACACCTAAATGGAATGCAGCTGCTGTTAGTGTAATTAATTACAGCTGTGACTTTCCTGCTGGCAGCTGTGAAAAAGAGCCATTATCACCTACTGGAATTAGCTAATGTGCTGGCAACAAAGTGCACATAATGTTAGAACTTTCTACAGACATGGAGCAACACTGAATGTAAGTCAAATATTTTCTCTCATTTTGGCTCTGGTTTAGTTTCTACCAAGTTTATGCAAGTTTGATAGGTATTCAGCTGTCTAGCTAGTTGCTAACTTTGTTAGCTGCTAACCTCTGTGTCAAAGAGACAGAGTTTGGTAGCCTCCTGAGTTGCAAGATTTGTTTTACAAATTGGAACAGGTTAAAAAATAATTACTTGCTCTTCATGAAGCCATTTTAATGTATTTTTTTTTGTTTGACAGAACAAGCTGACAAACTGCATTTATAGCTAAATGGTTAGCAAATGGTTTCTTACATGAGGGGAAGCTAAGTGCTGACTTGCTATCATGTTTCGATCAATTTGATGATGTAAGTCAAATATTCATATCTTCTTTATCTCTCTCTCAGTCTCTATTCTCTATTAAGAAAAATGTCTCTATCTGTTAAATGCTGGACCTTCTTCACCAGCTGGTTGCTATAGCTGCCTGTATGCTGTAATAGGTGTTATTAATTCCTTTTTGCTGAAAACATCAGCAGAGAAGCAGCTCTGGTAAAGAATGATAAAGAATAGTGGCACTGAATCATCAGTAAATGTGCTGTGAAGCAAAAAATATGAGAAAACATTGGGTAAACACCTTAAAACTGCAACAATGGGTAATATTTCTGTGTTTTCTTTTTGTCTGAGTGAGCCCTGTTACCTTCTGTGTAATGTCTGTGAAGATTCTCAGTCATCCAGATCATGGTTATCCTCGTAGTTTCAATCGTAGCATCTGGACTTGCGTGAGTTTCTCCAAGACGTTTCACGTCTCATCCAAGAGGCTTCGTCAGTTCTAAACTAACTGGTTGGGGGTTCCAGATTTTTATACTCCTCAGAAGCCATTAACACTATTGAAGCTTCAGTCTGCTGGGTGTGTGATTCCCCTCAACTCATTATGTGAGTCGTTGGGTCCTTCCCTCTCATAGTGGGGTTCGTTAAGGCCCTTTGTGGCCAGGTGTGAGGAGGTTCTGTTCTTAATGGGTAGAGAATGTAATACTGCATTGTAAACAGGTGAGAGGTGATGTCTCAGGCCTCCCCCTCTGTTTAATGAAGGTTTTTCCAGTTTAGCTTAGACGACTTCCTTTACTCCCCTCTCAAACCATCCGTCTTCTCTTACCAAAATTCGTACATTATTGTCTTCGAACGAGCGGCCTGTGTTCTTCAAATGAAGGTGGACTACTGAGTCTTGTCCTGAGGAGCTGGCTCTTGTATATTGAGCCATACGTCGTAGAGTGGTTGTTTTGTCTCCCCAGTGTACAGGTCTGTACATTCCTTGCTGCACTGGACTGCGCACACCATGTTACTTTGTTTGTGTCTTGGTGTTCTGTCCTTCGGACGGACCAGTTTCTGCCTCAGGGTGTTGGTGGGCTTGAAAACTGGTGCGTATAATTGTGTGATTTACTGTTCATATGAAAATGTGCTTTAGTGAAGTTCTAAGGACCAGTGCAGGGATGTTGCGTGTTTTGTGGTGCTAACTATAAATGGTCTATACTTGCTTATTGTCCCACCCCGCTCCTCTTATCCTCACCTCTCGCCTTGTTGTCCTGATCAATGCCATTTTTTTAAATAATGCTTCCCTCATCAAAGTGCAGCAAGCAGTTAACACTAATCACTGTAAATTTCATCTTGCATTGTTTTACTGTATGCTGGAAAAATGTGCCAGGTACATAATGACACCAAATACACAAACACACTGCATAAGTATGCAGGAAAAAACTGGCATTAAGTCATTGTCTGCTCATACATCAGAAAATATAGTCATGTAATCGTCAAGATATTGGAATTGTAGTGTAGTGTCCTTTCCTCCGGGGTACATTGCCTCACCTTATGTGAGTTTGCTGTTTTCATCAATTTTGTCACCTTGCTGTGCAGCCCTTTTTGCCGACTCCCTCCTGCGAGACCCCCTCTGCTGACACAACCAACACGTTGACCAATGTACAGACTGATTGTGTTGCAAGTCGTTTCAATGAAGCGGCTGGGCCAGAGATCATTTCAGGCCCCGTGATCGAAATGTACACTGTGCAGTTGGCTGCTGTGTTCACAAACATATTCAGCTGGTTCTTGTGAATGGTCACCTTGTGCTTCAAGTCATTTGTCATTTTTGAGGGGTTGGAATAAAGCAATGTAAAAAATTTAAATGACGGGCATCCTGTTGCCTTCACTCCAATAGTGAGCAGATGGTTAGGCTGAATGACTAAATGATTTCAAACCATAATTACAATTTCAAACAATGCAATTAGCAAATTACAAAGGCTGGATATATGTTAGGTAGCACATCTGACCCAGGTTTTAAACTGTCATATCAAGGAGTTTTTTAATTCATGCTGTATTCCAGTCACACTTGTGATGGTATCTCATGTGCTAATGCTCCATCACATTTTAAATCTATTAAACAGTGAATATTGAACTGAAGCTTGACTTTAAAAAAAATCAGAATTGCATTATTTGTCAGGAAAATTGCAATTAGATATTTTCCGCAGATGGTTCAGCCCTAGTAAACACTTGAAGAAGCATGTTAAAGACCCAGTCTATAGCATGGTATTGCCCACCCTTGACTTTGACCAGTTTTCTTAGTGGTAACCTCCAGTGCTGAGAATTATAGCTAATGTGGAAGTGCCAAAAACTGCACCAGCCATGTGGTGGAAAAGGAATAGCAATGGCTCTTTCACCTCAGAAAAGTGTTTGGCATAGGGCCCAAGATCCTGCAGCTCTTCTACAGCGGGGATCATGACTGGACGCATCAGTGCCTGCTGTAGGACCTGCACTGCCCTCAACTGCTAAACCCTGCAGAGGGTCGTGCGGACAACACAGCACAACAGCGGATCTAAGCTTCCCTCTATCTAGGATTTATACAACAAACAGTGGGAAACCTGTCCCTGAAGGCTCGGGGACAGTTTTTATCAGCAGGCTTTTTGGTTTATGAATAGTGGACATCAACAACCTGTTGCCCTTCTGCCTGTGACACATACACTCATATGTAGCTGTGCATACACAAAAATTCACAAAAATGCACATTTACACTTTACACACACACTACACATTATTTATACTATTATAGTATTGTATTTTCTCAATATTATCCTCTTACTGCTATTTCTATTGTTCTTTTATAATGCAGAATTTTTAAGGAGCCGAAATCAATGAATTACACTCTCTAATACTTCATGGAATATCATGGAATGTAACAATACCGTAATCTTGAATCTTAAAATTGTGTTAGCAGTAATTAAATAGGACATTCAAATACTGACTTTAGCTCACAGAAAGCTGCAGTCCATGCTACATTCCATGCATGAAATAAAAGCAGTTCCCCCTCCTCTCCCTTTCCCATTTATTGCCTGTCCCCTTCAGTATGTCCGTCGAGTGGTGGGGGGTGGGAGGGTCCGTCAGCGAAGGCGCCTAATTCACTTGATGAGACAAGGAGCATAAACATTTCCCCGGCAAATTAGAAAATGTGCGCATGTGAGCGGAAGCAGCAGCCAGTCCGAAGCTGTCGGGGCACCGCTGTCAGATGTCAACAACAGCTCAGGGGCAGGAAGTGGCACTGTTTGGGGCCAAGTAGACCCAATGAAGCACCTTCCTCCTCCTTCCACTAACCTCTCCCACCGCCCTCTAATCTCTGTCACTTACACACATATGCACACTTAGAACCCTCTTTCCCATCCTGTCCATTATGCCAATATACACCATCATCCAAACTGTTAGTCATCCTTTATTTTCATGTCTCGTTATCTCGCCATCTTTGAGTGTAGTCCTGCAAACCAACAATGAAAACATTTGACTTCACATGGGAAGTTGTCAGATTAGACAACATGCAGTGTAAAGTAGTTTAAAGTAGTTTGTTTAGGTTATAATCTGGGTTTAAGATCATATTGCATAATGCACTATATCAAACATTAAATTGAGGGCAAAGACTCAGACAAGTGACAAAAAAGTGACTGTGGCCTCTGCTTTGCTAGCAAAACTATATTATATATTCTAATGCTATTTGATGTAGTTGGTGTCATAGCACCAACAGATGCTCAGAGCTCTAGTTGTCTGTAAGTTGCAGGAACTTTTATTGTCAGTTAGAAAGATGTCCTTCCTACTGTCAAGATCTGTTTTGATTGTAAGATAAAGGGCACAAGTGTGAAAGCACCCATTTAAAGGACACTATGCCCATATAATAAATGACAGTTTACTTAAGCCCCTTTAAGACATGCACTGCTTTCCATTAATCTGATGACATTTTAATGTGTTGGCTTCATGTCTGAATGAGCACCTTGTTAACTTTTCAGCAACGGCATCCTTACCTGATGGGACTGACTAACATTTCTGTATCACTTTCAACACGGCACAAGTTTGAAGTGCATACAGTCGCCTTAACAGATAGGCAGGCACAAGTAACATCATATAAAGTGATTTAAGGCAGGCTTTGTTCTCTAAGTAGTATCAATATGTATATAAAACATCACAGAGAGCACAAAAAACAGTTTGCCTGCCTTACTCATTCACTGCCATTCACTGTAGGAGTCTTTCTCTGCTTTTTTAAAAAAATACCTGCAGCATCACACAGCACCAGGATCCATATGAATGTCTCCAAAGCGGGAAAGCTGTATGAATTTACACACATGGAAAAATAGAAAACTACATTAATTACTTAAAATGACTGAAGCCATGTCTGAAAAAGCCTTCAAACTGTTGTATAATTACTTCTTTGTCACCAGTGTTATCTTAGGAAGCTTGGAGCAGCCTTAGAAATGACAAATTTATTATAACAAACAGAAAACTTGTGCCACACACTGGGTTGGAGCCTGATCGGAGCAGGCATATATGAAGCAGAGGGGTTCTAATACAACGATTCTGTTGATCCCTGTGTTTTTGGGCTGAACTCACGCTAGTGATTAAGAGTAAGGATATGTAAGTCTCTGCTGCTGTGCTTAAATCTTTCCAACATCCAATTAAGATAAACCTGAAGCTTGCATGTTGGAAAGTTATGTTCCTCCTGTTTTCCTCAACAAACACCAGGTTGCATTCCAATCTTTTTATCTGCTCAGGAGAATGTTTTTAGTGCTCTCAAAAAAAGGCATATTCTGAATGTAATGTAATAGATATACTTTCACTCTTGTTTAAAGTGACTCAGGCACCTGCAGCTTTTCATTCACCGTCAGTGGTGAGGCTCATTTGCTCCTCATGCACCTTCGGTCTAGTCTTTACCTTCTCTCTTCATTCCTGACAGATGGAAAGCAGAGCACAAAGGAGGTGCCACATCATGTTGAACCACACCATCTGAGCTGGCAGCACAGTAAAGTGTCCAAACAACCTTTTCCCAAACAGCCCATTCAAGCTCAACGTAATTGGTTGCAAATGCCTTTTAGGATGAGCCAGTAATGGCTGTAAGGAGTTTGTATACACAAGGCTCATGTTCTTTAAAGCACAATTCCACCATGATTGGATTTTTTTGTTTGGCATTTGTTATGTTTTTCTCCCTGTAAAATGAACCCTCTCTGTTCTTACACACATGCAGCTCAATTAAAGCTATTTGGTCATTTTAAAGTTTTTGAAGCACTGGATGTAACGGGATGATATTAATCTTCTCATCCAATCCCAATCATGTTGCAGTGGTCCTTGAAGCACAAGCACAGGGTTCTTTTGTCAGAGATCAGACAAACAGAATTAAAATGCGCTCATGTGTGTTGGCCTGCATAATTGGCTTCCGGTATAAACATGTCTGTGGTGCTTCATGGTGCAGAATATGGCCTTGATTTGGCTTTTGTCATGATGATTTCTAACCATGTGAAACCTCTCAGATGAGGATCTTTTCATGTTTGTTGTTCATGCCTGCTTTTGGACTCTTCAAAGTGATGATACTCAAGCCAAAATCACAACAACGTTAATCATGTGAAAGGAAGTGTTTGTGAACTTCTCTGTGAATAGTGTGGGGAATGTGTCTTGTTTTTCATGTTTATACACATGTATTGTGTAAATGTGTTTATTCCTAAATTCTTATGTCTGTACTTGCGGCATGTGAGTTACCAGCACATGTGTGTCGTTTACTGTGTGTGCAATTTCATTTGCATGAGCTCTGATGTCAGTTCCTTTATATGCTGTGTGTTTGTTTTTCATGAGTAAGTGTGTGTATCTGCTCAGTATCTGGCTCTGGGTTACATCCAATGTTGTGTCACTGTGTTTGTGTATGTGTTGCTGTTTGCCGCTGTCACTCTCCTGCTTTGCGCTGATGCTCTCCAACATCAGTGAACCTGACAACTTCAGCCACTAACAGTCCTCCACCTCTTGACAAACTCTGCACTCCAAACAAAAGTAAAGCCTTTACTTATATGTCAGGCTAATATAGTGTTAGTAGATTGTGGACAGTCATTCACTGCTGATATCTCAGGCCAGAACTTTAATATGAAAAAATTGCACAGCAGTGTCTACATGTACATATAATACCCCTTTTATTTTTTGAGCAAATTTATAGCAGACTTTTGAAATGTCACAAAAATAAGAAAAGAAATAAGTGAATTAGTCTTGATTCCATCAGCTGCTTTGGAGTGAATAGACTTGGCTGTGCAGTGTTGTCAGAAGGTGGTGGTATCGGCTACACTGCGCATGGCTATAATAAACAGAGGAGAAGAAGCTGGAAACAAAACCAGTAGTCATTAACCTCCAAAAGCTTTGAAGAAGAAGGAGGAGAAACATATAAAACTTTGGCCGTCTATAAGTGAAAAATGACAACAAGTCTTCAGGAATTGTTTTCAATTGGGAAAGTTGTAGGTTTTCTTTACTGTCAGCTGGAATTGGCCGTGTTTCATGCTTTCTGGAGACTAAGACAGTGAAAGAGGCAGAAACAGCTAATCAGTCAAACTTGGCTACATGAGAACTTATTTGGAAAAGGTGTTTCCCTCTCCGAAGGAGTGCATTAAGTAATTTAGGAAACCATCTCAAGGGAACACACTAAATTGGGGATGGTCTTTTGAAAATGTTGCCTTTTTGCTACATGTGGCGCAGACAGGGCTGAAAGTGTAGCAAACAGTGGAGTCAGAGACACTCTGCTTGACAGACCATGTGATGACACGTTTTATAAAATAACACAAGCATCTTTTTCTCCATTATATTCTGTAAAAAAACAATAATATTTGGTGCCCAATATTGCCTTACTATGTTATACTATAATATATATAGTACACCATATATATTTCCAGAAGGGAGGGTCTCATTCATTTATTGCATCATAAAAATCATGTGTATCACAACTGGAGTATGTTTTTTATGACTTATATTGGCATGAAATTTTCCTGGTTAAATCACGAGTCCAAATAATTGATAAGTGGCATACAAAAAAACATCACATACAAAGAAGTTGACAGGACAGAGTTGTGTACATAAAATCTTTGGTGGAGAACTTAACCCAAGCTGCATTTCAGCTGTGTTTGTGTGGATGTTTCACTGATCGCACTTGAAAGGTGACGTGAGGGGGTTCCTATCAGTGACTTCAGTCTCAAAATATCTTCATTGATATCTGCTATTAAACAGACAAGCAGCCAGATAAAGTTGCAGGTGTGTACGTGAATACTGACAGACAGCAATCCTGGTGTAGAATGAAATGAGAGGAGGCAGGAAGAGGAAGAGTTTGGGAGCCAGGAAGAGAGGGGAAGATGAGACATTGAACAGGGTGGACAGACTGTGGAATTAAATGCCACAGGCGACTTTGTATTCATCAAACTGACATCCTATTTGGCACAAGCATCAGACAGAGAGAACGAGATGGTTCACAGACTGATGCAGAGAAACGTCTGAGTCCCGGAATCGAGAAACCCACAGCACATATACCTGCACTGTGTCATCCTTAGTACAGAGGCAGGAGGAGGATGTGGGCTGGGGTCTTCCTAACTGCATGCTGGATCTCCTGCTGTTCACACGGAGGGGGAGGACTGTTTGTTTAAGTGGCTCCGCATGGCAACCACTTGCAAGCAGCTCCTGTGAAAACCTCCGCTGGCTCAGCATGGAGGTGGGGGGAGCATCCCCAGACGAATAAACACTGACTGACAATCTTCTCTCCTTCCTCAACCCCCCTCAACCAGCTGCCCCCTGCCTGAGCTCCACTCTAATGCGACAGAGGGTACTCTTAACGATAGCAAGAATACCTTCAACATACTGCAATAATACTATTACCTGCCACTTAATGTAGCATCTCTGGCATGTCCAGACATGAGTAATGTCTGAGGTCTTAAAAGTTTCAAGGGCACTCATCTGAACCCAGCAATGACAGGTGACAGCCAGTAAGAGCTCCTCTTAGCTCCAATTGCTGATTAGATTTCCAACTATGACGATTGAGCTTATGTTATTGATCACAGACCTGCTTGATGGAAAACAAACTGGGAACTGATTGATGACTCCAAATGTTCATTAAAATGTTCTCTTTATTTGCCTTTCAGAACTTTTTGGTTAAATTGTCATTTTATTCTATTATTTGAGGTTGGTGTTTTAGGGAACAGGCTGAACAGATGGAAATTAGCCTGTAGGGCTAAGTCTGGCTCATTTACAGTAATATTCCTGATGATCAGTTAACACTGTAGTGTTAAAGAAACAGATAAATAATAATATTAATAAGCAGAAAGTGTCAGGTAGTAGTTTAGTCCAGCATTCTTTTTAACTTGAATTTACTTAAAATGAGAGTGACAGCTTTAACAAATGAAACCAACTGAAGTTTCAGTAACACAGACACTCTTCTCTTTCAGACATGGACGAATGTGAGAATGACTACAATGGAGGCTGTGTCCACGAATGCATCAACATACCAGGCAACTACAGGTGCACCTGCTACGATGGATTCATGCTGGCCCATGACGGACACAACTGTCTGGGTAAGAATGGTCTTTGTGGATATACAGTACATTCTTACTCTTGTGTGTGTGTTTCTGTAACAGAGTTGCCACATTCAACTGACATCAAATTGACAGACTTAAATAACCATGGACACTCAAAATAGCCAAGTCCAAAATTTGCCATTGTGAAGGTCTTGGTATTTACTTGCAGAATTCTTGACTTATATGTACCTTAATATGGCACAATTTGAATTTTTGTCTGGATATGCTGACACTCGTGGAGACTGATAAAGTTGAAATATGACAAATTTCTGGGTTTTGTTCAACATTTCAGGCACCTTCATTTGTTTTCAAAAGGTCTATGGGAAGTCAGTTTCTTTAAATGCATAGATTTCTTTCGGAGATTTCTTTCATTTATGTCTCTTAGTGTATCATAATGTTAATCTATCAGTGGTGTGTACTGATGGATGTCTGGGAGTCAAGGGGCTGTGTACGTGCAGCTGATTCAGTGTATGGTTGTGAATAGATATGTCTGTCTGTGCTTCAGAGTTTACTGAAGTATGTGTGCATGTGTGTGTGTGTGTGTGTGTGTGTGTGTGTGTCCTTGTACCTTTAAAGCCTCTCTGGCTCAGCTTTTCTCAGTGAGTCCCTCTGTCATCGTTTGGAGGGTTTCCATGATTTGCACTGTTTTATGCTCCTTTCTCTGTACTGTAGGGAGGGCGGTCAGGGTTGAAGAGTTCTCCTTCAAATATCTGGCTGTGTTTTATTACTGACAGATCCAGCCCATTTAGTCTCAGTGTTGCGTTATTGACTTTGTGTCAGCCAGACTAATGTTTTTTTTGCTCTGTGCAACACGTAGATCTAAATGGATGTGCTCAAACACATTTCATCCTGGCTGTCCTCCACCGCTGACTGATGAGAACAAAATAAAATCAGAAACATAAAAAGTGTCATTTCGGATGCCCGTGTGTCTTTGGTGGGGTGTGTTTTGGCATTTCTAAGTGTTGTAGTTCATTCTTTGAACCTTTGGAGAGACTGAGTGAGAGATTGAGTGCTAATAGCAGCAGCCAGCAGGGCAAAGTAGCTGCTGAGTTGTGGATTCACCTCACAGGAATGACTTTCAGACAGCTGATTTGAAGCAAAGTTAAAGGTGCCCTGCCATCAGAACTGACGTTTTCCTCTATGCACAAACATTGCCCAAGATGCTAATGAAAGTACAAACAATCCACTGCCCATGCTGAGGTTCAAACCTGCCTCGTTGCTTGATGTTGAATTAGGAAACATTTTAAGCATGCTCTGTTGCTCTAACAAAGAGTCACATAAGGAGTAAAAACATTTTTACCGTCAGTGCTAATTTTCTTGCCAATCTTTTGAAGTGCTAACCAGTCCAGTTCCAGAGCCTCAGACTAACTTTCTGCATCGAGCTTTTTCATTTAGGTGCCCTTAGGTGCGTTATCTTTTTTGTCAGTTCCTGTCCACATTGGTCATTTTTTAAAACATTATGTCAGTGACTGTAAACATGAACAAAGGTGCAGATAATTGTTTTGTTTGATAGGGTGATCTTAAAGTTTGTCAAACTAAGCTGTCTTTTGGCTGTAATATAGTGGTAAATGGAGTTTTATATTTTACTATAATTTGTGACTCCTCACTGCTTGGGTTTGTTGAAATGTTGGGAGGGGGGGCTTTGCTTGGACACTGTTGCGGCACAGGATGAGTTTCTTGGAGGTATTGTGCTATTTAATGTTTGGAACATCGAAGGTCCAACATGGAAGGCACTGTTGTTATCATATTTCAGTGTTTACCACAAGCTGAACATTTACTTGTCGTGGTAGGTGCACTGTCGTGACTTAGACGCATGCAAAGACTCATGAAGTTTAGTGGAAAAAGTGCAACCTGACGTTTTTGTTGAAGCAGCAATTTACAGATGTCCCTAAAACACATCAAGTGCAGACTATCCGCAGACTCTACAATTCACAGATGTTTCTTATTCCGCTCACAAATGTCGGTAGATGCTACAGTTTACCAGTGTTCCATAAATGCCTCATGTGGTAGATGCTATTAGGCTGATGTGCACAGAGAAGCCTCTAGTCTTCACCTGCTTACTGCTCAGACAGATGGATGATCAAAAATTAGTTTGAAAAGAGTGAAATAATGTGTTCTAATTTCAGATTTACCTCAGCTAAAACAGGGTGATTTTGACTACCTGGGTGTGCTTCCCCAGAGACACTCACAGACGTGCTAAATTTCTGAATGAAAATGTTTAGTCGTACTTTACACAGTCTTAGTTGTTTGTGTGACCAAAATGGTTACGCTCTTGAGCCCTTGTCCAGTTCTGTCTCTTAGCCTACAAATTTATTTTGGCACTAACAATCATTTTGTGAAATTAAAAGAGATATCAGACCCTGAGAAAAAAACTGTTTTATCTCGGGAAAAACAATATTAACGATATTTGCATTATTATCAACATTATTATCAACTGTTACAAACTTTAAATTGAAATGTTGACATCGGCCCCCAATGACAGGCAGGCAATGCTTTATAGAAAGATTTGTTGGAAAATGTTATAAAAAGAATATGGCATGTTTTACATCTAGGTTGAAGCAGTTTTCTTATTTTGTACAGTGAAAGTGTACATTTAAAAAGCAAAGTACTGTATTTTAAGTCTGCTTCTGACAGTCCTGTTACACGAGACATAGTAATATGTTAATTCTACTACAGGAGAGACTTGATGTGCTGTTGGCTTCTTTTTGCAGCTTTTGCCATCATGCACATCCATCATCATACCATTTTGCTCGCAAGCTAATTTGAAGAATGCAGACATGATGTCACTGATTGAGCAGCTTTTCAACAGCAGGAATTCAAGTGTCAGACAAGTTAAAACATGGTTTAACCTCATTTAGATATCACTTTAAAGTTATATAATGTTGAGCTAATGCTACAGCTTCAGAGATATTTTGTTTTAATTTGCAGAGATGATTGAGGGGATTTGCCTCATTTTTTCCTTTGAAAGTACAGTAAATACAAAGTTATGCATGGGAGTAGCTCAGTAACCTAACTGATACTACATGATGTACATAAATAGTTATGTGGTGTAGATGTAACTAGTTTTCACTGTTGATAAGCTAAAGTCTCAATGACATAGCTTTAACTGTGATGCAAATATGTAAAAATATGGATTTAATGTGAAACAAGCAGACTCAATTTTAATTTCTGTATTTGACAACATGTTAATCTAATGAATTCTATCATCTTCTACATGGTAAATCTTGAAAAGACACTTTGAATTGAATTTGTTATGTCTGAGGCTCACGTATTTTGGACCTTGTACATGTCATAGTAATGCTGCAGTATGCCTGTTATGTTTACTAGAGAAGAACAATGACTTCCAGCCTCTGTGACTGCTGAGCTCCGAATTTGGTGTTAGGAGACAGATGAATTTGGGAAATAGGGTCGGACATGTGTCAGCCATGACAGCTGGATGATGTGGCTTTAGACAGTTGTCAATCATAACAGAAAAACACCCCTAACGTAGGATTTAAAGGATAGATTCACATTTTTACCAGTACTTTTTATTCTCTCCTGTTCATTCTCAGAGATTTCAGTGTAACATTTTTTTCCAAAAAGTGATGAGTTTTTGTTTCACAAATTCCAACTTAATTTCCAGAATATCTTCAATACAAAGTGGAAATTAAAATGTGTATCCATCCACTATTGGTATGTATTTGTACTTTTTATTTTCTTAGTTTCGTTTCCATTCTTGTTTTGGTATTGGCAGTTGACAATACACATATAAGCTGATAGCTGTAAATGCTGAGTGAAGACATCCCTTTGATTTGTCCAACTCACGCTGATAAAGCCTCATAGTAAGTATTTTCCTAATTCCTGAGTGTTTAAAATGTATCTGCTTAGAATTAGTGGCTTTGCACCAAAAGTCTTACTTTATCAAAACATGTCTTGATTTGCATAGAGGATTTCTGGATGTTTTCACTCAAGTGTAAAATAAGTTGGAATCTATTCTTTAAAGTCAGCATCTAGTGGTCTTTAAAGGAACTTCAGCTTAATGCATTCCCACATGGGCTTTAGACTGCAGCATCTTAAATCTCACACACCGATGCTGGTGTGTGAAATCTGGTCAGACTGAGAGACATAACGGCATCAACTACAAAAATGAAACCCTGGTTGTTAAACAAAGAGATTTTTCCCTGAGAACATTTTCCATGTTGGAGCAGTGGGTTGGTGGGAAGCTGTCACTATAATTGTGCCTTATTGTGTTTTGTGATGTTTGTTTTCTGCTGGTTGTCTGCTTGCGTCGTTAGCTTGC
Source organism: Dascyllus trimaculatus (assembly GCA_024666655.1). Lineage (NCBI taxonomy): Eukaryota > Metazoa > Chordata > Actinopteri > Pomacentridae > Dascyllus > Dascyllus trimaculatus. Next base: position 25,574,424 of record CM045465.1, read on the forward strand.
TGGTTAGCTGTTGTGTCGCTCTGTGTGTTGTGGTTAAGTGAAGAATTGGAGCGTGAGGTTAGTGGGATTTCACCACACGTGTTTGTGCTGCTAATTCAAACGATACCAACTCAGTCTTGTGAGAACTGTCATCACCTGCTCTTTATTGCCCGGCAAGAGGAAACCAGCCTAAGTCTGTCTTTAACCCCAAGACTGGCTTTATTAGATGCTGACTGAACGCGGCTGCAATGAAGTGCTGCTAATTAAAACCAGGTTACTGAGTTCAAACAAGGCAGTAAAGTGTGAAATCAGATGCATGATCTATGTGATCACAATCAGAGCCTACTAGTGCTACTTTTTCCTTTTTTTCTACATTCCTTTCTTTTCCTTTTGCTTAGCTTGTTTATTTTACTACGTGTTCTTTCCTATTTGGTGTTCACTTTCTTTCTTTCATCATTAGTTTCAGTCATGGCATCATTCTTTATTTCTCTCCTTAGTATTTTTTCCTTCTTTCCGATGTTATCCATCCATTGCCTTGTCCTCCCTCCATGGCCTCTCTTTTCTATTCATCTTTTTCTTCTTGTGTACTTATTTCCTTCTTCATTTTATATCTTTCCTTTTTTCTTGTTCCCAAAATTGAAACAATTCCACCAGTGTTGCCCTCTACTCTATTTACTCCTCACTATTTCTTCTGTCTGCCCATATTACTGTATGTCCTTTGTCTCTTCCATCTTGTGTTTTTATTTACTTCATTTATGCATTTCAACGTTTTTTTTAAGATTGGTCTCTTCTTCTCTTGTGTTTCTTGCTGTTCTTCTTTCAGAGAGGATGTTCTCTGTTTAATGTCTTTATTTCTGGAAGCCTCTAACAGAGTGATGTCTTTCTCTGTTGCTTTTCTTTAGCTCTCTCTCTTTTCCCTGAATGCCCTCCAGTGTCTCCTTTTTTCACTCAGTTCTTTTTTTTATTTTACTTTTGACCTTTTATTGTCTCTCACCTACTTTTCCACCATCTCTCTGTAAATTTGGCTCTTTTCTGTTTTTCTCTTCTTTTCTCAGTCTATCTTATTTAACATTTTCTCTCTGTCTGCTGACCTTTCGACTGATATCCAATTGTTTTTGTAAGATTGTTTGTTTGTGACATATCACAAATATGTTTGTAATCAGCACATCTTTGCCATTTATTTTATTGCTTTCCCTCTCCAGCCAGCCTATAGTACCTTCTTACACTAGTAATGCTCATATAGTAGCCGGAGGCTTAGAAAACCAAAGCAAATGAATCTTCTGTCCACTGTGACAACAAAAGAGGGGATCATTCACCTCCTCCTTGGGCAGCACTTGCAGACACTACATTTAGGCAAAGAATGTTGCAGGCATATCCCTGTATCAGGCAGCATCCAGGCATCAGAGGAAAACACTTGATGGACAGCTTTTGGTTGTTGCAGTGATGGGTCTGGGCTGTGTCTGAAAGCTCTGACAGGCTGACAGGATTTTTCTCCTCAAGCTGTCAAAGACACTCTTAAGATGTGCTTGGTTGCTTGATCTTGCCAAGACCTCCAAAAGTGATACTACAACACATCCAGCCAAACTGAACCCACCAAAGCCTTTCTTTGAGAATAATTACAAATATATTGTGTGCTTGACATTAGATAATACTTTGATGCTATAGGGGTAAAGCAAGATTAAGATTCATCTGCAACTGACAAGGAAATTAGGCCATGAATAAGGAACAGAGGCGCTAAGTTTGACATTTCCTCTTTTGTTTTCATTTTCACCTTTGCATGCCACAATATGTAGCATGTATATAGTATGTATATTAAATTATGATGTCTTTTGCAATCTGAATTTACAATTTTATCACTGTTTATGGGGACACTTGATGTGACTGTTGTTTTTCTAATTGTATTGTTTTTAATTACTGACATTTGTTTTATTCAGGTGTGCTTGCTTGGTTGTCTTTGTGTTTCTTGCTTCTTCTTCAAATTGCTGTTTGCTCATTTTAGAAAACAACAAAGACAGTTGCTTCCTGAAGTACAGCAGACAGTCAGTATTTCAGAATCAATACAAAACCAGCCTGTTTGTTGAGATGACTCATAACTTTAATGGAAGCCTGTGTTATATGCCTCCTCTGATGTCAGCAGTATGTCTGTTTTTGCAAATGTGGTATATATTATTTTGGAATGAAATCCTTGAATTTCTCATTTAAAACCAAAAAGGAAAAGCAGGTTTGTTGGCAGTGGACGTGCCATCCAGAGGATTAGGTTATGTTTCAGGTATGATGCACGTTACGTAGGATCAGTCTATATTTAGCCCACTTTGTGAAGATATACGACCCTGCAGACTGCGTTCCTGTGTATTGACTCATGGAGACTGTACTGTCACCAGCCTCTCTGATGCTTTATGTTTACTGTCATCACTAACTATGGAGGTAAACAGTGCCCTGTGATGCGTGGTAACCATCTAAACAGAACTTTGAGAGACTGACATGTCGGCCTATTGTCAAACCGCAGTTTAAGCTGAGCTCCAACCTTCTTCTTCATGCTGCCCATCAACAAGGACCATAGTGTTTGTTATAATGTCTCACTCTCAAGTGTCTCTTTCAGCAGGAGATTTACTGTATAGATGAGAACGCACTCTGCTCTGCAACACCATACACACTTCTTGTCTCGTGCCATTTACACTTGCAGACACACAATTAATAATAGTGGAAGTCTCTGTACATCCACAGACAGAAAGTGTCTTGGCTCTCATATCACAAGCTGTCATAACATTGTATTTCAGTGTTGTGGCTTGAATCAGCTGTGATGAGTTCAAAGATGCTGTAAATTAAAGTCGCATGTCGATCTTGACTGGTACAAATGTAGAGCTTGTTAACAATCACTGCTTTTCTTCTGACTCATTAATCATAGCTGGGAATAGAATGTCAAGCCCTGCGACACACCTGTCTCAATAGCAGATTAGCTATGGGTTCAGGTTGCTTAGTTAGACAGCAGCATGGGCTGCAGATGCAGAAGATTGAAGCTCAGTGGAAAGTAATCAATTTACTTCAGAGTTAAGTCACCATTCAAAGCTTCGTTTGAAAACAACATTTTTGTCCAACTTGTTTGTTTCCCCGTCAAAGTTCACACTCAATTTATTTCTCATTTTTCTCACACGCTCTGGGCCTGCCTGTAAAAAACAATAAAGACTTTGTGGCTTTTAATAGACCCAAAGCATGATATTCAGAAACCTCAGAACCTTGTGGTATTCTGAATGAGCCTTGGATGACAAACTACACTTTGGAAAATTGCAGACTGTTGAAAAAAAAAGACATCAGTTTGCGTGAGCATGCAGGAAGTCGCTCCATCATCTCCCAGATGCAACATGTCAACAAGTGAGGGCACTAATTGATTTAAGATTGCCTTATTGTGCTCTGATTAAAGAGCGGTCCTGTTCAGTTCCTTTTGATTTTGACTTTATTTATTTGGTTTTGGCGTGGACACAGCTGTGCTCAATGTGTCGATGGTTTGGTGCCTTCTGTGAACGTCTGGTGTGCTCGCGTGAGTTTATTTTCCTTCCGACATGTCCTTTTCATTTCATGGCGAGATCTGAGAGGTGACTGCACAGCGGGGAGCCATTGACCACAGCATGTCACAGAGAGGTCCAACATGTAACAGAGAGGAGGTGGAGGACAAGGCACATGGAAAAGGGAAGGGGAGAGACAAGCTACAATTTAACAAATTCACATATAGCTATCAACTCTACATTAACAAGCGCCTCTTGATTTGTTGTAAGAAACACACACGTGTTGTGCTTCATACATGTTTTTTCACAAAGCAAAGACACAGAGACATTTTAAAACCAGATCATAGGTGCATATATTCACCAACAACATGAAGATAATCCACATCATTACATGTCACATTTTAGCACAAGTTCGATCTCCTCTGGGCTTCGTAACTGGAATCAGCAGATAGATACAGAAGTGTGTGAACATGGAAAAATATGTTTACACAGTATATCAAAGGATGGGTTCACATTTTTTAAAAGTCTGTCCACAAAATCTACTAGATAAAAAAAATAATTGAACATTAATTTGAAGTTAATATTAAGCTTCCGGTTATTTAAGCTTGAGTAATGAAATGAATATATTCCATTAGAGTACAACAATTCCTCCTTTTATTGCTACTCCTTCAGCTGCGACTTAATAGGGAAACACTGTCCAGGGAAATGAGAAAAAGGTCTGATAAATGTCTGATTGCTTTTTTTAATCCAAAGTTGCCTGTTTGTGTTACTATTTTCTCTGTCAAGCTCCATAAGAATACCCTGTCTAGGAAAACATAAAGATGAAATCTCATTCATAGCATTGTAACTTTGGATGATACCTACAAATTAAGAAGCCTTATATTAGTTTAAAGTGAACATAAGAATGCATTTTTGCACAGAACTGTGCTGTGGACCTGACAGTTACAGTCACCATTAATCATTTCAGTGAACATACAGTATAGACATGTGAGTATTTTTATGCCTCTGTGCTGCTGACAGCCAAGGCTGGAGGCATTATGTTTTCAGGTTGTCCATCCGTCCGTCCTTTCCTCATGTGTGCCATATATCAGGAACACCTGGACTGAATTTCATTTCATCTGGCACAAACTCAAGTATGAACTGTGGTCAAAGGTCACTGTGACCTCACAAAACCCATTTTCAGCAATAACCGAAGAATTCAGACGTGAATTATGACAAAATTTCACATGATTGTCTTATTGGATGATATGACAAGTAAGGACATTTTTTGTCCAAAAAGTCAAAGGTTAACAACACTGGGACATTGTAATCCATCCATCCTTTAGCTATACCCCCTTTATCCTGTCAGTAGTTGCAGGCGGTTAAAGTTTATGCCAGCTGACAGTGGGTGAGATGAACAGATCACCAATGCATCGCAGGGCTTAAAAAAACAGGCAACCATGCATACTGACGATCATGGCCAATTTAGAATCAGTACTTAACTTACTGTGCACATCTTTGGACTGTGGGGGAAGAAACCGTAAACTCTACACAGAAAGAACAAGTCAACCAGCAGGTTCAAGCCCAGAACCTTCTTGCTGTGAGGTGACAGTGCTAACCACTGCACCACTGTGTCTACATGTTCTGTAAAAACAGTTTTCTGATCATTTTTCAACACCATAACTCAGGAACAGAAGAATAGATTGTGACTGTATTTCTCATTTGGTCTGATACTGATTTGGTGGGTGCCCCCTCTGAAACTGTGGTGATTGTACAGATTTTCTGTGCTGCTGGGTTGAAGATGTGTGTGAAAAATCCACATCTACATTTGAAGTGTTGTCCACTGCCATTGATACAACTTTGTATTCTTTCAGGACACTGACCGAACAGTTAAACATAAACAAGGACTTTGATACTTCAGTATCTTTACTGAATGTATAATCAGAGTCTGAACATACATGGATGTAAACTGAAACTTGACTTTTTGGCAGAGGCAGACAACTGAGAAGTACTAATTCTAGCAATAAAATGTCAGAGTTTTATGGATTGCAACATGTCTCTCAGCTCTATAATATACCACAATGTTTCCCCAAATTAATGAGTTTCTCACCTTTTGGCACACTGTGATGTTCCTACTTGTGGTTTCCTTCACTTTCCCCTGCCTCATGATCAGAGTTTCTAGACAAGTTCATGCAACTTGTTTCATGAATCTTTGACTGTAACCTGTGTCAGAATAACCGATTAAGGTTGCATACCCCTGCACACATGTATACAGCTATGTTTTTGACAATAAAATCACTTATGTTAAAGGTATTCAAAGTTGGATTCAAAATGCAGATGCAGCAATTCACTTGTTTTTCCTTGCAAGCACCCCCACCCTCACCCCTTTCCCTGTATCTCTCTACATTCCCTTTGTCTCGTCACCTCCGTTGCCTCTCACAGCCTTTCAACCCCCCCTTCGATGTGTGAAGCACATCCTCACTGTGTCTAAACAAAATTTTACACAAGTTTACACAAGCACAACCAAACAAAACAGAGGAGCCCTGGTTGAAACTTGCAAAATGGCCCCATAGCCTGTGTTTATCTAGAAATTTTGGCAGAGATCAATTGGACTTGGAGATTGCTGCATTTCTTCTTTCTCTCTTTCTCCATCTCTCTCTCCCCCTCCAGCCTGAAAATGAAATGCATAAGTCACGTTGATGACATCCGTTAAACCATGAGATCTGCCTGAAATAGTGTTAGGAAGTGCAATAAAAACAAAGCCCAGAGTTCAGCGAGGACACCCGGACTTCTGTGGTAGTAATACACCACTATATTTACACATGGACTAGAAGTTTATGACTGTATGGGTCCAGGACAGAATGAAGCGGCGTTCAGGCTGATTAGACTGTCATTCAAGCACCATCCATACATTCAGTGAAAATGTAGTACAGCTGATGTAGTAGGGCACTTGGAATAGATTTGTGGACAGTACTGCTGTTACCAGAAACTGATCTCATGCCTGCAAACTCTAATTTGCTATTTCACAGCTGTTGGTGAGGTTTAAGTCTCAGCTAGGTGCATTATTTGTGTAAGTGACAGTGATTGAAGTTCTTAAATCCCGAAAATGACTGCAACTTTTGAACTAAACGAGTTGGTGCTCCTTCTCCCATGCAGGGCAGACTCACTTTAAGTAGACTTGACCCCTGACTGCTTGTAGACTTTATTGCAGTTAGGTTAGTGGGTTTAGTAAACAAAAAAATAAAAAAAAATCACACAGCAGCCTATAAATTACTGTAGTTTCTTGTCTAGAGGCAGGACTTGAAGCTCTGCACATTCCCATTCAAAGTGTGGATCAAGAGTAAGAGTTACTTAATTCTTGAAATGGTTTACAGAGACAGACCACAACACATGTAACATGCCTGTCTCCCAAAAATTTAGTGTGATATTTGTCTAAACTTAATTACATAGTTTTTGTGCATAAAACTAAGCGAGCCATGACTGAAAACTGAAAGCAAACGAGTGAAACCAGAACTTAAGTCTCATGGTCTCCTGGGTGAAAGTTCTGGTGCTGACTTAAGCCTCCATCCTCCCCTCCTACCTCTCTACATGGACTTTGTGGCTCCTTCAGACTGGAAGCTTTTCAGTGAGAAAATACGTTTCTTTCAAAATGAAATTATGTCCCTTTCAAAATGTACATGAGAATGCAGTTTAGGTGTATATATGGGTGGATTTTGGGGAGACAGCTGCATGTTAAGATATAGTGGATTCAGCAGCTGGCAACTGTTTGACAGAAGCTATAACAGCCATTTACAGTAACTCCCACCAACACAGATGTATTGTCTATAGTGTTACAGCAGATTCTGTTCATCTCTGCACTATGCACAGCCACTTTCTTTCTATTCTCTGTTTTTATGGCCTCCTTTTAAATGAACATAGTCTAGGGCTCTGTAACTGGAGGAGCGTCAGGGCTGGCGCCTGTTTTGTTCCTGTTTTTTTAAGATCCCCTTGGAGCTGATCTCCTTTCTCCTGAACTCAGTATAGGGGGCTGCTTCAGTAAATAGTAAAGAGAAGGAGAAAATATGGGTATAGGAAGAACAAAATAACCTTTTTAAAACTATTTTTGTGGCCAGGAGATAGGTTAATTGTAGTTGTAGTAGGCTCTGTGTTTTACAATGAAAACTGAGCGCGCTATCTGTAGAAGGAGCAGCATGAGCAAAGCAGCCGCTCTGATGCTTCATCTGTGTTTACACATGAGGTGTTGAGGCACATCATTGATAGTATAGTTACACACATAAAACACAGGAAAATAGGCATGAAGTGTAAAACTATGCTCTCAGTTGTGTTTACAGGGGTGTAGTGTGAGCAAACATGAGCTGTTTTGCTGCCCATGTAGACAGCTGGATTGACCTCTGTGAGATGGACGGTAAAAGACTAGTCTTTCCCTCTTCTTTTGTTCCCCTTCCACTTCTCCTGTCTCCCGCCAGGGCTAATGTGATAGTAAAGTATTCCCTCCTTCTCCACACACTGTTAACAAGATTCTTAAAGGCTCTGTTCACTCCTCAGGGGTTTAACAAGCCCACCATCACTTTCTAAAAGTAGAGAAATGAGTTTCCAGGTAGAGCCACAAGTAAAAACCCAAGTGTTAGTCTACTGGGGAAATGTAAGGAGCTTAGAGAGCCAGGACAGAAAGACACAGGGGTAAAGCTGGCATCATAGGCCATCCAATGAGTCAGGTCAGTCAAGGAGATGCAAGGTCATTAAAACACAGGGAAAACAGCAGGAACAACAGTCTTTCCTGAAAGTTGTCCACAGTCTTGCACTTGGTTGTAAATGTAAAAAATAACAGAAATTCTTGCATAACAAATGTGAAACGATCAAACCCTTTGTCACTTTTCACCCCCGCATAGCTGGCCAACCACATGATAAAGTGGGTGCGACATGGCATTACATTACACAATCATTGCAATATAGTCCAGCTTGTGGTGTATTGTGTTTGTTTCTGGCTGTTTGTGTGAGGCAATGACCAGCAAAACTGAAGGTAAACCAAGGACCATAATGAGTTTTTTTCCTGAAAGAGCAGCACTTTGGTGGCACTGTAGAAAAATGGAACTCTTTTCAAACCAGAATAGTGGCAAAACCTTAACTGATTTCTCAATGTTGAGCCTACCTGAGAGCATGCTGCAGATTCTCTGAGGCCTCCGTTGTGGAGACAGGAATCAGACTGTCAACAGTGAGCTTGGGTAAGATTCCGAGGTGGGTGTAGAGAAACACGAAACGTGGACGTCTCTGTCAAACCAGTGAGGGCTAAAGTGACAAAATCTGAGAGAGAAGAATCAAGAGACCTTTAAGCCTCTGAACCCAAAGCAGTTTCTGGGCATTTGTCACTCCCATCACATTTTTCTTCCTGTAGACTTTTTTTTTCTCTGCAATATAAAGTCCTGTGCCTTTATGAAAACAGCACAACCATGGCTAGAAGTAGAAACATCTTGAAAATGTTTTTTGTGCAGTGCAACAACTTACAATGCCATAAATCATGAAAAAAAAATGTAAGTTGAATTTATTTGATTATTAATTTTACAAAAATGTAAAAAAAAACAAACAAACAAACAAAAAACAAACTGGAATCAACATGTGCAACATTTTGTGTTCACAGGTGTTACCAATACTGGAAAAAAAGCTCCACCTACTATTGATATTTTACTACTGAAATGTTTTTTTCCTGTTTCTGTCCTTGTCTCCTATCTGCTCAGTGTAAACACAGCCTGCAGTTCAGCTGATAGTTCCTACATTTTTGTCCACTGTGACTGTTACAGTTTAGTCAGTCATGGCTTTTAGGTAGAATCGGGTTATTGGAAATGGTTTTTTGGCAATCTTTAAAAATGAAACATGTAGAATAAAGTGAGTTTGATGAAATACTACTTTTCAAGTAAAAATCTGACAATGCTTTCTGTTTTTACAGTTCTGTAGCTAATAAATAGTGTAATTTTAGTGTTTTAAAAAAAAAATAACCTGGCATTCAACTTGGATGGATGAAAATGCTTGTCTTCCGTTTCCTCATCTAGTGGTGTTTTTAAGTGAAGCAATATCTAAACTACCTAACAGCTGTTGTTCCTTTTTACTAGTAGCTCTTAGCATCTGTCTTTGAATGCTGTATGCTTCAATTAAAATGCTTGTTAGATTGATGAATTAATTGCACAGGTGTGTGGGGATGAGAGAGAGTCTGTCTTGCACTCAGTTTCAGTTTCAACACAACTACTTTGGTCATGTTGTAAAATCAAGTGCAGCACCATGAATGTGTTCCACCAGAGTCTCTCCAAAGTGTGCGCAGTTACCCTCACTGAATGATTAGCATCTTTCCGCTCTGTGATGACAGACCTTTCACCATGCCTTTGAGTTTGGCCATTTGGAAGTGTAGTAAACGCTTTTGCCTTCAGATGTGGTCGGATGACATGGTTCGCAAACAAGTTCCTTTCAAGCTCGCCCACTATTTCTGTAATTTACACAGACACTGTTTTTAGAAGCCTCAGAAGGTTTGGTGTGCTATGCTTCTTGTATTCACTAAGATAGCAGAGGAGGATTGCAATCTCTGACAAGAAGTCACTGTAGTCACTGAATAAATTTTTAAAAAGTTCTTTCTCTTCAGCCCTAGTTTTATTTTAAATAGCAAACTCACAGCCGCTTTAATGTGATTAATGCAAAGTAAATAGAACAACATGAGCTTCTTTGAAGTGGAAAACTTTACTTTTTTACTTCAGTATCTTCAAGACCCCCTTCGGTGAATCAAGTTTTTACCATGTCATTTGCCATATGGTGTTTTTTTTTTTTTGTACAATAGAAAACATGTCATGTGCAAAATCATCAGCAGTCAACACCATGGCTGAGCATTTCCACCTTAAAACTAACTAACGCACCGCTGACAGCCTCAAAAGCACAGATTCAGACCTCTGGGGCTGCATATGTAACAAACCTGAGGAATTAATCCTGTCAGATGGGAGTGGGTGTCTCTGTGTCATTATTCTTCAGAATCTGTTTTTGGTTCAAACAGGTATGGCTGATTTACTTTAATATTATAATTTGCCATTGTGTAGTGTAGAGTAGTGCTACAGTGTTTAAGCAGAGTTGTAGGTCAGCTGATGTGCTTGTGCAGTGCATGGGGATGGGTGGTTAAACAGAGAGGCAGGGACTACATCCACACATTATATAAGCAACAGTGCAGAGATCAAATAAAGGCAGGAGGGGATTATTTTCATAGAAAAAAATCCTAAATAAATAACTGATAAATGACATGAGTTTTTTGGGCTTTAATCAATGACTGAAGATGGTCTTTAAAGTCACATGTTGCGTTTGTTCTTGGTTGATGGTAATTGTTAGAGTAAAAGATTACAGGATTATGGGCTGCTCAGTTATAGTGAGGTTGTTTAGCATGATAGAAACCAAGTTGCAGCGATGTGTGTTTTTGTTTGACTGTTCTCTCTTGCTTGTCAACAGTATTTCTGTGTTTGTGTAACCTGACTGAACCATGTGCTAGGTCAGCCTCAGCACCTCAGACTAAACACAATGCATAGTCACTCTGGTCAGACATAGGCACACACACACACACACACACATACACAAACGTACAGGGGCGGCCCTTTTTGATCCCTGTTAAAGTCAGTCAAGGGTGTTACATGTTTCCAGTTCACTTCAGCCCCATCAAAATGCCCCATTGGAAATTTACAGGCCTTTCCGCTGCACAGTGGGGTCCTATAAACACACTTGTGCACTAGTATGTGCACATACCACACACACACACACACACACACACACACACACACGCACACACACGCACACACACGCGCACACACACACACACACACACACACACACACACACACACACGCACACACACACTGTAGAGAGTAGCATCGACAAAGCCCTGTTACCTCCTACTGCCAGGAGTTTGATTCAGTCACCTACTATGCCAGGATCAGCCCATTGGCCTGTTGGGACAACATGTCTTATTTGTGGTGTGCATGTATGTGTGTGTGTGTGTGTGTGTGTGTGTGTGTGTGTGTGTGTATGCGTGCATGTGTGTGTGTGCGCATGCGCACGTGCGTGCGTGTGTGCATGCGTGCAAATGTGTGTAGCCCTCACATTCCTGACTTTCATGTCATTCCTCTCATCAGACATTTCCCAGCACATAAACTCTCAGTGACACATGTTTATTTATGAAGCCTAATGGGCTGTTATTCCACCATGCTGCCATGGCTAGCTTTATCTCCCTCACTCTCCTTTATCTCTCTTTGTGTCCCTCCATCTAAACAGATGTGGACGAGTGTCTGGACAACAACGGTGGATGCCAGCAAGTGTGTGTCAACACTATGGGGAGCTACGAATGTCAGTGCACAGATGGCTTCTTCCTCAGTGACAACCAGCATACCTGCATCCACCGCTCTGATGGTAAGACTGTGACGCAGAAAGTGAAGATACTGTGAGACACTGAGCTGCTTCCTTTCTGAAATGTAACTTTAGTCTCATTTTCAAATGGATATCCTCTTGCTCTCATCGTTTTGCTTTGCTGTTGTCTGAATATGAGAAGTGTAAAAAGTAATTTCTTTTGTAAGGATCCCTGTGTGAGGCTTTCTGGATCACAGGGAGATGTGAGGGCACTGACATCATGCTCTGGCTTGGTCAGTCCCTCTACACCCACAGTGGCAACGACAAACACTGGGGGTGATATGTGACTTGTGACATGCATGTCTGGCATCCATTTCATGTCGATTAGATTTCTTGCAGTCTTTTGACCCTGCTACCCTGGCATCCCTGAACCATTATTTCTGTCACATTTAATTTATGGCCTCAATCTGCGGTGGCGAGGGGCACTGAAGGAGCGGTGATCCCGAGGTGAGCAGGGGTTGCTTTCTCCTTGCCTCCACTCTCACACACATTCTCTTAGCACAATACTCACATGCATGTCGCTGTGAATGGGGACAGTGTGGCAGTAAAGTGCAAAGACAGATGAGAGGACAGTCATCTGTCATCTCTTCAAAAAGGGGACAGTGGAGGAATGTGGTGAGGGGTGAAGACTGAGGGGGAGGAGAGAGAGTTCAAGTAAAGGAAGAGGCGGTGACAGAGTGACCTCCCCTTTATCCTGTCCCTCTTTACCCTGGGTGCTCACAGTGTTGGTGTGGTCTGTGAAGGCATGTTAGGAGCCAGTGTCAGGATGTTAGAGGATTCTCTGTGGAAACGTTCAGAGAGAGGAGTGAAAGAGATGCAGAAATAGATGTGTGTTTGCTCACTGGAAACCCCATAAACCAACATGTGAATACCTTTCTTTCCCCCTCTCTCTTTTCCTCTACTTCTAAACTATTTATGAACATTTTGGCATCGCTCACCTGAGGGGAAACAAATTCAGGTGACAGCCATTGATAGTTTTCTTACTTTGTATAGTTAATTACTGCTGTTTTACCACCTAACCAAACCACAAATTGCTATTTATATGGGAAAGAAAACAGGAATTTCCATGGATTAATTTTCCCTTTTTAAACCATAGAATGGAAACCATTAAATTCACTATTAAGACTAAAGTTTTTAAAATAAATAAACAATATCAAATACAATAAAATACTGACAAATCGCCTTCTTTCTAATTATTACCAAAGTCGTTTAGGTCTTCCTATTCGTCCATCCTCTCCTCCATGTCTGTTCTGTTTATTTTCAAGATGAGAGCAGTTACTATGTCAACATATGTAATTCCTACTCCTGTCAGAGGGATGTTCAAAGCAAACAAGCAGTGAAGATGCTTGTGGTATATTTCTGTTGCCCTGCTCTGGCTGCCTGTCCTGAGCCTTTAACCACCACCACACCTCCCTCCATCCCATCCAGAAATCCTCAATCAGACACTTGTCTCCTGTCCCTCTCCTGGACAGGAATAGCAGCAGTATCCCAGTGTCCCATAGGAATCTCCTTACACATTTTGTTTCCATCCTCCCTGTCATGGCCTACTCCTCTCCCATCTTTGTCCTTTTTCTTCTTCTACTACTAACTTCATCTACTAACCCTCAGGGTTTTTGTGTTTATTGCCCGCCAAAGGTGCCACCTTTAACCTAAGTGGCACCTTTACACTGACTCATGACTGGTGCAATATTATGCTGATACACACACTATATTCACATGCAGTAGGACGGAGCTCTTTTTTTTACTGTTTATTCTTGAGTATACAGTGTGCCTATTCCGAAGACTTGAGTAGCATCATTCCCTTCTTTCATCTGTCTATTTATATTCAACAAGATTCTCTCTTGCTTGATGTTGCATTCCTGGAGCTGTGATTCCCCTTATTCTACATATGCAGCTTTTATTTTTCAGCTAAATTACAGATACAGTTCTTTTCCACTTTTTGTTTGATAGTAGCAATTTCAGATCCACTACAATTATTTGATAGCTATCACATTTTACAGTAAGATAAAAGTGGCTAAAATGTCTAGTAGTATCACCGAAAAGGTATTTTTCTTCTAAGTTTCTCAGATGGTTCCATGAAAATACTTGAATTATCATCATGTACTTGTTAGCATCAGCTTGAAAGCAAAAACACAAAAAATAAAAAAAATCTTCAGTGATTTCATAACCCCTCAGATAAACTGGTGACTCTTAAGTCAGTCTACATTCAGTGTCTACAGGTATGTGAGAACATGCATGACATCAGTTTCATCATCTCTGTGCTGACCCCTCTGCAGATGTCAGCATGCATCCAAAATTTGTGTTAAGTAGATACTACTCTACAAGGGCAGTAGTGCGCAAGCTGGGAAGACTAGAAAAGTAGCATTTTACCAACAACTATGCATCTGTGGTGTCTGCAGCTGTTTGTGTATGAATAAAATATCTCACTGTATCTAAAATACCTGAAATTAACTTCACCTTGATCAGCTATAACTTTAAATACTGTATCCAAGTTTAGTCAGTAGAATTTAGGGTATAGTTTCACTACTTGTTTTACTGAGTTGTGAACTAGCAGCTGTCTGGTACGCAGATTTAGACTAACATTAAACGTACAGCCCTATTTTCCTAACTATATCTTAAAAATATATTTAAATTCCCTGTGAGCACAGATTATATACACATGGTCACAACACCAGCCATCCTCAGCTGCTTGAGCTACTTAGCTGACTCAGAATGTATGTTATTATGAGTGTGTATGACACTGCGAGATGTGTTATTGTGTGTACTGCATACGTCTTCTATAGTAGGGTAAAGTGGCCCCACACATCTGTTCATGGTGCTTTTTGACCTCATCTGTTCATTTCCAACAACCTGTGGAGCTGAATTCAGTAGAGCTTTTAATTGGCTTGTATGTGATGATGTGTATCTGGGCAAGTGACAGCCAGCTGAGGAGGTTTAGCAGGATTAATAGACACGTTGTCAGTTGCTGATCTCACCTTGACATATGAAATTCACCATAGCTACAACGGGGTGGGGGGAGTTCTGGGCTTCAGATAGCTTCTTAAATTATGCTCTGGTAGAGACAAATTATTACACACAACTGTTTGGTGTGTGTGTATGCAAGTAGCTACATGTGTGTGAGAAGGAGAGACGGTTTGTGTTAGATTGTTGCTTTGTGTATGGTAAGTGTCAGCTCGCGGCTCATTTCTGTCTCCCTGACACTCGCCTGGGGATAATAAAGCCTAGCAACAATTGTTTGTTCCATTATGGTGTGTTTCCACTCTATTGTGCTTCACAGCTCTGTCTGAACCGCATCCAGCCGAGGACCAAAACCTTGGCCTGCAAGCTCCCAATTTTGAGTTGGGAAACAGTCCTCCCAGTAAATGCTCCTGATCTGTCATGATGTGGGAGAGCTATGACAACATGAGTCAGGTATGGCTCAAAAAGCCAACGGTGACATGGGTGTAGAATATACAGGCTTGTTTCCATTTTAGAGAAGTTTGGGGATTTCTGAAATGGAGGATCTAGCTTGTCAACGAAGGGTTTGAGTTACCTGCAGATCTTATTTAGGTGTCATTTAATCAAAACAGCTAGTGTGTCCTTCGGTGAAACCCGTGTTGCTCCCAGTTGCTCACTGTGTATTTGTGATCTGTAGCAGCAGTGCAGAGGTTGATTACGTGCAGTGTGGTATTCCATATTAAACTGATGCCTCTTAATTGACTGCCTGATTTATCAATTGTACCTTTTGGACAGTGTAGTCCCAGACAAAAC
This sequence comes from Dascyllus trimaculatus, assembly GCA_024666655.1. Lineage (NCBI taxonomy): Eukaryota > Metazoa > Chordata > Actinopteri > Pomacentridae > Dascyllus > Dascyllus trimaculatus. Next base: position 25,590,050 of record CM045465.1, read on the forward strand.
AGAGTGAAAACAATATCCTTGTAAATTCTTCTATGAGCTCAACACCAAAATTCCTGGCAAAGTTGGAGTTGGCCGTAGGATGGGAATTTTAAACACCATCTCATGCGAACGCCATGCCTGATGCTCCTGGAAAATGTTTGGTTGCAGCCATCTGTGTAAACCGTAGAATGCAATGATTAGATGATTCTTTGTATTGGACTGTGGACAAGAAAAATACACTGATAGAAAGAAATAAGCCAAATGCAGATGTTAGCTTGTAAGATACCTTTTTTGTTACAGTGTTACCTTGCAGTCTGAAAAGTTATTAGATGCCTGTTCAGCCCCGCACAGTCGCTGGGTGAGGAAGCAGTGGCTCAGGGTGATTTACGGGTGAATCGGCAGAGATCAAAATTTCCCACTGGCAGCTCCTAGAAGGCTTAGTAAAATGGGAAGGATCACAATTAACACAAGGACAAATGAGCAGCAAATTTTCACAATTGACAGACTAGTTTGAAAAACAGCTAGAATGACAAAAAGGAGATTTTAGTGTTGTTTAGGCAGACTGCAAACTCAAAGGAGAAGTTGTCTTTGCTTTTGATAAATTGTTTCATCACATTGTTATTGTAAATCCAAATGCAATTCAAGAAATTCTCACTACCAACTGGAGTCATTATTTGGAACTTCCTTTACAGTCTCAGTAAAATACAGTACAATTCAAAAATGGTTTATAACACACTATAATGTAGCTACAAGCAGGTGTGTTGCACTGTATTTGTCAAGTAGAATACCTATAAAGACATATGTTCTATTGTTACAACTATATTTTACCATTTACCATTTCAGTTTATTCAGCTGCCTCCACCTATTTAGGAGAAGTTCTTCTTGACAGCCACTGTACACTAATGAACACGCAGTCTTGCTCTGAGCCACAATATAATGTGTTATAAACCATAAAATCCCCATGCTTATGTGCTGCTTCTAAATGCTAAGTGAGTTATTATTCGAAATAATGACACACTCAAACATAATATGTATATACAGTGTGCCATGTGTTTAGAGAGAGGAAGGCAAAGAGAGCAGTGGATTATGGGAGCAAGAGATGGGGGAGGTGTGCATGTTTTAGGGTAGAAAAAGAGAAAAATAAACAGAGAGAGACAAACATGGTGGATTGGGCCAGTGATGTTTATTTGGAACTGTGCAGGGAGAGGAAGCAGACTGAGGCTAAGGCTGCTGCTACACTCACACACTCATGCACTCACCTATAGACACAGATGCATATACATTTTTCATGTACACAAACTCACACACACACACCCACATGCACGTCCTCTTCATGATGGAGGAATTCTCACTTTAAACAAACCAAAGCAGGAAGCTAGAGGTACAGGCAGCGTTTAAATGACAGGCCTGGGGCACGTGGGAACTCTAAGTACAGGGAGCTCTGTCTACCTGGCTGTTATATCATCAATTACAGAAATCATCAAAAGCTAGAAACACTTCACCTGTCACACACACACACACGCACACACACACTGACAGTGATACTGTACATGCATGTTAGTTGTACTTTAAAAGAAAAACAGAAATGTGTGTCAATAATATGTATAATTCTGACTTTAATGTGTAATATTTTAGGTTGTTATAGGGCCATATTAACACTGACTGATTATTTTTATTGATCTATTACCACACTTGTGATTTGTTCATGCAATCAAACTTTACATTTTTGTTATGTGCTTTCACTGTTTGCATCTTGTGCACTGAAGTGAAACTATCAAACATTACTGTAGCAGGGGAGTGTCTGGTGTGGGGATCTTGAGGAGGTTGATGTTGGGTTGCTCTGAGTATGGTGTGTGGCTTGGACCGTTTGGAGACTAAGAAGGCAGTACATGACATGTGAAACTGTGAGTTGCAGTCTGGAGCTTAGTTATGGAAGCGGGATGGCACAGAGACGACTGAAGTTGACTGGAGCCATGAAAGCAGGCAGAACAATCTGGCAAGGAGCTGAGTGATGTGGGGAGAAACAGGTGACCACGCCTAGGCATGGACACACACGAACAACCGCGCAGGGAAGTCAAACGAAAGACCAAAGGAAGTGGGATTACACAGTAGAAACATGAGGAACAGGGAAAAGCGTAGTAACACCATGGTACCAGGTCAAAATAAACATGCTGGTAGTTAAAACAGGTCAACCTAGTGCATAAAGACACAGGCGAAACGGACATGCAAAGTCATTATGCAACATTTAATCAGGCTTCGCATTGCAAAGATTCCATTGAAGTAGCTATGTCGATCTTCTCTATGATTTTTTGGTGACAATGTGCAGACATGGCATGCAGTAGATGAACTAGCTATAAAAGTTTGATCACACCAGATGTTTTGGCTTGTCGTAGGATAGGTGTAAGTGGTGACATTAAAAACAACTGCATACCATTTAGGTGAGCGAGCTTCAATCTCCCAGTATTGTGTGTCGTTGTCATGACTTACTGGAATACTTGATGGAGCTGAGCCATCCTGATGTTCCAAAATTAGTTTCCTGTGCTTTCCCTGCAATGACAAAAGGAAAATGTCTGCTCACTCAATTGACCTGGTTCTGTCCTTTAATGTTTGTCCCGTCACAAGTGCCTCAGCACTGAGGGAAATCATGAACTAGAGTGGCCTCTGTTTGTCCAGTGTATTACCTTTCCTCATCTCCAAAGGCCCTGGTCTGTGGAGGTGATGTTTGTGTGTGATTTTAGATGCGGCAAGTTGTTATGTTAGAGTCTGTTAAACCCTGCCAAGCATATGTCCTCATTCTGTTTTCATACTGAGGAGCTGAAAGTGTTTACCTCCATGCTGCTTGTGTTTGTGTGGCTGAAGCGTCCCGGTATAGACCCACAACACACATTCTTAAGCATACACAGTGTTTAATCAGAGTATGGTGGAGGTGCTGAAAGTGACTAATGCTTTCCTTTCCAAACACTCTTCCTTCATTTTATAAATACTTTGTTTAAATATTTTTCCAGCATGTGATTTTAACTTTAAAAGGTAGCTCTAGTAACTGAGAAAATTTTTCTCCTTCTCTCTTTATTAGAGGTAAATATGAATTATTTACATGAGAGCGGAAGGTGGAATCACATTTTTTCTCTGTTCTGGCCTCTGCTGTATTTTTAGTTCAGAGTTTGTCTTTGGGCAGTGGAAATGTTTAATACGAGGGCGTAGAGCTGACCTGGTGAGTAGCTGCTGCTCAGTAGCAAACACAGGAAACATGGGGAGTGGACTTTGTAGAAATTAAAACACACACGCATATGGACATGAAGTAAACCTTCTCCTGTCTCATCATTTCCCAGCCTTTTACAGGAAACTAACATCTGCTGCAGCCAGAACCATCCTAACACACACATACACATAGGCTTTGTAGTCATACTATTTCAGCTAACAAGGGCTGTGTGAATCAAACAGTTCCCCACACGTTTTTCCTCTCTTTAACATTAGCAGCTGGACTCTGTTAACATAACACACTGAACTCTGCTTCGCCTGCTCTCTGGCCTCCATGTAAACGCTGCTGCTATGACGCTGTTGCTTAGAAGACACGAGTACCCACACTGCCTGTGTATTTTAGGAATCATGTTAGTGGTTTGCAGGTTGTAGCTCATTAACTCCACATTAAGTATACTTGACATGACTGCTGACCATTTTCCAAAGAGCACCGTCAGCTTTTAGACATATTCCTGTCTCTAGGCAGCCTGAGGTTTCAGTTCGTTTTAGTACACTGTGAAAAGTAATTTGCAGGAACTTGAAGCTTGCTTCAGACAGATAATTCCTCACAGTAAACATTGAGTTGCTTTTCGTCTTTTGTTAAAGTAGGGCTATTTTGAAGTACTGAGATGTAATGCAGGTACCTCAAGACAGGGATCACAGTCTATTTATATATATTCAAGTGTGATTTCTAATATTGCATCCAGGAGCTACTCCCTGCTGCACTGTGCTTTTTGGTTAATGATGCTGAAATCCATACAACGCTAATAGTGTGATCATTTCATAATACCCACCACAGTGCCACGGAGAGCCACAGTATGCGCACAGTGTTTGTCATACGCATGAGGCTGGACAGTACGTCTAGTGGCCAAATGCATAATAATGCGCTAATAAGAAAAGACTAATTCTCAATTTGTTATGTAACAAATGGTTTATTGCAGTTTTTTAACTGTGACTGTGTGGCAGCTTACCTAAAAAGCACACAGTGTGACCTGCTGCTAGATTGCAATTTATCCTGTCCTGTCTCTTCTAATTTAGCACTGTAAATAAATAATGAAGATTCTGCTGTTCAGAACTGTGTGCAGCTTTCTGTCTTTGGAGATGCTCCTATGGATTCTGTTCTGTTCTGATGCTGTAGGTATTAAATACACTCAGGGAAACACTCCTTTAAACAGGTGGAAACAACAAACTAAACTTCAGCTCTGAATCACAGCAGTAAGACTAAATACAGACTGCCATTAGACTGATGGGCTAATAACAATATTGCAGTTAAATGCTCATGAACAATGCCCCATTTCCTCGAACTGTCAAAATGAAATTATTGGATTAAACCTTTCAGCCTTAAAAAAAGGCTTCAAAGATATTGTAATCTTCAACTCTTTAAAACTCAAAACCTGCTGGTCCATTTGAAAGGTATGTTATCTTCAAAAATTACACCATTTATCAGAGCGAGAAACTGATTCTTCAAATCTCCAACAGTCCAATAACTGAACATGTGTGACATGCAGTTCTGTTAGAAAAATTAAGCTAATAAAGCGTTAAAAAACAAAAGATTCTATGCTTATGGGCACACCTGAGAAGCCATTCGTGACTTATACACAGAAAAATTATTCACAGAAGACAAGTATGGAAACAAATCAATGAAACTGAGAGCAAAATACAACATATGTGAGCAATAAAATAAATGCAGCATGGCTCAAAAATAGTGCATTTTTTAATGCTCTTTTTTTGTTGTAATACCAACACAATTTTGAAGGTGATTTCTTCTACCAGCATGACTTGCACATTACTTTGCACGCTCTTTTGCACATTAGTTTCCTTATCTTTCTTCAATGTAACGAGTGAGCTCCTGGATACCTTGACTTTCCCCACGGGGATGAATAAAGAGCTATCTTTATTCATATCCGTGGGGAAAGTCAAGGTATCCAGGAGAAATATCTTTCTAGAGCTGACGTGCAGAGCAGTGTAAAAAATACATAGTTTATAGAGACTGTCAAAATGTAATCAGAAAAGTGTCCATTGTATGTAGATTCACCATTTTTTCCAAGTATTTTGCAGTTTTGTTATTCTTTTATTTATTTATCTATACAATACGAATATTCAACATTTGTTTTTTTGTTTTATTATGACTTATGGCGTTATGATTTAGTATAGTTGAGAAAAGACATTTTCTGTTCTCTTTATTCTATAGATGTGCTGCACTTCACATTACAGTGAAAAATGAGCCCACAGTGAGGAAAAATGTGACAGGAGCAAAAAACGCCCAGAAACCACCTGAGGTTCAGAGGGTTAAAGTTGCTGCTAACAAAATACAGAACTGTTCGGTGGCATCTGTGTCACAGTGGTAGTTGGACTTTCCCTAAATTAAGACATTTCTCATACACCGTGCTGCTTCTTGTCACAAAGAGGCTTGCTGTTTGTCACCGCTTTCCGTTATTGCTCTGACTGGGCTCTTTTTCTTTTTGGATTTATTAAAGTGGAAGTTAAAAGAAGTGTTTTATTCCAGGTTTCACAACCGCTTACCACTTAGCTTTAAATGTGTGGTAGAGGACCAGGGTCTGATGCCTGTTTAGTACTTTGATTCAGCTGTTTTCCCTACAAATGTTGCCTATTGGTACACAGTGTATAAAACAGCTTCAAAGCGGATGGCTTCCTTGTTTGGTGTTGTTTGTCATAGTAACAGAAGTAATAAAAACTGATATCAAAATCTACAGTCCTGGCACTGTAGTATGTGTTACCATGATATGTGTTAGGTTAGAGCTAGATGCAGAAAGAGAAAGCACAACAATGAGGGTGTGTGTGTGTGTGTGTGTGTGTGTGTGTGTGTGTGTGTGTGTGTGTGTGTGTGTGTGTGTGTGTGTGTGTGTGTGTGTGTGTGTGTGTATGTGTGCTTGTTTCCCCTAGTGTTTGACGAAGAGATTGGGGAGGGTTATTAGAAAGGCACAGTCCCTATTTAAAGGACTTCAATGCAGGCAGTTGAAGAAAAGCTCTCATTGAAATTCATGGCTTAGCACCTATAGCACTGTGGTTTGGGCAGACCAGTGAGAGAGACACACAGCCAGCGTCTGACAGATTTCAATTAAAATGGCATTTACAAGAGATGGATGGAAAAGTGGAGGGAGGGGGAGGACGACAGTTGAGGAGGGATTTTTTTTCTGTCTGGTGAGCTCTTTGCTCCAGCACTCATGAGGAATACTTTGTCTCACTTCATTTATTTCAGTCTGAAATTTAAGACTATTCTATTTCTCTTAACTAATGACCAAATTACCTTAGTTGGACTTAGTTACCTTGATTTTCCAGGTCGATGGAAACCTTAAACAAATACAAATTTGATAAAAAGCCTGATTTTAATGTCAGCCTCTCAATGGGAGCAAAATATTTTGGAAGAGGCAGAGACCAATTTCTCCACTAATAGAACGTAGGTACACTCTGCAGTGCACATGACAAACCACTGATGTAACAGCTGCTCCAGTCTGCAGTAGTGTTTTCTTTGAAGAGGAAGCTGTAACAGCAGTATAAATTGTTCCTGTTTGATATAGCAGTTGTGACTTTTTAAAGGGTTTATTTTAAAGTGGTCTTTTAAGTGGAGTTCTTTATGGGTGGCTTTGTGCCTACGGAACTGGTAACTCATACATGTGTGGGCACAGATAGGCATGCACATGGTCATTACCAGGAGTCCATATACAATGTATACACTCACACGCACAAACACACATGCCAGTCTGCTTTATTGTTCCTTTAGTGTTCTTCCTTCCCTCTGTTAGTTGCTGTTTTGTCTGGTTCTCATCAGAAGTCTCATCAGATTAGTTAGACTTCAGACTTCGTCATGTCTTCAGGATGGTCCATAAACTCAGCAAATTCTTATAGTGTGTTTTTTCTCCATAGTTGGGTAAAGTGACAGGAATAGTGTCAGTTTCATTAGGCAGTATATTCCCGAGAATGACACAAACTAAAAGCCTGTCATACCCTTACCCAGCCATAACCAGTCTAATCTGAGAACAGTTTAACACATCATAGCGTGTTCTAGGTTCAGAGACTGGTGCACGCGATTCAAATGTTGTCAACCCATTAAATAGCTGTTATCATTGCAGTATATCTAAATATAACAGTGAATGTAAATGCAGAGTTTTGTTCCTCTCTGTAGGTTCAAAGTCACTGCTCAGCTGCCATTAAATGTGGTGATAACGGCCTAATGAGGCTTCTGGACTGTGGCAGAGGTCTCCTACTAGCCCACATGTTTGGGAATAAACTGCAACAGTAATGAAATCTGAATGGACTGATAACATCCAAAAGAGGTGCACCAGTGTTAAATCCATGTCTGTTTGGTCTGGAGACTAGTCTGAAAAGTAAAACGATCTAGAGGTGTGGAGTCAGATTAAAGCGAGCTCACCGCTTCACCTAACCTCGTGTCTTCATTAGCCACTACTACCATATCTAGCCTGCATTTCCAACTGCTGGCAGTCAAGTTGCATTGTGGGTAATGTGGGTGCCAGATTTTGACCATAGACTATATTTGTCCATGACGTGTGCATTACTTTCTGCTAACCCTGTGGCTACACTGAACACATAACATATGCAAAATGTTGCCAGAGCATCTGCTGCGTCACTACAATCAGGGACAGTGGTTACACCAGGCATGAGAGCAGCATGGAAGTCAGTCTTGTATGAAATGGGTCAGGAAGTGTATTTTTTAAATGAAACTATCAGTATACAGGAAATTACTGCTTTGTATCAAATAGGGCTTCCACTTCTGAGTCTTGATGCCTACAGCTGCATTTATTATTTGCCATACATCCATTTGTTGAAAGTCTTTAAGTGTCATAGTGCTTACAGAAACTACAGACACAACAATTCCAAAATGAAAGCTCGCTGTCTTGTTTTGCCACGATCCTTATGCTGCAGGTGTAAACCCCCAAAAAGGAGACATTCCGTGGCACATGTGCCCCATGAATAATCTTGTTTATACCACACCCTTAGTGTAGTCCCGGTATAACAATCACATAATGAAATGCACTACATTTTATATCCATGCAAAAATGACCATTGTGTGATGACTACTGTCAATGATGATGCACAGTAATGATTAGAAAGAACTACATCTTAACTTATTGTTCACTGTTGAGTGTCCTTTATATGGGGGTAGTAAAAGATGGCCAAATGCGGACAAAGCTGTTGACTGGTTTTTGACTGTCTATGATAAATCCTGCTGTTATTTAATGCTAAATTGTTCAAGAACTGTTTTAACAAATAAGTGTGGCTAAAGTTACAAAGTCATTTGTCAGGTTAGTAAGTCAGCAAAGACGGACGGCACATTTGCTCTGTGAATGGTCCGTATGTGTTCACTGTAATCATGGTGTTACAATCCCATAATACAATGCAGCACATTTTACATAGATGCAAAAATGTAGTACTGTTGCACTACTGTCATTGTCAGTGATGACACAAAAAAAGGTTAGAAGTAACTAAAACCTAATTTACTGCTCACTATTGAGTGTTTTGCATATAGGTGTAGTAAATAAGCGAGCAAAAGCAGAGAAAGCTGATACTGGCTGGTCTTTTTTTAGCTGTCCGTGTTAATGCTATGTTAGAAGAATCATTGGAGTACTTTTAACAGTTTAGAAGTCATGTGTTCAGTTAGCAAATTACACATAAAATAACATTAATACTGAACTTATCATAGCTGTGTCAGATGCATGCGTTGAAAGTATTAGAATGGCAGTGCAGTACTGGAGCATTTATATGTAAATCAGCGTTAACGTTGCCAGGTTAAGGAGTTGTTAAGGGTAACAACTTCCTAGAACTTAACTCTTAATGTATTCTTTTTTAGTTGAGTCTTTCAGTTCATTGAGCTTTTGCAAGGCATTTAATTAACATTTCAGTGGCTAAAGACAACATGCAGGCTATTTTTAAATGTGTTTCATTATTATCATATAGTTACACACTATTTGTATAGGTGTTTCACATTACTGAAATTTTAAAGGTCCTCAAACATCACATTTGCTCCACAGTTGAATGAAGCTGTGAAATCTCTCTTTTTCCCTGGTGAGGAGATCAGGTTGTGAGACTGGCGTTCAGCATCACCTCATTCCTCATCAGCCTCAGAGGAAACTGGGAGGAGACCAACTGTGAGGCTCTAAATTATCCCACTCTGTCTCCATCTCTCTCCCTCTTTCTGTCTACCTTTCTTTTCCACATTCCTCTCCTCTTTCTTCAGTTCTGCTCTGTACGTCCGTCTGTCTTTAGCTTCATTCCTCCCTTTTTCTGTCTCCCATTATACTCTGCCAGCCAGACTTTTGGGGCTTTGGGGTGTAATGCTGCAAGAGTCAGGTTGTAATAACAAGGCTGTGATATGCTTGGACTTCAACTGGAGTCAGAGCTCCTGAGAGAGCGAGAGAGATGTGTGGAGAGCTAGATAAAGAAAGGCAAGGAGAGTGAAAGAGAAAGACAGACAGAGGATAATAAAAGAGACAGAGGAGAGACTGTGTGAGAGGCAGACTCTATCCTGAGGGCTCTTACTGGGCCATGAAGACGTGTCTCAGTGTTTTATCTGGACCTGCTGGGGCTTCCAGTGAGGAGCTTCAGTAGCTGTAAACCTGCTGACCTCCCCAGTCTAAACAAAGCTGCACAGTGAGCTGGAGAGAAAAAACGACAACCTCCTCTCTACCTTTTCAGTGCTAAACGAAGAGGTGTAGTCAAAAGCGGCATAGACACAACCACCATAAACGAGACCTTTTTCACAGCAGCAAAGCAGGGAAAGCACAGGTGTACTTGATAACATTAAAGATGCTTGTAGTCCCTTTAGCTGGACCAGCTCCACGTTAGCAGTTACACCTGTGCTTTTTCTGCTGTGATGAGCCAACATATCTGCAGTGAAAGAGGCCTTCTGGTTATTGCTCAGGCTGTTTTCACCACATCATTGTTACATGCTTTCAGTTTGAATTCTCTCGATGGCCGGTGCTCAGATCAAATATTCTGCATTTTCCCATTTATCAGTGTTGTTCTTTTTTTTTAGTGATTCTAGATCAAATAAATGACTATAAAATGTGCCACAAAGTCAACTATTGTTTGTTCTTTACACTGATTTCACTCATGAACATCATTTTACTTTTCATAAGCTGTGCTACCTAGTGAAAACAGCAGCCTTCTGTGGATTTACAGGGAGTTTTCTAAAGCCTGAAAAAAATATCCTAACGATCATTATCAGGGTTTGAAGTGTGAAAAGACAGAAAGACTGTGTAACAAACTAGGGTTGTGGATTTTAAAAGACATGGGTATTTACATACAGGGTGGGTACGAAGATGCTATCAGGTTGTATGATGGAATCTGACCCTTTCATGTGTTTCTTGCTGGTCCCCTAACTTTATAGAAGTGTGAAACTGTTTTGCTGGAGTAGCCCTTAAAAACATGCTTGCCACTTCACTGTCTGTGTGGTTGCGTCGCTCAGTTCTGTCATAGCGAGATGCAATGATGTCCTCAGACCTCAGCAAAAAAGTACATTTTCTTTGCACACCTTGATGTACTACTGTGGCTAGCAGCAGTGCTTGCATGAAAACACTCCTGTTATCTTGTAATTTGTAGATGCACAGGAACTGGTTGAATTAGTAGTGTGTGTTACTACAGATTGGTTTTATAATTGCCTCACTTTCAGTGACTGTGTATGTGGTTCCTGCCTACCTCTGTCTACGTATCAGCAGGTCAGTTCAGATGCTGAGCTAAACGGAGCTGGACATCATCTGGCTGAATATGTATCCAGGGACACATGTGGGTTATTCAAGCCGTACAAGTGAACGTGTCAGTGAGCTGTAGGCTTTGCCTCTCGGCCTCACTGCCTCCTCACATCGGACACACTGCGAGGCAATGGTTCGTGCCCGCAGCTCTGTTTGCTGTTTTAGGCTCGATTGTGCTGAGTGCCGGGCCTGTGTCCGCCTTCTCCCTCCGCCTCAGTTTATTTGACTTCTCCCAGGTTTAAATTGATTGTAGAAACACTGCTTTCTTATGAGTTTAGTTTTCAAACAGGGCCAGTGCATGCTTTGGCAACTGTTCAAAGTTTTTTTTACCCCCTGGCTTCATTGCTCTGCTAATTTTATGGGTTGTACAGGGTCCAAATTTGACTATACATCAGTACCTGCCTACATTTAACATAGGCTGAAATATATTGTTGGAATTATATTATGTTGCGAGTATGGGGTGGATTTGGTTTTATCTTTTGTTAATTATGTAAATGCACAATTTCCTTTAAAGATGTGGTTCCTTTGATTTCGGACTTTGATGGAATGGTCTTGTTTGGGGTGGACAGCTAGAATGGCAGTGTTTAAGAAAGAACGTTTTGTTTGTGAAAGGGGCTCTCTAGGGGGAATAGTGCCATAATGAAGTACTTGAAGCGCTCTTAGGCCCCGTAAAGGGACATTATTCGCCATGGGGACCAAGGAAGGGGTGTGTCTAGATGCTACAGTTCCACACTAATGCAAGTCCTAAGGACTTAGAAGACTCCTTATTGACAGTCCAGTTAATCACTTCTAATATTGCATCATTTCATTCTAGAAATAGCAATGCATTATTGGACTCAAATTACACTGTTTTATTTTAATGAACTCTCGCATTCATATATATATATATATTATATATTTTTTGCGTCTATGTGGATTCCATGTCATTGTATGCATTTCCTCCTGGTGTAAATCCATGCAACATGATCAAGTGCACTTCCTTTACAGCCACTATCATTATCTAGAAAGTATTCAGAGTATGCACATCTCTACCAAAGCTGCAAAGTCCTCCAAATCTATTATTTTAGAAACATAAAATATTTTCAAGTGTTAAATCTTGTGACAGTATGTTGATGTCAGAAATTGGGAGATGAAATTGGACTTCACACTTTGGGAATTAAGTTCTGAAAGTTTCACTGTACGGACCTGTGGCACAGGTTTTTATGTTCTTGAGAGGTCCATGTTGGATTACATGTGTTATTTAGCCTCTACAGTTGTTGTGGTTCCAGTCTTTATAAGTTGCTGTGTGATACAGAGCAAAAGTGACACGTTTTTGTTTCATCATTGTATGAAAGACTATTGTCTTGTTCATCTTTGTAATTCACAGCGTTGCAATCTCCAACACTATTTGAAACTTGAAGGAGAAAAAAACAGCAACCTAAGCTGACTAGTTGCCGTTTTGTTGTCGCCACATAGTTTGTCTGTCAACGCTGTAACCCAGACATATGGTTATATTTTTAAGGAAGAGCACATGGTGGCTGTGTGATATCCCTTAGCTATGCTGTAACCCTTTAACACAGAAAAATGAGTGGGTCTTTATTGGGTGTTAAGACCAAAATCAGCCTTATGTGAAAACAACTAAGGATTCTGTGATGGTGGGAGTGTGTCGCTTCAAGTACCGCTAAGACATGGAATACAAATCAAGCCAAGTTTGATTAATAAATCAATAAGTTAATAATTAATAGGTTACAGTTAACATATGTTTCTTCTGACTAGAAATGACATGAACAAGTGACAAAAGACAGTAAGACTTTATGTTAAAGTTGTTAACAGTACATTTTAATTACTTCTATATTTTTTTAATATTTTTACTGAAGTGTCATGTTCAATTAATCATACCCTCTGGACGTATCACACATTTTTGGAAAAAAAAATCAGCTTCCATACAATTTCAGATGGTTCTTGTAATTCCTAAAATGTTCTAGTGTATTCTTATACTATTCTAACACTGTAAACTGAGAACAGCTGATGCTGTAATTCTGTACTCAGTTACTAGTTAATTGCAGTTCATGGTTGAAACCAAAGAGCTCAGTGAGGTTGTTATTAGGGTTCATCACTGAGAGAGAGCTGCACGTTGTGGCTGCTCACAAAATGAGGAAAAGCTATAAAGCAATATCTAACTGTTTTCAAGTGCCAGGGGCCGCAGTGCAAAACATCATCAAAAAGTACAAGGAGTTCCACTTCATGGAAAACGGTGTGGTAGGAAGCAAAAGCCCAGCGCTGGCAAGAATGGTAGTGTGAGAGGCCAAGAACAATTCAAAGATCACACCAAAACCATCCTGATGAATCTGAGCAATTCTGGTACCAACATCTCAAACAGACATTCCTACAGGCACTGCACTAGGCTGGTCTCCATGGATGCCAACCAAGGAGGACAGACTCACAGTAGCTCAGCTTTTCAAAAGCTCACCTGGAGATAAGAAAAGCTTTTAGTCATCAGTTCTTCAGTCTGATTAGGTACAAATATAGCTGTTTGGACGGGGAGATTTGGCAAAAGAAAAGGGAAGCATGGTGATGAAAATATAATGCTTTGCCACTTTGGAAAATTATAGTGACTTTTTTTGCAAAGTAAAAAGTAAACATTAGTAGTAGCAGTAAAAATGATACTAAATAACAGCAATGAGATCTACCTGGACTGTGTGCTTGTCTGTAAATGATTAACCAAAGCAGCACCTTGTGGATGATGTTCACTGTTGTTCAGCTTTTTGCCGTATGACCCAGTAGTGATTTGCTGGACACCTCTGAGTTTTTTCACATATAGCTGACATCTGTCCAAACTTAAGAGCAAACATCAGAAGGCCTTTATAATTGGCCATATGTTAACTTGTTCTTCTTTTGCCCTTTTCCTAACTGACTGAGATACATTCTTTAACAGGAAAATGGCTATTTATGATCAGGCCACTCCGCAGTGACATAAATCCATTTCAAAAAAGTTAATCCAGCTTATTGGTACACTTGAAGCCACGAAAGAACTGTCTTAGATGTCAATACAAAAGAGACCATAATATCCTAACCCTCCAGTTTTGATTCTTTTTCTGAGCGTAGCTAACTTTCACTGACATTCCCAAGTTCTTAGCATAAGTGCTTTTACCACTTATCTTTCATGGAGGACCTGTCACACAAGTTGATGGGAAACCTTGGCAAAGACTGGAAGATGAAGGGCTGAGAAACAAAATTATGAAGCCATAGTAACAGGTGTCCTTTTAAGGGAGTACATGTTGTTGTGGTGGAAGTCCATTTGTCTGTCCTTGAGGAGACAGCTCCCCTCTGTCCTTGTTTATTGCCTAATACTCCCATTTCAGAAGAATAAAGACTCTGCTGAAAAGTCACAATGAAACATGCTGATCCAGGCCAGTCACATGAGAAATGGACTGAGAGGTATGAGGAACAACCAGCTACCAAAATCTATCTTGGGAGAAAAAGTGCAGCTTACAATGTAAGTGTGAAAGAAAGCTCAAGGATAACATGGAAAAAATTTGATTCCGAAAGTTTCATTAGATTGGAGTGTAATAAAAATACATTCGATACTCATCTTTCGTGAGTGAAGACATTTGATTGTGGCATGATGAGAAGACATCCACACACTCCCTAACTAACTTTCCCAGTTCTTCCCAGAGCTCAGTGATATCTTTGGCTGGCTTCATCCTCCCTACTCGCCTCTCTGGAGAGCACTGGCCCTCCGTCCTCCACCGTTTTGCTTCCTCCCCCAGCTCTTCTCTCTGCTGATCAAGATTTAAACACTGGTCTATTTCACATATTATTGCCACAGCATGCTCTGTAAATCACCAGGAATAGACTGAGACCACATCAGACAGGCCCGTGTGAAGGAATGAAAGGATGGAGGAAACAGAAGAAGAGTGGTAGAGCAGTAGAATTAGGAGCCATGCCAGTGCTGACAAGGAGATGCCTCAGATCAGTGGCAGCCGAGAGCAGCACAGACTAAGAAGGGTCATAAATTAACATGCGGGGCCCAACTGGTGCTGATGAACATTGACAGGATTTTAATGTGTGAGAAAGTGGAATTTCAGAAAGCATGAAACTGGCTTTTAGCAAGAAGGGCAGGAAAACAGTGGTTTGATGACCCTTGGCTGCTCAGCTGGGCCCGAGGATTGGGCTTGCTGTCACAGACAACAGAGAAACCACAGGTCTGCAGTTACAAGTCTCCTCACTGTCTCCTTTCAATAATACAGAAATTTGTGCACCCGAGGGGATGTTCTCTTCTGTGATTATGGGTGTTACAATGATGCAGAGGGTGAAGGCTTGTCAGCAGTGGCGTCAAGGCAGTCACAGTTTAACCATCCTTTTGGTTCATGTTGTTGTAAAATTTGTCATGTCCTTTTGGTCCTTTCTTTTTCTTATCTATACATATTCTATAGTTTTTAAAATAAATATGAATACATGCATACACTAGAAAACATTAATGCGTTCTTCAATACAGTTAGATAGCTTGCCAGCTGAACTGGCTCCCCACACTAAACTTACATGAACTTTCGCTTAACTTACACTTACATGTCAAACATGTAAGACTCACATTTTAATGCTTTTATTATTATATGTGATCAAAAACAGGTTTCCACACATAAAATAAAATGTATGCACTCCAGTCATAGTTAAGTAATGACAAACTAGTGCATCACACAGCCATTTGTCACAGTCATTGCACTGGAGTCTGGTCACTGGTTTGGCTGATTTTGCGAATATTCCAGCCCCGTCTCCCAAAAATGTCTTTTCTATAGGACTAAAATGCATTTTTAATTGTATTTTGAAAAAAACATAATCTTGCCAGATTATGTTTGTTTGTGACATATCACCATACATTTAAAATCAACATCTCTTTGCCGTTTATTTTGTTGTTTTCCTGTTGTTCCTTTTCAGGCAACCAGTCATATATTAGATGGGGCGGGGCTTGTCACCTGGTAACCCAGAAAATGGAGGAGACGTTTCGGACATGTTGTGAAAATTGTCTTTTAACCCAGTCTGTGATATTTCCCTAAATCTAACCACGTACCTTTGGTGCCTAAACCTATTCAAACAGTGGCTGGAAACACTAGGTTATAAAGACCGACTGAATGCATGAATCAATAAATGAATGAATGTGTGCAAAAGTGTTATTTAAAATCCATCTGCTAGTTGTGTAAAAAATATTTTTATCCGAACCAAAGTAATGAGACTGACTGACTGATGCAAGGCCTATACAACTAGTCTGTAGAGTTCTGGTCCAAATAGAACAACACATTTAAAATGATGTGATGCTATTACAGGAGTATCAACATGAGGTACACTGCCTACCTTGCCGTTTGTGGTGTTATGTGAGCGCCATGGGCCAAAATCACCGGAGAGCCGTTCTGACAGTACAGACTGTCAAACACTACAAATGCACTGAAGAACATCTGACAGTAAATGGTGAGAGTTTTAGCATTGGTTTTAGCACCAATGCTAAAACCTCAGTATGCATGATATCCATAATATGATACTGATACATCATGATAGACAAAAACAGCCCTGAAACCTATTTGGTCTATTAGCTTTTTTTCTATAAGTGATGAGCTCCAACGTGAACACACAATTTCCTGCTAAAGGTACAATAGGCTGTATTATTTCACTGGAGACATTTCTCCACTTCTTTTTCTTCTCATCTTGGTTTGAAGTGGGTGAAGTTCATTTAGAAAGTGAAGTCAAATATTTCCTTAGCAACGTTTGAATTGTAATCTGATGGCGGGTGAAGTTGGTGGATTGTTTGGTCGCTTGTTAATCAGATCTGATCAAACTACACCCACAGACCTGATGAAGTGGACTGGCTGAGTTTTTGATTGTTAAAGTCTCAACACAGTAAATAACTTTTTACTCTGATTGTTGCTTTTTTATTGTCATACAGAAACACCAAAGCAAGATTTGAGACCTTTATTCTACTTTTCATTGTAGAATGAAAGGATTTTAATGTCCTATGGTCCCTGTCCTTTGCACAGATGGAATGAACTGCATGAACAAGGACCATGGCTGTGCCCACATCTGCAGAGAGGCTCCAGGCAAAGGCGGAGTGTCGTGCGAGTGCCGACCTGGCTTTGAGCTGGCCAAAAACCAGAAGGACTGTACATGTATGTATCACATATGACCCCACACTGACACACACTCACACACACACACACGCACACCACAGGAAGCCAATGTGCTTTGGGGTCACCATTATGCCAGTTTTGCTCACCTTTGTTTACACTGTTCACAGCCTACAGATGTTGGATGTTTTGAAATCCTATATACATTTTTGTGTAATGCTTTCCGTCATCTGTTAATCTTTAGTCAATTGACTTGTCACTTTATTTTACAACTCACATGGCAGCAAGGTATTAACACTTTGTTTTATAGACTTGATTTTATTGCAGTTACGTACTGGTGCGATGAAGGATCTAAACTGTTCCTGTAATAAACATCTGTAATAGCAATGATGGACAAATTCCAGTAGGCCTTCAGTGGTAAAATATGAGGGTGGACATTTAATACCAAAATCAGTTAAGCGTTTCAGGCCAAGCTGAAGGTGCTGAAGGATTCAGTAGAGAGAATTCATGTCTCTAAACACCCCTTTGCAGCTCAATCCCTGTTTCTCACTCTTCGCGCCGAATGCCTGCAGCCATGGAATTTAGGGCTGCTGTTTTTGAGGGGGAAAAATAAGCTTTTAGTTACACTTTGTTTGGCAACACATCTTGTTCTCCTCTCAGACAGTTAGAGTGTAAAGATTGTGAAAGCCTCTGAAAGTCTTTAATGCATCCCCCACTGTGGTAATATTTCATTAGTGGCTAGAGACCCGGTGCTGTGTTGGTCCGTTGAGAATGGCAGCACAGGACGGTAGTAAATGAGTGATAAAAGAAACGGCAGTTATGTCTACAATGCCTTCATGTAAAACAGACACACACACAAACGCACGCATCTTCACCCTTCTTTTTCTTTCATGCCCTCTGCCTTTCATCTCTCCTCCACCTATGTCTACTTCCTCTTTTGCTGTCTGCCTCATCCTTTTGCCTTTTTATCGTTTCTAATTCTCTGTCTGTCTTTCTTTTTTCTTCCTAGAACTACTGCAACATCCAAAAATGGTTAAAGTTAGGAAAATACAAAGTTTTGACAGATTGCTGAAAGGTTTACTAACTGTATTCATACTTGCTTTCTGCACCCTAAGAACTGTAAGGACTAGGCAAATTAGAAAAAAAAAGGTTTTGGTCAAATTATTAGTAATGGTATGCTGCTGGCTGGTTTAGGACCGATGAACTATAGTTAATACCTGATTTCTCTCTGGAGCCTAAGTTCTCCAAAAACCACCCAAAAAGGGTCTGGCAGTGAAACATCCTCTCTTTATCTTACCTCTTATTTTATGTCTTTTCTCATTCCACATGTCCCAGTCCTGTCTACATTTGCTCTTTCTCTCATGTCCATGCAAGACAGAAAGAATTCAGAAAAAAAGTTGTCTTTCTCTTTCTCTGTTCCACAAACCTTTTTGGGGACTTGCTGAATTTCAAATATAGGAAGCTGAACTTCATTTTTTAGGTTATAATTAATAGTCTCTAAACAGTCCCTGCTAATGTGGGTTTAGGAGCTTGTAATGATTTAAATGCTTAATGGACAAACTCAAGCCTCTTGTTTTGCTGGCACTATTTGCCTTGTTATAGTACATGTACAGCATCGGTTAGGAGCAAACAAATAAGTGCTGTTGATGATACTGTGGTAGGTAGCATCAGTCACTTCAGTCAGTGCTCAAGAACAATGTGTGTTTGTGTTGTAACAGAGCCCTACAGCAGCTGCAGTAAAACGGGACAAAAGAAAAAGTCGTGCACTGTTTTTATAGAACAATATTAACATTATCACAATAGTCCTTTCTTGGTCATCTCATCAGAAAAAAAAATTAATTCTGTTTTAAAAATTTCTGTCTCCTGACTTGTTTCTCCTAACCTATACTTAGGAGAAACTGTGGGCAAAAGAATAGTTCAATTTAAGACAAATGATTCTGTCCAGTTTGTGAATAACAGAAGAAACACAGGAAAAACAGTAGCTCTTTTTCTGGGCTTACAGTCTTCTTAGAGGTCTCTCCTTAAGAACCTTATTAAGCAACAAACAGACACAAGACAAAGATTTGCCTGATTCAGATCTCTATGTTATCCAGCTTTGGAGTAAAGCAACTACACCTTATGTATGACAAACTGTTAAATGGGCAGTGTCCATCCAAACACATATGTGCTGAAAAGGAAAATGAAAATGTCCTTAAAACCTTAAAACACAAGCAGTGTCCTAATCTTCCTCTGTTTATGAAAATTTACCCATAACTGTTGACACACTATAATGGACTAAATGTTATTATGGACCAGTTATTAGTCAAACCATTGACAATGTTTTTTAAAAAATGTGGCAACTAGAATCACATGGAGGATTAGTTTTATTCCTGGAAAACATTGAGAGTGAATGTATGTGTTTACATCTTTCAGCTTGTTCTTTTTGCACTTTGTGAAGGTTTGGTGGGGTCCTTCAAAGTTCCAGTCCTCTTTTGGTTGAAAATGCTGCCCTTGAGGTCTAAAATAAGATTTTTCTTTTCATTGTTCTGCTGGCGATTTACAAGTCTATGTGCCCTTCAAAGTAAAGTGTCAATGCAGCCCATGCTGGAAAAGACTGAGAAAAGAAGACTGGAATTTTCTGAGTTGTAATGAAAACAAGACAGCTCAGCTTAGTGGTCAAAACTGTTCTCTTTCAATGAAGACTTTTATCAAAAGTGAAGGCCAATCTATCTTCCAATGACTTTAAAAGAGTTATTTATACCTTTATTATGACTGGATACAACTGTTGTAATTGTATGTATGTGCAGTTTTCTCTTTAGCGCGTGCAGCTGGTGAAAATGTAGCTGCTCAATCTCTGACAGGACAAAGAAAACATGATCACATATGTAACACCAGTGCTGTTCCCCTTTCCCTGGCTTTTTGTCCATTTCAGTTTTTAAGGTTTTAAATGTGTTGGCGCTGCTTTACTTAGCATAACTCTTGCATCATCACACACCAGTTAGAGCACTGAGCTCGACCAACCAGATGTCCGTCACTGTTCTGACGCCATTGTCATCAACACTGTCCAGAGACTGACTGGCAGCCCTCTCCCAACTCTGGAGGAGATATCTAACACCCGCTGCCTCAGGAGAGCCCACAGCATCATCAGGGACTCCTCACACCGCAGTCACCATCTTTTTGAACTTCTACCCTCAGGGAGGCATTTCAGGGCAATAAAGACAAAAACCAACAGACTAAAAAACAGCTTCTATCCAAGAGCTGTCGTTGCCCTGAATGACGCAAATTTAACCAAACCCTGAACAGCTGTCAATTTTCAATCTACATCATGCAATAACAAAAAAAAATCTGTTTTTACATATCAAGTGCAATATTCTCAGTGTAATATCCCTGTTATATATACATATACATGTAATCCAGAGTTATATCTTTTTTTGTTTCATCTTTTCGTCTTGTAAATACCCTAGTATCCCCACTCACCCCCCTGTGAACTGTACATTCTTTTTAATGGTTATATCTTTTGCACTGTTTCTTCTCTGCTGTTTGCGCTGTTTTTTACGAGAGCTGCTATTTGTACATTTCGTTGTGCTTCTGATGGGACAATGACAATAAAATAATTTTGATTCTTCTGATTCTGATTCTGATTCTGACCAAGGGAAAAAAAAAAAATGGAGGCGCTCAAGGCTTCACAGTGGCTCCTCCTAATCTCTGGAACAGTTTACCTTTTATTGGAATAACTCCTGAGACTTTAGAAAGTTTTAAGTCACTCTCGTTGACATTTGATTCAAGTAGAGCTTGATGCACTGATGTAATTGTCTTTTTTATTCAGCTGCTGCTTTTTTTCAGCTCTTGTTGTTTTTAAATGTGCTTTAGAAATAAATTTGACCTTAACTTCTTCTTTTGTTATACTTGTCTCTGTCGCTCTTATCATTAATGTAGAGAAATAAATTAAATTTCATGAGTCTTGTGTTACACATAGTGTACAAAACTGGCGCAAGACTTAATGTGTGTGTTGTCTTCAGTGACGTGTAACTATGGAAACGGCGGCTGCCAGCACACATGTGACGACACGGACACAGGGCCGGTGTGTGGCTGCCACCAGAAGTACGCTCTGCACTCAGACAGCAAGACCTGCATCGGTGAGTGACAACCATAAAGGCCTCCCAATTTATGCTCACACATACCCTGAAGCTCTCACAGCTGCTTGACTGTAACACCTGTTATATGATAGAAGGTCTCGAACAGCTGTGTAGCAGAGATGGTTTTGAAGAAAGAAAGTAGCACGACGAGGAAGTGGGCGAGGATGGTTGGAGTTGGAGGTAGTGAGCTGGTAGATAGATCACCTCCTGGCTCCTCAACAGTTCCTACCCTCTTGCCCCAGCCTCGTCTTATTTAAACACTGTGAACACAAAAGAGGCAGGGAGCGTCCCACGCGAACAGAAAGAACAGGACTTAAACAGAATTATCTCCACAGCCAGCTCTGCCCTGATTTATCCCTCAGTTGTAATCAATCAACGCTGTCAATAATGACATGAATGAGACTCAGTCCTGTACAGTCCTGCCCGCTGTATCTCTGGGACTGTTAAGAAATGCTGCTAGTGAAAACCGATGAATAAAACCTAAGCTGTCGTCTGGCTTCACCTACACTATATCCTGCATCTGACCTGCATTAGTACTGTCAATACCTCTCTTATGCATAACTCCCTAGAGCCACTGCTGTAATGCTGCCATTATCACAAATTATGTTTTTACAAGATGAACATTGTTCATGAACATCAAATACATTATTTTCTGAAGATCAATTTTATTTGAAGTGGAAAATTTCAATCATCACTTACAGTAGGTATATGACTTTCGAAATTAGGCACAAGTCAAACTTTACTTTTATGAAATTTTCTAATATCTTGACTCTGATTAGCAGACTGCAGAGAGTGTTGAAGAATGAAACAAGACAGTCCTGTTGGGGGTGGAAGACTGTTGGCTATCCAGTAAAGCACCATTCACAAATAGAAAATGATAGAGTGTCTTTCCCCATCTTCTGTGCTGATGGGGACAGAAATGTCTTTAACACACAAGCACAATGGTAATTCACACAGTGAGCCTTGGAGAGAGTATCATAATGGTAATGTGTCAGGGCCGAGGGATGAGCAGGGATATATTTAGAATATTGGACAAAATATGGTGCTATCTGGTGGAGAATGAATGACTGGCACATCTCCCTCTCTGACAAGCACAATCATCATGTCAGAACTCAGTTGACTCAGTGAGCCCTGTTAGCAGCCAACCGGCAGCTCTCTGCACAAGCAGGTCATTTGTACAGATGACTGTCAACAGAAGCGTGCCTTCACATCCTGGCTCTCACTTAAAGGATATTCATTTTCATCTTGCTATTTTTCTAATCAGCACAAGATGAATAAAGGCGTTCAAGGTAAGTGAAGCTGTTCAGAGTTTTTCTCCACCTCCTTCCTGCTGATATAAATATAAGGAGGTTTGTAAAGCCTGAAAGTAATATTGATTACCACATCTTTGCTCTCATAGCCAGTTTGCTGCAGGATGTGCCAGTCACTGGTTGTTTGAGTACATTGGTCTCATGGACATGTAATCAATGGTGCTTGGGCAGGTATTAAGGTATTGATCATTTGTGTTTTGTACCCTCAAATTAAAAAGTGGAGTGCAGAAATAAGCGCTCTGAATCTACTGAAATGACTTTTGTCAAGGTACTAAAAGCAGTGGCTGCTTTTATTCCCTAAAATGACAACATTTACTTGTTTTAGAAGTAGAAAATGAAGTTAGTGATGAGGTGACCTCTCATTACTGAATTGGATGCTTGAGTTTATGTTGATTTTGGATAATGGAATGTAGTTACAGTACAGTATATTTACAATATTGACTGTTTGGCTGAACAGATTGTTTCTACTGATTTAATCTGTGTTGGGATCATTAATAACAATGAATAATAATTAAACGCCACACATCTTGTTTAAAATACAAAGGATACAACAGAAGTGAGTACAGCCCTGTGCAATATGACTGAAATGTCATGTTCTTCAAAGTTGAAACAACTTACAATAATCACATTATGTCTAAGTTGAACAGTAGGTGCTTTCTCTTATTAAAATTAAAAACTAATCGTTTAGGTTCAATCTATTAAAAATGCGGGCTCCCCAGTATGAACTCAGTGCAACAAATGTTTGTCAATACTGTGTCCACCCTTACTTTTAATCTCAAACTCAACGCTCTTCAGCATGGAAGATACCAGGGTTTCTGAAGAGATTTTTTCAGCTGTTCTTTGCTCTACCTTTCTCTTTAAAATACCCCAAAGGTGTTCTATTGAATTCAAGTCAGCCAAGACATACTTGGCCAGGTCACAGCTTTCACTTACTTTTTTTCAGAAACTCCTGTCTGATTTTGGCAATGGGCTTTGAATTGTTATAATGCTCCTCTGCCAAACTTCTGCACACTGGGAGTCATCTGGTCAGGCAGTATTTTGGTATATCCACAGGCATTCATGGTGCCATCAATAAATGTCATCTCCCCAACACCTTTGCACTCATGCAGCCCCGTATCATTAACTTTCCACCTCCGTGCTTCACTATTGGGACTATGCACTTACTGTTGCTGTCCTGGCCAGGCCCACACTAAACTCTGGACCCCACTGGAGCCAGACAAATTCACCTTGGTTTAGTCTGACCAAAGAATGTGTTTGCAATATCTATCAGGCTTCTTTTCATGGTCTTTCATTTTGCAGTTTTGTTCCAAACAGCAAGGAAGGGTGTTTTTCTCTGACATTGTCCACAGAGGCTGACATTATGCACTATTTTTCACACTGTCTGAGCTGTCAGAGAAACTCTGATTTCCAGTGCCAAGTCTGAAGCACTTGCCCATCTGTGCTTAGATTAAAGCTAGATTGTGCAAATAACACCCTGTCTACTCAGGAGGATGACCACTGCAGCTATGACTTGCTCTAAACCAGTCCTGATTACAGCTGCAACTAGGTTTCAACTGGTCTTTAGTTGAATTCTCACAATCAAATTTTTCGCTTCCTCTGGAAATTCTTTCCATGTAGAAACATGATGCAGACATATAGACACAGACCCATAGGTCCAAAACCGAGAAGCTTCTGGTGTTGTTTTTATCATCATGTTCAACAGTTAGACTGACTGGAAATCACAAGTGTACTAAATTTAGTTTCAATGATCACAGATTTTCTAACTTGTGTGTCAGTAAACACAGGTGTATTCACTTTTGTGTTTCTACTTTTGGGTCTGTATTTTGAATAGTTTTTCCAATTACTAGTTCATAAGAGGAAACACTTTACTTACATACTTATAAAATTGAATTTCTTCGGAGTTGATAGAATTTCGAGCAGGGGTAGCCAACCCTGGTTCTTGAAAGCCTAAATCCAGCATGTTTTAGATGTTTCCCTCTTCCAACACACCTGATTCAAATGATCAGCTCATCATCAAGCTCTGCAGAAACCTGATAACCATCCTGATCATTTAATCAGGTGTGTTGGAAACATGCTGGATTGTAGCTTTCGAGGAGCAGGGTTGACCACCCCTGATTTAGAGTCATTTCACATTGAAGTGATGTTGCACAGGGTTGTATTTTCTTCTGCTGTATACTGTTCATCCAACATATACTGAATTGGAGATAGGAGAGAGCAGATAGTCAGTTTGCATACTTAGACCAGTTGATTTGAACTCTTTGAGACAGGAGCTCCTCTTTAGTTTGGGGCATATGGTCAGATGTAACCAATGGTCTTTGAATTAAGGTTGCACCAATATGCCTAGAAAGAGGAATGTCTCTGTCTTTTTCTAGAAGAATTGCTGTGCGGTTTGTCAGGAGTAAGAACAAAATCCATATCAATTACAGAAAACTTCCCAAAAATCCAGGATTTATGGCTAGCATGAGATGGAGGTTGACATCTGATAGCAAGCAGCTCCTCAGATTTTGAAAGTTAATGATAACAAAGGGAACCAAGACCAAACCACAGTCTAATGTCTTATTTGGCATTTTCACATATTCAGAACTGACACAAACTCCAGCAAAGGTGTTCATGGCATTTTTTTCTAGGCAAAAATCCCAGAAGTAGTAATCACTGAAGTTTTGAATCAGAATTTGTCTTGACTCCCCTGCTGCCTACTGTCAAAGCTGGCAGCAAGACAGGTCACCAAATCCCCGTCCAATTAATGAGCTGTTTGGGAGTCCATGTGACATTTGTTTACAAGTTCTGATTCATTTGTAATTGGGCGGTGTAAACCTTAATGAACCAAATACAAAAATCAAATAAACTTTTCCATGTCGTTCAAACCAAAGAAAATAAAGTGGAAGTGTGATTTAACACTTGGTTACCTGTAAACTGGCGAGATTATAACCACCTGCCCAACTAGAAGACGCTTTAAGTTTTCTCTTTCTGTCTGTTATCTAAGGAATGTCTCATGGTGATATCGGTGCTGTTGATCACACACATGGACATATTTAATCCAATATCATTTTGATACTGTCCTTACTGCTGTGTTTGAACACTGGAAACACCTTCCTCTGTCTGTGCCTCTGTCTTCCTCTGTCTCTCTCTGTCCCTCACCACTGGAGCAGATTGCTGTGCTGCTTTACAGCAGCAGAAGGTTTTGACTGCCGCTAACCCTTTTTCTTTTCAGCTGCTTTGAAGAAATGGAACACTCCGTCAAGGAAAGGCTGTGAAGAGGAAGCAGAATGAGAGCGGGAACCTTCCTGTCCCTCTTTTCCCAGTGTCTTGTGTCTTCTCTCTCTCTCTCTCTCTCTCTCTCTCTCTCTCTCTTCATATTTTGATGAGAGAAAGGACCTTTCTGTCTGTGGTCCAAGTGTCCCAACTGCTCTCTACGGGCCTACCTTTAACCCCACCCCCCTTCACCCTTTCTATAAAGTCCTGTCCCTCTGTTCCTCCTTCTTCCTCCCACCTCCTCCTCCTGCTTTCTGGTGATAGTACCTGATTGCCTGTCTTGTCTGAGCATCCATGTTAAAACCAAATCAGGTGGAAATAAGGATTAATCCTCAGTACACAAGAGGAAAGCGTGACTCTGGGATGGGGGGTCAGGGGCGTTGGGTTAGACTCTGTGGTTAAAAACGGACATCTCAATTGCAGCCTGATCTTACATAAAGCTCCCAAGAAAGCAAGCCTAACCTCCTCCTCCTCCAGCTCTCTCACCACCTCCTCATCCTCCACCTCGTCACAAAAAGCTACCAAATACCAAAACTCTGTCAAACCAAAATGACTTCCATAGCTCATCCCCATCCATTAGCATACGATCTTGCTCCATACAGACATAGGCAGGGACTTGCACTGTTCACCCTTCTCCACTCTTACACCTGCCATTCTTACTGCATGCGTCCACTCACATGTGCCACATCATCCATTCATCTGCCACTGCCTCTTTCACTAATCCGGCCGTCTGTTGTTTGTCTGCTTGCCCAGCTGCATGGGAGAGCCTACACTGCATTTGTATGGTTTCCCTTTTTTCTTATCTCTTTTTTTTCTCTCATTTTCCCTTTTTGAAATAAAGTACATTTTTATTGTTGTTGTTGTTTTTAGTGACCCTGGTCCTTCTGTTTCCCTCCAGTGCATTGGTTTTTACCATTCTCCTCCTAGCTGTAGTAGCGTAGAGTGGTTTAACTCTTCCCCCTCCTCGTCCTGTGTAGGTCTGGCTCTCTAAAGCAACTCCCCTCTCTGCAGGCCTCCGACCACCACTTAGTGCCATAGACTCTTTAGGAGTAAGTGGCCGGGATTTCTCTCTTCCCACCCCTCCTCAACCTGTCGTACACATCTATGCTTCACATACACACACACTCCTGTTTTAACTCCCTCTCTGACAGATTTTTTCACACACTCAAGCAAGCAGACGTTCAAAAGCACGCACACTGGTATGCACAAGCTCTTGATTCAACAATCACACACATTCACACAAGCACATTTCACCCGTTAGCTCAGCACCAGAAAGCTTCTATTCATCCCTGAGTGTGCTTCAGAGAGTCCTCCACTTTGTCCATCATGCGCCTGAGAGGAGAGAGAGAGAAAATGGTTGCAGGCTGGGGCTGGGGAATGGAAGGGACGTTAATTGCCCCCATATCCACCCCTCCCACCACCCTATAAGACTGAGCGTGTACATCAAAGGCCTGTTCTTTTGCGGCAAGTGGCGTCCATTCATAGAGAGATGCTCATTCAGGCCTTAATAACTCAGGCCTAGTGAAAGGCCGCCTCCCTCTCCCAGCCTCATCATCAAACCCACCATCCCCAACGCAGCACATGCATGCCACTTTAGCAGCCATCTGAACCCCTTCTACAACACCTTCCTCCAGTTCCCCCTCTCACCTTCCTCCTTACACCCCTCTGCCACCCCCTCTGCTGCCCAGTATTTGGGAATGTGGTTTTTCCAGCGTTGACTGTTAAAGCCAGTTGTGATGTATTCCATAGACAAACAGGCAACCAGCGCTGCCCCCAGACTACCTCCTCCTACTTTTTTATTTCTCTGCATGCCTTCCCTACACTCTTCCTTCAACCCCATTTCTAGGTGTGTGCAACCCTCCTTCTCTCATATATCTCTCCCATCGTGGGCCATGATGGGACTGATTCTGTCTTTTTTTCTTCCTTCTCTCTGTTTCTTTTGTTCTCTTTTTCCTACTGTGTTCTTCATTCTCTCTCAATCATCTTGTCATTGCTCAGCTCTTTGAGCACCTCACTCTTCTTTCCTCACGTCCCCTGCCCCACCCTTTCTTCTCTTTCTTGTCGTCATCCTCACCCAATTTTGCTTCTGTCTTTGTGCCCACATTTAAGGCAGCTTGTCTTGGAAATGTTGGACTCGTATCCTTCCCTCCCTCTCTTTCTTGCCTTCCTCCTCCATCCTAACGTGAGGGAATCATTGCTGAGACAGCGTGGCTGTTTGATATGGAAGACAGAAACTCCATCGGCGACAACAGCAACGTCAACATCACAGTTCAAATCCCCGTTAATATTCACCCCAACCCATTCCATCCCTAAAATCCCAAACCTTTCTCATTTTTAAAAACTCTTCATATGTAAGCCTTGAACCTCCTCCCCTCCCCTTCCCTACCTACTTGCCTACCTACCTACCGCTTCATTTTGTAAGCTACACACTGATACTGATCATTTTCATTTATTCTATTTTGTTTTGTTCTTTTGATTTGCTTTGGGGGATTTATCATTTGTTTGGGGATTAACACTCTAACAGGGATTTTGGCACTTCTTCATCGCTTCTTGCTTCTTGGCTTTGGTTTTTTGCTCAAACGCCAAGAGGGGCTGAAGGTCTGGTCATTTGGGCTTCTCATTAACCTGCTGCTCACTGTTTGTCCCCTTGTCACTTGTGTTTTAGAGAAAGATGAGGCTGCAATTGAGAGCTCTGAGTTCAATGCCACGTCAGTAGCTGATGTGGACAAGCGGGTGAAACGGCGGCTACTTATGGGTAACTCTTTTCTTCCTCTTTCTATGTGTTGCCATGGCGCTTGTGCTTGTATCCCAGACTCTACTCCTCTCCGTTCCTTCTCGTTCTCCTCTTTCTGTCTTTATTTTGTTTTTGTTTTTTTTAAGTAAACTTTGGTGCCCACTGTGTCAGCTCCCACAGTTGCAACTGTATCTAACGTGATGAAAAATGACTAAAAATGGTCACAGTTTCTTTAAGCCCTTTCCACCTAACTCTACCTACCAAATTTCTGGATGGCTCTAAGGTTTCCTCAGTGACTAACAATTACTTTCCCAGTTACACCTTACTCAAAGTGTTTGTGTTCCATTACCCTCATTTGTGATTACCCATTTTACAGAAACAGGACAACTTACTAGCATAACAACAACCCCGCTAAGGCCTTAGACCCAACTTATCCAATGATCACAGAAGTGTGCTGTGAAAGTTTTGCACTGTACTTGGCAGAATATTAGGCACCCTGCTCTTTTCTGTCGAATAATTTGCTCGTCTTTGTGTTCAGTGAGGTTTTACTCCCATACATGTAATGCTTATTTTATGAGATTTTCATCAGATGGATCTCTTCAAATTTCTGTAGACTAGTATTCTTTTGGTGGGATGGTTGCTAAATTAAACCAAAATATCCATCCATCCATCCACTCGCCAGCTACACCCACTTTATCCTGTAGAGGGTCATGGGGGCTGAAGCCGATCCCAGCAGATACTTGGTGAGAGTACACCCAGAACACGTCACCAGTTCAGCATTGGACTAATACAAAGAGAGACATAGCCACACACACTCAACTATGCACGCTTATACTCGCAATGGCCAATTTAGAGTAATCAATTAACCTACCATGTATGTCACAGGGAAACCCCATGTAGGCAAAGAGAGAACATGCAAGCTCCGACCCAGTCAGCTGGCAAGTTCAAACACAGAACAGCGACAGCTCTAACCACTGCACCAACATGCCGCCCCAAACCAAAATAAGATATAGGTATATAAATGAATAAAATAGTTGAATGCTGTTGTTCTGCATGCTCTGAGATGGGCCCTCTGGTACCCTTCAGGTAACCTTGGGCCACAGATTTGGAGCCGTTGCTTGGTCCTGATACAGTTTTGACTTTTTGTTAGGTGTTCTATTCCAAAATTTCTAAGGGGTGGTGTTTCTTCTACTTTACAAGAATAGTACAATATGATTGAGGGACTGTACCCTATCACCCTACCCTTCCCCCTTTTGGGTCTTCAGTGAATACATGAATTTTTCTGCTGTGACTCAGTCAATCAGCCTTTCGCAAAAATTAATCAAAGTTGTGCTTTTTCTGAAGCACCACTTTCATTCTCTACTCTTTTTGAATTTAATCATATGAACTTCTTTTATTTTCTAAGACAGGAGTACAGAAACAGAAAACCCTCCTGGTATGCAGTATTCCAAACCAACGTGCTGTCCACTCTGTAGTTTATGAAACTGTATTCCATACTTATACAAGTTTCCTTTCAGCAGGTTCTGGCCAGTGTGGCTTGAAGAAAGAATGAAAAATTTGGTTTTAAGGGCTTCCTCATTCTTCTTGGACCTCTCTCCCCCTTTCTTTCCTCCTTCAGTTACTTTTTCATTATATGTTTATTTCTCCTCATTGGCTAAACCCTGCTTTACCTCCTGTGGTACCAGCATGTCTCCTGTCCTGACGGCGCTTCCACATGTAGTGTTACAGGGCTGCCTGCTGTGCATCACGTGCTCTTTACTGAGATTTCATGGGTAAAGCTCCAAACACGGACTGAAGTTATTAATTCTTATATGACAAATTTCAAATCAGCCCCTTCACAATAAGGTTAGGGTTACCCAAAGCAGCACCTTTAGCTAGCAATGCAGTGTGTCGTTAGACACATTTCAGGCTTTGGTCTAAGGGTCTGAAAGGTTTTATGGATAATGCGGATGAGTAGCTTTATGGTAAATGCTTCTAATTTTCTAAATAATTTGATGTCCAGTCAGTTGTTAACAACTCTATCCCATTTCACTTAAAAAATGTGCCTTGGTATAAGCATTGTGTCCCTGTGGAATAAAGCTCACAACAAAATAAAATCATTTACCCATGTCAGCCAAAACTCAGTTTAACTTTTCTCAGCTATTAATCATACAACATGCTGGACTGGTGTTGAATTTAAAACTTTTATGCAGCTTGGCTGTATACAATAGAATTCGATGATAGCTGCAACATCATCCTTTGCAATGAACTAAATGGGTGTTCTTCTCTAAAGTAAATGTATTACTGTTTTCTTTTAACACATATCAACTTGACTCACATGAACACATCATTAGTGATGTTTTGTAAATTGATCTTAGTAGCAAACATGTAGACGTAATGTGTTTTCAGGAACTGACTGTAACAATGACATAAGTACGTTGTATTGACATGGTTAAACACTAATTTGTCTCCTGACATTGTTGGTTACTTATGTAACCCTAATGCCAAAAATACAAATTAAATATGTACTAAATCACTTGAAATGTGCACACGTTGGCTCCCATCATGCCTATGTGCATGAAGGGACACGTGTGCATGCACATGGTTGCTGGGAGCACAGAGGCCACCCAACTGCTGCACTGGCACAGCCTGAACAGCATCAGTATGTTAGATTTGACACCGCTATCAGTTTGTCTGCTTCTTCTGACACGTGGTGCTCCTGTCTCTGCCCTCGCTGCCATCACACAGTGCAGACAACACACTGGTCAAGACAAATGGAAGTGCAGCTGAGGCTCTAATGAAAACGTGCTGCTGGGGTGAGAACAGCTTATAGAAAATGGAGGGAGGAGGACAGAAACAAAAGAGTGGGCAGTGGAGAACAGGAAGTTTGTGTTAAAAGTCACATTTTCTGAATGATTTGTTGAATCTGGAGTCAGATGCTGGACTCGTAAGCAGTATCAGAAGATTCATCTTAGTGGTACGACAGTGGCTATAGCTGTAGAATCTAAATAGATTATCACTTCATAACAGAGAACTGTGTATTTGTGTTTATGTGTGTGTGTGTATCCACATAGCTTTGCTACAGTCCTAAGCTATGCTGACTGACAGCTGATTTAAGTGCTCATCACTGCACTAAAAGGTATCTTGTTGAGTGCTGAAAGGTGATCGCACCCCTCTTACCTTTTAACAGCAGTGCAGCAGTTGCTGGTACTTGGCATGGTGCTTTAGTATACACAGTACACATGGTTTTCTCTCTGATGCTCTCCAGCTTTAATCAATAGAACATGTTTCCTTGTCTCACGAAAGATCATTTAACATTGTTCAGCATTTCCATGTAAACAGTGTGACAGACGTGTATACTTACTGTCTTTCTTCTCATTCTCATCCCACTTCTCTCCTGTGACATATTGTGACCCCTACAGATGAAGCCGTTGCATTTCTTCAGTCTGCAAAGGGAGTTATATTAATCTGCTCAGCTTCCTCTTAACCTGAATTGCCCTGCATCTGTAGACAATTTCTTCTTCCTCCTGTCATGGTGATTTCATCAAAGTCAAATCACTCAATGACAAATCTTCACCATCTAAAGCCTTCCTTTTGGACTACGTTCATTGTTAACACCTGTATCTTTGCAAATGAGCCCTTTTGGTTTTTTTCATGTCTTTTTTAATGATATGAGTAAATAAAATTGAATCATAAATGTACATCTTTGGGGATAATTATTATACCACCTGTTGTTTCCTTTACAGAATCTAAGATACAGTTGAGATACAGTGAGAGAAATCATTGCTAACCAGCTTTGAAACAGTAAAACAGCTGTCCATTACAAACTGAAGAAGTATTGCAAAGGAAGAGGCAGAAAACAGTGCTCACATTGGTACAATGTTTATTTCCAAATCTCTCATCTGAAGTAATATGTCACCGACCACACAGTAGAAACAGCAACTTTTATAATCCCGGTGACATGCTAAAAGACTAACAAATGGTTAATGTTTACTTTATTACATATTTGGTAATTGAAAATGTGAAAATCAGGTGATCAATTTTGATAGAATGCTTAAAGGAATAGTTCAAGATTTTAGAAAGTAAGCACATTTATTTACTTTTTAAATGAAAAAATTGATTGGGTTGGTTTAATCCATGCAGGTTCTTTATGCCAGACTATATATTGGCTTGAAGCCTTGTTTAATGTAAGGTTGTTAGACCACCAATACAAAATTTGGACAGCTATTGTACTTAATCAGAAGATATTATTTAGTGTTGATTTGTGAGCTTTTGGGGTGTGGATAGACAGATTTTACTGCTGTTATACACAGTCAGATATGCGAGTATTTTCCAACATCTTGAGTTATTATAGGTTCTCTAAAAAATCCAAAATTATAAGTCCATATCTACACAGAAGGCCTTATCCATCTCAAATGCATCTGACAGAACAGATGCACTTATGTTTTAATCAGTCCTGCTTTCTCCACAGGCAGCATAATGGCTCACGTTTTACCCCCAGTTAATGCATTCAGCATAACGCAAATGATAGTTTTATGCTTCAGGCCTATTTTTCTGTATTTTACACACATGACTACAGAGAATGTGTATTGGGGTTTTTAGTGCTGTTAAAATGCAGTTAAGAGCCTCTCACAAGTGTGTCCAAACACATCCAATCTAGTAGTGCTGCCGGTCCTCTAGTGTTTTATTTTGAATAAACAGAGATAGCCCAAAATAAAAACTAGAAGAATTATAGTCCCACAGTCTGCTGGCACATAGTCGGCTGCTCATTCATCTGCTGGCAATTTCACCTTTGTCTCAGTGACCAGGGTCAACAGAAAATACACCAACCCTTGCTAATGTTGCAACAAAACAGTTGATCTTATTCTTTGAGTTAAAGAAGTTATCTTTTATAGGAAGGAAACCCACAAATTTAATTATTAAACATGAATCAAACTGTTCAAAACTGTGTGATTAGAATCCATCATTGGTGACTCCAGTTCCTGTAAGAGAGAAGCTACATGCAAAAATATGACCCACCACACATTCCCTCTTGAACAAACCAGACTGAGAAAGAAATATGCAATATTCAAGGGTGTAGAGGCTTGGAGAGGGGGCTGAGGGTGGTATGAGGAGCTTGTCCAGCACATCAATCAGGCCCGGCGGTTCGTCTCTGTTCCCGTGTTCAGCCTGGCCCTGGGGCTGGGCTGGGCGTGGCCTGCAGAGAGAGGGGCTCTGAGCAGGACTGTGCTCAGCCTCAGCTAATGATAGGGCCCACTGTACTCAGTATAAATCACTTTGACCCATAAACACCACCTCCACACACATCAAGTCTGCTCACATGCACATACACATTTACACGCTCACAAAAAGTAGTATTGACTGTATACACCTGCGCAGGCACATAGACCTTAATGCAACTCACATTCTCAGACACAGGACAGGGGTCTGCTGTTGTACCCTACAGGGTCCACCCGACAGGCTGCCGGGATGATGGAGTGTCTCTTCTTCCAGCCTTCCCTCTTCTTTCCTATTTTGTTCTTGAAATCAACATCTATGAAACCACTTATTCTTATTCTGAAAAAACATCTACATTTATGCAAGACTCTTACGTTTAAAAGAGTTTCGTAATCTAGCTTCAGAACTTCTAAAAAGAGAAGGGTAGACATGAAAAGGATTGCAAGTGATGAACACAGAGCTTTGACAGATAAACACAGCGAGGAGCAAATTCAGGCTAGAAAACAGAGATTAAGGGAAGAAGCCGTGAGACTGATGTTGTTTGGAGCTGCATGAGGGAACACAAACAAATCTACAAAAACCTTCCTGTTTCTTGATAGAAAGCATCAGCCATCTTGGCTCCGATGTGTTTGTGACTCTGCATTCTGAAAGGGCATTATGCTAATGCCTTGACCTGGAGATGTGGATGTGTTTGCAAGTCTGAATGGGCTTTTCCTATTTCCCTCTTCACTTCACTCAGGCACACAATCTCCTGGCATTTTAATTAAATAGGAAAAGCTG
Organism: Dascyllus trimaculatus; assembly: GCA_024666655.1. Classification (NCBI taxonomy): domain Eukaryota; kingdom Metazoa; phylum Chordata; class Actinopteri; family Pomacentridae; genus Dascyllus; species Dascyllus trimaculatus. The sequence goes on from CM045465.1 coordinate 25,624,472, forward strand.
CCAAATAGGAGGGGGACATCCCTGATTTACATGTTGCCTACTACTAAAAACCTTTTGATTTCAAAATGTCATCTTTTTAGGAATTTAAGAAGATAGATTTGATAATTCTGTTTTGAACCTGACCAGTTTGGTTTTTACTGGAGCCACAACAACAAGAATGTGAAGACTCCTAAGATTCCTAGCTTATGTACTCAGTACAACAACAATATGTAGGACTACAGTTTTCTCTGGAATTACTAAAGTCAAACCCACCAAAAGCAGAACAGTTACTCAAGTCCTTATTAGGTGTAGTTTTAATGAATTCTTTTCAACAAACATGAGTCAACGTCAGATTTCAGCCTCCTCAGCACTTCTCTAGGCCCACTGGGCAAGTGTGTGCTGAGCTTTGCTAAAGCAACAGCAGCTGGGCAGGTGAGCTAGAGTTACCATGAGCTCGTGTTTGTTTTAGGATCAGCTCGGGCAATATTCACAAGTCCCAGCAAACCTTATCTGCACCACGTACAAGAACATTTTTCTGGAGGAAAATATACACCCTGGTTCTGCCGAGTGTGTTCTACACTTACAGCACTCAGTGTACTAACTTTATCTTTCCATCTACTTACCTTAACTTTGCCTTTGTATTTGTGTTAACTGATTTCTTGTCACTTTTAGAAACTGGACCGACCTTTGGGCCAAAGAGTTCTTCACCCTCCTTTGGCAGCACAGTGTCATGTGTTTTTGTCTTGTTGCAATGATGTCCTGTCTGAAAAATCCTGATGCCACTCCTGGTGTATAAACACTGTATTTACCTGTTTAAAAATATAAAATGTCTCTATTCATGACAATTGGGTTCCTGTAATGTATCTGTGTGTTGACAAAGCTACATGAGAAAACACAAGAATACAATATATCCCACAGTGCTGCTGTTTGATTGTGTATTCTTCTACCACATGAAGCTTTGCCTCAACCCACAATTGCCTTTAGTGTTTGTAGTTTCATGCCTCAGAGGCAAGGGGTGCATGTTAACAACCCCTTCTTCTCTTTCTCTTTTTTCGTCTCTGTCCCGCCATCTTTAGAGACCTGCGCTGTGAACAATGGCGGCTGCGACAGGACATGTAAAGACACAGCCACAGGGGTGCGCTGCAGCTGCCCTGTGGGATTCACCCTGCAGCCTGATGGAAAAACCTGCAAAGGTCAGTAAAGACATGAAGCGTGTGAGGTCCTGCTGTGAGGGTCAGTGGTGCATGGCCACTATTGACTGACCTCTCTGTGAGTGCAGAGCAGGCCAGGTCCACCTGAGCCTGCTATGGCTGGTATCTGAGTGATCTAGAGCCAAACCCTGTCCCCACCATCCGCCTCACTTCCAACGACACGGAGCTCCGGTTGCGGTCATTGGCACTGCTGCTGCTTGTTGTTGTTGCTTTTGCAGCTGAGCATTTCTCCATTTCCGACAGCCAAGCAGTGACGTCAATGACGGTGGTCCGAGGAAAGGATGCCGCAGCATGGGCCATAACATCCCAAACAGATTATTATAGCGTTTTGGCTTTCCTCTAAACAAACAGCCTCACTGAATGAGACTGACCTGTGGGTTCAAGCTGAGTCACAGACTGCTCTTTATGGGCAGTAATGCTGTATTCTCCTGAGAGCTAGACAAAGCAGCAGTGAGAGGGCTGTGAGTAGACAACATTCTCTTTTTAACTTTGGTCACATATATTCACAAGTTCAGAGAGAGCTTTGTCTAAAAATATCTGGGAAAGTTTCATCAGTGCCTGTTATAGTAACCATATTCTTACCCCTAATGTGGCGCAGAGATGGTAACGTGTTGTTTGCAGTTGGTCTTGCAAGTCCCTTTCATGCACTTTTTTCTGTTAATCTGCCGGCATCTGAACGTGTGAGAAGTCTGAATGAACAGTCTGCTCACTTTTTTGTAGGAGTCATGATGGCAGTCTCATTCGGTCAAACCTAGTAACATTTCTGTTGTACTTTCAACATAGCACAACTCTGCATGCCATCACCTTTACAGATAGGTGGGCAAAACAGACACCTTTTAAAATGATTTGGAGAAGGAACCAATGTTGGTCCAAAAACATCACAGAGCAGAAGCCATAGTTTGACTATTGACTATTAACTATTACACACTGCCATGTACATAGCAATAAAACTTTACTGCTATGAAGACTCAGATTAAAGCTGAAGTTAAAAACACCCCTGTAATAATTGTAATGCAGCTTTTAACAAAATGTTAACAGGACCTGAAGTTCAGTTTGTTGCTTCCAGTTGTTTTTAGAAGTCTTTCCTCTGAGTAAGAGTTGCACATTTATGGGCCGCCGTATAGCTCATTGAGTAAGGGCAGTACCATTTAGGTGCAGGTCACCAGCAGCGGTCTAATTATAACTTCCGTCACTGACATGGAGGCCGGATTAATCAGCATCTAACAGCAGGTCACTTTTCTTCACCTCAACTGTGTTCAGTTGCAGGAACTTAGAAGACATCCAGTCCCAAATGGCAGCAGAGAAATAGTAATGCAGAGAATTTTCAGACATAAAACTGAGAGTCATTAGTGTAACAGTGGTAGGACAAGAAGTACAGAGCAAAGACAGTGCATTTTGTCCCCCTGTAACTAAGATTGTAGTTACATTAAGAATGTGGATGGAAAAACGCATCATGTGATGGCTACACATTGGTGTGTACTGGTTACGTGTGGTGTACAGTAGACATTCTGTGAGCTGACCTGTAGTTACAGAGAGAAGGTTGATGAAGCTCCACATTCCACTGTCACACATGTAGTGGTTGATGATCGAACCTCCGTCTGCCGGCTCTTTCTCTCAGCATGGATGGAGAGATGAAACGGCGGGGCACTTCACTGCCCAGCCAAACCCCACATGTAATAGACATACCCGAGAAGACATAGGAATCGTCATAGCAACAAGGCATCGGTCATGTGACAGCAACATTGCTGTTTGCATATCTGAATCTAGGCGCCTTGTGTGATGTGAGTGTGCTCTTATAAATTGTATAATGCTTTCTGTGTGTATGTTACAGACTGTGTGTGTGCTTACAAAATGAGTGTCAGGCAGTCTGAGAATGTGGCATGTAGGTGTGTGAAATCCTGGAGCCGGAGCTGTCTCAGGCCTGCCAGGCAGACGACGCGTCGGCAAACTTTGAGATGTTTGAACAGTGAGGCCCGCACTGGCCACTGTCTCTCTCTCTCTCTCCTCCACCCATGACGTACACGCTCACACAGACAGCACCATCCAGCTGCAGATGCAGTAAATACAGCAGTCGACCCACAAAAGCACTCAACTAGAAGACAAATCAGCAATGCATACAACTGCAGCATAATTATCACAATTAAGAAGAGCTCCTTCTGGCTGCATATTTGCATTTGATTAACATATTATTTGTACATCAGAAAGCATGTTCATTAAAGTATAAATTGTGTCCAGTAAGGTTTGAACTTCTCTGCAGTTACATCTATGAAATAGAACAATAAATCTTTCACATTAATTTGCTATATAACCCCTGTTAACATAAAGATAAATATGGTTATGCACCATAGCTAGTCAGCCCAGTGATGAATGAAGCAGCAATGAGAAACTGCTACAGACAGAATCAGCTGCAGGTTCACTCCATCCACCCTACCTCTTCCCTTCTGAGGTTTTTCTGAAACAACTGATAGTGGAATTTTTCATTTGGCAAGAGTCTCAAAAAAAAGGCTACGCATGGGTTTGGTCCATGTACACGAAAATGGATATGATTTTGCAACCCTTCTAGCAGCATCATCTCCTGACAGGTATGAAAAGAATTGCAGCTGCATGCTGAGAGAACATCTCTTCCGCTGCTCTGTTGTCAAGTTCAAGCACAGCAGCTTGTGTGAACACTTCCACTCTGTGTCCTCAGGTGATTTGTGATCCTGACAGAACCCAGCATTTACAGTGGTGGAAAAATGAAAAGTTCCCCCTCTGTTTTTTGGGCAAAGGTTGAGTGGGGAAGATGGATAGGAGTGCAGTCCAGCTGTGCCACGCCCACATAATTTGGCTGTGGATCAGCCCCTAGGCTTCATAAATCCAGCACTGAGGGGAGCTGAGAGACACAGTGCAGGCAGCACACATCAATCAATATCTATCAACCGGGCACCAAGCAGGACACCACACTCAGCTAGATGCATATGATAATGTTGAGGACACTTAACTCAAAGACTGTGGGGAAACACAGTGTGAAATAACCCATAGGTCTCTAGGGAGACACTTTCAAAACTTTAAGTGTGAACTCACTGCTCAACTCATTTTAAATTACTGGAGTGAGCCAGTAATCAAAGGCCCAGCAAGTGGCAACTGCAGCCACTTCAAGGCTAAAAGACTTGTCAGGAAGAACATTTAGTTTATGTGTCCTTGCCTTTGCCAGTTTCCCCAAATTACCAAGGCTATGTTATGTCTCGTATTTCTACCGATCTATCAAACCAGACAGCTATTGCTTTGAATGTTGATTTCAATTCAACCCAAATATCATTGCTAAGAAAAATAAATGTTTTTTCTCCTCCAAAATTAGATTTAAAAAACTTACCTGCAGAGACTTACTACAAGGGTGGAGCCGTGGTGCATCGGCTGGCACTGTCGCCTCACAGCTCGAAGGTCCTGGGTTCATTGGGGCGTTTCTGTGTGGAATTTGCATGTTTTCTGACTTCCTCCCTTAAGTTAATTGGTGATTGTAAATTTACCATAGGTGTGAATGTGAGCGTGCATTGTCTCTCTACCTTTGCATTAAATCAACTGGGATAGGCTCCAACCCCCTTTATCCGCAGAGGATAAAGTGGTGTATAGATAATGGATGGAGGGATGAACTTTCCACAAACCTAGGACCAGTCTGTAATGGCAGGGCTCAGCATGCCTAGGTGCCTACCTTTGCCTGCAGGTGGAGGACACATTGGAAGTAGAGTTGAAAGGAGCCAGCTGGACCTGGGACAGTAGGGACCTCATGGTCAAACTTGAACAAGAGATATTATGGGAATATGAATACCATCTTTAACTAGGCCAGCTCTCCGCTAATTTTTATAACCACTTTTGGTTCTGGAGGTTGTAACCTATTCCAGCATGCAGCTGACACAAGGTTCCATATATATGCAAAGGTGCTGAAGGACCCTCACATATATACAAGAGTACTTCAAAAAGTTCTCAGCCTCACCCAGAAACAAGGGGCATAAGTCCCATTTTGGGGCATAACTGTGTACTGTAAAGTCTTATATATGTACACAAAAACTCAAATGTTTAAATCAATCAAAGAAAAAAGGGGAGGGAAGCTTTAAGCTGGCTGCTGTTGCTGAAGGACAATGTGTCTGTCCACACAGTGCAGGTGGCAGAAGCAGCCAGATATGGTTTTAAACTGTTGCCCCATGAAACTTCAACCAACCTGCACCGTTTCACTTCTGTCTCTTTCTCCAAATTAAAATCCCCCTGGCATAGTTGCCATTTTTAAAATGATGATGAAGTCATTCATGCTGTTAAGGAGTATCTGGAGGCCTAAGATGTGACCTTCGTCCGTGGGACAATAGCGATAGCTTGGAAATCGATGGACCATTGAACATTGAAGTTGAACAGTCTTTCTCCTGTGCTGCTTTTGTTGTGGCTGAGAACTTCTTAAAGTATTGTTGCAGATAAATGTATTCACACATTGGGTAATTTAGAGCTCCCATTCACCTAAAATTCTTGCGTTTGGATGTGGAGTAAGTTGCCAGTGTATTTGAAATCAGAACCATCTTGCCGATGACTGTTTTATGTACTGTCACATTGCTTTTGCTGGTATGAATGATGATAACAATTTGTTGATTTTGATGTATCTGTTCTGTTTTTCAGTTTAAGTACCATCATTCACCAGTGAGCTTGTTCCTTCATTCAGCCAGAGTTGGATCTGAAATTTCCTGTTAGTGTGTGTTTGTGTTATAGTCCTTTCTTTATTGACAGTTTATTCCATTAATTTAAAGTCATCTTGTGTGACAGAGGCTCTCTGTAACCTTGGTGACAACACACAAAGGTTGCAGTGGCTGAGAGTTAGCCAATCAATGTCTCTAGCTGAAGCCTATAGTGTGTGTATATGTCCATGTGTGGGTGTGTTTCGACTTTGGTGGCACATGTAATCACAGTCCTGTTGGCAGTGTATTGTAGTGCATAAACTGGGGTATAATTGCTTGCATTTAGCAGTTTTCTGAACATAGCAGTTAGCGGCAAGATAAGTGCCACGCTATGAGGTGGCCTCATCTAATGTGCCACTAAATTGCTTGATAAAGACAGACAGCTCGCTCTCCTCCTCTCTCTCTCTCTCACTGTCTGTGTTTACCTCACTCTAAAGCCAAGAGGATGTGCCCTGTCGTGCCTGTCTATCATAATCATTTCAATATAAACTATGTAGGGCATGTTTAAAACCCACCAGTCTGATAAACGCCCTTTCATCTGTGCTGACAGACAAGGCGGTTCAGCCTCTCACGATGACAGACACGCCAACCCAAGGAGGCGGTTCATCATGGGCTCTCGTGCCGACAACTGGGTGAGAGAGAGAGAGACACAGGGAGAGATTTTTTTAACAGTTTCCAGATGTTTGATTAGAAGGTGCACATTGGAGGTTAGATGTTACTGTAGGACATGTGTGTGTCCATGCGTGCTTCTGTTTCTGCGGGTTAATTAGCACACATATAGGTTGCATGTTAGTCTGTACTTTGTGCATATACGGACTCATGGAGGGTTGGGTGTGCGTGCGCGTGGTTGTGTGACTGTGGATAGCGTGTGGTTGGTGTACTGTGCTTCACAACACACAGTATGTATGTGTGTATTGGCACCTGAGACACGTCGACACTGGCCTGCATTCCTCCTCTACCTGAAAAGACCTGAAAACACACACACACATACACACACACGCACACACAAAGTCAGATCAAATTAAGACAAGGGCATGATCAGATCTATTTGCCAAGAAACTACCAGGCTATAATAGAACAAAGAACATAAGATTAGTCCGCAGGAACTCAGGACAGCTGCAAGGTGGCCTGAAGATTTACAGGAACAGCTCCATGATCAACAGTTTCAGCCTTTCTGTCTCCATTCTGGTCTAGGACAGCTTCAACTGTAACATTTACTATGAATACGTCAAAGCAACAACAATGTAGTTCTAGTTTTGTGAGCATCTAGGAAACAGAACAATGAAGGTTTTTTATGTTTGCACATATATTAAATTTTACAATATTAAGGATGATGTTAGAGAGGAGGAGGCTGCTACTCAATGAGGACAGAAAGAGGGCAGAAAAATTGTGTTTGTTTTCCTCTATGAGTTTAACCAATCAGCATTAGTTTTCTCTAAACCTACTCATTAATAGCGGCTTTTCAGTGCTCCTCAGAAGTAGCTACCCTGTAGTGGGAGCTTTTTCTTCCTCAAAAATGGCCCCGAAAGACAGAAACTCTTGCATCTAGAAAATGCACAAATGTTTGGGTTTGCCCGAAAACAGCCCAAGTGAAAGATGTCTTGTAGATGGATAGGCAGATAAAGGAGGGCAGTGCTACTACAATTTTGAAGCTATTGTGTCTTAAATTGTTACACTGGTTTTAAAATGTGCATCTATCGCTAGTTTTGGTGTGCTTAGTGTGCAACCTACTTCTAAATTGCAACAGAACATTCTTTCGAAGGAAACTAAATCATTACAAATATATTGAGTGTATAAGTGATATGTTCACTGGCGACATGTTTTGTCTGCCACAAATCCGATGTTTCAGTTCAATATTCACCTGTAGTGCAGCATTATTCAACTGTTTTGTGTTTGTGACAGCACTGGCCACTCTTGGTTAAGATGTGAGAAAGCTGGTGTTCTGGTTAATACAGCGAAACACAGTGTGTTTAGTTAGATTTAACAATAACCTCTATCTTAATCAACTACCTTAACCAAATGGCTTTTATTACCGACACTACTGACAGGAGCCTGGATGAGAACCTCAGTCTGTGGTAAAAGAGTCAAGTGCTTTGTGTGCCTTTCATCTACCCCAACCACCTTTTGCCGATTTTAATGGCATTTGTAAATGAGGAGCTTCACACATTCAAAAAAGTTGCTTCTGACCATAATCTAGCACCGTTGCATAACTGGGAAGTTTAGTTGTACTGAGGTGTTATTCTGGGAGACAGGGATGGCATGTTGGTGCATTTTCTCTTAGCAGTAGCCTGAGTGTCCCTGTTGCCTAATGGAAGAGCCGCAAAATTCAGACATCAGACACACTAACCCGGTCTTAATGCTGCGGCTGCTATCACCTTACATGACTGCAGCGTGGTTTCAAGTCCCTGTTCTGGCCAAAGTGGACCCGGATCACTGACTGTTTAATAGTTGTGTAAAACTGAGAGTTTCCCTTGGCCCACATGCACCCATAGAGTGTTTGTTATTAAACAAAATCAAGCGCTGGGGTCGTTTAATACCTGAATAAATACACGCTGCCTCCCGGCCTGATGTCTGTCCTCTCCACTGGCAACACCCTGCGAAGAAAGGCAATGCTCTCCAAGAAAACTAGATCCCCTGTCCTCCCTCCATAATTATTTGTGGAGGTTCGAGTTTCTGCAAATGTATTCCATTTAATTGCTTTTTACTGCAAATATTTGGTAAAATCACATAGCTCCTCTCCACCATGTGCAGCTTGTACTGTGGAGGTATGAGCACCACATTCATACAAGCAAGTTTAAAAGTGCTTTATTTGACAAGAGTTGTTTTCCTGGTCAGTTTGTTTCGGCATGTTTTGTTTTCCATCTCAGTATTTCAAGAAGTCAGGTAGACAGGCATTCTTACATAACAGCCTGACCCTTCTCTTGACCCATTGGATGCTGGGTTTAGAGGTGAGGATTTCGGGTTCATTCACTCCATTCTCCCTGGTGCCGAATGGTTTAGGCTGCACCGCTGACCAATTTGGTCGGTCGCTGGGTCTTAATCAGGCAGCTGAGCTCAACAGCAGCATCAGGGTCGCTTCTGGAGTCAGGTTTCTCATTCCAAACACTGGGCTTCTCAAACGCAGCCCTGAGGCTCACAGAGGAGCAGGCGAAGGGGTGGAGGGCTTGTTTCCTTTGGCCCAGGTGGATGTTAGCAAGCCTTCTCATTTGGCTCTCAGGCTCCTCCATGGCCAGTACATCGTATGTGAGGAGTTCATTTCCAAAATATCTATCCTGGAACAAATATTCATTCCCTGAAGATCACCATTCAACTACCAGTAGATTCCATCAAAATCCCATGCTGCTGGAGAGCTGTTATTGAGGTTATTGATATTTTGTGTTATAAAGTTACAGAATATTTTGCTTAGAGATTTCTAAAAAAAAAAAAAAAGATATACTTCCTAACAGTTAATTCATTTTTTACATTCCTTGAGTTAAAGCTTGAATCTCTACCTTATTTCAAATCTATTGAAGTAGTGTACGTTAACAAAATTGTGTGTTAAATGCCCTGAAAAGAGACTTTGCAAATAAATCGTGATGGACTCAAAGCATGTAACTTCATGAAAATGTAACCTTTTTCAAATTAATACATGCAACACTGCATTTTATTATGTTCTTGTATTTATTGTCATGGTTTCACTGGACCTGACTGCACTGACCTGACTAAACTGTTGTCAGTGCACCTACACCCCTGATATTCATGTAATAGTAGCACATTTTGTTGAAATTCTGTTAAAATCTGCAGTACATTTGGAGAGAAACTTGCATTATGTCAGGCTTCATAGAAGCACCTTGCTTTTGGGTCCACTGAACACTCCCTCTTTGCTAATGCTGATTAACTTTTAGGACCTGTAAAAGGGATCAGAAGCCAGAAAAGGTTGTAAAGCTGTTTTTTCTATATTTGATAAGATAATAAGTGTATACAGAATTGGGCATCATGTTCTCAGGACTTTCATTAGCTATGTTCAATTGGAAATACACTCCTTCTGCCTTTTTTCTTTCTTTCTTTTGCTTGGGAAATTGCTCTGAAATACAATTCAGGATACCTTTAAAAGGTCCCAAAAATATCTAATTTGGCTTTGAGAAGTCTGTGAATTGCATGTCATACACGGACAATAGCAGAGAGCCAGTCTGTCAAAAGATGTGAAATGCCTGGTAGGAATGATGTTTAGAAAGACAAAGAGCTTCTGGCAAAGGATGCAACTATTGATTGAAGGCTGGAGTAAGGTATTGATCGTTTCGAATAAATGCCAGAGATGGATCTCAGGAGACAGCCTGTGTGTGTCTGCGTGTCTAAACACATAGCAGTGTGCAAATCGTGTATAGACAAAGTGACAAATGACTCGTCTCTCCCAGAGCAGACAGTGGTGGAAAGAGTTGGGCGTTTGTGAAGAAACATTGGAGTGACAGACATACCGTCACCACTGCATGTGTCTATGTGTGTACACATTTATGCTTTTTACTCAACTGTGTGATTGCTGGAAACAAGCAGGGGCAGTTCTCAGTGTGAATCAGCCTTTTTTTGCTTCTCGGTGCTGTCCATGTGCAGCCCAATGCGAAGTGTTAATCAGTTAATTAGGAGTGTCCTCCTTTACAGACTCCTCCTGCAAGATGGCCTCTGGCACCCCAGATGTTTGTGTGTGATGACATCTAGATACCCATTCATGTGTACTCACAGCTTTTATTCATAATCTCATTCTTCCACTGCTTCTTACACTCACATACAGACACAGGCAATGCAAAAATGCCACATTTCTAGCCATGCAGTAAGCGCTGCTCTGGAGATGGCAGTCAGTCCAACTATCCACCTGCTTGTTTCAGTTACTATTGGGTGTACTGTTGTCCCATTTTGTACAGGCATTCATGTTCCCCAGATGATGAATCCTACTCATGTTGGACAACCTTTGACTTTACCTCTAGTTCCATCATAAAGTTGTAATCTGTGTTTGTCTAGTATTTTGGGAAATGGCTGAGAAATGAAGGCAACACGGAGGGTCTGAAAATTGCAGTTCCATGAATGGCCACTTGAGGCTTGCCCCAAAAGTCCCCGTAGACCTCAATATTAAAAGGTCCAACTTAACAGCAGAAATAAACAGGTACAAAAACAGTTTGGGGCTCTATAGCTAACTTCTGTGTTGATGACATGTGTATGGGGGTGAATTTTTATATCACTCATCCACCATTACAGCTTTAAATGAAGCATTGCTGTAATCATGGAGTTAGGAGTAGTCAGGTACTGCCAGAATGGAGATGACTGGAGCCAGCTCACTCAGCTTCAAAACTGCTGTCTGGAAACCTATGGGGGACGTCACAGAAGGTTCTTTCATATACAATCTGTGGGTTTATCAGTCTCTGTTTAAGTTTGTGCAGAAAAGCAAACATTAGCATGTTAACACGCTGAACTAAGACAGCAACAGTAGTAAACTTTGATGACAACACCAATAGGAGTTCATACCATCATTTATGGCTAAATGTTTAGAAAATATAGTGATTGTATGTCTTATATCTTTCTAGTTCATTTTCACTTACTGAGCACTAAATATGATATCATAAAACCTCCCAAGTGACTTAATGACATCTCAGTCTAAAACATCATTATATGAATAAGGCCATGCTGCACATATCTTAACAGTTTAATTCTCACAACTTGATGAACTGTTATAGGTTGCCACCCTTTGGCCAGTTATTACAACTTTGCCATGACTGGTAAAGAATAAAATTCTGTTTCTTTTTTATTTATCCAGCAGTTTTTCTTCATAATGAGCATTTCAGTATCATTTAACAGCTGCAGTAAATGATTAAAAGTCATTCAGAAGGCTATGAAATGACTGGGTGTAAGAGATAATTGGCAATACCAGAGAAAGATGGTACAAGATGGACAACTTTGATATTCTCTGTCAGGCCACCCTCCATTCTCCCTTCACCCTCCCTCTGACTCGCCTTTATCTGTCCTCTTTCTCTTCTCTCTAAACTTTATCATTTCAAGATGTGTGGAGGCTTAATGTATTTATTTAAGCTCAAAGCTTATTTAAGCTCCATTAAAGGTAATTATATACCCCGTTATAAGGCTCAGCTATCCCCAGAGTGGCCATTAAGTGTGGGTAGATGCGGTGGTTCTGCCAGTGTATGCGGCTGCCAGAATAATTATGAAGCCATGTCTGTCTGTGTTGGGTAGACCCGGGGTGGTATCCACTGTTTTTACATAGGCATTAGAGCGGAGACAACGTGGGCAGAGAGGGAATGTTTAGAAATGGTGTGTGTGTTTCTCAGAATGTGTACATGTCTTACTTGCCAACACGCCTGAGAGAATCCAGGTTTCCTCACTCCAGAAGCTTTTCTTCTTCAGGTTTCAGTGCCATTCTTTTACTAATTGATGATTCGAAATTACCCAGATGCAGAAAATCATAATGTCAAGAAATCACTTGCCTTTTGTAGTCCTAGGATTGGCAAGTGTGCCAGTAGACTGTAACCTGAAGGGAGAAAGGCAGCCATCCCTCCTGCTGTCTCACAGATACAGATCAGCCCCACAAGAACAGGGAAATGAGTGATTGATTTGAAATCTTGTGAGACAGCCGGTGCTGTAGGTTATAGACATAAAACAACAGAGCATGGGGGGAGAAAACACGGAGAGGAAAAGCACTGTGACTGAATTATTAACAGAAGAAAATAAGACAGGGAGAAAGAGGAATTACAAGGGGAAAATCCTTGAAATTCAAGAGTATAGCAGCAGAGAAGAAAAAGAAAGCACAAGGATGAAATCAGTCTAAATGCAGCTCTCCTGGTATGACATCATATTTAGGATGTTAGACAGACACAATTTGTACTCAAATGCCCTTACCTGTCACACTCTCTTTTAAAAAGCCCCTGAGCCTCATTCTCTTCCATTCAGCCACAGGGAAATCCGTTTTAGCCCAGCCAGATGGAGGGACAATCCCTTTAAAAGGCCGCTGACAGGGCACAGCGGGACAGAGAGTTTACTACATTTTTACCGCGGCGTGCAGCCAACTCGTTGTGGATTCCTCTCTCAGCTCCATATTTAGATGAAGAGTTCATTCAGCAGAATCTCCCTGAGGATACAGAGTGAGATGATCAGGCCAGGGAGGCCTGAGTTTACCCTGATGGAAAAACACAGTGGCTGAGTTACTGGCTGTTTTATAAGGGCTCCTATCACGCTACACTGAGGGCTGTTTGAATGTGTGTTGACTGGACCTTTCTTTGCTCTGGCCACCTCGTATTGACCCTGTCAGTAGCTGGGTCTGACTTGATCAAGCTACACACAGCTACATACATTCTAAATATTTAGTATGTGCAGTGTTTATATAGTCATGCAAGCCAACATTTCATAGACACTTTCTTCTGTCATGAATTCAGTGATGGTCAAGAATTGATAACTGATTTCCTCACAACATCAAAGTCCATCAGAATCCCATACAGTATATGAGATGGGATGGGACTCGTCACCTTGGTAACCTAGAAAATGGAGGAGAAGCTTCAAGCATGTTGTGGAAGGGTTGTATTTGAACCCAAACCATGATACTGTCTTAAACCTAACCAGGTAGTTTTGCTGCCTCAACCTAACCAAACGGCAAGTTTACAACTTAAGACATGTGATACATGACACTGTTGCTTCATCGGTCTGATAAAGTGATGGCATTCTGCCATTCAGGTTACCTTTATGTTACGGTTACTCAGACTTTATACCCACCACAGTGCTGAAGAAGTGCAGTGTATATGCATCATCTATTGTAAATGTGAGATTAGACAGTACATTAAGTGACATAATGCATAATAATTTATAATGAACAAAAGACTAAATAGCAAGTTTATCAAACTGTCAAAATGACTAATAGTCTGTCTATGATTTCTTGAACAACTTGTAAACTATGACTCTGTGTGTGACTGTTCGCTTGTCTAAGATATCTAAGAATACACAGTGTGACCTGCTGTTTGATCCTGTTCAATCCAAATCATCTCCATATCGGGGATAATTTATATTTAAATGTAATCAGTGAAGTTATTGCTGATGTTCTGTTAGCATAAATACTGACAACTCTTTCTTTGAAGATGCTCATATTGCTCCTGCTGCTTTTTGATGTGCAGGTATTTAATAAACTAAGAGGCAAGACTCCTACAAACAACTGAAAGCAACAAACTATAAACTTCATCTCCTGTTAATGTCTTGTGCAAACCCAGATTATGCTCATTATTGGGAAATCTCATTAATCAGAGCGGGAGGGAGCATGACACTGGAGCGTGACACCGGAGCTGGCAAGTCCGCGTACTACAACCAAACCAGCAGCGCATTCTAGAGCCTTGGCGACGCTCGGCAGCGCTCAGCGATGCTCAGCGACGCTCTGCAGTGCCCAGCACTGTACTACAGCCTCGGCAACACTCGGCAACACTCTGCAGTGTTCAACAACGCTTGGCAGTGTTCGGCGGCACCCAGCGGCATACTACAGCCTCAGCAACGCTTGGCAAGGTTCAGCAGTATTCAGTGACGCTCGGCGATGCTCTGCAGCGTTCAGCGGCGTGCACGACTATTCGAATGTCAAAATTATTATCCAAATACCACCACAACGAAAGAGTATTCGGATATTCCAATATTCGGGACCAGCCATAGTGAAATGTTCTTCTGACACGGTAGAGAAAGTCCACACTGGTCAGTGCCACGCCATGCTGCTTGTTTTTCTCTGCCCATGCAGTCTTATGACATCACACACAAGCAACAGTACCATCGGGTGAGGGGAGGGGTTGAGGAGACAGGCATGAGGACAAACCACAACACACAGACCAATGGCAAAAACAAAGATTCCAAGTCTTTGTTATTATCGGGTCATTTTATCAGCTGATTTTTTAATTATTGAATTTATCGGTATGATGTCATAATTGCCAGTATTGACCGATAATAATTGGGCGCCGATATTATCATGCATGCCTATTAGTAACTGTAGTAGTAACCATTTTTTGATGGTTGTCTATGGGGAAATGTTTTTTGGGCCACAAGAGAGTAAGAGTAAAGCTGAATCTCATCTTACACATCTTTTGAGCAATTGTGGGACTGCCAAGATGGAGGGGCAACAGCCATCATCAGCAAATTCATTGAGTGTGTTTCATCACAACTGAAACCTAAAAAAGTTTTTCTTGCACCTTAAGATATTGGATATCACCTGCTCTGTTATCTTCCCATCTGCCTGTTTTAACCTTCATACTCCTCTCACAACCTTCATCCTTCTGTCATTCACTTCTTTCCCTTTGTCACCAATCTTGCTCTCAGCTTGTCTTTCCTTCTGTGTCTTACTTTCTATCTCTCTTTCTAACTCCTTCTCTTGTCTTGTTTCTCTGTTCCTCCTCCTTCCTCTCTCTTCATCCTTTTTAACTCCTCCTCTGTTTCTCTGTGGTGTCTTGCTTGACTTATTCCCGGGCTCAAGGGCTTAGGTGTTAATCCCTCACAGTTTTCATCACTTAGAGCACCAATCAAAAAAGGCTTAGTCTGTATAATCTACCAGGCTATTGCCCTTTCTCCTTTTTTGCTCCTCCTCCTTCTCCTCTATCTCATCTCTTCCTTCTACCTACCTGGTTCTCTTTCACCCTTTTCAACCAGACCTCTTCTACATCACCTCCTCTAGAAGATACATTTTACCAGAAGCAAATAGCAAAGCTTTTATGTATTTCATAAATGATGTACAAGGAGTAACAAAATTTAGTTATATGAAAAAGAGCATGTTAAGTTCATCTGAGGGCACTGTAAACTAGATGAGGCAAGGAAATAAAGTTGGAGGCTTGACGTTTGCCAGCAGGTTTGTGCCTTGGCACTAACCGTGGTCCCTCGAGGGCAATTGCATTTGCTTTATTATTATTTAAAAATGTGTGCCTCTGGGTCTCTGCTCCACACGTGGGTTAGAGCTCAGCTACCCGGGTTTTAGTCCAATGGGATTCAGCAGACGCTTTCTCCCAGGACCACTAGCCCGGTTGTTTGTTTGTCTATAGGACCATCATTAAAGTTGTTTCCAATATCATAACACCTGCTCACTGACTACTTTAAACTGATTATAAACTACTGACAGTTTTAGAGTTGTCCTGGATGAGGGGTAGAAAAGATGTTGTATTGATGATAAGGTATAAATCAGGCTTGAGGAGGACAACTGGGAAGACTTTTTTCACCACTCCATCCTTGGCAGTATCATCAAATTATTTTTGTGAGGCCCAAATGTGATTTTAAGTTTTGCAAGAAGCATAACTGATGCAGGATTTTTCCGATGTAGCAAGAAGGATCATGGTTTCAGCTCAGTGTAATGTAAAACCATAGACTGCATATAAAAAAAGGATGTAGCCGATGTGAAAGTGACTTAAACCTGCAGCCAAGAGGGAGACATAGAAATAGGAGAAATAGGTCTAATTGTAAAAAAAAAAAACATCTATAAGGAAATTACCCTACTTCTCACCTGATTTGTTACCTCAGTAAACATTGCCCTGATGAGTTTATGGTCTCAATCGCTTGTTTCAAGAATACAGCATGATGTTCACATAGTGTAATAGATGTCACTACCGTATTGGTGTATGTATTGTAATCAGGTTCTCCAGTCAGATCCCCCTTCCCTGTCCCTTGTTACGTCTGGTTTCAAAAGACCAACATGGAAACAGCAAAATGCCTAACTTGAGGCTTCAAAACAGTAGTCCACAAACCAAAAGGGGGCATCACTATGTCCATCTTTTGAAAACAGTCTTTGTGTTAAACACTGTCTTTAATCAGTGTTTACTTTGATCGATCTTTCCCTAACTATGATCAAGTGCTTTAAGTTGTCTAACCATAACTGTAAGAAGTTTAATCATGCTGTAGTTACAATGAGCAGACATAGTCAGGAATACTAGTCAAGCATTGTCAGAAAAGGGTTTGCTGATACACTCCATGTCAACACTGTGTAATTTGACTGATATGTTTATCAAAAGTAATCTTGATTATGTTCAGGAATTCAGTCTCTAAGTGTTGCAAATTTATAACATACAAAGAGAAAGAAGGTAGAGATATGTGTCGGTGGTACCTTTAGTCATTGTTTTCCCCAATATTAACTTGTATTTTTCCTTCCCAAAAAACAGATGAATAAAAGATGATGGACTGGAGGTGCTGAAATGCTGGAGGGTGATTGGATACAAAGAATCGTTCCTTTCATTGGTTGTCACCAACCCTTCAAATAGTCACTGAAGGAGCATTAATAGACTTATTTCTCAATAATAGTCTCTGTCTCTTCTTTCTTTCCCAGCAGCTAGACTCCATTAGTTCCAGGTAACTAGCGTGTCATGGGATGAGACAGGGGGATTCCTGTGAATAAGCCCAGAGCTAAACCTCCACGTTGCCCACTAAAGCCCTCTTAAACAAGCATACAAGAAATGTATCACTCCAGTTCATACACCATGATGAAACACTGCACATTAGTTGGAAACATCAATAAAGAGAAAAAATGACAGCAAAAGAAATCTTAAAACAAAGACTGCAGGCTACATGGAACTTAAAGTCTAATAACTATTCATTAGACTTTCTCACCTGTCAGTGTCGGTCTTTATGTGTGCATGAGACTGGCCAGCCCTCCTGTTCACCAACACTTTGACAAGATGGGAGTTTGATTACAGATTTTCAGTTCTGCCAAATCTGTTTTCCTGAAGCACACAAACAAAGAACATAAGGAAAACTTCCAGCTTCCATATCTCAGTCTCTAATGCTAATACTGACCTTCCTGTCGATGGATTTGAAAGATTTTACACATATTTATAAAGGTTTTCCTCTCTGTTGCATTTCAGTTTAGAGACCTGATGCAGATTTAACAAGGCTGTTTAGCATCTGGAGCAGTTTTACCTTTATGTTCTGCATGTACAAGTTCAGCAGTTTCCCAGCACACACAGGGTTATATAGTGCAAGGACAACACAATTTTATATACAGTTAATATGCATGATGAATAACATTGTACACTAAATCTTCTGTTTAACTCATACTCTTTACATCTACTGTACCGTGTGAAAGATTTGGGCATGAAAAATGCTGTAAAGTGAGAGTACTTTCAAAAATATTGCCAGAATAGTGGTTCTTTATTAAATAACTACCTACCAAGAGCAGCAAACAGAAAAAAATTCTTATGATGCTCGTTTTCCTTTCACAAAGCACCAGTTGCACACAGTTTTTCCAGGTATTTGACAGGTAGGCTGTTCCACCATCGTGGAGAACTTGTTCTTCTGTGGATTTAGTCTGTCTTGTGTCTCTTCATGTAATCCAGGTTCTGTGTGGGATCACACCACAGGACTTCTTGTTCTTGTTGTGGATGATGATAATTATCTGTTACTAAGATTATATGTTTGGACTCGTTGTGCTGCAGAATGTAATTTAAGATCCATCTAACCCCCAGATGATGAAATTGTGCGTTGGATAAGAATCTGTAATTGTCAGCATTTTGAAGGTCACTAATTCCGATCCCAAGTCCATTCACAGAAATGCAGCCCCAGACCTGCATGAACCTCCAACATGCTCACTGTTGCTTGCAGGCACACTTTGTGAACAAACTGTCTGCTATTAGAGCCAAATATTTTATATTTTGTGGATTCATCAGTCCAGAGCACTTGCTGCTGTTGATCTGCGACCCAGTTCTTGTGTTTTCTTGCACAGGTGAGTTGCTTGGCTTTGTTTCTATATTAGAGAAATGGCTTTTTGGCTGCAAGCCTCCATGAAGACCACTTCTGACCACATTTCTCTAGACTGTACCACCCTGGTTCTACTGGTTTCTGCCAGTTTCAGAGGGAAGTCAGCTTGATGTGTCTTTCGTCTGCCAAGTGCAGATTTTTTTCATTTCGACTGCCCACTGTGTTCCCAGTCCTCAACTGTTTTGTTGTGTATATGCAGAAGTTCTTGGATATAGCACATTTAGAAACACCTGTGTGCTGTGAAATGAATGCCTGTGTGAGACCCTGGTGTCTCCCGGATGGCTACCATGTGTCTTGCTGTTATGTTCACTCTTGCCATGTTGTATGCTGCTTTAGCATCCTGATATTTGATTCTCATAAGGTTTTGTTCTACATAGAGAAGGATAATATACAAAATAGAACTTTTCCTATGGACAAACTAATGCAGAAGCTATACAATAATACATCAAATGTTTTTGAGTAATATCTGAAGTGCCCAAAACTTTTGCGCAGTCCTGCATGTCACAGGCTCAATGTCATAACTAGTTTTTAGTCATTTTGAAAAATAAGATCTACTGGCACAGTGGTTGCTGATGTCATTACAGGTTTTGACATGACCTTTTATGTTTTTGTTCAAAAATGCATCTGAAACTTGAGTCAGATGGACTCAAATGAACGTATAAGTCATAGGTTGAGTTTTAGCACTGAGTTTATTACCGCCTCTCTCTTTGTATTCTTTTCATTTCTCCACCCAGACATTGACGAATGCCAGGAGAACAACGGAGGCTGTGATCACTTTTGCCGAAACACAGTGGGTTCCTTCGAGTGCAGCTGCCAGAAAGGCCACAAGCTTCTCACTGATGAACGGACATGTCAAGGTCAGTGACCAACAGCTGTCAATCAAACACTCTTTTATTCAGTCAGTCAATTTTTTAGTCAGTCAGGTCTGAATACCCAAAATTTTGGATCCTTTTGAACTGTATCTGATATGTGTCAGGGACAGTTGCTGATAATTTACATGGCTTAGTCTACAGGTACTGAGGTCTGCTGTATTGGTGAATTCAAGTTTTACATCTACAGGAAATTGTTATATATAAACAACTAAGTCATAAAGGCAAACACATTCTATCCAAATAGCTGACATACACTATCTTGCTGTGTGTTTACTCTTTGATCATAAAGATCCTCCAGAAAACAGCCTGTCAGCCTTTCTGTTTCCATTGCAGTGTAGACAGCTTCAACTGACATGTTAACTCTAAGTGCACCAAGACAATGACTAGTAGTATTTACTGGACTGAACTCCAGTTCTATGAATACGTAGGAAATAGAACAATTGAGGGTTTGTTATGTTAAACTATATGGTGAATTTTACATTGGCTACTCTCTACTATGATGTCAATATGGCAGAAAATGGTGCTTAATGTTCTCTTTGAGTTTTTCCACACACTATTTGTCTTTTCCAAGGTTAACTAACCAGTGTGAGACCCTCAGAAGTACCAAATTGGGAGCAGATATTTTATACGGCCGATATGAGCCTCTTTCAGGGCTAAATGAGCTTTTACAGAAGTGGTTCTTGCATTTTTGATGTTGAAATGTACAAGTACTGTATGTTGTATGAGACTACTGCAGCCTAACTAGATATAGACAGGAAGGTGAAGAAGTAGAGATAGAATAAATATGAATGTTTAAACCGAAAGACTAATTTATTTAAAAATTTAGTATGATTCATAATAACTATGTTTTGAGGTCAGTGGTGCACCCACATTTTAGCCAATAATGATGGACACTATGATCACTGACAAACAGAAGGGCCTTGTACAAATAGAAGTACATAGCTGAATTATTCTGAACAGGGAACTTGATGTGTGACTGGACCTCCAGATTATGTTTGAGTCAGATGACAAAATCAGTCAGTTTGATATCTTGTTCAGTGCAGTGATACACTCGGTTCTGCCACTGTGTAATGAAAACAAACACTTACCATCAAGTCAGTTTTTGCAGTTCTGATACAAAGCTATTCTAACATTCCAGTGAAGTTACTTATGGCCTTTTGAAATGTTTGTATTGCATTGTATTATTATCTCCAAGTCCAACATTTGACCGTGCTTTTATGCCTATTCCGATTTATTGAGAAACTTTGAATGTGTGTAAATACATTGCTGTGTGTATTAATGGGAAAGGGCCAGGTATGCACAGTCATCTTTCCCTGGAAAGATATTATAGAGTTTGTCCCAGCCGCTGGATGTGCAGTGTACATGCAGAGGCTTCCTTGTCATAAGCAGTTTAGTTTGTACGACCAAAGGCAGATTCCTGCTTACAAGTTACAGCAAGTGAGACAAGGGAGCAGACAAACACTAAATGATTTTTATTAACAACAAAACCCTGAGGCGTTTCTGTCCTCAGCCCAAAACCACCAGCCTGAAACAGTGTGGATACAAATGTGTACAATGGTTGGATAAACTGTGCATCATCGGTAGTGCATTTGGAGTCTTAATAATGTGGTTTTTAGGTGTTGTTCACCACATCACAGCATTGGTGCCTATTTCTGACACTCCTTTGCCACATTATCATAGCTGCCAATGGCTGCCAGGTTTGTCCCATCCACTGACATCTGATGTGTTCAGCTTCAACATGGCATTAAGATGAAATATAATGTTTAATTTGTCAGCTCTTTGTGTGCCTGTGAACTTTTCCAGAAGAAATAGCTCCTGGTGATACACTGCATGCCAGTGTTAGAGTAGTTGCCAGAACTGGCTAAGTTACCTAAGCAGAAAGATTGATCGTTTGCCGTAGCTGCAGCAGTTTCCACAAATGATTCCTTCTATTCTAAATGTTTAGAAAGGCAAAGAGAATGTTGCCAGCTGGAAGATAAATGTTAGCAATCGCTGTTGAAACACCTCATCAGGACCAGGGGTGTGTCTCACAGAAAAAAACATGTCACAACACACCAGAAACCAACATTTTTTTATATATATGTTCGTTTTACATTAAACAGTTGTATGCAACTCCTGTGTGCACAGTTGAGTTTATGTAAACTCTGCTTGTGGGCTAACTCCAAACAGGCAAGCTATTCCTAAGTCCTCACATGGACATTTGCCTGGAGTATTTACCGAGCCAACATCCAGGCCTTAACAACTTCCTCCGCATGACAAACTCCATTATAACATGTCGTATTTTTAGCCCCTGTAAAGCCCCGCGGAACAGCCTGAAATAAACCAGGTGAGCTTGAGGAGCTGCCCTCCACTCCTGGTAGGTTAATAATATTTGTTGCTGGACGAGTATACATAAACACATGCACAGGCAGCCGTGCACACTCATACACACTCATACTCACACAGACATTGACGTAACAGTGAATGTGAGCCGTCTCAACGTCAGTTCTGTGAAGTTTTTCCGAGCTGGTTTATTAGAAAGAGCTCTTGTCCTAGTTTAGTGTGGAACTTATGTGTTTACTATAAAGTCCACTGTGATTAATGAGATAGCTACTTTAGTCCTTGCTTTATTCTGCCCATTAATGAGTCATTAAGATTGCAATGTCTATAAGCCACTCATCCCACTGACCTTTACTCCATAGAATACAACAGAAGTGATTACACGCCTCTGCAATTTCATCTAAATGTCAAGTGATTCAAAATTGTATGACGTTACAGTAATTCTGTTGATTCTAAGTCGAACATTAGGGTATTTACTGCTGTGCGGCATAAAAAACTATCCTTTAGATTTTCTATAATAAAAATATAAGGCCCACAATAGACAGTCAATGTACCAAATTTTGTATATCTTTTTTTTTTTTCACAGAGAATTAAATCCTTAATTTTTTTTTATTAATGTGTATATCCATCTCCTTTTTTCACTATGTATTCATTGTGGTAGTCCTGACCAGGGTTGTGCCAACAATGCAGGACCCCACCTGAGCTGAGCAATTTATCTTGAACTTATCTGACCAAAGAATGACCTCATTATATTCATTTTCTCTTCATGTCATTTAGGCAAGTTCAATTTTAAGTTTGGTGCTGAAGAAGAAGCAAAGGATTTTTCTTGGATGTCACCCATAGAGGCTGATGTTATGCAGTGTCCTTTTCACTGTCTGAACTGTCACAGATTTCCCTTTGTAACCCCTGTCCCAAGTCTGAAGCCAGAGCTGGCCCTACCCAATGTGGCGCCCTAGGCAAGATTTTATGTGGCGGCCCCCTCCATCGCCGATTTACGTATAAAAGAAATGAAATAGCATTGTCTAGTAATAATATTAATTGGGTGTTGTTTTACATTTGAACCAATGTGAGCTTTTCCATTTGAAGAGTTAGTAGTAATAACTAGTTTAAATTTAATTATATTGAAGGTGAATTTTTTACCGATTGTGTGGCGCCCCTGGAGGCCACGGCGCCCTTAACATTTGCCTATATTGCCTAATGGGCCAGCCGGCTCTGTCTGAAGCACTTGCCTGTTTTATTATAGGTGTATTGTGCAAGTGGTGCACTGCCCATGATGTCATTTTAGGTGGACAACCAATTAGTGATACTTTGACTCGTTCTATACAGTTAATTACCACTGCAACTTTTAGTTGGTACCCCATTTTTCTGGATCCTTTTCCATCTTTGTGACAACCCGCAATAAGATTTTTTAGTTCCCTATATAATACTTTTTTTACAACATGGGGAGCTATAACACAGAAATGCAGGTAGACGCAGCCAATAGGTCCAAAACTGAGAAAGATAATGTGAGAGAATTTTTTTAATGTGTATTGTCTTTAGTGGTTGCTGATTGCTCTCTGCATCCGTGTATCAATGTGAAAATCACTATGAGTGAATGAACAAACAGCAAATCCCACTTAGTTTGTTAAGTCAACTGGGATTATGCTCAAATCTGTTCCAGCAAATAGCACTGCTGTATCTCTTACCAGTCATGGATCTCTTTGGTCTCCCACAGACATTGATGAGTGCTCCTTTGAGAGAACCTGTGACCACACCTGCATCAACTACCCTGGCAGTTTTGAGTGCTTGTGCAACAAAGGATACATCCTGTACGGCCTCACTCACTGTGGAGGTGAGTTATTTGAATGTTGTGGCTGATCGGTGTCTACTCAGTTGCCAGTTTATTAGGTCTATCTACCTAACTGACAAAACTGATGCAGTCAAATACAACAGTCCTGTCGTAAATCCTCCCTTCATGAAGGTTAGATTGCTGAGACAGATGTGTTTTTAGAGGGTGTAGTTTGTGGTCTCATTAAAATGTACTGTATTTTTTAGAGGCATGCTTCTGTGATTTGGCCAAAACAAAAAAGAAACACACTGATTGTGATGAACAAGCACGGGAGGACAGAGACAGATTATGCCTCTGATTACCAGGTTGTGAATGACAGAGCTTGTGCAGTGATCAATAAGAAACACAGGCAAAAGTGCAAGACACTTTATAGGATACAAATGAGTCACAAAAATCACATAAGACACATCTGGTTATTTGCTTTTAAATTCTGTAAGATTTATTTAAAACACTAGATATGCATCATTCATGAAAATTGAATTATTGGATTTTTGTTTTTTTATGTTGGAATTGCATCATAACTCAAAGTTAAAGACTTACCTCAGGTCTCTAGTGAACCCAGAAATTGTGAGAACTCCAAAGTTAGAAATGCTTGCTTGCGTATGTTGACCAAATTGTATGAATAGTGTAAATACTATTTCAGAATCTTCTTGGAAAATAATGACCTAATCAGGAGGGCTCAATGCCATTGGTGTGAATGCTGAGACACAGTATAGGTTCGCTTCTTTATGATTTCATTAACCTGTCATTATCTTACCTCTAAGATATCTGAATACCTCACTCTTCAGATACAAGTATTTTTATTATGCTGTTGTAGTGTTGTGTTGATATAATTACAATTGAGTTTTGGCAAGGTAAGTTATGCCAGTATTGGTTAGCTAAGATTCAAATCTTTTTTAGCACCAGTTCACAACACATGCCATCTCACTGCACTTACCATAGACAGATGACAACCTTACAAATTTTAAACAGAGAACCAAACAATCCAAAGTTCCCTTTGGATTCCCTTTTAGCAAGCAGTGGGAAACATGGAGAATGAACCCAAAAAAACCTTTAACGAGGAGGGGGAAAAAATCAGACAGAACCAGGCTCAGGGACAGTGGCCATCTGCCTCAACCGTTTGGGGTGAGAGTGAGGATGAGGAGGGTGGAGGATAGTAGGAAAAAAAAAACATTATCCACCGACTAGCTGATGAGCTAATGTTAATTTACTATGCTATTTGTGAATTTATTTTTTCTAATGTGATGAAGAAAAACCTGTTGAATCCTTCTGCCTTTGCTTGCTAGCTAAGTTAATATTGATTTTTAAGGTTATAACTTTAGATATGTAATCATGTTACAGGAAACACGCCTATTTCTGGGTTAAACAGCTATTTTTAATTTCCTAGAAGTAATTTAAAACATGGATTCAGTATCTTCAGTATACGGTCCATATTGGCCAAGCAGTTTCTGAAATAGGGTCTATAAAGGTGTTTGTGCTGATTAAACACCTTTATAGACCCTGTGTATGATAAGCAGTGTAAACTGCTTATCATACACAAATTATCATCCAGCATTTTCTAGATGCTATGGATCTGTAAACTCAGACCTATGTTGCATATCTTTAAGTGGTCTTTCTGTCGTAAATTAATTATACATCATATCATGTCGTATTTTTAATATCAAAATAAGTGTAAATTTAAAAAACAAAAACTAAATTGAGACAGAAAACACAGGACTGAACTGTATTTACAACTGCATTGAGAACTGAAGATGAGGTCAAACTTAGAAAGGGAGGGAGACACTTGAAACCAATAGAATTATGCCTGAAGCCTCCTGTAAAGTCATTTCAACTGCTATGATTTGTGAAAGAGCACTCAGGAGAAGGTTCACAAGTGGTGTGTTGCATTCACTCCAAACTACCAAGAGCACTTTCAGTATCTGGTTATTAGATGTTGAAGCCATTTTTAGAATGCTGTGTCAATTCATAAATGTAGCTTTAAATGAATTCTCTGAACACTGTTAAGATTATCAGAGATTTTAAACAGCTGTTACAGTGGACTAATTTGTCATGTAACAGTGCTTTACAGGTATGTGAAGACTGACAAACCATGATAGGTTTTCTTTTATAACACACCTTCTTTGTCTCTCCTTTGTAGAGTCATGCATCTATGATACAGACACCTTGTTGACTATACTCTGTCTCTGTTCCATCTAAGACAGTGAAAATTCTACACACACTGACTGTAATGTTCTGTGTGTGTTTTTCTTAGATATCGATGAGTGCAGCATCAATAATGGGAGCTGTGAGTATGGCTGCATAAATACTCAGGGCAGCTATGAGTGTTTGTGTCCACCAGGACAGAAACTCCACTGGAACAAGAAAGATTGCATCGGTAAGCACTAGTTCAGTGTGTGTGTGTGTGTGTGTGTGTGTGTGTGTGTGTGTGTGTGTGTGTGTGTGTGTGTGTGCGCAAGTTTGCGTTTGTATGCATTCACCCTTATATATGTGTGACATGGTGAACTTCTCACAGCAGGCCTGAAAGTAGGTGCATGTGTGCCCAGGTGGTTGTCATGGTGATGTGACTTTGTGTGTTCCTCAGAGGCGGTGAAGTGTCTGCCCAATGGGAAGCCAGCGCCCCGAGCCCAGCTGACCTGCACCAAGAGTGGAGGGGCTGAGGTCTGCTCACTGTCCTGCCCCTCTAATGCCCTCTTCCTCGCTGGTACACACACAACAACACACACACACACACTTATTCCAATGCTTAAGTTATACCACGCACTAAGTTAGGTAAAACATCGTACTTAGGTAATTTGCCATGAAAAGGGGAAAACAGTTACAGCATTAAAATTAGAAACACAAATATGCAAGGAGATTTAAGAAATCAGCACAAGCAAAGCTTCAGCAGTATATGTGTAGTAATATACATATATATATATATATATATATATATATATATATATATATATACATATATACATATATATATATATATATATATATATGTATATACTGTAATATACAGTATATTACCATATATGTATTAAATATGTGTAGAAAGTTGTTGAAATAATGTATTGATAGAACCAAACATCAAATTGCACAGATTCTGAAAATCACAGTTTACTTATTCTTCTTTACAGAAAGTATGCAGATTCAGTGGAGTTTTTTTCTAAATGCTGTTGTGACATTTCTTCTTTTACTAACATAAGACCGTAACCTAAATGTATTTATATACATTTTGCACCAAACAAAAAACACAATGCAATTCCCAGAGTTTTAGGAGACATCTTCAAGTTTTGTGTTTTCAAGGAACCCAAGATATTCAGATCCTAATCATACAGGACAATGAAGGGCAGCATATCCTTACATGCTTTTTATTTTTAAAAGAATGGCTGTGCCGATGATCACAAAAAGCTAGTTGATTTTTATCATCTCAGTTATAAATTTAATCTGTGTTGACAACCAAAAGCTCTCCAGTGTTTATTCCCTTCTCCTTGTGTTTATTTGTTCATTCATATTAAGGACCTTGATGTTTATATTAGCATGGGGATTTGCAGTGATGGAAAGTATTTCTGGCGACAAGGAGATCATTTTACAGAGAAAAAAACAACAAAGAAGGGGGGAAAATCTTTTTGTGTCATTGCTCTTCTATTTATTTAACTCCATTTCTTTTAAACTATATTGGAAAAAACTGAATAAAAATATTTGCAGGTGAGTCTTGAGCGTAGTGACCCAGCAAATGAAGTTCATCTCTCTCCTATAAATCCCTCTAAAATGCCCATTGTGCACTATGAGATGTGCTGTTGCTGCTGTCATGCTGCTCTCTGGTGGTGTCAGACAGCAGTTACAGCTCTCAGTGCCCACCTTCACTCAGTTCTCCTGATGCTTGATGAAGCCGCTCGTGTTCTTTATTGCTGTATTTGCGGACTCCTCAGGGGGCTCTCCACTCAGACTGATGTGTTTTTCACTCTGCATGGTTTTCTTGGCTTCACCCATCGCAGCCATTTGGCTGGCACCCCAGCCTCTCCTCTGCGATAGTACTTAGCACACGTCTGTAAATCGATTACGTTCTTTGATCACACAGTTTTTTCCATGGCATGTCTCTTGCTCCGTTTAACTTGGCAGCCATCGTGTGAGAATGATGGATAGCTCTCAGACACAGAGTGAAATATTTGTTTTTCTGCCTTTTTGGAGTACATCTTAATTTTAGGAGGCAGCCATGTAAATTCCTGTGGCTGAATGCAGCCTGGGCTCTGATTTAATCGTCTCACTTTTATGATCTCTAAAGACTTCATCCCTCATTTCTTACTTGAAATGCGTCTTTGTGTGTACATGTGCATTAAGAGAGACGGACAGGATTCATAGATCTTTCATTTGGGCTTTCATTTCACAAGCAGGGTATAAGGTCACATGGCAGCACATCCTTCTCTGGGCTCTCTGCTCTTTTCTAAACACAACAGGATAATAAGACCATTAAACATTTAAAAACGCTTTTCATTCCTCACGCTCTTTCCCAGCTTACAGCCAAGTAAAACACCCTGTTTGATGGAATTCTGCAGACAAAAAACACTCCACCTCCCTAACCTCTCATCATGACCGTGTCTGACTTCTCACTATAGTCTGTGTGTGTGTTGGTTTCTTTTAGACTCAGAGAACAGCTACACACTGAGCTGCGGAGTGCCTGTCCAGGCTGGTAAAGCTCCACAGAAGAGAAATGCCACCACTGCTCTACCCACCTGTGCTGGTAAAGTACATCCAGCATTATGGGAAATGTAGTAGGTCCAGATCAGCGGAGAGATTTCTGTTGACAATAACTCACTACACATGAAGAGGTTACTTTGGCTTTTCTTCTTCTCGACCCGAGAAATCAGTGCTCAGAATATTCAGTTCTTATATTCTCTCATAACTTATCTAATTATTACTAGTACATTGTAAGGTAATATACATATTCATGAGCAACATGCAGGAGGTGAAGTTAAGACAAATGAATGACACAGATAAATACAAGGACTGCAACCAGTGAAGAGAGAGAGACACACAAAGAGAGAGGTGGAGATGGCATTGATATGGAAGTTATACTGAATCAATCAAATGCACACTGAAATGTATCAAGAAAAGAAAGAGAGGTTTAGTTGCAGCCTGAAATGATGAAATAATGATAATGCAGTTGCTAATCTTTCACAAATGCCATGTTCATTGCAATGTGTCATGTCAAGTCTTGTGTTTCTGCTGTGTTTGAATAAAGACACGCTGGCGCCACCCATCAAACAGAAGGCCAGGTTTAAGATTAAAGATGCCAAGTGTCACCTAAGGCCCCGCAACAAGGAGAGACACAGAGATTCATCCAGGCAGAATCTGCAAGGTAAAGACTGTGTTTGTAACATCTCAGTGCAGTGTTTAGGAAACCCCTTTTACACACACTGCCATCTGTAATGTAGTTGATAATGGCATGAAGACATATACAGAAACATGTAATTGTAGTGTGTTCTGATTTTCATCTTCTTCACTTCTGTTTGTCGACCTGAAAGGAGGCCAGTTCCCCTGCACTGATGACTGCCAGGTAACTTTTGTAAACTTGAAGTGCGACTCTTCTAAGAAGCGCAGACGAGGACGCAAATCTCCTTCCAAAGAGGTTTCCCACATCACAGCTGAGTTTGAGATGGAGATGAAGGAGGAGGAAGCCTCAGGTGCGTTGGTCTTTAGTAACTGTCTTAACTCCCCTTGACCTTAAATAGTGCACATGTACAGGGGTGTGCAAGAAGCTACCTGCATATATATATATATATATGACAGAAAGTCTGCCAGCATGCAGGCAATGATAAAACTATTTTTGCCTCAGACTCGTGTAATGTGGACTGTGTGCGCGAGAGGATGAAGCAGAAGCTGCAGAGTGCCATGCGGACGCTCAGGAAGTCTATCAACAAACAGCAGTTCTACATCCAGTTTTCTGGGACAGAGTATGAAGTGGCCCAGAAACCATCCAGGGCACCAGAGGGTGCTGAGACCTGCAGTACGGGACAGGTCCTCCGAGACGGAAAGTGTGGTAAGTCTGGAGTCTAAAGAGCTGTCTGCTGATGTCTTGGTTTTGCTGCTCTATCAGGAGCCACAGGAAGCATTCACCTGAGTCTCTCTCCTCAGTGAGCTGTGCTGTGGGGACGTTCTACAGTGGGGAGCAGGAACAGTGTGTCCAGTGTCCTCCTGGTACGTACCAGGACACAGAAGGTCAACTGTCCTGTGAGCCATGTCCCAGTACTGAAGGACAGGGGATCGCTGGTGCCAAGAATGTGTCTCAGTGTGGAGGTAATTCACCATTCTGTCATTATTCTATAAAATTTATTTAATCCAGTAGTTCCTTTGAGATTGAGATGTCTTTTTAAGAGACACCTGAGAACATGAAACATTGATAATCAGAAAAGCACACAATCAGCATACAGACACAGGAAAAATAAGGGCAGATAACCACAAGAAAAAATAGAACAGGAACAAGAGTCATAAAAAAACATCAGATAATGAAGGTTTGAATTCTCTAGTGGGAGAAAGGAATCCAGCTTGAGGGCAGATTGCAGTTCATTCCACCTAAAAAGTACACCGCTTTCTGCCAAGGTTAGTGGGGACATAGGGATTATCTTCAGCAGTCATATAGCAGGCCTCACATTTTGCATTCATACTCGTACAGTAATGAAATAAGATATCAACAGCTTTTGTTTTCCTTCTTTACTTTCCTCTTTTGCATCTAAGACTATTACAGACACTTCATTTTATTTTTTTGGTTCAAAAGTGTAGCGGTGCTGTAACTGCACAATGAAGTAAAACCTCTACATTAGTGTTATCTATTCTGTGTGCATGGATGTGGGTTGACACCACCTTGTGGTGAGTTAAGCAAACTGAATCTGAGCAACATCCACAAGAGTGCACCAAAGACTAGTGGATATAACAGACAGTGAGCTTAATCACTGCACAACCTCAGCTCTCAAAAACAAGGAAAAAACACATGAAATGGGTGAAATATGATTTAAAGCATGCATAATTATCTGCCAACAAAAGAGGAAAATTTCACTTGACAACATGTTTTAAAGCAAGTAAAAAATACCCACAGATATTTTAAAATTAGTACAGCTGATGAGAAATACTGCATTTGTCCTGATACAATTCAATATTCAATCATTTTTTCTCAATATTTGTAATGAGATGGGCTAAAATTTAGCAAATGCTATTTCCAACAACTTGAAGTAATACAATATAATTGGGAAGTATATGTTTAAACCAAGACAGCTACACTATAAGCAAGTACATATACAAATGAAAGACTTAAGGATTTTTTGCTCAGTGTGTAAGAAAATGTGCTTAAATTGCAATCCTCCAGAAAGACGGCTGTACGTCCTGGAATTTACTCAGAAAAATAGCATACAGTGCTTAAAATCAGTACTCCTGACTTCAATTAATATGCTTATACACTGCTACAACAGACTGATGTGATGAGATTGTTTAAAGAAATAACTAAACTAAATCTACCAGCCAATGCTAACAATAACTGTCATCAAGCAGGAAGCCCACTGCACTCATAGTGTGACAGCTATGCCACTCTAATAAAATCAAAATCTAGTGTCAAGCATTAAGTTACTTAGAACTTGGAATAAAATATCAGTAACAAGTTACAATACCTCATTAAGAGATTTAAGTACAAACAAACTAGTGAAATTCTCAAACATAAATGGTAAGAAGAAATATATTGTCAGACAAATAATAAGAGTTTATTGCCTTTATCCTCCTGGGACCCTGTGTCCCCATGCGTCGACTTCGTATTTTGGCTTCCCTGCACCATTACCTTAACTCTGGAAGTCTGAAAAACTTTGAAAACTCCACCAATTGTGCTAGCTAGTCCGTAACTCTCCAGGAGCTGTGCGCTGAACCCGGCGGTGAACGCAGTGCATGGCCACGATCTGCTATTACTTATTACTATTCATGTCACTACTACTACTAATGACTATTTATTATTCAAAGACAAAGCTTATTTTTTTATATTTATTAGGTCCTACAAGTCCCAAATAACTAGGGTAAATCGAAAATGCAAGGCCCAGAAAAGGTCGGGTCCCAAGAGGCTATTGAAAATAGTTCATCTTACTTAGATTTCACATTTTGCAATGTGAGCTCTTTGAGAGTGAACAGATATCAACTGACTGACGCTACACTGAGAAACAGTGACACTGTGTGACTCATATTGAAGTTCAAACTGTTTGTCAAAAGGCTACAGATATCCATGAAACAAGGGAATAGGAGAGAAAATGAAATTGAAGACAGGTGGTTTTTTGGGTCTGTTCTACAGGTCAGTGTCCAGCAGGTCAGTTTTCTGCTGACGGGTTCCGCCCATGCCAGGCCTGTCCACTGGGCTCCTACCAGCCAGAACCGGGCCGGGTGCTGTGCTTCACCTGTGGAGGAGGCCTTATGACCAAATATGAAGGATCTGTCTCCTTCAGGGACTGTGAGGCCAAAGGTGAGGCTTTGTGTCAATGTGTGTTGGTCAGATGGTAGGCTCATAATGTCTACCATAATGTCTGTTTGTACAGCTTGTTGTTTTTATGTTTTATCAGCCTCACTGATTATTGTATGTAATATTCAGCATTTTTCAAAACATCACTGTCATGAAATATTTTGACAGATAAAATAAGTGCTTATACAAATGTGCTACTTTGGCTCTGCTGGAGCTGCTTCTCTTAATCTGTAGTCACCTCTCTGTGGTCTCAAGGATGGTCCAAAAGACAGCAGGATATCATGAATTGTAACCTGACAGCACTTAGCGATAACATTTGAACATTTGTTTTTTAATTACACTTACGTAAAGTATAAGTAAACAGAGACATTTCACCAAGTTCTGTGCTGGAGTTTGTATTATTCTAAATTTTGACATTAAGATTTTCATTTTTTCAGTTAATGTATAGTGGTTCTAATGATCTGTTATCAGTCTCTTTGATAATTAATACTCAGTATCTCGTTAAAATATCTCAACAGCGAGAAACTATATTCTGGTGAAATGTGATATGTTCTGTATTGACGGAGCCCAGAGGGTAAAACCTACTGACTGTAAAGATCCCTGATAGATTGATAACTTGTTAGTTCAATGTTCAGTTTGGCCAGTGCTTTTACGACCAAATAAACTAATGACATTTCCAACATGGGAAACTGTAATGCCTCATCATTAGCATGCCAGCACAGTTGGCATGTTGATATTAACATTTAGCTCGAATCTTTGTGTAACAGCCTCACAGAGCTCTTGCATGCCTATAGACTTGTTTAATATTCTACAGACTGCTTGATTTTGTGACGAGTAATTTGGAGTTTTTAATCTGCCACTTCAAAACTGTGGATGTCAAAGCAGTACTGGCATTTGGCATTAGTCATTTTTCAATGGTTTCATTGTAAATGCAGTATGTATGAGGAGGAAATATATACAGAGAGATGATAAAGTCAGCAGGGTTTAGTGCTTTGTTTGTATGCCTTTCTGTAATTCAGACATGAATAATGTCACAGCTGAGTGATCTATCAGTAGATGTCCTGCTGTTTGGTGGTAATCTTCATTCAGTTTTACTGTGTGCACACTGACTCCCTCCTTCTCCTCAGTGCACTGTGCACCTGGACATTACTACAACTCCAGTACCCACCGCTGCATCCGCTGCCCAGCAGGCACCTACCAGTCTGAGTTTGGGCAGAACTACTGCATCACCTGCCCTGGGAACACCACCACTGACTTTGATGGTGCCACCAACGTCTCCCACTGCAAAAGTAACACTGGCCAACATTTACATTTAGCCTGCTTGTAAAGTAATTACATGAGATCCATATTCAGAGTGGTTTATTTGGGTACTATAAAAGAAAGTGCTGAAAATATTGAAATGGTTTATGCTGCAAGGTGTCCCTGTTATTTTGTCCTCAGACCAGCTGTGTGGAGGTGAGCTGGGAGAGTACACAGGCTACATTGAGTCTCCTAACTACCCTGGAGATTACCCGTCCAATGTGGACTGTGTCTGGACCATAAACCCACCACACAAGAGGAGGATCCTCATTGTGGTGCCAGAGATCTTCCTCCCCATTGAAGATGAGTGTGGAGATGTGCTGGTCATGAGGAAGAGCGGTAAACACACAATGCCTCATCTTAAAGAGAAATAACCCCCTTTCAGACATGCACTCCTTTCTCTTAATCTGAATGTGTTGGCTTCATGTCTGAATGAGCACAGAACATATTATGTTGTGATAACAACTAACCCAGGCCGATTTCAAACACTTCTATATAACAAAACAGTCTCACCTGAAGGTCAACTTTTTGGGTTTTTTTTTTCTTCTGGAGCTTTGGGCTGCAATATGTGGTCCTTAAAAAAGGAAGGGTGTGGTAAATTCTGACATGTTTATGCTGTTCTTCCAGCCCTGCCCACCTCCATCACCACCTATGAGACATGTCAGACATATGAGCGACCCATCGCCTTCACCTCTCGCTCTCGCAAGCTCTGGATCCAGTTTAAGTCCAATGAGGGCAACAGTGGCAAAGGCTTCCAAGTCCCATATGTCACCTATGATGGTGAGTCAGCAGCACTTCAGTTGCAGCCAGTCTGGTATGATCCACCATGACTCGCTATGAACTTTGACGTTACTTATTGTTTGAACAGATTTTTATATTGCATTTATATCTGCATTCTCAATGCAGCATCTGGTTACTGCCGTTTTGACCTTCCTTTAACCTGTTGTGTTGTAGAGGACTACCAGCAGCTGATAGAGGACATAGTACGAGATGGCAGGCTTTATGCCTCTGAGAACCACCAGGAGATACTGAAGGTACTGAGTGATGCATCACATTACCTGCTTTGCGGTCATATAGACCTTAGAGCCTTGTTTCTCAGAGACTGACATTTACTGATCATTTTGTTTTGCTGTCAAACACAAACAAAAGGTTGAAAAATGATTTACGTCACATAACTGGTCCAGTGTGGTGACCCCCTTTGTCCCTGTGTCTTCCCTACAGGACAAGAAGCTGATAAAAGCCCTGTTCGATGTGCTGGCG
Organism: Dascyllus trimaculatus; assembly: GCA_024666655.1. NCBI lineage: Eukaryota > Metazoa > Chordata > Actinopteri > Pomacentridae > Dascyllus > Dascyllus trimaculatus. The sequence continues at coordinate 25,659,127 of CM045465.1, forward strand.
CACCCCCAGAACTACTTCAGGTACACAGCACAGGAGTCCAAAGAGATGTTCCCTCGCTCCTTCATCAAGCTGCTGCGCTCCAAAGTCACCAGGTTCCTACGACCGTACAAATAGACGGGCCCCCTCCACTGTCCTGTTGAAGACCCCCGTCATCCTGCGTCATTTTCAAATCCAACAACCTAAATGTAACCCCTGCCCCCGTCTACATGTCCCCAGCCTCAGTCTGTCCGTTGATATACTCGTTCTGTGACTAAACGTCATTTCCTGTATTTTTCCTCAGTCCTGCTTATCACATGATGCCTTTCAACATCTTCGACCCCTCTGACTTGTAATGCGTTATTCTCATTAACAGCCTTCTCTCCAGTTAGTGCAGCTTTTTCTACAAGGTTTGATCGATAACGGTTTTTCAAGGCCAGTACCAGTATTTTAATAATGCAGCAGAAAAGACCTTTCTATATACTAGTTATATATTCTTTCTTTGAATTTGACCATTTCTACCAACAGGTAACAGTATTATGTGTTGTTCTCGGTTTTGTATTGTGAATTTTGCTGATAGCCCACCTGTTTGTGTGTTGACCCACACCTCTGATTACCAGATGGTTCTTCTGTACCGCTGGAGGAAGCCACACTAGCTGTTTCCTCCTGTTTGAAGTTTATACTACTAGCTAAGCTAACCAGTTGCTGGCTGTAGTTTCATTACAAACCAACAGACACAAGAGCAGCATAAATCTCCTCAACTAACCTTCAGCAAGAAAGAAAATAAGTGTTATTTCCCAAAACGCTGAATTAGAAAGTTGTGAGGCCACATTCAAGCTTTAATGCTTGTTGTCTAACAGATATGTTGATCTTGTCATCTAACTCTCAGAAAAAAAACTATTTCAGAAAATGTTTACCTATTGCTCAGTGGGTGTATTGATAACCCGTAAAGTGTTAAAAACCTTACTTAAGAATTCCCAGTGTCATTTAGGAATGTGTTATGATAAAATCGTACTGCTAGTATTGAATTAAAGGCCAGTATCAGCACGCCGATAAATCGGTCAAACCCTGTTCCTGCACACTGTGGAACGCGTCTTCTTTTAGCCATTCCCCAGATTTCTGCACCTTCTCTGACACCTTTATTCTGCAACCTTCCTCCCTCTTTGTTTTGTGTGTTGTTGTGTTGTTTTGTAATATTTATACTGAACATGTCGGAACTTGCAGAAGCTCACATCACAGATGTTTTAGATATGACGTACGAACAAACGTGGACATACACAGCTGTACACGCATGATGTGTGGCCCACTTACAGTACATGGATGTATGCTGAACTGGATTTCTTTATTGGCCCTAATGTGCACGAGACAGAGATGAGAAAGCAACTGGTGCACTTAAAACATTTTAACATTAAAAATGATTTGAAAGAAATGTTAAAGTGAGGAAATCAAAACCATTCCACCTCAGTGGGTGCTTTATCCATTGGAGCACAGGGAAAGATTTAATTAGGGTAATCACAAAGTCTATATTGTAATTTTTTTAAATAAAAAAAGATGTATAACAAGATGAGATAAACTACCTGCAAGTAACACATTGTTACTTTAGAGAGAAATGTATGTGATGTAACTAATATTTGGAACTTTAATTGCACTTGAATTTTGTATTTTAAACTGTAGGGAAAAAAGATCTAAGTTACGTATTTGTTACCTTTTTTGTGTTGTTTTGAAATGTGCCACATGTGGCGGCAATGACAGAGAAAGACAGCTGTGTCTCCTGTTATTGCTCCCACTCTGTAGCTCACAGTTACCCCCAAATCACTCAGTTTCAGGAGCTTCTGGCCCCATTTACATACACACACAGTGAGGAAACATTTAGACTGAAGCTTCTCAAACCCTGAGACTGTATGTTAAACTAAAGCGCACAGAGAAAAGACAGTGTAAGCAGCAGGATCCGTCAGTCTTGCCACCACCACTACAGTTTGTGTGTGTTTTCACTGCCCAGTCCTGCTTCATCCCTCAAACATGTCCTATAGCTGCCAGAGAGAAGAAGCATCTCCATAACGGCTTCTTGTATGATGGCATTACATACATACTACAGTATATACATGTTTCTAAAATGACTTCAAATATCTGCATCCACCCAGATACACTCTTTTTCCATTAAATAGGAAGTATAGTGTGTGTATGCTATGCTTTTCTTTTATAACCTAACTAAGTGTTTCTGTGTCATTCCCATTGGTACTAATATGTCTATAAATCCTATACCACATATTGAAGATGGACTCTATATCAGCACAATGCGACTGGAGTTGTGTACGGAGTGACTGGAGTGTTGGTCTGAAGGTGAATGTAGTGGCAGGAACGCAGTCGGAATAAGAGGCATCTCCTGTCTGAGTGTCTGTGTGTCTGTAGCCCTTGCAGCTTCAGCTGTAAGCCAGTAAACGTTATCTGTGTGTCGTGTTGTTCAAAAGACGCAAGCTTTCCCTGACAGAAGATAAAAATTATTGCCGTAAAAGCTTCTTTAGAGACTAATCTCCTGTTACCAGAGTCATTCATGAAAAGAGAAAGCTTCTAGTCTTTGTGCTGGGCACAAGGAAGATGAGGGCGTATCAGTGCTATTTAGAGCTCATCACACCTTGGAGGTTTAGCATGTTTTTGCCATTGACGACAATTCACACACACGGCTGAGCACTTTTCAAAGTGGAGGTTTTTAGGTTTCCTTTGAGAATTAACATTTTAGAAAGTTGCAGTTTAGTTGAGATAAATAATCCTTCACATCGAACAATTAGTTGCTTTGTGTCTCTAGAATCATCACTCTCGTTGTGTGCTATGCCATTTGCAAGCAAGAGTCATTTTCAAGGATGGTCTGAACTGTTTTCTGTTTTAAATTAAACCCACAGCCAGAAACAAGCCTCTGTGTGAAATACAACCCCGTAGCTGACACAACAATCTCTCATGTCCATTCAGTAGCTGTTGTGGAGCTCTAAATCCTATGATCTCTGACAGCAGCTGGGCTTTAATCACCACATGTAGATGGTAAAAGTGTCATTTTTTCTGAGCAAAGTAAAAAGTCTTTGTATTTGTTTATGGTTAAGCACACGTCAGAGTTGATTCTTGATCTTGGAAACAGCAAATGATAGAACAGTCTCTCCACCCTGGCCATTTAGTAGACATGCTGCAGCTTGTAATCATTTAATCAGTTGCACTAATTGCATTTAAAAGATGGATGTTGTGACTGTGACATCACCCATTGGTTTGTGGGCTCTTGTTTACTACTGGTTTGAAGCCTCAAGTCTGACATTTGTCCATTGCCTCGTTAGTCTTTTGGAGCAAGACGTGATGAGTGAGTCGTGAAGAACCTGACGATACGACACACAGTAATATCGTAGCAATCTGGTAATCACAATGGAGCCCCATCCTGAAATATACCCTGCTTCATCATCTGTTTTACTCTAAATGAGACCATCATTTACTAAATGAACATAGTGCTGCATTGAAAAAAGCTTGAAACCAGTGGCTGAGACTGTAAACATTAGGCAAGTGTTTACTGAGCTGACAGAATAAGTGAGAAGTACAGTCATTTTTTCATAGACATCTGTACAACCAGGAGGAGTGCCCCCTGGTGGATGTTGAAAGAATGCAGATTTACAGCACTTCTGCATTGGCTTCACTTTTCAGATTTAGAGGCTATGTACGTCTTTTATGCAGTCTGTGGTCAGTAGATGTTTCTGAGCTCCTCAAAATGCTCAGAAACAAATGCAGATCGTACATCACTAATTCGAAGTGATCAAACTCCCCATGCTAATGAAGATCATGTGAGGTCATCAAAAGCTACTGAAGAGACCCTGGATGAAATCGTTTTCTCTGTTCTACTGCAGTTTCCAGTTCTCTGAAGCTCAGCAACTACTATATTTTTGAACTGGGTCTTATAGAGCTCTGAAACTTTGTGGCTTCATACAATTTCTTGAGTGGCTATTGCTTTTCGGTTTGCTTAGGGGGATATCATCATAGCAACTGCTAGCTAGAATTACAATAGCAAGCTTGAGTAATCACACTTGGCTGGGCCTGTTTTTATTGCACCAAGTGGTCAAAATCCCCACACCTTGGCAATGAATTCCAAATTGCAATTACTGTTTGTCTTTGATTTGGTGCTCCAACCGTCACTGTCCTTGAGCGTACCCGACAATACAGGACGTGAAAGCGAAGGTGATGGGGTTTTCAGGTCTCTCCAAGTTGATTTCTGTAGAGCAGTGAAATGAACCCAGTTGCTTGGAGGTAGGAAACCAACCAAAAAGCTTTTGCTTTGGAAAACAGTCAGCTGCCGTGTGAAATTTTTGTAATTAATGGGTTGAAGCAGGAAAAAACCTCAAGTACGGTCCTGAGTAGCACTGAGCTGGGACTTACTTTTCATAGTTTAGATTTTAATTTCAAAATAAGATATGAAAACCAAAATGAGAAATAACTGAAAAAAACTATTCTGCATATTTTTACAGTAATTGGCTGATAATCACCCCTCTAAAAGTGATGTATTTGGAAGTGAACTCAGTGTCAGTGAGGTCTGTGCTTGTTGTCACTGGATCCTCATCTGATCTCTACAAATAAAGCCTATTGTGAGATAAGGTGTTGTTCAGGCGTTGCCAAAAAGCTGCCACACAGACATGTTACGGTACGGCCTGCTTCTTGTTCGAGGTGGGCGCTGTTCAATATGAGTGTTATGAAAAAAAATGATACGAAATGCTCTAAAATTTATAATTGACTGTTTTTTTTTTCCTGAGAATGTATTCTATTGTGAATGGGTGTGTGTGTGTGGTGTGTGTGAGAGCGTGAGAAGGATGACTGTACAGTTGCGTGTGAGTGTTTCTGTGAGGTTTTGTGCTGGGTGCCTGTGATAGAGAAAGAGACTGTGTATGTGTGTACTTTAGTCCATTTTGTAGAGGAATAATTTTAACGTTTGTGTTAGTCGGTTGTACCCAAAGAGAGAAACTGTAACGCAGTGTTGTGCCATTGTTTGGTCCATGAAACTCCAGTACTGAACAAATTAAATAAAACAGTAGCAGAAAACCGACTCATGTCCTCTCTTTTGTGAGTCCATGTGGAGTCTTTGGTGAAACGGGCTCAGAGAAGGACTGCTTGTATCTGCTCATTATATCTCTTATCTCTCCTCAGATGTGCCTCTACGTGCCGTTGCTCACCACCGGCCTCAAGTACGCTTCCGGAAAATGTAGCTGACACTGCTAATATTGCTCTTATCTTCAAGCGAAACAATCTGTGCAGCAGATCTGGATGCTACATCAGAAACGCTCGTCATCATAGTGCACACACCATTCAAATTCTTTTTCTGTGTCGGATTTTGCTTGGAAGGAGACGGAGGTGAGATACTTTGATTTCCTTTGGACTCAAATCTTTACAGTTCTTCTGTAGGAGCTTTCGAGGTGAGAACTGGAACAATGAGAACAATGTGCTCTCCAAAACTAATTATATTGTTACATAGTGACTTTCACTAATAAGAGCCTCATTAAAATGAAGGACCTCATGAAAACAACTCATTCAGAACTGTGATATACTTTTAAAGGTCCCACATCATAGCCTTTTTAAACAGGTTCATTGAGATCTCACATGCAACCAGAATGTGTATCTCAAGTTTTAGCTTAAAATACTGCACAGATCATTAATTCTGCCATGTCTACAATACTTCTGCTTTTAGTCCTGCTCCAAATGGCCTGTTTCAGAGTCTGTAGCTTTGAATACAACTGAGCTGCTGCTGTTTACAAACAAGGAGGAGGGCAGCAAACACACCTCTCAGTATCTGCACCGATCAGCCACAACATTCTGACCACTGACAGGTGAAGTGAATAACATTGATCATATTGGTACTATGTGCTGTTCTGATGGAAAACCTTGGATTTTAACATCCATGTTGATCAGACTTAGACACCCAAGTAAACATTGTCCCACAACAAACACACTCCCTCATGCAAATGGAAATCCCAAATGTCACTGGCCTACCCCCAATGGTCCAACATGTTGATCTGACCTCCAAACTTCCTACACCTCATTCTGATCAAGCATCAACAGGATGCAGTGGAACTAGTTGGATTGACAGAGGCCCCACTGCACAAGCCAGAGTACCCAAAGGATCCAGTGCCAACGTCCTGGTTCCAGACACCATAGGACACCCTAAGAGGTCCTCTAGTCCATGCCCAATGGTTTAGAGCATTTTAGACCACATAAGGGGACCAACACAATATTAGGCAGGTGGTTATAATGTTGTGTCTGATCGGTGTAGATGTTCAGTGATAACAGTGAGGAGGTGCCAGCAGGGGTGGGGCTTATAATGCCACCTCTCCTACTTTGCAACACATGGCCTAAGAGCACAGCTGTTTGATATGCATAGACGGACAACAAATGAAGCCCCACAGAGGGGACATCATCTTCTGTCATACTGTGGAGAGAATTTTGATGACATGGTTTGTCACCTTAGAGGGAACAGTCAGTGCAAATCAGTTCAAAGCTGTTCTGACTGATCACCTTCATCCTATGATGAAGCATTTCTGCCCTGATGAGAGTGGTCTCTTCCAGAATGGCAATCCATAGTACACACTGAGCCACTGAATGCTTTACTGAAGATGATCTCCACAGTCACTAGATCTTAATCCAGTTGAACACATATGGCTGCTACCTATGGAAACACCATCCACATGGTGTTCATCCCTCCAGTAGAGTCCCAGAAACTTTGAGAATCAATGCCAAGGAGCACTGAAGCTGTTCTGGCAGCATATGATGATGGAGCACCCTAATAACACACTTCATGTTGGCCATTGTCAGATTTGTGCCTGCTGTGGAGCCAGACAATAAGGAAACCAAGAACCAGTGAGGTGTCAGGATTCTCCAAACTAGTAGAGTAGCAAGCTGAAACGAGCAAATGAATTTGTTTCTTCTTTTTGAGGATTTTAGTGCAACTATAAGTGAAGCTACACAATTCAAAAATAACTACAGAAGTGACTCTAATTTGTGTTTTCAGTCCAACCTGTAATAGACGATAAATACATCTTGAGAGACTGATCTGTGTGCAGCTACTCACTGCTGACCACTGAAATATGGATTCAATTAATAAATGGTTCCATTTCGGGCCCTGATTGGAGCTGCATGTTCCCCTTCAGGCTGCTCTACACTGCTGGGTTGTCAAAGCTGCTCCCAGACAGACTCTAGACCCTCCAGTGAGTTGGACTTTTTTCCTAGAGGAAACAAGAACTGCGTTCCATTTTTCACCAAGTTTGGATCTTCAGTATGCTTATCAGATGGTGCCTCAAAGGAGGGAACGCAAACATTACGGGCTTTATGGTGCAGCTGAGAGTGCAGTATTCTGTCTCCACACTGTTATCAACATGAGGAGGACACACTGCTGCAGCTTCAGCTGGAATATATTAAATCAACTCCTGGAATTCCAGCCCTGGTTCAGGGGGGATGAAATCTGACTGCTTGCTCTGGCTAAACTACAGAATTCTAACAACTAAAGGTGACATGTTTGCCTCTCTAGACTCCTTTCAGTCTTCCTGGTTTGTAAAATCAGTGAACTGGGATGGATTTGCCTGTAGTTGTTTTCCTCCTACACCTGCTGTCTGTGTGAAGCATTAAAGCCAGCCTCCACAGAGCGACATGTTCCATCACAACATGACACCACCATCTGATTTGGTCAAAGTTTGTGTTCAAACATTTAGTTGTTTCTCCTCAGTTTTCATTTCACTGCTGCAGTAGACCACACTCTTCTCCCTGCCAGTCAGGAAAACCTCACAAAGCCTTTCTTTTCTTGAAACAGTTTGCATCTTAAGGAAACAACAAAGGAATAACGAGCCATTACAGAGTGATCAGAGTAAGCATATTAACCCATCTGTAAGCAGTGTGTAACTCTGACTGACAGTGGCAGCCTCCTTTAATGACGGGGTTCACAGCCTGTTCAGAATATTACTGTAACTGTTCGGCTGCTCCTCTGCTGGTCATTAATCATGTTTGACAGGCAGATCTGATATTTCCTACGTGATCTTTCCAGGACGTCCAATCAGCAGTCAGCATCTGCAGGCGAATGCGACTGTGCCAGATGCTGAGATTAGTCTCCCCTCACTATCTTGTCTCCTTCCCTCCGTCAGTCGCTTCGCTCAAAGTTCACTGGTTATGAAGTGATAAAGACACAGCATGGACTGACTGGGTGGGAAAGATGTGACTGTTTGGTCTAATTACACAGGAATCTATGTGTTATAAATAAACAACACTGCCTTTGTAGCCTGCTCCTTTTTACTAACATACATCAAACTAAATGTATTCTAACACACACTGGTTGATTTTCATGTGTTGACACCACTTTGTCTTTATTAGAGAAATCACTGGAGTAAGACGTTAGTCCACACTTACGGTCCACAAGTCTTTTTCTTCTGGCTCTGTTCTACAGAACAAAGCTGGTGCTTGGTCCTTGGGCAAGACACTGAACCTCAAGGTGCTCCCAATGCCCACCTTGCATGGCAGCTCAGTCGCCACTGGTGTGTGAATGAAAAACACATTGTAAAGCGCTTTGAGTACCACTAAGGTAGAAAAAGGTGCCATATAAGTGCAGATCATTTACCATTTACATCGAAGTGCAAAATCTCAGCTTTAACTTGATCAGGTCTCCTCAACACTGAAAGAACTGTGTGGGAGATGCATCTAGTTGAACACTAAGTTCCCAAAGACTCCAAAAGTAGTTGGACAGATACGCATGAAGTCAACCTAAAAAAAAAAGCAATGCAACTATCCAGATACTTACAATCTGGACTGTTTATGTTCAACGTAGAATCAGTCACACTGAACAGGATTTCACACCATTTAGATAACAGATCCAAAGACAGGAGTTACCAGAGCCTGAGTACCACATCCCATAATCTATGACAAGCTGTATTAACATTTATGGATATGTTTTGCAGATATCTGTGATCCAATTCTTTCAGCCAAAAACATTTCAGATACCAACATTCTTCCTGTGATGAATACGTCACGTTTACCATTCTTTTGCATGGGTCTTCTCATTACGGGTCTCTATAGTTCAGCTGCAGAGATCTGAAGCTGACTTCTGACTAGTTGTAATTACAGCTTCATACACCTACAGTTTATTTCTAACTAGTCACAACTGATGTTAGCGATGTCCTTATACTGTCCTTTTTACAAATCCTGAGTTTAATTTGAACCAGTCAAAATGTCATTGTAGGCCTCAGACTGGAATTCTGTCCAATCCAGGTATATCACAGATTTATTAAAAGTAAAGTTTTGACTTTTAATACACCGCACATCTCTGTAGTTACATCAGAAACTATGTTGGAGGTGTGGGTGGCCGGCTTTTCAAACATGCAAACCGTTTTACCACCATGTCAGAGCAACCTGAGGCTGACGTCGCAGTAAAATTCAATCCCAAGTCTCTAATGAATAAACCTCTCCTTCTCCACAGCTCCTTGCTGATGAGCTCCTTCTATTTCAGTGCACTGTAGCTGCTTCTGCTAACACTGCTGAGGCACTCTGCTGGACCAGTATCCAGTGGGAGGCCTTGCATTAACAGTCAACAAGTCAGACCAGCCATGATGACTTTTGAGATATGTGAAGCTTTAATTCTGACTTGTCCAAACTGAATTTTAGAGATCTCTGACTGTTGTTAGCTGTCATGGTCACAATGAGATTATTGATGTCTGGAATAAAATGACAATTTAAATAAAATGACACAGACAATGACATTTTATTTTTAGCATTTATTTAAGTGCAGTTGAGAGAGCCAGGAACAGTGGAGGGATAGAAAGAGAGGCCCACAAGCTGTAAGCCTGCATTAGTTACTGGGCCGCCTTGAAAAACACCCGCCTCTTTGCTGTCTAAAGCTCCTCTATGATCACACACTGGTGGCTCGCTGTGTCTGTGTGCTGCATGGTCCTCACACAGGTCATGTACAGTGAGTTCATCAGACTGTTTAGGGTGAAAACATCTGCATGCTGCTGTTGGAATCGAGGCTGGTGTGGGCTGAGAGACCAGAAAACCAGAACGCTGCACTAAAATGGTCCGTAGAGACGAAGGGAACAGAACAGCTGCTGATCATTCTCTTTAAATTGCATGACGAATACCTTTTCACATGCATGTGAATATCTGGTCCACTGTTGATCTAAAAATACTGACATAGTAGCTTTAAAGTAGCATAAACTGGAGCCTACATATATTCTATGACTCTCATGAAGACATAAAAAAGGTCAAATCAAAGGTCCAGTTACAAAAGCCCTCCTTTGCAGCTCCACCTCCCCTCACAACAATACAACAGACAAACAAATAGCCAATCAGTAATCAATAAAAATGCTGCATGTCACATAAAGGTATTTATACTAAAGCACGTGAAATACATACGTGTTTTTAAAGGCTGCATAAATCTGTGTCACAAAGTTCCTTCCTCCTGATCTGTCTCTTGTACATGGCTGTAGATGCTCTGAAGATGACGGCTTCTTAAGGCCAATAATCGTCACTACATGTGGAGTGTTTTCTAGAACAGTGGAAATTCACTTCCCCAACTTTATCCTTTTCACTGACTTCCATCAGGCTGATTTGTTTGCAGTTTGGATATCTGACTCCACCAGGTGGCGCTCTCAGCTCAGCCTGCGGCTCCGTCAGCCAGCCTCCTCTCTGAGCTGCTGGTTCTGGGTGTTGCAGCTCCACATTGTGCTCTGTTTGTTTAGCTCATTACCGGCCTAAATCCCAGTCCAATTACCTGCGGATAAACAGGAGCAGAGGTGGTGATGTGCTGTAATGCTGTAATTTGACTGATTATCCCTTACACAGCCAGTGATGGGGGGTTTTCATTTCAGCAGAAACACACTGATTCACCAGGCCTCGGCTTATCAGGAGTAATACAAGTTATTGATCTGTCTGGTTTCCATATCAACGGCAGATTTCACTAGGTATATTTTGATGAGCAGGATGAATGGGTGTGGATGGATTCAAATATATACATTTGACCTACAGAACACCAACAGCAGAGAGGCTTTTATTGCAGTGTGATCTCCATAAACTCAGGGGCCACTAAACCAGAGCATCTGCTCACTGTCAGATCCTCTGATCTTCTGATTCATTTAAATCACATTTCAGTTCATAAGTCATAAACATCACAGGACACAGTGAGCTGTTATTAAAGCCTGAAGCCATTCAAACATGTTTGGCATCAGTGGGGCCTCCTTCCTTCTTAAAGACTCCAGATCTATGAACATGCAAACACTGTTCATGTCTACTGAGTGTCCTGCTTCACTTAAAGTCCACTCACAGCGTTTGTGCTCATCACACTGGAGGAAGATCCTGCTCTGAACATGTTCATGCACAGTGAAACTTAAACACAAGGAGCGCTGACCAAGGCACATGTTCAGGTGAAGGCGGATTTAAAGAAAACACATCTTGTGCCACCAGTTGAAACCTTAGAGCAGCTGTGGAATGGAAAATATATTTATTCACATGTTGGCATGAGGGTACTTCATACTGTGTTTTTTTAGGATTCTGAGATTTTGGATAAAAGCTTATAAGATGCAACACATTATTAAAGACTGCAGCAGTTTGTGTTTTCTCACAATACAGCAACATCTAATGAAACCACTTGTCACATTGTTCTCAAGTGGTTTCATATTAATAAACATGGAAGTCAAACGATCCAATAATTCACTATAAATCAGATTAGAGAGTAGTTTTTCTAATTTAATTTTTGGGGGAGAGAGTTTTTCAGTTTATTGCATAGACATTAACAGAGTGAAAGTGGGGGAGACAGGAGAGCGACATGCAGGAGAGGGTCTTGAGCTGGACTCGAACTCCAGACCGCTGCTGAGGCACTGAGCCATGTGGTATCAGATCACCTTAACTCAGTGAGCTAAACAGCAGCCCGAGATTAGAGAAGAGTTCATATGAAAACACATTTGTGTACAATAACTAGTATCTTCTTCTCTCTTCTATTAACCAGCTCACAGTTCTTAGATTTACTTTGTGACCCTTTTGGAAGAACCTGACAGCTAAGCAGCAGCTAACTCCACCCCGAGCAGCATATGATGATATATCTATTTATTATGGAGGTTATGTTAACATTTTTTACTAAAGCAAATCATGTGAACAGTTCTTCCACCAGAGAGGTGTAGGTGTCTCCTTGACTTTCTTTTCGACAAACTGCAGCACTTTACTGAAGGTGGAATATTTATATTTCTATAATCTGTCCACGATTTATGTATTTACTTATTTGGGGCTGGAGTCTATCCCAGCCGGCTTGGGCGAAGGCAGGGGACACCCTGGACAGGTCACCAGTCTATCACAGGGCCACACATAGAGACAAACAAGCACACTCTCATTCACACCTACAGACAATTTAGAATCATCAATTAACCTCAGCATGTTTTTGGACTGTGGGAGGAAGCTGGAGAACCCATTAAAAACCCACGCTGCACAGGGAGAACATGCAAACTCCACACAGAAGGATCCCAGGCGTCCTAACCGGGATGCGAACCGGGGATTTCTAGCTGTGAGGTGATGCTGCTGACCACTGAGTCACTGTGCAGCCTGACTTATATCATAAACCAGTGATTTATTCATTTGACCTTACAGAGGGATGATTTCATGCAAAAAAAAAAAAAATTAAAGTTTGATGTTTGGCAGTGTGGACTCATTAAGACTCAAGCTGAAACAAACAACAACAACAAATAAAATAAGTGCAGCTAGTCTGATCAAACATGACTTTTTGCTGGTTTCCTGGAAATGTTGCTGGAAACAGAAGCTGATGAAACCGTCGCACCTCGTCGTCTACTAGATGCTGTTCTGCACTATAGGAACTCTTCCACCACTGAACTGGATGAACGATTGAAACAATCATTTACTGATTTAAATAAAGCTTTTAAGCTGCAAACATTATTTTGATGCTTGGGTTGACATGTTTATGTTACATTAGATTAATCCTGTGTGTGATATAAACTCTGATTTCTGTGTTAAATGATTTTAAAGTACATTTAACTTGAGGTAACTCAGTGTATTTGGCTTGATCATTTGTCTCCATGTGGACTTCATGATTTCAGTCCTCCTCTCTTAACATACCTGGACAAGTTCACATGGTTAAAACTGGGAGCCAGAATTACATCTGACTGCAGGGGGAAAGCTAATTCCTCGTGTCTCAGTGGAGTTTTGTTGGCTGATCATAATTTCTCAAGAAGTTTTCATGACTGAAAAACTCTGATGACGTCAGCTGCTGCCTTTAGGTAGAGTCCCAGCATTCATCTGTTAGAGTCCAGAGGTCTCAGTCAAGGTCTGTGTCACCGAGTGGAGTTTCTTCACATTCATTTTTCAAAGCACTTTAAAGGGTTTATGGTGTAACAAGTTGATTTGAGCTGTAGCTGAAATAAAGTACAGATTAAATGATGACTTGGCAGGAATCAGTGGTAGGATTTATATCACTGTCAAGTTAATTTAGATTAACTTAATTCCATTGTGTGTCACCAGTTGAAGCAGATCAGTCAGGCTGGTCCATCTGAAAGCTCCAGAACCACTGCTGGATGGAGAGAAGACTGTTGTGAGAACACATGGAGAGTTCTGAAGGATGGAACTGATACTTTTAACCTTATTATATGAACACAAACCATGAAGGTGTGTTGTTTATTTCCCACCTGGACTCTGTTAGTTAGTCAGGATACAGCAGCTCTCAGGGCTCAGGGTCTCCATTCTCACTGACTGCTGCTGGAACATGTCTTCTGTGGTGGAGTTCATGACTTGACTGGTGTAAAACTGGTCCCGGTGGGAGCTCACATCAGAAAACCACCGGGAGCTCTGAGGCTGACTGACCGGGAAGGAGCTCCGTGGAGCAGCAGCAGCAGCTCTGGTCCTGCCTCCTCCATCCCTCCCTCCCTCCTCTGCTCCTCCTCACTGTACCGAGCACCGGGAAATACGGTGGGCAGGACCGGGAGAGAGAGAGAGAGAGAGAGAGAGAGGAGGAGGGAACTGATCTCACCACGACGCTCCGCCGGTGCACCACGGGGTGCGCATTCAAACTGACCAGCGCGTCTCCGAGCAGCGCAGACTCTTCCTCTCTGCACATCACCGCCGAGCAGCAGCCTCACCGACCACCGGAGCCGGTAGGTTCATTCCTCCTTGTTTTACCGTGTGTTCTTATGCAGGAGCAGAGGTTTATTCCGGGTTCAGCTCGGCTCTGCGCCCTGATCCCAGCCTCCTTCTCCCCCATGTGGGCGCAGGGGGGCTGCTGCGGTGGGCTTTTAATAAAGGCGTGCGTCCATAGAACCGGCAGGGCTCACCGGAACGCTTTGGTGCCGGATCACATTTCAGTATCACGCCAGATCTAAAGGGCAAAGTGTCGGAGAGGCTGATGGAGGCTCCGGCAGACAGCTGGAGGGAGGAAAGTTTCAGCCTGGTCCAGGTACGGAGCGGGAGAGGAGGGGAGCCTCTGCAGGATGCGCGCCGAGGTGAGAAGTCACCGGAGCGCTCTGAGAATTCAGCGGCTCGCTTTAATTAAAGTTTGCAAAAATTCTGCCTGCAATCCAATTAAATGAAACCAACAGAGTGGGAGAGGATGGAAGGAGAGGGGAAGCAGATTAAAAGCCTGGAAGGGAAGGAGGCGCAGAGAGACTCCTGGATGGAAATGTCAGAGATGCTGCTGTCCTCCTGTAGTTCTGTGGACGTCTCCCTTCACATTTCAGAGCGTCTCCCTGAGATCTCCAGGCTCCACATAAAACACATCAGAGTAATTCAGCGCCACACTCAGATGCACTTTAATTTTCTGCGTGTGTCCACATGTAGCAGAAGATGAGGAACAAGCAGGAGAGAGCATCAATCAGAGGGTCTCTGTCCTCTTCTCTTCTCTTCTCTTCTCTTCTCTTCTCTTCTCTTCTCTTGTCTTCTTAAGGTCAGGGGCCCATACTGTAGCCTTCAGAGGCCCCTAAGCTGGAGCCTTGTTCACGTCTCTTGTTGCAGTGAAAGACTCAAACAGCAAATATTAACATCCTTAAATTCCAAAACTGCATTTTCTTAGAAAGCACAAAACATCCTTCTCCTGTTTGTGTCCAATCTGAACTGCAATCTGAGCAGATCTGTGCCCCTTTCAACCTACAAATAACCAGTTAATGGTGCCTTAATCAACACTATAACCTCAGATTCTCTAATGCTTTTCTCCTTCTAGTAGTTTTCTAATGACATGGCATTCTCTCCTTGCTGAGGATTTCACAGTGAAGGCTAGAACCACCAGTCTTTTTGGCTGGAGGACTCGTCTTGTGTGCCTGGAGAGGGTCTCTGAGCGGAAAAACCCGCGAACGCGTTAAACAGACTGTCGACTCGAGCGTGCAGAAGTTCTTCTCTGACCCATCACTTGGAGAAACAAAGAGATACTTGTTGTGCTCCTTACACCACACCAGTCTCTGTTTGGTAGTTAGTGGAGAGGGCGGTCACACACTGCAAACCACAGCTACATCACAGGGTCAGTCTCACACACATGCAGGAGTCATTGAATATGCAAACACTGTAGAGCAACTTGAAAAAATCCAAATCATCAACATTTGAAGCAGTGCAAAAAGGGCTGCGATGTAGGATGTGTGAGGTGTGGCTGTTTGAAAAGAAGACTGATGCTGTAGCTTCACTCCGCCGGTTGCATCCGTCTCTCCGGTGAAGCCAACAAACTACACTGAGTTTGGGGAAACAGCTTTTCCTTTTGCACTCAGATGTATTATTTTAAATGTCTGGAATGACCCGGCCATGTTTTGGTAGAGGAGGGGGCTGGAAATGTTAAAGTCGAGGTGAAGGAAACTAAAGTTTAAGTTGTTTCAATGTGATGCAGAAGTATGAGTTGAAATTACACACAGCATCATTTACAAACATTGTTCTGTCAGCTCAACTTAAAATATTAACCTAAATAAGCAAATTAGATTTTTTATTATCTTGCAACCATGCTTTAAATTAATTTTTAGGAACAGGACCAGTGTTTTAGAGGTGATGCTGCCCAGTGATGAGTGTGTTCTCCGTGGTTCCCTGACATACACCACACAAGCCCAGTGTCAGTATTTAACAGCCACCTTGCCGTGTGTCTGAGCTGTTGCATAAATGTGTTTTTTTTTTTTACAAATTCATTTCATCCTCCTTTGTGTGACTGTCATGTTCTTGATCATGCGGTAAAGCTCCATCCCATGTCTTAAGTCTGTTACACTGTAAAAGCTCAACAGACGCTGAGAATCACACCACAGATCAAACTGCAGTTAGACATGAGCGAGAGGTTTACCTGTGTGGAAGGTTCGTTCCCGCTGGTAACGCTTTTTTAAAATGAAGATTCTAAAGCCGCGTTCAGATCGGATCAATGTTACCGGAGAAAATTTGAAAGTAATATTTCATCCGTTGTGGCCTTTTTGTGAAATTGCTGCCAGACGTTAACACTCAGCACAAAGCGAATATACACGAATAAATATAGAAAAAAATTATAGAATTAAAAGGAAACTCTGTCAGCAATCACATTTTTCCTCACTTTCTATCCTCTACTAACTAATTCATCTACTTTTCAAGGCATAATTCAAGCAAACACAGGCCAAAAGCAGGGTTAACACCGTAGCTGTGCCTCCTTAGAACAGTGCATTAATGAGTGTGCAGGGTGTAGTTCTCCTGACGCTTCATTTCACCCCCAGATAGGTCTGCATGTTGGCGTTAACACATCGGCAAAAATCATTTTCCTTTTCCACACAAAGCTGCATTTCACAAAGGAAAGCAGCTCTTCCAGGTTCACTTAATAGAAGTCGTTGCTCCGGATGGGATTTACATTACAGAAGGGGCAGCGACGATTGTTTGTTTCAGACAGTTACAGAAATGGTGACATGGAGGATGGGATTTTTATCGGCAAACTGTCAGGAGAAACAGGCTGCCTGCACGGGAGGAGTGTTTTTTCTTTTTTTTTTTAAGTCTCGTGCATGTCTGACGGAGCAGATGCACATTAATTTTAATCAATACAGCTGTCTGTGCTGGCATGTAAACGTTTAAGTCCGACTGAAAAGACGCAGCCCTCTCATTCATTTTAAAGAGGCCCGGCGCTCCACTGCGAGGTGTGAACAGTCCTGAATATTCATTAAAAAAAAACAGACCAGACGTTTAACCGGAGTCAGTGTTGCTGTGGCCTGGAGGCAGCATCCTGAACTTCACAGACCCTCAGGTGTGACGGATCACAGGCAGCGTGGTTCTGATAGGCCGCTCTGCTTTGGGTTTGGTTCCAAATAGCGGCGCTCACAGAGCTCTGAGGCTCACGAATCTCATATCGAATTTCCTCTCTCTTCACTCCTTTTTTTATTATCAGTGTGGGTAACATTCAGAAGCCTGTCATTTCATTAGGATTAAATGACGAGCATCCCTGGTGGGAGGTTATGTCTCTAATGTTATAAAGCAAGAGAGGGAAAACAGATTTGAATAGAATCTCTGTTGTTTTGTTTTAAAATATTGAAAGATGAATCTAAATGAGTTGAATCAGATTCATTAAAAGGCTGCCAAACCATAAGTGTAGCTGCACAGACTGATTTCCATGTGGATTTACTCGACAGAAAAATGGAAACTTTCCTTTAGACAGGGTCACAGTGAGGGAGGAGGGTGGACAGCGGCTCTGTTAAAGTTCATAAAGCACTGATTCAGTCGTTGTGTGTCGCCTACATGATCCAGACAGCTGCATCTGAGCCCAGTGTGTTACAGCCTCAGCATCTGCTAATGCATTTCTCTGTCTGACACGAGCAGTGTGAGGGACTGTCACTGTCACATCCATGACAACAGCAACACATTTAAATATGCACGCGCAGGCCTTCATACACATCAGCCTGCGTGCACACAGGCCTCACACATGTGCCGCGCGCTCCCCCCCCGAAATACATCCACCGACCACGCTGGGATTTGCCCGTGACAAACAACCGCGGTGTGAAGTGTGAAGTGTGTATCTGTCACGTCAGCGTGCTGTCAGCGTGTGAGGTTGCAGTGAATGAGGAGTGGAGATGGCGCGCCGACATCGCACGGCGGGCCAGGCGGACTTTGCCAAAGCTGCCTGTCCCCAAATTATCACCTCCGTCTTCCAGCATCTCCGTCATCTCAGCACCTCCTCAGCGGCTCCGCTCTCTCCCAGCAGTCGCCAGAGCCTCGGAGAAATGAGCTGCAGAGTAGAATCGGAGCCTTAATGGGCGACACACTCACAGGCAGGCAGGCCTCACACATGAGGGACGGGCAGTGGCATGATTTTATCAGTTCAGCTCATTACATTTTCTGAGCAAAAACTCGAATGAGAAGAACATACTGTGCTTTACAGAACCTACAGAAACAAGAGACGTGGCAGAGCAAAAACTAAGAAACAGGTGTAAATAAATCATCGGAGCTCTGGAGCTACAGTTTGCATCCGTAACATCCATTTTTCATTAAGCCTCTTATTGGAGGTGAAAATGTGCAGCGTGAGTGGCTCTGATCGCTTTAAACATCCCGTGTAACCTGAGCTAACAGATGCACATGTTCTACAGTAGCTGGAGGGGATGCAGCAGTCCTGTCATTAAACAGCGAGCACAGCCAACACAACATTTGAGCATATTTATGGTTTCCACACCATCTGAGGTGAAGTTTTGAACGTCCTTTCCCGTTTTCTTCTCTCTAACAGTGAGAAGACTGTTCCTCTCTGACCACTGATGGGTCTTTTCTTTCTAGAACGGTTGGCTCATCTTGTTAATACGTTGATTAGTGAGGCATCTGAACACTTTTATGAGATGGAATCCTTCTTTTTGACATTTGCGGTCTTTCTATGCTGCTATAAATTAATCAGTCATGTTTTTTCAAAAGGCTATTTAAGGTAATAGTTGCGTCCTTTGGTTCAAGCAGTGAGGTTTAACAGAAAAACACTCTGATGTTAGCTGAGGACTCTGCTGTAGTCTCTAACGGTGAGTTCAGGTCTCAGAGTTTTTAACATTCCGTCTGTAATTAGTGATGCCAGGAGGTGCTGAAGGCAGCCTCTGCTCGGTGGTCTCATCCAAGGTCAGGTTTATACGGTGTGTAGCACAGCAGTGGCTCGCAGCCTTTCATGTTCAGTGTCCCCCTGCAGCCCAGCCAGATGAACCCAAGGACTGGTCGTTGTGCTTTAAGTAACCCTGTGTGCTTTCATGTGGACAAATATAGAAGCTTCCATCAGGACATCCAGCTCCTGCTCCACCACCTCCTTCACCATGAACTAACACTGTTCACTACCAATTAAAGGCTGTGGTCAGTCAGAGGAGGACTTTAATGACGGCACCATCAAGTGATGGAATCTGGGGGCCTTTTTTCTTCTCACGACAAACTCCTGCTGGATCCCTCTCCTCTAGAGATCCTATAGACCTAGAGATCCTCTGGTATCATGGAGCATATAAAGGTTGGAAGTGTGACAAATGTTGCTGCTGTGGTTTCGTGTTACTATTTAGATCATGTAAGTCTGTATTTTTGGTGAAGTCAGTACACTCTGTATGTAAATGTCAGACTTCACATTGTGAGAATGTAATCTATGTCTGCGGCCTTGTGTACAGTAATTTTGCTTTAACGGTGTAAAAAGCACATTTAAAAACAAAAAAAGTGAAACCAAAATGCTACACAACTGAAGTGGTTCAGTGTGATTGTATTAGTGTTCTGTAAGGGAGTGATATCCCTGTTCTTTACTGTCTTTAAATAATAAGGGATGTAATTCAGACGTAATCCAGCCCATAACTGTTCCGGGAGTGTGCCTATGTTTCCACAGTCCCATGTTCCCACAGTTCCCACATCTCTCGTTAGGGGGTTTGCCACTCAATCCCGCAGATGGCGATCTGAAGGAGAGAGCTACCTTCCAAACTCTCTGGAGCTCAACACCTCTACTCCAACATGGGGTTGCTGTGGAGTGACGAACCCTCATACTGAAATTAAACTCACCTCCATGAGTTGGTGCAATTTAGACACAGCGCACATTTAACTTTGTGTAATTCAGCAAACAGGTGGCCAATCAGAAATTCCAAACAAACGAGAGACGAATGCAAAAACGCCGGGTTCCCTGTTTACATGCAATCGCTAAAGTGGAGTTTCCCAAAATCTCCACTTTGGCCAGAGTTTTTAGAAATAATCATTTTCTTAAGACAAAAACGAGGTTTTCTTGTAAATTAGAGGCCAAACCGCGTGGAAATATCTGCGTTTCCCCTTCGTGTGACCAGGGTCTTAGAAATGTGAGACATGTGGGACCATTGGGTTGTGGGACCAAAGGCCTGACCCCAGTGTTCCACATGTGTTTCTTCTGGCCCAGTAAAACCTGGTTCCACAGCTCAAGTGTGGCCCACATACAGTTTGATTGTCAGATTAACATAAATGGTTCAGTGGTGGCCTACACACACCAGAGCATCGCCATTGTAGTTATTTGGTCCATCTCTGGTCCATACGCTGTACTCAAATTAAAAACGTGTTGTTATTCACAGAATCTACACTCATTTACAGATACTGATCAGAAACGGTTCCTATCAGAGTGACCGGTGTAGTATTAGTGCGGTAGTAAATATACTAAAGGTAGTCTGATACAGGTTTCTCAGGGCTGATACTGATACTGATCAGTAATCAAGGAGGCTGATAGCTGATATTTGGAGCAGAATTGCAGGAAACATGAAAATCCTGGTGTTAAAATTTAGATTAGCGCAAACTCCAGCAGAAAACTTTGTTGCAGTGTCTTTGCATAATTATGTTTTACCTTTGTAAAACGAGAACCTTTCAACATTCACCCTTCAGGGTTGACAGGTTATTATTCGTAATGTGTGATCAGACTGTGCTGTAGGCGGGACACTGCTCAAGATGACACAACTGTGAATACAAATAGACAGAGGCAGCCACATCAGAGCATCAGTCACACATTTAAATTCATTTATTTTAGTGGTAATCAGTTTAAAAAAAAACAGCAACAACAGTGACATCTGGAAAAATGCTGAAAACTGAATCATCTTTATATCCCTAACACATACTGAGACTGTATGAAGACCCCTCTAGTGTTTACCGGCCTGATATTCATTTTAGCGCCTGAGCAGTCTGTATGACATAACCAAGACCTTCATCTACCCTTCATGAAGACTGCTATTTATTTTGATCATTCACCTGTTATCTTATTATTTCATTTCACCATTTTTTTTTTGTTAATTATAGATTTTAAATTCATAATGTCATACAGTATGAAATTAACCACACAGTGAGTATTTAGTATTATTTTTAAAGGTATTATTTGCAATATAGGTACACTGACCCCACCTCCAGCTAATACAGATAAAAAAGCTCAGGAAAACAGCCAATAAAACAAGGAGATTCATGAGTGATTGACTGAGCAGCCAATCAGGAACCTCACACCACAGAGCCACCGTCTGTATTTCTTGTGCTGTCAATTAGCAACTTATCATTAAAGAAGAAACACTTGCAGCTGAAATAAAGAAATATAGGGTTCATTTTCTGTACTTTGAGCTATTGTTTTAGCTTCAACTTTATTCAACTTCAGCTGGCAGCAACGGACAAAAACGGAAACGGTGAATAAGATGGCTGGTGGGCTAAACCCTCAGGTAAAATACACCACCTGCGCCACTCAGTTTAGCTAACTACACATTAGCTAAACAGAGTAGCTACATAGCATACATTACTTTATCTCTTTCAAAATTATATCCACGACTTTTAAATAACAATGTCACCTGATAATCAATACATTTCAGTCTGTTAGAACAATTTATCCATTATTTTTCAGCTTTTCATTATTCTTTAGTTGCCTACAACCGTGTAAGCTAGCTGTTGCTACTACTGCTGCTTGCTAAATCGTTTTCACTGAGTCAGCATGTGGAATTACTGCTGACACAGCTTACGTGTTTTTTATTTAAGCTTTAATTTCTATTGCATTTAAGTTGGTTCAGGTTCTCTACAATCTTTACACTCACAAGCAACTGCCAAGTTTGAACCCTTCCAATTCCGACCCTTGGTACAAACACAATGTAGAGCTCCACTGATCAGGTGTTTTCTCCTGTCCTGCAGGTAAACCTGCTTTTTTACTGTGTATTATTAGCAAAGAGATGCATACTTATTATTGATAACATAGCAAAATTATAATGACCTTCATAAGAATTTGCAAATCTAAGTACACATTTCACACATTTTCGTTAATGTCTTGTTAAATTGTGATGGAAGAAGTGCTTTCGCTGTGAGGAAGGGTTTAGTTTGACCGTCTAGATCTGTGCCTGAACATTTTTTGCTCATTGATCTAATCCTTTCCATCTTTGTCAGTAACTGAGAAATGTAACCAGGTGTCAGACTTTCACTTTTAGACTGTAGAAACCCATTTCTATCTTCTTTTCAATTTCATTTGTTGACTCCATCGTTGTGGTTGCACTAAATCCCAAGACCTGCACTTTATTTTTGATCAGCCCGCTCCCGCCTGCAGCAAAGCTAAAACTCCTGTGAGATTTCCTTTGGGTCTCGCAAGACCTGTGGGATCCCAAAACCAATGCAGTCCACATTGTTAAATTACCCTTGTTGTACCCCAAGCTGGTAATCGTTGTACTGCACTGTGCATACATTGTTTAAGGGGCTGTTGTTGTTTGATTGAAGGAATTTTAGCTGAAGGCGTACAGACCAAAATGTTTTTAGAATGAGGACAAATGGCTGACAGGGGATCTTTGATTGGGTCAAGAGTTTTTCTGTAAATGTGAAAAAATGATAAAAAGAAAAATCATTAGAAAAAGTGTAAAAAAAAATGGGTAGTGCTGTCTGTCTGTACATGTGAAAGTGCACATTGCCTGGCGTGCAAGTAGGCTGTGCAATTTTTAAAATTCTCAAAATGATATTAGACTTTTTTTTGTTGTTGTTGTTTATTTTGTCATTGTTTTATGGTCATACAGTATGTGTGTTCTTGTTGAGCACCTTCTTAGACCTCCTGGCCATGCTTACACTATGAAAACACACATCCGTTCTCAAGTATTCTAAACAGTCATGGTAACAGCTTGTGAATGTTTACGTCATCTGTCATGTCAAGATAGTTGTAGGAATGAAATAGTCATGTGAAAGTTCACATTAGTTATTGAAATAATTGTTGAGCCAGTCACACCATTCATTGCTTTACAGCTCTATCCTGGCTTTTGGTTTCATTACATACAGCACATATCAGCTCTGTTCTTTTGTGTTTCCTTCAGGTGCAGAGGAGCTGTAGAGAAGAAGAAGAGGAGGGAGGTGATGTTCTCTCCTCAGGTCACTGTGACTTTAAGCTTAGCGAGGGTTTGAGCCTGTCAGGACGCCTCCCAGCAGCTTCTCCTCAGGCCAGGACTGTCCACCCACTTTCCTAAAGCAACAAGCAGCTGACAACTTGCTCTCCTCTACCTGCTCTACTTCGGTCCCCAGTGCCATGGCTTTCACCCTGTCAGAGATCATGGCAGCGAGGCGGCAGCAGTCTCAGGCTCAGTCTCATGCCCAGCGAGGCACCCGGGCAGCGGTAGAGGTAGATGAGTACAGCACCAACCCCACTCAGGCCTTCACCTTCTACAATATCAACCAGGGTCGCTTCCAGCCGCCTCACGTCCACATGTGAGTAGATACAATGTAGAACAGTTGCTGATTAAAGAAGCATGCTGCTGCTGATTAGGCTCGTAGCACATATGCTTCTGTTACCCTTTTAGTTTACTTTTCCTCTGCTCCTTTGACTCACTGTTAAACATGACAATTTAGGACTGAAGGCAGTGTCCCCTTGGAGAAAGGAAGGCTTTCAATGTAAAAATGACTCCGATGAGTTATATTTCCATGGTAACATACATGTGTATGCGTGTTAAGATAAAGTTTCTTTGTAATCTTTTTAGAAAAGGTTTCCGTGTAGCTGTTAAGGAAATTTAAAGCAAACCTCTGAAATGTCACAAAGATTTTTAAAAAACAAAATGCAAATTAGTCCAGTTTCAGTTGTCTCCGTTTACTCCTTGGAGAGAATCAACCAGGCTGCGCAGTTATGGGGAGAGAACACTGACAGTATAGTTTGGCATTGAAAATACAATTTGGTATTGAAAACAAAATTTGAACTGAAAAAGAGAAGCATTGGAATTGAAATATTTGTATTTGAACAAGTTGTATTGGCACTGAAAAAATATCTGGCACTGAAAAAAGTTTTACTGAAAAATAAGACACGGATGTGTAATATTATTTCTTTTTTTTTTTTGCTATGTTTTGTATTTTGATTTGCAATCTTGAGGTTTTTTCTTTGTGTCTGTGTTTTTAGTTTTTTTAGTTTATTTTTACACTCTGTTTAGCGTGTACCTTAGCCTGCAAGAGCTAAACTTCTAACTTGACTAGCATTTGTTTATTCACACACTGAAATTTAACAAGATTCCTTGGACACCTCACATGCAGGCTGAGGTATATGCTAGCCAGGCAGCTGCAGTTCATTCAGACATGACCAAAAATGACTTGGAAAAGAGTGAAATAAAACGTTCTGTTGTCAGATTTGCAGAGTACATCTAAAACATCAGTACTGCATTTGATTGTGTTAATCTGATTATGGAAAGCCAAAATTGTGATCAGTGTTAATATTCATTTAATTTTTCATCACTAGTACTGTGTAGTCCATTGCATTGTGACTGAATTTAAGACGTATGCTGAAATCAAAGGCATCTCATTAATGGTTGCAATACATCGCAGGGCTTATGTCATCTATATATAGAAATGCATCTAGAAAACATTCATTATATGGTAGGCAAAATAAAGACCATGACATTATAAAATAATTAAATGCCTTGCTGATTTGTAAACCTGCATTCTGTCAGTGGCGGTCTCCCTTCATTGAGTCTGAGATCTGCAACTCTGCTGTATACAAATTATCTGTAAATCACGCACTCCTTGCTCCTCCCCCTAAATCCCTCCTCTCCATGCCAAAACAGTGATATGAAGTTTAAACTGAAACCAGAATATCAACATATCAATATTTAGTGGAACCTTTTTCAGTGCCAGTACAACTTGCTCAGATACAAATATTTAAATCCAAGGTTTCTGGTCAAGTTTTGTTTTCAGTGCCAAATATTTTATTTTTGATGCCAGACTATACTGCAGGCATTCTGGCCTCATATGTAGTGCTGTCAGCAGGTGGTGGTTTAGGCTGCGTTATGCATGACTGTAATAAACAGAGTCGAAAAAGTCAGAAATAAAACCAGCTATTTGCTAAACCACTAAAACACCTAGATGAAGAAGACAAAACAAAAAAAATAGAAAAAAGTGTTCTTAATAGTTTTCAGTTGAGAAAGTTGTAACTATTCTTTCATGTCAGCTGGAATCAGACATGTTTCATGTTGTCCAGAAAGGCAACAAAAAACGTGCAATCAGCTACTCGGTTAAAGAACTTATCTGTAAAAGGTGTTTTAATCTCCTTTGTCCTTTTTTGAAAAGTTAGAAATCGACTCAAGTGAATGTCAAAATGTTTTTTTTGTCATTTCCATTTACCTTTTCTAATACAATACTGTAAATGTGCATAAAAATACGTTATAGAAATGCTCATGTTTTGACCAGGCAGGCTAAGAAGTACTAAGTGAAAGGTACCAAAAGTTACATTCCAACTGAAACCTAATATCCATGCCCTCATTAGGCCCACTTATTCTCATTTATATTGTATAAACTAAACTACAGTGGCTTGTCTAATTAGCTTAACAGGCGACTACATCTAAATGCTGTGGCCCACATGTCATCACAGCTCACCAAGAAACAGTCCAACAGTGATGCTCAGCTACTGTGTTGATCTACACCAAATAACCACAACTTTTAACAATGTGATAGGTCAACAAACACGTTAAACTAGATACCACAAAATAATCCTTTTCAGCTACCTCACGTTAGCAACTGACAAACAATACTAACAGCACTGATCGTGGACATGCTCACTGCTCAGCCTTATGTTTTAGAATGTGCAAAGTGGGTACAGTCTTAAAAGTAAAACAAGGGACCTATGCCCACCACTTAATTCAATACATGGTTCCAAGATAAAAAGTATTATTTGCTGATTTAGACCTTTTCGGCTACAAACATTTATATTGATAGGTTGAGTTGATAAATGCATCAACATAATATTGTGTGGAATTTAAACTCAAATTTCTATGGCTGGTAAATTTTAAACTAAATATAAGTTGAGGTAACTTAATGGAAGTGGCATGATAACTTATGTCTCAGACACGTCCTCTAATGCTTGGATAATTTCAGATGGTTAAGACTGGTAATTAAAATTACCTTTAATTGAATTTTCTCATGGTTTCAATCGTAGCATCTGGACTTGCTTGAATTTCTTGAAAATTTTAAGAAACTCAGGCAAGTCCAGATGCTACGATTGAAACCACGAGGATAACCATGACCTGGATGACTGAGGATCTTCACAGACACCTTTGATTGAAGAGGAAAAGCTCATTTCCCAAACTCAGTGTAGTTTGTTGGCCATAGTTTCTCCCCTTTCATTGTTTCACAACCAGCCTTCATCTTTCTTGTCCCAGCCACAGATTCATGGTCGGTTAATTACAGTAGCTGACATCTTGTTGGCTGAGTCTGGCTTCCAGAATGTCATCAAACATTAAAGTTTCAACTTGAGCTAAACTGCACTTTATATAACTGTGGAAACTGTCTGTTAAACACAGTTCTATTGATGCTAAGAAAGAGAATTTCTCTGTGGGGCTTCATAAAGCATCACTTTACGCTCCCTTACATTTCTATATAGTCAATAGTGGAAGTGAAACATTTTTCTTGAACCCTCTTCTCTATTTTATTACTTTGTGACTTACTTTGTGCTGGTTGTCTTATATGCATGTATGTCTGTGTTCCCACTTCCACTTGTCTCTTTCCCTCTCTTGTGGTGGGGTGGTGTGGAGGAGGAGGAGGAGGAGGCAGGGCTGGGTGTTATTGTACCTGGAGGAAAGCTCACTAAAGTGGGCCACGGTTATTCACCAGCTCCCCTCTTCCCCCTGGAGACCCCGTGGATCTGCACATTCGCTGGAAGTCCCATAGGACTCTGCTCTTTTTCCATATCTGTTCTTTATTCTTTTTCCATCTCTGCACATTTCTCTTTCTGTCTCTCTCAGTGCTATGCTTTTATTGTGGCCTCTCGCTCCCACTTCATGCTATGTCTCTTGTTTCCTCCTCAGCCTCAGTCTGTGGGGATGATTTTCTGCTGGATACTAATTCAAACTTCTTTCATTGTCAGGCTCTTACCACAGAGACTTTGCATATTGTGCTGTGTCTCCTTCTCCTGCATTGTTGAAGTGCCGCTGTAGTGACCCCTTTTCCCTTCCTCCCTCCCTCAACTTTCTTGTCTTTTGTTCTTTTTCTTGTCTCAGGGTGGACCCAATGCCTCACGACACTCCCAAGCCACCAGGCTACACACGCTTTGTTTGCATCTCGGACACTCACTCCCGCACTGATGCCATCCAGATGCCGTACGGGGACGTGTTCATCCATGCCGGAGACTTCACCGAGCTGGGACTGCCCTCTGAGGTCAAGAAGTTCAACGACTGGCTAGGTCAGCATCTCTGAAAGTTGTGTCTCTGTATCCAGAGCAGGCAGGGCCCTGTTTTCTCTCCCCTTGTGGCAATGTCTTAATAAGGCCATCAGTAAGGTCAGTGCCAGGCTAAATTTACTCTCAGAGGGTGCTGAAAGTTTTTAAGAAAACTTGGAAAAGTGAAGTTTTCAGTGTCTCAGGGAGACAGTAGGCTTACTTCTTTCTTACGTTTCTATGAGTTGTAGAGCATTGACTCTAAATTATAAACCTCTCCCAATTGTCTGCTGACCATTCTCCAAGCATGTCATACATTTAATATTCAATTCCCCACTTCCTGAATAGATTTGAGTCTCTTTTTTTCCTTGTTGTTAGGTTCAAGGACTCTGTGAGAGCATCAAAGATTTGAGTCGACTTCTGAACAGCTTTTACTTTTTTTTTTCTTTCTTTTTAAAAAAATATACGAAGCAACAAGATTCCGCTGTATGCTTATTGTTTGCCTCCTGCGTTCAATTTTCTGGCCTCAGAGCTTACAAATGCAGTGCTTTGTGGCGGCGGATTCTCAAATCTTTTAGGGATCCCTTGAACACATCACAAAGATGAGATTTTAAAATGGTTTTTATCATAACTGCACTGCCACACAGTGACAAAACTTAACTTAGAAAAGAATATAGTTGGCTTAATGTTCAGTGTGATGGACATGAAATCTCTGAGTGAATTTTCAGAGTGCACTGAGAAAAGGAAAAAAGTCAAACTAATAACTTATGCTGTACTTTGGGAAGCAGACTACTTTATGTAAACCTGTATGTGATTTGTGGTAAAAGTGCAGAATCTGCAGTACTGTTCTGAAAGTGTGATGTGGTGTGGTGTGAGTTTGGTTTGCGCTGCGCTCCCCTCATCTCTGACAGAGGTTGCCCAGACATTCCACTACATATTTGTGTAGCTTGAACACTTAAAGCACCCTGTGATCTGGAAACAGCATGCAGAAACCACTGAAACAATCCAGGCAGGAAAGTTCATTCCTCGGATTTTCAAATGCCTACAGGACAGAGCTAGAGATAGATGGCAGTTCTCAGTATTTACAATCTTTTTCTCAGTATGTAGCCAGTTTTCTCTGTTAAAGCCAATTCATGGTTACCTCATCCATATGGCCTGAGGGTTTGCATGACCTAAATCTTGTCATCAGTCTGTCTGACGTCTGCGTGCTGCCCAAAATTTCTCACTATTCTCTACAACCGCACAAAGCGTGGAAGTGCTATAAAAAGGCTACAGAATGCTTTTATATGCTGTAGTTCATGCACAGTGCAGCCTGGATCATGGTTATTCTCTCACAGATTTAGTTCCTCTTTTGTTTCGTTTCACACTGTGTTTGATTACTGATGCTCTTTTATGTACACATTGCGATTCGAATCCTCCTTTTCCACAGAATAGGATAGGTGCACCTAGCCAGCAATCATTTAGATAAGTTAGCCTTCTACAGTGAATAACGACACAGGTGAAGGCAGCGACAGTGTCAAATATGAAGGTGTACTACCCCTTGTAGTTTTCACATAAGAACACTTACTCAAGGCTTTAGTTCACATCAGGTGGTCAACTGTGCTTTTCATTTGTGATTTTGGCTGAGAAACAGAGTCAAGTTAGAGTTCTCCTGACTGAAAACTCAGTGTCTATAAAGGGGCTGTTCTACATTGTTGGACCATTGTTGTAGAACTTGGCAGTCCATCTTTTCCACTGGGGAATCAAAAGGCTCACCTACTAGGGATGCAAATTTAAATCAGATTTCTTACCTGATAGTCAGCCATGTTAACAATCAATAACCAATTAATCCCTAAAGTGAATGAAATAGAGTTGACATTTTCCCATATGCTATTTTTTAGTTTCTACTCGCCACAATATCAGCTCACATAGTTTGGAAATTTCAGAGGCGGGTGAACTATTAATAAAAATTAATAATTACTAAGGTGAGTCTTCAACAATTGGAGCATAGATACGTTTAGTTTGGCAGGTGTTTCACATGCCCAGTATGTATGCAGCTACAAGAACGCTGCTCAGGTTAAGCCCAACTTAACTCGGCGGCAACAAAAACTCTCTAGTCCCAGTGTGATTTGATCTGGTGTTTCCATGTTGTATGACATTTTTGAGAAACACAACCGTCCTCTTGAGGGTTCTTTGTTATCAAACTATGGCAGTGAATACTCTAGGTGCACTGTTTGTTTGGCTGCACTGGAACAGATGTGATAGATGTAACAATATACTAAGTTTTTCTTCTTTGGATGTATTTCTGACTCAGTAGCTTCCCTGTTTTATGGCCATATGGGGCTGGCAAGAAAGCTAAAACATTAATACACATATGGTCACTTTATAAAGGTGTAAGACCAATACTCACTCTCTTTAAGTTCTGTTTTGGTCTGTGTGCCTAATAAAGATAGATGCAGCTTTAATCTGTAAATTTCTCTAACTTGTTCATAATTATTTAGCTGTTATTTTAAGATGGTTAGATGGTTTTTGTATAGCGATTGCCCCATTCCTTGACACTTGACTGTACATCACTATAGTAAATGTAAAGAGCAGCGTAACAGAATCTTAGGTATGTAGATATTTTTATACTGATTACTAATATATAAGGTAACTACTGTTTTTTTAATTTCTCAAAATCATTAACTCATGCTTTACAGATAACCATTAATATTATCAAACTCAGTTTTCAGCAATGTAAATAGTCCCACTGGTGAGCATTTATTTTCTCTTTATTGAAGTAGTCAAACAAAGATGGCCATTTCTAATTAAACATAAAGGCTGCAGTTATTAGTGGTAATCGGTAAACGATTACTTTAACGCAGCATTTATTTTTGTGGCTATGGGGGCAGCAGTACAGATTAAAAATGACTGATGTGATAGCAAAAAATATTGATTTACTCATCCGGTGTCTATGAATATCATCAGCTTCTCACAACCTGACAGCCCAAAGGTTCTTATTAATTGGCTTGCAACTGCTCTGTCAAGACTTTGTAAATGATTTATTAACCATTAATAAGGCTACTAGTCACAACATATGGTCCCTTTAAAAGAGTAATATTTTAAAATGCAGTACCTCTATATAGATTACGCAGTCTAAAGTGCGGTTCAGCCCTAAGAAGAGGTTTTTACAGTACATTTTTTGGGCAAATGTCTTCTGTTAAACAAAAAAAGTCTGAGCTTTCCAGTCTTGTGTTCTTTGACCGTACTCCACTGGAAGTGTCTTATCTTTGTACCGAGTTAGGAGCAAGTGTAAGTCTTATCATCGCTACATGATATCTGTTAGAAACCGGAATGAAGTGACCTCGTACGAAGCCGAGAAACAGAAAAAAAACTGTTGAATCTGTGAGTCTGCAACAGTCGGAGAAGGCAGAGCTGCTCTGCTATCATCACCTTCATCATCATTGTCGCCGGCGTCATCAACACCGGCACAAGCCTCCCCGGGAACGGCAGAAGCCTGTTAGCGGGTGCACGGGCCTTTGTGTGTTCATCTCTTTCTCTGAGGGAGGGAAGCGGCAAAAAGGGGGGAGATAAGGGGAGAACTTGTTGTCCTTCCCCTCCTTCCTCACTCGCACGCATGAGAGCTGCAGGGAGCGCGAGCTGCAAATCCGCTAGCCTGCACTCCAGCGGCGAGAGAGGCAACGGGAGAGACGGGAAAGAAAAGATAAACCGAGCCAAACGTGCCTGCTGCTGCCTCTGAAGTCAGTCTCTCCTCTCTCCATCCAGTCCTCCTCTCCTTTCCCATTATTTCCTCCTCCCCTGCAACTCTGCCATCTCCCCCTACCTCTCCTCTGCTCGTATAAATATTTATAATGCGACTATTCCTATTCTTTCTCTCCCTTTCATTCCCTTGTGCTCCCTGTCTCTGTCACACACACCGTCTCATTCTGTAGATGAATGTAACTCCTGCCGCTTAGTGTGTGCAGAACAGATTTGCTGGGAGATCAGGTTTAGCGCATTCATTTCGCAGGAGCCTCTGTACAAACTGAGTCTCGGTCAGGTATCACCATCTGCTCCCAAACTTTCTGCTCTTTCATCCTTCCTCCCTTCACTATCATTTCTTTCTTTACCTTTCTCTTTTTCTCTTCATTTTGTTTTGCTACTGCAGCTCCTTTTGCCTCTTCCTCCTCACTATTCCTTTGTCCGTCTCCATCACCGCTTTATTTCAGCGCTGGTTTTTCCTTTTTCTTTTTTTCCTTCTCCACAAACTCCACACTTCTCTTTCCCGTTCCTATTCCTCTCTTTCTGCTCCCTCTCACTCGGTGGCTGCTCTCTGCGATTCTTTTCTCAGCTCTTATTTTTAGCAGGAAGTCAGTCGGCTCTTGGGGACCGCTGGCAGCCGCTCAAGGCTTTGTCAGGGATGGCAAACGTTGCAGGAGAGGGGGGAGAAGAGAGGGGAGAGGCGAGGAAAAAGAGGGGATGGGTGAGGAGGTAGGAGATAGAATTCATGCGGGGAGAGTAGTTGGAAAGTGAGGGGATGACAGGGAAAGAGAAGGTGGAGGTATAAAAAGACTGGAGTGGAGAAGTAACTGTCCATGTTTCTCCCCAGAGAAAGGCTGCCTTACCTGGGTAAACTCACAGCTCACAGCCCTGGAGGCTGATGCCACACTTCTGCCCTATGTTGTCATGGTGATCCATTAAGGTCGAGCTGTCAGTCACTGTATGAGGGCTCTGTGTGTGTGTGTGTGTGACTTTTGCTGCATTTGGGTTCCCTTGACATTCAGATATAATTTTCTCGTACATCTTTTTCCTAATATTTTTCTTTTACATCATTACAAAACGTGTCATAATACGAATAATTATAATAACGAAGGAACCCAGCAGTATTTCGGGAGTCAGAATACACTGCTATAAAGTGTGAAAACTTAAAAAAGACGCACAAAAGCTTAAGAAATTTGATTTGGCTCGGCTCAAATCTCTCTTTGTGATTTTGGTTGCAGTGATTTTTTTATTTTATTTTATTTTTTTTACAATAATTCTACTTTTGTGCATTTAAAGGTTTTAGAGGACAACGCCATTTTACTGCGATTTTTTTATTCTTAGACATTTAAAACAATGCAGTCTATGTGATTAACACTGGTTTCTCCACAGAATGAAAATCAACATAGTGCATGTATTAATGCTGGATAAAGAAGGAGCACTGTACGATTGAAACTGGACTACTACTGCAGTAAACAATGCAGTACACAACAGAAGAGTACACCTCTGGGCTGTATCACTTAAATGTCAGGCTATTTAAAATCTCTTCACCTGTCATTGCATTTTTTCCAAGTTGAAAAGTAAAGAGTATTTGCTCTTGTGGAAAAACAGTTTAGATTTATCCTAATAAAATACAGGCACCAAAGAAGCTTCATCTGTACTTTCTATATCCTCCTTTATTTTCTGATGACAGACACAGTCCTCTCCACGGAGGATACCAGCTATGAGCAAATTTCTGGACAGATGTTCTGCCATTCTATGGGGACAGTTTTTTTTCAGCTGCTTTGCTCTTTGCTGGAGGGGTTGTGTTGTTCTACCTGTCCCTTTAAAATATCCCAAAGGTGTTATGTTTGATTCAAGTTTGCCGTCATACTTGGGCAGGTCACAGCTTCACTGTTTTATTCTTTAGATTTTGTGGTTTTGGCAGTGTGCTTTGGGTGGTTATTGTGCTGGAACATTCTTCTTCTGCTATGTTTCTGCAGAATGGAAGCCATCTTATAAGTCAGATTTTTAGTACGACCACCGACAGTCATTGCGTCATTTATAAATGGAATCTCCCCAACACTTTTTGCATTCTTGCATCTCCATATCAGCACACTCTCAACTCCGTGCATCAATGTCAGGACTATGTATTTAGAGAAAGAAAGAGAACCTTTATTTGTCATGAATACATTTTTACAGCATTGTGAAATGTTGTTTTCGCATATCCCAGTTGGGGTCAGAGTGCAGGGTCAGCCATGGTACGATGCACCTGGAGCAGGATGCCTAAAGGGCCTTGCTCAAGGGCCCAACGATGGTGGCACTGGGGTTTGATCCTCTGACCGTCTGATCGGTAGTCCAGAGACTTAACTGTTGCCCCCCACTGCCCTTCTGTGGTAGAACAGAAGGGCAAGGGTTTTTTTTGTGGATCCCCTTTATAAATGTTGACATTATGCACTGTTCTTCACACCACCTGAGATGTTCCAGAACCTCAGAACATGAAAACAGATTTTTTTTTCCAATGGTAACCCCTGTGCCAAGACTGAAAGACTTGCTCATCTGTTTTTCAGATCTATGTTAGATTAGATTATACTTAATTAATCCCACAACTGGGAAATTTCCTCGTTACGCCACAGAAAAAGCAGAAAAACACACAATATACCTATACAGGAAAAAAGAAAATAAACAATCTACTATAAAGAGACATTTTTAAAATCTACAATAAAATACAACAATAAGTTGTGTAAGTAGCATACTCTCTGTAGCATCATTTAGGAGCATGATGACTTTGATTCTGATTAGTGGTCCTATAACTCATGCTATATCTTTTGCTGATTTTTTATTGATCATGGGTCTTTCTGTATCCTTACCCATCTTTTCTATTACATTTTCCAGTTGCTCTGGCAGTTCTTTTCCATGTGGAACCATGATGCAAACATGGACATAGCCCATAGACCCAACTGAGGAAGTACAGGTCGTTTTATTGCCATGTTCAAACAATTAGCCTGACTAGAAATAACTATCAGCTACTGTACATATAAATTACTAAAACATTTAATGACTCTTGTACAAAATGTCTCAGTGAACATCCTGTTTGCTTATTATTTGTCAAAGATACATTATTATTTTCTTATTACGTTGTGTAACAAATTTTTTAATGCACGTGAGCTTCATCTGTGTTGCTATGTATTGATGTAGCACTGGCAAAGAAAGAATGCAGACTCATTGGTCAGTGTGCTGATTAAGATGAGATGCTCACTTTTGACGGACACAATGTGCACTCTGAAGAGCCATGATGGATAAAAAGACTTCGACTTTATGTAAGCAGAGTTGAAAAGCTGTCATTTGGGCAGGAGTGAGTTTGGGATTGTCAGGAGTAGAGGTTGATTGCTCTGGACAGGTGAGAGGAAAGAGAGAGAAAGAGGGGAGAGAAAACCAAAAAGAGGAATGGAGGGGGAAATAAAAAAAACAAGGGGTTAGCGAGGGCGAGAGTCAGACCTCGAGCTCGTGAGCAGCAACACTTGAGTCCAATTGTCTCCAATAATGGCCTCTTTGATCAGGCTTTCAGCGCTCGCTTGCGCCTGCGAACACGCACGTTGCAACAAACATCCAGGCGGATTTCGTAAGCCGAGGCAACACTTCCCTGAGTGTTTGCGTGTTTGTTTTGTGCGCTGCCCTCGCTACAGACTTGAGTGGCGTCTTTTTTCATGCCGTGTGATAGCGTGAGCTGGCGGAGCAGAGCGGGAATACACTGCAGTGAATGTTGTGTTTAAATATGGATCTCATTGTGCTTTGGAGTCGACTCAGGGTCAAGAGAGGTGCAGCTTTAATTCTTAAAGGCTTTGTTCTCTCTTTCCTTCTGTCTGCCTCTTCTTCTGTCTTCAGTTCAGTGGCTGCATTAGTGGCATCACACACAGACCATAGATTCAATATAGGAAAATACAGATCAATGAACAACCATCTGTTTTCTGTTAATGTATGGAACTATTAAATGGATATTTAGGACATTTCTTCCTTTTTTACTAATTCCAATTGTTCAAATAGAAATCATTGACCAGCCCTTATTGGTTTCCCAGAAGCTGAGGATGTTTAACCATTTTATGCATACCTGGAACAATAACACACCCTGTCTAATTCATTAAATTCATTCCATCAAGCACTCAACACCTCCTATTATTAATATTGCTAGTTAGCATTTTTCACAAAACAAAATTGTATAGGGTCACTGGAAAGGTATGTCGTCACGTTACTTTTTTGCAAGTGATAGTGGGGGTAATGCTGTTTTCTGTAGTTTAAGCTCATGGTGATGCTGTTTTCTCTCCGTTACTATGAATAAAATACAGACACACTGATGAAGATGCCAGTCATATTAGCTAAGTGTCACAGTAACACTGTGGTGCAGCATCCGGGTTACACGCTTCATGCTGAGCGACATTTTATTTGATACTGTAGTGTTTGACGACAACTGCTCAGCAAATTAGGGTGTACTAGTGATCATGTTAGTTCTGCAATTCTTGATTCAGATCAGTAATTTTGGTTAGTAGGTGTTACTGTATAAGCTGTTGCAGCGCAGGGTGTGCAATATAAAACAGAAGAAACATCAGAAGAAATACTCATTTTTCTGACATCTATCAAGGATTTCATCAGTGACAAAAATGTATTTGCTGTGTCACTGTTAATATTATGTTCTGGCAATGTCGTTACCCGCCAGTTGCAGAGTATTCCAACACTTCAGGAATGTCGAGCACCAGAACTATACAACAAAGTACTACTCTGCCAGTGCGACTCCTGACATGACTCAGTGCATGTGCTGTATTGTATTCTGTGTTTTATTTATTCTGTCTCAGGCTCATGATTGCCAGTTTGTGTCAAGTAAAGAGACTCTACTCAAGATCAGCACACCATTCCCACCAACCCAGGGAGGCCTGTTTACCCACAGGACTTAGCTGTCGGAGCTGAGCCCTTTCCATTGCAGGTGTCCTCCTTACTAAACAGATACCTCTGGATTTAGTCTGATAACAGAAGAGTAAATGAAGGGGAAAAAAAGGTTTAGAAGAGGGATAAGACAAGGTGCAGGGACAGCCAGCTACCTGAGATCACCCTGTCAGATGTTTATCATTACAGAACGAGAATGAGCAACTTCCTGCGCTGAAAAAGTTTGACTCAGACTTCCAGCAAACCAGTCTTCTTTGTTTGACAGAGACATGGCTCTCTGAGGATGCAGATTTTAATCTGGATGGTTTTAACATTATGTGCTTTGACAGAGATGGAAGATAAACATGGAAGTCAGTTGGGAGATGGGCTCAGAATGGCTGCCGACAAAAGTGGGCAACAAGTTTCAAAGTGAAAGAGACTGCTGTGAGCACCATGTCTTGATGATTGTGTCCTTTAGACCACACTATTTACCTGGAGGGTTCTCCCATCTCACTGTCATATTAGTATCGGGGCCTGGTTTCACAATAGCTGCTGAGCACGTGGTGATCAGTTATAAAAGAGCTGTTAATTGGACTGATGACCACCCAGTTTTCCTACCTAGGGATTTTAACAAAGTGACATCACCTGACATTTACCTAACCAGGAGCAATATGTAGCAGCCCCCACCAGAATACAGAACATACTGGGCTTGTGTCAAGTTAACGTGCATCTATCTTACAACCCAACTCTCCTCTTGATCATTCTGACCACAGTGTCATGCTGGTATTGCCAAATGTCCACAACTAAATAGAGGTGGTACTCAGAACAAAATAATCTACTTGAGTGTGGAATAAAGAGGCCATTGGATCCTTATCCAAGCACTCTGAACTGAATGACTGGGATCTTTTTCAAGTGATTGCATTGGTGATTTTGATTGACTGACTTACTGACAGACTGACTTAGTGAAATGTATACATACTCTGAGGAGTATGTATACTCTGTCATTCCAAGCAAGAAGTAACTCTCAATGCAAACAACAAATAATGCATCATGAAAATCTACGTACTTAAAAAAAAAGTACATTTTTACAAGGAGGAACGTTCAGGGTTAGGGAATTGAACTGAGTGCAGAACTCCCAAATCTGAAGTGACTGACTGCTTGGACCCCAACTCTTTTGTAGAACAACTCCGCAGCGTTTACAGCTGGTTTAACAGCTGTAGCATACCCACTAACTGGATCCTCCCCAGCCCATCTCACCAAACTCCCACAATAGATGAACAGTCAGTGAAATCCATCCCAAGCAGAGTCAAATGAAGCAAAGCCTCTAGCTCTGACAGGCTCAGAGGAAAGATGCTCAAAGACTCCACTCAGCTAAGCGGGGTGTTCCAAGTTAGTGGAAGGAATCCACCATAATCCAAGTTCCTGAAAAGCCATATGCTAAGGACCTCAAGGACTTGCGCTTGCCCTGACATCGATACTGTGTAAATCCATTGAAAGAGTGAGACTGCAAAGAGACTGGATCCATTCTACCTCACCTAAAAGGCAACACAAGAAGGTGAGACTGGCCATTTTAGACACTGCAGCTGGACATCTGGACATCCAGATCAACAACAGCTGACTCCTTTTCAACCCCTCAACATTGAAGTCCAGCTGGGAGAACAAGTGCACACCTTTGGAACACCTTTGGAACAGAGATTCCTTCCTCTTTTCCTCACACATGACTCTGTAGAAGAAAGTCCAGCAGCATCTACACCTGCTGAGGATGCTTAGGACTTTGAATGTCAGCAAGAGCATTTTAGTGCTGATTTACAGCACACCAATTGAATCTGTACTCATCTTCAGCATTTCAGTGTGGTACAGCCCCCTACCAGTAACACAAACTAAACTGGCCTGCATAGCTAGTCAGGTCTGCAACATTACAGGCTCACCCTAAGCTCCCCTCTCGGAACTGTGTAATCAGGATGTCACTGTAATCATGCAGGTCCCTACTTGCCCCTCCATCAATCCCTTCAGCTACTGCCACCAGGTCGACTTTACAAAATCCCACTGAACCCAAAAAGCATCTCCAAAACATTTTTATTCCCTCTGCAAACATTACCTTGAACATATTAAATTAGGCAGTGCATTCTGACTTGTGTTGTTCTTGTTGGTAGTAGTTTTCACAGTTTTTATTCCTGTAGTGTTTAAGTCTGTCCATTCTTTCAATTAATTTTAATGTGTACTACTTATTATTGAGCCAGTCAAAAAAAATTCACTTACATTGTGACAGACAAGTAAGTGCTTTTGTCTGTTGTATCAATGAAGGACTGCTTTTTGTATGTTAAAGCTGTAGTAGGTTTTTTGTTGTAATTTATCATATTACCATAAAAGTACCATTGTCTGTGCTAATGTCATAGCAAACAGTTCCCTATTTACCCATTCAACAGGTGAAGATGAACACTGTCTTTCATTTGGTTTAAATAATGTTTGAATTCATATTAAAATAACCTAAATTAGTGTACCATAAGTTATAATGCATAAATCAACTTTTGTTCCCACTTGGGGGCTGAAAAGAGCAGTACCAAGCTAGAGACAAACAAAAGCAGAATGTGTTTTAGTAAGTCAAGTCATGCTTATATTAAATATATTAAATGTAAGTTGACACTTCTAACATATTCATAGCAACATTATCAATCGTGTGAAGTTTTGTTTCTACTCTTATGACAAATGTAAAGCTGACATTTTTTCCTTTTATCTCTGTTTTTGGTCTCCTCCAACTAACTCATTGAGCTCATCTGCTGCTTAACGCTCCGCTTTGTTCACTACTTTGTCTATTGTTTGCTGTTGAGCTTGTATTGCAGAGTAGATTTATCAGAGCTGTTATGATAAAACACTTGCCAGCTGCTGCTTTTGGAAAATGTTTCTATTAGAGCAGATTGTCAGGGCACAAAACCAAAACAAGAAGTTTAAAGAGGCCTCGTAGGACTGAGGGGAACTGCAAAGATGGGCGATAACTCTGTGTCGGGTCATTACCACAAGGGACACCTATGGTACTTGCCTTCATTTGATCTGTAGTTAATAAAGACAGTATTTATTAGTGCAGCTTTAAAGTATACATAGTAACTCACATGTCCGTGGAACTTCTTTACGACCAAAGAGACATTTTCATCTTGGTCTTGCTTCAGTAGCACAGAATTAGTCTTCAGTGTCCTCCAATAAAAAGCGGCTACAGGCCTCTCTCTCTCTCTCTCTTTCTCTCTTTCTTTCTCTCTTT
The DNA here is from genome assembly GCA_024666655.1 of Dascyllus trimaculatus. NCBI lineage: Eukaryota > Metazoa > Chordata > Actinopteri > Pomacentridae > Dascyllus > Dascyllus trimaculatus. The sequence continues at coordinate 25,698,471 of CM045465.1, forward strand.
CTCTCTCTGTCTCTCTGACTTTAGGTTGCGAGGTTCACAGCCTTTAGCATCTCTGCTACAACTCTTTATTTAGCGCCTGCTCTGCTCCGTTCCCCTTTACTGCTGAATAATAGATAAGTGACGACCATGATGTGATTGCCTGTGTAGGCACTTTAAATGCAAGTGTGTGTGTTTTCTTTGCCCGGGAGAGGCAGAGTGTGTCTCCTGCTCTGCACCTGCCTCTAAATCCATATAAGCGTGTGTGTTTCTGCCCCTCCATCTCCATCTTTTGTCAGGTGTTGCCCCCCTCCACACCCTCACCTCCCCCCTGGACCTCCCCCCCCTCGGCTCTTCTCCCAGCTTGCTCCCCTTAGCTCAGTAACAGTAAGGCCATTAAACTTTCATAACTGGTGTCTTTTTCTGGTCTGCTCTTCTTCTTTCCTCCTTCGCTCCCTCTCTCTCTTCCTTCCTTCTTCCCTTCATCCAGTTTCCTTCTTTCCCTGTCTTTTCCTCTTTTCTCCTTCCTTCCCCAAGCCTCATTTCGTCTTCATTCTTATTCCCTCCCACTTTCCATTTTCCTTCCTTCTTCATTTTTTCTTTCCCCCGTTTACTTGTGTTTACCCAGCAGTGAGTGCTGCTGGAGGAGAGCATAACGAGGAGGTTTGACACTCCTTTATGGTTTTTAACACCGGGAAACTCAACAGAATTTCAAGTGACTGTAAATTTCGGCAAACCATTTCCCATCTGTCCCTCACTGCTTTTGTATCGTCTATTTGCACACTTGAAAGACTGCGTTACTTGCGTGAGGGAAAAGGATGCAACGGGATGTGAAAATGGTCTCAGAAACATCTCCACTTTTTCTTTCAAACAAGTTTTCTTTTTTCCCTTCAAGTTCAAAAAAACAGTTGGAAGACAGTGAAGCCTCTGTGGATGTTGCTTATGAGATGATGGAAGTCCTTCTCATAATTTTCACTTTCTCTCTCTCTCTTTTCTGTCGCAGTTTGTTTTCTGGGTCAGCGTCAGCGTGTGTAATTCGTTATATGCAAACTGTTGCTAAATCTAGCATTAGCCCTCTCTTTCAAGCAGGAACAGACAGAAAACAAACCGAGGCCAAGCTACTGGAGAGCTAAACAAAGAGCAGAGTTGAGTCAGATGTAAATCGGCTTGCGTACAGCTGTAGGCATCAAACTCCAGACATTTCGCCACCAGCGCTGCAGCAGTCTGCGGTCTCACTGACTATAGATAGAATGAAATCAGAGAAATATGAGAGCAGCAGTGGTGCAGCAAAATGTGGGAATTTTAAAAGTCTACAAGGGCTTTTTCAATCCCTCCTGGTCCGTTAACAGATGTCAGAATGCATGATTGTTCTGTGTTTTTTTTTTTGTCTACTTTTGAATTAACATTATTTTAAACTTAGATGTTTCCTCTTAAAGGGAATTTAGTAGTTCACTTCTTTAAAGTTGGGGTACTTGCAAGAGACAGATTAGAGAAATGATAAAAATCAAACCAGCAGTCTGTAGCACAAATCCTCATACATTTCACATAATGTACAATTAGTATTTTTCCTTTGGAACCTCTCTGCCTGGTAAATGTCCAGCCTTTCAAACTCCACATCTCCAGTGTGATACCAGCCTTCTCATATACATTTGTTGTTTGCAGGCCATTCTACAGTGACGCTAATGGTGTCCAATTTTTCCCCACCTAAAACTTAGCATAGGTTCTCCAAAGCCGTAGCAAGCGTTACACAGTTGCCGAAAATATGTAAAAGTATGTATAGTTTTGTGACAGGTGCTGCAAATGTTAGTCTGGTTGGCCCTTTTAGCCTTTCTGTGGCCATTGTGATGTAGGATCCAGCAGCTTCAACAGTTCCATTAGCTCTGAATGCACCAAAACAATGACAAATAGCAGATATTAGATATTAGTTTGTTATGTGAATATGTTTTCTGCTTAGGAGAGCAGAAAAAATGGCGCTTGCTGCCCACTTCAAATTTAACCAGTTAGAGTTGACTTCTTTAAGTTTGTCCAATCAGCATCAAGACCCACACAGCGTTTTTTTTCAAGGCCACTCAGAAGTACCTACCCTGGAGTTGGTACCTTTTTCTCCCTTATAAACGGCCCTGAAAATAGAAAGTTCTACTGGTCAGAACTCACTACAGAAAGTTTTAGGCCGCCCTTAAACAACCTGCAAGATCCTGCAGGTCACTTACCCTCTTACTCCCATTATACATGATACTACATGTTATTCCTCCTCCGTACAGTGTAAGATAAGTGCATTAGTACATTTTCGAATACAACAAAGAAAATATTATTTGAAGAAAGAAACCTGTAAAGAAAACCCTCAAGTAACAAAGTTGATGATATGACTTTAGTGGTCCTTTGACTTTTCATCTATGCCATCATCAGGCCAACAGTTTAAATACAGTGCTTAGGTTTATGGTAAAGCACTTGCAAAACTAATGACAGTCCCATCAACCTCAGCTGTTCTTTGTGTTGAGTACAAACTAACAAATGATAGCATGCTAACATAGTAAACAAATAGATTCAATGTGGTCAACATTATACCTACTACCATTTTTATTGTATAATGGTGTGTTAACTTTTAACTCAAAGCACATCTGTGTCTAATTATGGTATATCCTCATAGATCCACAAGCATCACTTCAGACTCATAGGCGGGATTCAAATGGGATTTACATTTCAGGATGTGAGAAACCAAATATTCTCCATGGCTTCTGGTAATTAACTCACCGTTCAGGGCTGGATTTGAAATTTAGTGAAATTACCTGTGATAGACATGAACAGTTAACGGGGAAACCAAAACAGAAAGCAAATAAATGTCCTTAAATCTGCTTAGAAATGATAAAGGAAACTAATGCTGTAGAACTTGTTTGAGCATCATCAGATATTTCAGTGTAACTCAGGGCAGGCGCGAGGTGGTGCAAACATTTACACGAACAAGGCCTGCAATCATCCCTCTGAGTGTTTTCACTGTACTTCCTGTGATATGACAGGTTTACCCGCAACGTTGACTCAGGGTGCTAGAAAACAACAACACGTAGTAGTTATTAAACATAACTTTAGGTGTATAAGCACGTCGTAAATAGAATGTTTGTTATATCAGCCGATATGAAGAGTTTCATGTTGAAGTTTATGGTGTCAGAAGAAGACTGCTGCTATTTGACAAGGACATCGAGAGGGCAAAAAATGGCACTTGTTGTTGGCCCTATGTTTAACTGGTTAGCATTTTATCTTCTCCTAGTTTAACACGTCAGTTTTTTATTGTTGCTCCCCCGAACGGCAGTTTTTGCAGTCAGAACAAGCACAGAGGCTTCGACTGCCCTTAAACGACTTGCAAGCTCCTGCAGCGGAAGGCATCCTTTTATTGTCTGTACAAGCACAGGCACATTAACAACAAGAGCTGCTAATAGCTAATTTGGTATACTTTTGATAGCACCAATTTGACAAAAATTTAAGCAAATATTGGTTAAAACAAAGGTTAAATGAGAATAGCAATACCTGTAGGTGGCCTTATAACAACCTAATATTGATCTGACACTGTGTAGCTCTTATGATTGCTTATCTACTTCAATGTATTGATTCCCAAATAACTCCATATGCTGGTGTTAACTTAATTACATTAGATTAGTAAAACCATTTTTGACTTCTTGCTGATAAAATGCAAGAGAAGGAAAGAACATGCAGAAGAAAACTGTTAGAATATGGTTGAATCTTGAATGTCTCTTACCCTAAAGCACATTAGCTTGGACCTACATTCAAAACATTCCCAGCTTGCAACTGCATTACTGTGTAATGATCCAGTGGCAGGGTAGTGTAGTGCACCATTGTTGCAGTGTAACATTGGCTAAATTTGGCGTCAGCAGACAGTTAAAAACAGACATGGGACAGATGGCCACTCGCCAGTGGTTTAATTCATCAACATTCATCAGAAGCCCACATCGCTTGTTCTGAAAGTTGCAGCTTAATCTTCAGCCACATTATCCTGGAGGCGACGTCGTCACACTGAACATGGAAGTGGAGCAGACAGGATGAAAGAGACAGAGATGGAGTGTGGGAGAGAGAAAGAGAAGAGACAGACCACCTACGAGGCCGCTTGATGATGTGCTGTATCTGTTCTTTGTCACTGCTTCTGTGTGTGTGTCTTTACACACGTGCGTGTGTGTAATGCATTATGTTCAGTGAGGACATTGTGAAGTGTTAGGAGGTGCTGCTGTACTCAGATAAAATGTGTGTTTTGGATGCGTGGCTCAGTAGGTGGTGTTTGTGTACGCCTCATACGTCTCATAATTGCTGGCTGTCTTTGTTTTGTGTCTGCTTGTATGCTTGTGTGTATGTTTGTGTGTGTGTGTGATGAGACGCAGCAGTGTGTGGGTGGTGAATTAAATGAAACGAGTGAGTATTAAGTTTAAGCTGAGGTGGGAAGGCAGAAGTCTTCCTGCTTTTCTTCCTCCATCATCCATTTCTACCTTGTTGCATGTCTATCCCTTACTCACCTCTCCTCTTCTTCTCTTCTTTCTCTCTTTTATGTGACATATTACTTTCTTCCCTCACATCCAGTGTTCCCTCTCTGTGTCTGACTCGTACACACACACATGCACACACACGCTGTAAAGGAATTACGACTGATCCGAGCTGAGTCTTTAGCTTGTCTGTCTTTGAACATCAGTGCTGTTGCCTCTGAAGCTTCTCTTTGAATTATTGCATTGCTGTTTATGCGCACACAGATAAAGGCCGTCTAAAGCTGCTCTGTCTGGCTATAATCTCGTATGTTTTATACATAAAGAAGACATACATAAACTGTGAGGTGTATACACAAGAACAGGCACAGGGATATGTGCTGGCTATTGACGCAGACTTTCATAGGAAGGAATAATTTGGGTTTATTACAGATTGCGTGTTATTTTCTTTATTCTGCCCATTCTTCTATTGTCACAGCAGCAGTATACGGATGGGTGACACATTAAAGGAAAACCAACAGTTTCTTAGTAAGGTGTTGGGCCACCACATGCTGCCAGAACAGCTGTCATGCTCCTTGGTAATGATTTCCAAGTCTGTGGAATTCTATTGTAGGGATGGACACATTCTTCTAAAAGATGTTCCCTCATTTTGTGATTTAATGACGGTGGTGCAAAGCGCTGTAAACATGTCCATCCAAATATTCCATAGGTGTTCAGTTAGCTTGAGATCTGCTGACCATGTGATATCTTTCACGTCTTTCAGCAACCCCTCATGCTCTGTGGATTGGTGGATTGTCATCCTGGAAGAGACCATTTCAATCAGAATAGAACTGATTCACCATAGATGAAGGTGATCACTGAGAACATCTTTCTATTGATTTGCAGCGACTCTTCTCTGTGAGGACAAATGGACCCAAATTATGCCAGCAAAATGCCCCTCTACAAGGCAACAGAGCCGCCAGATCTCTCACTATAGGGGTCAGTTTGTCACCTGCCTCTACAGTATGGCAAGAAATAGGAGCAGCCAGACAATCAGACAGGTTGTAAGCAAGCCAACAGGTTGTAAAGATTAGCTAAACCACAAGCCCATCCAAAATGCTGGTTATAAAGGCCTGGTTTAAAAAGGTGATATCACTCTCACATCTGTGTGGATTGAGATCAGGAAGACGGTGCAGCTTAGCATAAAGAGGGAGACGGCTAGTCTGTTGTGTCTTGTTTGTTAGATTTGCATGCAAAAAAGGAATTCAAAAAGACGAATTGTGATTTTATGTGGAATTGTGTTAGAATCACATCCTAATAAATGATCTTCAAAGGTGTTAGAAGGCATACTTTTGAGCTTTGAACATGGTAAGCAAATTACCTTGCACTGTAGTACCGTGCAGTAGTGCGAAGATAAGAGGCTGGTATTGATTTTCAATTCTAATGATAAAACAAATTCCCTCAAAGTATCAAATTTTTCCTTTAAAATACAGGACCTGAAGTTTGTAAAGTGTAATTAAAAGGTTTAAAGGGCTTCAGATTATGATGCATCAATTTAACAGAAAAAAAATGAGCTGAAAATCTCTCTCCTGTGTCCCCTCAGTAACGTGAGCTTACACGCAGCTATGTGCTGTCAGAAAATGTGACACTTAATTTCACGTAATTCTTTCCTAACTGCGCATATTGTATTAAAAAAAGGCTCATATGGTACCAAAAAAATAAGACCCGAGACCAAGAAAAGTAGATTTTTTTCTTTAATTTAATTTTAGCAGAAAGTTTGGCTGCTGCTCTCCGCACACATGCATTCACTCATACTGACACACACACTGGTATTAATTTAATCATTTTGGGTTGGCAGGAAAAATTTGGCCCCTATTTTCTGCAACTGCACACACACTCATGGACTTCCTAGACACACACACTTTGGTATTAAGTTATTTGGCAGGACGTTTTGGCTACTAGTTTTTCATATCTACGCACACACACACTTAGGAATTAACTTTGTTTTGGCAGGCGGAAAATTTCTGCCTTTTTTTTCCCCTGCATGCTCACAAACACACATGTTCGAGCAAACACACACACACACACACACACACACACACACACAATGGGCAGTAATCCCCCTGTACATGCCAGAGCTTTGGGCAGAGCAGGGATTTTCCTCTTCAAAGAGCAGACCACCCATCGCAGCGTCAGAACAATGGTGGCCGAACTCCGGAAGATTTCCTGTGGCGGTGGGAGTCCACACACACGGATCGCCTGTATGTATAGACACACACAATTATATGCACTCGCATGTCGGGAGGCACAAACGGTTTGCTTATGCACCAAACACCCGGGATCGTGTACATACCTGCAGGCAGACACACGGGCCACCTTGTGGAGCTCATGGGAGGATGGAGGTTTTTGTGGGGACATTGAGACAAACAGCAGATCTGGGCAGCGTATGACTGGAGGGGGCAGCCACTCCACAAAAGAGCAAAGACAATGAGCAAGAGGGGATTGAAAAAGAACCAGAGAGGAATAAAGGGATGAAGGGACAGAAGGAAAAAGCTGAAGTCCAGCTGTTTCCACTCCTGAAAGCAGCCTCGTGTTCCGTCAGCCTGCCATGTTTTCCTCGGATCTTTGCGCTCCCCAAACCCCACCACCCCCCTGCTCACTTGCTGACTTTTGTTTTTCCTCCTCCTTTTGTTTTTTTGTTTTGTTTTGTTTTTCTGAACGCGAGGCGGCTGTCCGCCCGGCGCCGCTGCCGATTTCCCTCACAGGCAAATTAAAAGTATTTGTCGCTTAAAGCAGCCTTTTGAATTCAAATACAAAAGATGGCGAGGTGACAAAGAGCGGCCCGTGTGTTGTGGGGGAATGCTGCCCCGAATGTTAAGACGCCCCCCCCTTCCTCACAAACTGCACGTTCTCCCACCCACACCCTGTCTTCCTTTCTTCTGTCTTTTGTCACAGAAGCAACAAATTCATTTGATAGTGAAATTGTCTTTTTCTGCTCTTTGTGGACATGCACAATAACAGACTGCATTGTTGAATTTCTTTCTTTTTTTGTATTATTATTTTCATATTGACAGCAGTTGGCTAGGACGGAGAATGGCAATAAACAGGTGCACACGCTGGCTGCTGTGAGACACATTCAGCTGTGTGACGTTCGGCTGTTTGGTATTCACACCTTGTCATTTTGCAGCTTTTTTCTGGGGGGGAAACTTTTTAAAAAATTCACCATGAAATTGAAGTTTAATTCTGCTAAGTAAGAGTGTGTGTGTGTGTGTGTGTGTGAGGATGAGGAGGGGGTATTTGTGTCCAGCTGGTGGAGTTTTATATTTCTCTCTGTGATTTATTTCTTTCAGTTTACAGTTGGCCGTCAAACTTCATGGGTGGAAAACTGCTCACGTTGCAGAATTTCTGAGGAGACACAGATAGTGTTTATTTGTTCGAAAATTTATGAGCGCCTTGTTCCCTCGCTGTCTATCCCTTGTTGGCTCACTGTCTCTTCCTCGGGCTCGCTCACTCTCACATACATCCCCTTCCCTTACTTATTTTTGATGTTTGCATTTTAAGCATTTAGATGGTGCGGTGGTGTCTTGTTAGGTGCACACTCTTGCTTTCTAAACACCACCTTAACCTGCTAGTTTATTATAACAGTTAATGCCGAATGCTGCGTCCGCATAAATTCACGAATGGTAATAATATAGTACAGATGTCGCTGCAGTTTTTCCAATTAAGCGATACTTTAAGCACATTTTGCTGACATTTTCAACTTTTCATTCTAATGGAGTATTTTATATTGCAGTGTTCTTACTTCCAGATTGCGACTATTCCCTCCACCAATTATGAACATTAACTTCCACTCCTCCATCTTCTCCTGCGTCTCCTGGAGTGGTGTCTGTATCCAACTTTATGCCCGTTGCGTTGTCTCTGTTGGTGTGAGCAGTCCAATCTCAAGAGCAGGATCAGGGCCCAACAAGGTATTTTTAACTGATCTGTATTGGCACGAACCTGTTTAGCTCTACTGTCACACAGGTGGCGGAAAGGGAGAGCACAATTTGTGACAGGACGTCAGGGATGCAAATTTTTAATAACTTTCTCAATCAATAATTGGCAGCATTATCCAACATTAATTCATTGATAATACAAACTGAAGACAATTTGGATTTGTCAAGTGCTAATTTGTTGTTTTAGGTCAATAGACACATGATTTTATTTTTTAAAGGCAGCTTTGCCACTGGGACATATGAACATTGTCCTAGTTGATCCTGGTTTATTCTAAACTCATGAGCTCTGAACGGAGACTATTAAGCATCACAAAAGTCTTTGTCATGGTGGCCTGTTGCTAGCTAAACCCCACAATCTTCTCAGCTTACCAACACGGATTCACTGCAGTGTTAGACAATAACAGACTCCACCTGGTGGTGCAACCAGCTACTACAGCTAATCTACAAAACATTATCTGAAGGTTTAGCAGAAGTTTGTGACCACCTACATAGCATTAAGGATCAGCTTGGCTACAGAAATTCAGTTTTCTTTTTAATGCATTGCAGAGCTATTAAGATGTCAAAAATATACACTGGAATGATTTCGATAACTTTAATGTACTCGAAGTGTATTAACTAGGAAATGGTGACTGGGACTCTGTATGAGCAGATACTAAATATTCAATGAAACAGATTGGTTTGGTGGCAGAAACACTTACGTTACAGGCTGAAGTCAGGGAACAAAAGTAAACACCACAGATGAATGCTGTGTCTCCATCTCAGTTTGTCTGTCTTTGGATGGCTCCCTTTCAATTATTGCATTTCTTTCTTTATACGTAGGTGAAGACAAATAAGGTTGTACTGTTGGTTATAAAATCCACTGCAAGAGTAAAAGTTGCCCTGATCTGTTGTTCAGTAGAAAAAGAAGCACTACAGAGTGGTTTCTCCTTGACCTTAGTTCATTCATTTTTAATGCATATTTTGCATTTTTGCCATTCTTGCAGTTTCTGATTACAGTACAGTTTTCATCCACTGCTTTACACTCGGGCAGCTCCAGTTATCAAAGAGCGAACCAACAAGTTCGCCAGGTCAATGCCGTGGTCCCATGCAGCTGTAGGGCTTCTTTTACGGTGAGATTTTCTTCCAGAAGCTTTCACAGTTGTCCTCAAGACTGCAGAGAAAAATGTGTTGTTTGGTAAATTTCTGTGAGTTTGTAGAGGCAGTAACATGTAATGGAAGACCCAGAAATGAACAGACTTTGTTGTTGCATTATAAAAGTAGGTTAATTGAAACTCATTGTTAAAGCTGCACTATTCATATTGACAAAGGAACAAAAGACTTAGTCTACAGTGGAAAGGTCAATATCTGACCAAGTGCTGAGAAATATCAGCTGACTCTGAATCTTTTTAGCATCATATTTGGCATTGTTTGTTTTATTCTTCCTTGGCCTACGAATTCACACTTGATTGTGTTTCACTGCTGTCTGGTTTTCAACAGCTGTAGGCAGCCATTTCTGTTCAAAACTTCATTTAACCTTCTGAACCCCGAGCATTTTCTGGGCCTTTATTTGCTCCTGTCACAGTTTTCCCTCACCATGGGCTCATTTTCACTGCGGTATAGAGTCCTGCAGCTCTATGGAAACAGCACAACTGTGGCTAGAAGTAAAGAATGCATTAAAGAAATGTGTTTTATGCAGTATGACAAAGTTATGAGATCATACCTGATAAAAAAAAATACAACACTTTTTTTCTTGGGTGGGGGGGGATTTATTTAAGAAAAATTGAATCAGTAGGTCTAACATTTTTCCAAATGCCCATAGGGGTTACCAGTACTAGGAAACAAAGGGTGGCTCTAACTGTTTGTTACACATGATCTCTAGACAGCTATTTCACTATGTTGAATGTATCTGCCAACAACATGCTCACAACTTGCTGCTCCTTATGCCGTTTTTCAGCCACGCTTGATTTGTTTTATTGATTAAGTAGATTTTTTTAACAAGATTTTGTGCAAACTGCTCAGTATTAAGTTTTTTTTTAAAAATAAGACATGTAGAATAAATAGATAAACTATCACAATTTTAAGCATATATTTTGCTGATGACACCACACATGACATGAGTTCAGTGACCATCAGGAAGTTAAAAATTCTATGATTTTCCCCTATATTCACTGTTTTTGATAAATAATGTCATTTTGGTGATTCTGTAAAATGTTAACATGCCCTTCAAACCTGGGTTTTGAGGTTCAGAGGGTTAAACCACTGTTCGCTACCTGCCCACCACCTAAAATGGTAAATGGTAAATGGTCTGCACTTATATAGCGCTTTTCTCTACCTTAGTGGTATCCAAAGCGCTTTACAATGTGTTTCACACACACATTCACACACCAATGGTGACAGAGCTGCCATGCAAGGCGCTAATCTACCATTGGGAGCAACTTGGGGTTCAGTGTCTTGCCCAAGGACACTTCGGCATGCGGAGGGGCTGGGGATCGAACCGCCAACCTTGCGGTCAGTGGACAACCCGCTCTACCACCTGAGCCACAGCCGCCCCAAAAAGCAGACAGGCAATCTTAACAAGTAGCACCAAAAGAGTCGGGTATTTTTCTCAAGGACTCGTGGAGAACAAAATATAGCTATTAGACTTCAAAGTGTAGCTTACAGAACAATGGATGTTGTTTCCAATGATGCTGCTTTGCTTCCTGCATTGAATTTGCCAGCTTTCAAACAGATGGAAGACTTTTACTGTGAAGCACTTGCACATATCTGAAACATGAAGTGCAAAGAAATGACGAATCTGAGAATTAAGACTGGAACACCAATGTTTTGATGCATTAAAAAGTTCATCTAAATTTATATTCATTTAGTTGGTTTAGTTTTTTAAATGTCATCTTAGTGTTCCATTGGCAGTCTGTGTTTCCCTGGGTGTCTCTTTTCCGTTTTTATCTCATAACATTTTGCATGGCTGGATATCACAGGCAGGAGGGCTCCTGAACTGTTCGAAGGACCAGTACAGTGTGTTAAGAGTTCCACAGAAGCTGAACATTGATAAAATCATTCCAAGCACTTCATGCAGTGTAATCTACGTTTTTGCAGCCAATAAAATTGCTCTGTGGGCGCGAAAGTGTAGTGTTTACTTGATTATTTCGTCACCTATTACATTTCTTGAAATTTATGAGAAAAATATGATGGATAGAGAGGTAAATATTGGAATCCGCTGGCCACAGTGCAGTCAGCACACTGATGGTATTGCATTAGTCATTCAGAAGATGTACCAGGATTTTATGCACTTTTGGATCTATACAAACACAGCCCTTCAATACTTTGTGTGAGATGGAAATTAAGGTGCAGGCTCATTGTGTACTCAGCTGTCCTGTGGGCTTCAGTGGGGATCTGATCAAAGATAATGATCAAATTTTTACTTTAAAGTGGAGTCTTCCTTCAACCTTGGTTCATCCAGGGACAACTGAGCGAACGCTATTTTAGATGCCAAACCCCGACGAAAAGGAATCGAAAACATCTTTTGATTGTGTGGTGGCGTGTGTGTCCGTGTGCCTTTGTGGAGGTGCAGCCCCTCATTTATGGGGCTTTTCTGGTGTCTGCTTGACAACTAAACACAAGCCCTTCTGCCAAACAAATGCGAGCTGTGTTGGGGAGAGGGGGCGGCCCGGGCCCAAACTGCAGAGATGGGCACTCTTTGACAGCTGCTTTCATCTTGTTATTATTCCTCCTTCACACTCAAGGATTTCTGGGCTTCCTAAAGTATTTCTGTCGCTCCCTCCTTCCTCTCCCTCCTCCTATCCCCCCACTCTTTCTCTCTTTCTGTCACTGGGCTGTGATTGGCTGTTATGACAGAGCCGTCGCCGGGCTGTCAGCCTCTTCTAAAGCTCAGTTTAATTACTCCTTTTCACTAACATGACACATTCATGCACAGATGCATGCAAACTTGCACACACGTGGAAAAGTCACAAACACATGCTGACGCACAAACCGATGTGTTCAGCTGCGTGCCGCACCGTCCTGGCAGTAATCATTTTAGAAAAAGCCATGGTGATTGAACTCTCCATCAGCCGCTCTACCTGACAAAGCAGACCCCCAGATGTTTGTGAGTGCTGGCTCTGTGTTTCCTGAGCCCAGCTTTGAAAACATCATGTAGAATTGTGAAGGCCCAGCCGCCGCTCGGTTTGATGGGCTCAGATCGATTGTGCGCCCTGCTGTGCCAGCTCTGAATAGCCAATTAAAGCTATTGAAATGGCGGAAAGAATAGGGGGTGACGTTAAGGAGCGGGAGTTTGATTAGAGAGGGGTGATGAGAGAGAGAAAGGGGTAAAGATGCAGCAGTGATTGCTGTAGTCTGTAAATGTTTAATATTCTGCATCGTAAACTTAACAATGATCCCTCCTCATCCATCCTCCAGATAAAGATTCCCTGATGGATGCTTTCAGCCATGCTTCCATTTACAGAAGACAGCAGTGCACTGGGTTGAGACCTTGACTGATGGAGGGAATCTAAGACAGATGTACAGATTTACTAGAAATTCAGAGGAAAACAAAAAGAAAGCCTCGTCACATGTGAATGCCAAGCTGTCTGAGATGGGGTTCATGTTGTACTCTATTTTCTCATCTCCTTGTCCCTCCCTCTTCTCTCTGCCACCACTCTTTCTTTCATTTCCTTCCTCCCATCCCCTTCTCCATCTCCTTTGTCTCCATCTCCCAAACCATATCCTGATGTCATCTTCCATTTTCTATTTCATCCTCTATCATCCTCATCTTCTGTCCTTTACCACTTGCACTATTCCTCTACACCTCTCCTTTCCATCTCCTCTTATCTTTTGTTCTGTCTCCTTCTTCATTCATTTTTCTGTTTATCTTTGCACCACCCCTTCGTCTCCCTTTGTTGTCCATCATCTGTCTTTGCTCATTATCAAATTTTCCCTTCTTGTCACTCCTTAATCACACCCGTCTTCCATTTTCTTTGATTCTTCTTCCATCTTACCTAAATCCTAACACTTTCTCTCTTTCTTTTCCTTCTTCCTTACCCCCTTTTCCTTTTCGCTGCTTCCCTTCCCTCTCTCTCCCCCCTCCTGCCAGGTACCCTGCCCTACGACATCAAGATAGTAATCGCTGGAAACCACGAGTTGACCTTTGACCAGGAGTTTATGGCAGACCTGATCAAGCAGGACTTCTATTACTTCCCCTCAGCCTCCAAACTAAAGCCAGAGAATTATGAGAATGTCCAGTCGCTGCTCACCAACTGCATCTACCTGCAGGACTCCGAGGTCACAGTGAGGGGCTTCAGAATCTACGGCTCCCCCTGGTGAGTAACCTCTGCACTGCGTACACAAGTGAACACAAAGAACTATGTGATACTTCTTGTGATATTTCTTGTCACCGTTTGTAAAATCAACACATTCATGTAATTAATTTCACACAATAATGTTTCAAGGCCCTACTTTAGTGGCTCCAAGTGCAGTAAAGTATCATGTGATGGAATAAAAGTGCTTTTGGTTTTTAAGAGACTACTGTCAGCTCCTAAAATAGAACTTCTTTTAAAGGTCATACCGACTGTAGCACTGTGGGCATCCACTGATGCTTCAGCAGGCAAACTGTATGCATCACATTGCCATGGGAACCTACATATATTCAACTGGTCATATAAAAAATGTATAAATATGTTTTTATGCCCTGATTTGCTGCCAGGTTTGTTTTACACTGGTGGTACTGCAGCTAATCGATAAGAAAATTCTAGTCTATTTGCATTTGTCACAGAGGATATTCAATCAGTAACATTAATTTCAATTTGATTTGGTGAAAAACTAAAATGATTTATACATAACATTCATTATAGGAAAATGTCAGACCTAAATGCACTACTTGAATATCATGTTTAAATGAATGAAGCTTAAAGTTTAAAGGCTCTAGTGTGCAGTTGTCATGTTAGAAAAGAGCAGGAAATATATTAACTGACACAAATAGGGCCTGCACGGTGGCTCGGTGGTCGGCAGCGTCGCCTCCCCGGTTTGCATCCCAGTTAGGACGCCTGGGATCTTTCTGTGTGGAGTTTGTATGTTCTCCCTGTGCTTGCGTGGGTTTTCACTGAGTACTCCAGCTTCCTCCCACAGTCCAAAAACATGCTGAGGTTAACTGATAATTCTCAATTGTCCGTAGGTGTGAATGTGAGTGTGCTTGGTTGTCTGTCTCTATATGTAGCCCTGTGATAGGCTGGCGACCTGTCCAGGGTGTCCCCTGCCTTCGCCCGAGTCGGCTGGGATAGACTCCAGTCCCCCCACGACCCTACAGAGGGTTAAGTGGTGTATAGATAATGGATGGATGGAACTTACACAAATAGCAATTTTCTACAAGCACTTTTTTCCTCAAAAGAAGAGTCACAGACACATTTAACTATCTGATGAAGAAAAGTCACATTGTGGTGATCATTATCTCAGACTGGTGTGTTACCCTTTGATGGTGTTATGTTGACCAACCAGGTGTTAGTTGCAGGTTATACGAGTATCTTCAGAAGGTTCCACTGTGGTGTTTATACATTCAGACTGTGCGTTCATTGTAGATGGTCCTGTTTTCACTGCATCATTTATGTGGCGGCAGTGGTGGCGCAACAGGTGAAACCCTGGGCTGTTGATCAGTAGGTCAGAGGATCATACCCCAGCTGCGGCCCTTGACCAAGGCCCATAACCCCTGAATGCTCCCCGGGCACTGCGAAGCGGCAGCACTCTGCCCCTAATACATAATGTGTATAGGATGGGTTAAATACAGAGATGAATTTCCCCAAGGGGAAAAATAAAGGTTATATTAAATTATATATTTAACATACACTTAATCAGAGAGTTGTCCCAGCATGCACTTGTAGTCTCTGAGCCTACGTACTTCTAAGCACAAAATTTAGTATTGCCAATCCTTACGGCCTCTACTGAGTTTAGTGTATTCTTTTGGGGAAAGGAGATACCAAATATCAATACTGTGTATACTGAACATTCACATAATTATTGGTTTATTAGAGCAGTGTAAAAATCTAAACACATGTTGAACTTATGCGTCCATATTACATGTGTCCACATATTATAGAAATATTAGGCAAACAGTTTGGAAGTGGTGATTTAGTTTTGTGTTTATTATTATTATTATTATTATTATTATTTTTAATCCTATTTTTTGTGAAATCACCAGATGGCAAATCTGATGCTAGGTAGCATCCTACTTTTAAAAAAATGCTGTAGACATGACAGGGTTAATGGGAGAATGGGACTGATGACAGCTCAGCAGTCCATGTCTGCCCTGGGTCCTGCTGCAGGTTAATCTGACCGTTATTTGGTGTCAAAGCTGAATGTTTGTTGCTGCTCTGTCTTCAGTTTCATATGTGAATCTTTAAGTCGGTGAAATGAATCATTTATTTGTTTCTTTTTTTAGCTTTAGTGTGTATAGCTTTCAGTTTTCCTTGTAGACTGGTGGCTTTTTTCCCAGTATGTGAGCACCTGCATGTATGTGCGTAAGTGGTTAGATGGTGGTCTATGATCTACTTCATGTGCGTGTGTGTGTGTGTGTGTGTTTTACTGACAGGTTCCCGGGGGCACTGTTTGAGTTTGTGTGTGTGTGTGTGTGTGTGTGTGCCCCCAGTGCTGGGTAATTGGTTTGCTGTGATAGCAGGGTCCCCTGAGTTTATTGCTCAGGCCACTGCAGAGAGCTGCCTGAGGTGGACTGAGAGGAAGATGGAAAACACGAGGAAGAGAAAAGAAAGAGGGAGGGGAAGAAGTGGAAGAACCCACTGAATGCAGGAATCACATGAGAGATGTAGGAAAGAAGAGGCGGGACAGAGAGAAGGAGGGATGGAGATTTAGGAAGAGATTTATTCAGATTCACCGGCTGGCCCTGGCTGGTGTAATGGGCACATGAGGTGATGAGTGTGTGTGTAAGAGTATGTCAGTGTGAATGTGTGAATGTGTATGGCTGGTTATGGCTCTGTGAGTTTCTGCACCCGTGTGCGCTCTCACTTGTCTTGGACTGTCTGCTGTGTGGTGTGTGTGTGAGTGAGCCTCGGGGTGTGTTCCTGCAGCACAGAGGGGCTCCAGCTGGAGGCTCCGTGTGTTCCCCCCCTCTGCACTGTCTGCTCCCTTCTTACCTCTCTCCTCTATCTACCGTCTTTTAGGCATCCCTTCCCTTTATCCCTTGTTTTTTCTTCTTCTTTCACTCTTTCCACTATTTTCATCCACTCAGTCTTTCCTCACACCTATCCCATCCCCTCCCTCTTTTCCTCTCCTTCTTCATCCGTGCACCCTCCTCCTCCCCCACCCCTCACCTCCCTAATCAGTTGATGGGCTCTGCATGTAGCTGGATGACAGACACACACCCTCTCGCACCAGCCACCCCCTCCACATGCTCAATTCTCCAGCAGGAATAGTGAGGCAGTGCCTGTTCTGGTCCCTTTCATCACCATGGCGATGCCAGGCTGGTGCTGTTTTATGACCCGTGCCTTACCGCACCCCCTCCCCACCACAGTCACTTACACCGCCATCTCCACCCTGAGGTGCTAGCCGACTGTCTGACCGTATGACCGCCTGATTATCTGGGTCTCTTCTCATTCGTGTATCTGTGTGGAGTCTGACCTGCCAGGAAATATAGAATGATGATGGCATGTTTACTTTTTATTTGAAATAAGCTGCCCTTTACTGTTGAACAAAAAATTATACTTACAGCATCTTCACAATTTTACACTGCTTGCTTCTGTATTAATTAAGATTTTCCCTTTAAAACTGATAAAGTTCTATTTTATCTGGGATCCTGCTGCATTAGCCAAATTCAGTGCCAAATTCATTATCAGATTTTTTTTTTTACTAAATATTCTGTTTTCTCATATTCCAACAAGCTGAGATACTTGTCTAAGGTGTCTTAAACATAATCTAAATATTTTTACTTGTTCTGTTAATCAGAACTGATTAAATAATGGAAATATACGAAGCTTTAATTTATGAACAAAAAATATTTAAAACATTTTTATCAAAATTTTCTTTAAAAACATCCTTTTAGACTAAACAAATCCTCCTCTGGTTGAAGAACTAACTCGGCCTCTTTTCTGTCTCTCTCCCATAGAAGAATCTAGCTTGTATGTTGTGTGTGGATGAAAGCAGCACGTGTAAATTGGCCATACTGTAAAAGTTAGCACAAAAGCCTGCCCACAAGTCCAGTTTTTTAGCAGTAATAGTATTCACAACTTGTGGCTATAACCTGATTTCAGTGTTGACCAGCTGAAAATACTGATCTGACATCCGACTGGGCCTACTTAGCTTTAGCTTAGGGAGGCTGGATTAGGAGCAGATGTGTACACAACTGGTTGCCACAACTCCTGTGGAGATGCAAGTTTGAAACAGAAATGGAAAAGCAGAAATGAAGACATAAAAGACATGTTAATGTATCCATGTCACCCTGTTGCTTGCACCTTGGAGCAGTATAATTCCTGACTTAGTCCACCACTTTGGTTTAGGCTGATATCTTAACAACTATTAAGCTAATTGCACTTAAATATTTGACATACATTCATTGCACCCTGAGGATGAACCCAAATGACCTGATGATCCCCTGACAGCAGATCAAAGTTTTCTCTTATTCAGTGAAGTATTTCATCATCTACTAGGTGGAATACCACTTTTATATTTATGGTTCCCAGAGGAGAACTTTTAGTGACTTTGTACCAGTTTGTATCACATTGTGCTGTAATAACTTTTCCCCTAGTGGCACTATATGGTTTCAAACGGGTACTGGATGAATTGCCATCAAGTGTGGTACATTGATTTATAGTGCTGTGCTTTGTGTATGGTGCTAATTAACAAATGTTACCATGCTAAACAGATCACCTGCATGTTAGCATAACAATAATGAGCATAAGAGTTAGAGTTTAGCTCAGAGCACCGCTGTGTCTAAGTGAGGCCTCACAGAGATGCTAACTTGGTTGGAGCGCAGTGATGTTAGTGAAGGATATGTCTTTTCATCGTCAAATGATTTAATTATCCTCAGTTGATGGATATAATCTTCTGGTGGGTTCTTTATTTTAACCAGCATGAACTCCTTCTAAAAATGAAAATCCTCCACTAGTACCCAAGTTTTCTATATTGCAAATAAATAAGAAGAAGATGGATGAAGGGTTACAGAAAGAGATTTGTTCATGTTGGAGCGGGGACAAAAGTGGAGAAAGCATGGATTGATGGAAAAGTTAAGGAAAAGTGAATGATTGGTGCACGAGTAAGAGAGCCAGGAAGAAAAATAAATGAGTGAAGAGTGAAATGAGGGAACCGTCTATCCATCTATCCATCCATTCTCTCTTTTTCCATTTCCTCCGCTGTGAATGGCTCGCTGTTTCTTCATTTCTGTCTGTCGCCTCCTTTCATTCTCCATCCCATCGTCTGCCACCATCTTCATCACTTCCAGTCTCCTCTTCCTCCTCCATCCCTCTATCCATCTGGCTTCACGGGCCGTTTACTCGTTCCCGCTGCCGTCCCTCACTCCTACATTATCCTCCTCTTTTTCTCTCTCTCTCCTCCACAGAGGTAGTCTGATGCTGTGAGCTTCTCAGCAGGCTCTTCCAGCCCATCCTACGCCTGGATCTCTCTCTCTCTCTCTCTCTCACACACACACACTCACACACACACTCACACACACTCACACACACACACACCTCTATCCAAACCCTTTACAATCCCGGCTGATATTAGATCCTGCTTGCTCCATTCTCCCCAAACCCTCCCAATTTGTTACTGCTTGATTTGAAGAATCAGAAGGACATGGGGGGGCTGCTCCACTCCCCCATCCTGACGCTAATTTGAGTTTACAAGTCATTTGTCACGGACATATCGCGTAGCCACCCTCTGTCTGAGAGCTAAAGGGACAGAGAAGGGGAAACTGGCATGCATGTTAGTGTGTGACTGTCTTCAGAGTGGACGAGCCCCAAGGTGATAAGGGATTGTAGGATACAAGGGAATTAACCACTGCTGTCCCCTGTTCACTGAAGTCACAACCTTTGACACTGCAGACAACCTGCCACGCACACATACCCCCATACAGATAGGCACACAGAGAGAGTGGAAAGCAAAGGAATGATGATGGATGTTGAGTGTCATAATGTGTGTGCATGATATGTATGGCTGCAGTCAGAGTAAATGTGACTCAGTGGTTTCAGTGGGAATCGATTATCTGTGACTTGTTCCTCAACATCTTTTCGTGAGTAGCCATTTAGCATGACTTCTTCCTGTCTCTGGCCGGACAAAGCGGCTAATGAGGCCACTTGGCAGACATTTTTGTGTGTCAGTCTCAGTATGAAATATCACTCCTGCCCGACAGAAGTTCACATTGTGTCTCTGTTCTATTTCCCATACTGAAGCTGGAGTTATGGTCAGTGTGAGGGGTTAATATTAGCCCTGTAAATTAAGATTTATAGTTCAGCCATGCATTTCTATTTGGTAGTGTGTTCACAACCGGAAAAGTCAAGTCAAGTCCAGTCACCGTAATTTACGTAGCACATTGAAAACAACAGGCTTTGTACCAAAGTGCTCTTCACTAAATAAAAATATGGCTGGCATTACAAATTTACCTAACAAGCTTAACTATTAGGGTTAAAACCTTGTAGTGTTTTTATGATGTGAATTTACCTGCATAAATTAAGGACAATATAAAGGATTTAAATCGTACAAAAATTATATAAAATATGACTTTACCTGACTATAATAGATACTAAGGCTGAGACCCTACAGTAATATTAATTATGAAGATTAAATAACTTATATAATATTATAGCTAAGGCCCATCTGTATTGTGAAGCTTAACCTAACTATTATAAACATAGGGCTAAGACCCTGCAGCATTAGTAATTATAGGGATTAAACTGACTAGGTTTAAAGTAAAGATACGACCCTGGATCCTCTATGAGCAAAGTTTGGTTTTAATGTTATCTTTATTCTACGTGTATAGTTAAGTGTGTTTTTTGTTTTATTTATTAATCATTGGGCTGTGTTATACATTCAGCATCATGCCATATTAGTGTGTGTCACATTACCTGTGTTTACATTCTTTCTTGTGATATAAATGAGGGTGTGAATGTTCACCTATGAGACTATACCTATCACTTGCTGTGACTACACTGAGCTGGTAGCTGCTGGAACTACCTTACATTATTGGGGAGGCACCCATCTACTGTGAGCACAGAGGCACTGTGGCCATGACCTAACCCAACCTATAGTGTAGAAGTATAAATGAAGCTTAATTTTTACTCGGTTTGAGTGTGCCGCGAGCTCATATCTGCCTGATTTTGGAGTGTGTTGTTGATGGACACTTTACAATGCATTGGATTAAAAAAAACCTGATGAGCTGCTCACAGCTACTGTTACGGACGGTGTGCAGAGACTCAGGTGCTAGGCAATAAGACACGGCAAAGAAACTGATTTTTAAGGATTTCTTTAATTTAACAAAGGATACCAATACAACGCAAATACTGACCCACACCGGGTATGACCAGGCTAGGAGAGCGACCACTGCTGACAGAACCTGCACTAACCAAAAAGGTACCTAAGGGTACTACAACAACAAATACAAAATTGCAAATGTACAAACTGACAGACGAAAGTATTCTGAGATCAAATCACGCCTACGTGCAAACAGAACCTACAGACTGACTGAATGGCTACAGGCCAAGAACAAACAAACAAAACCCTCTCTAATAACAAAAGTATTTACAAACTTTACTGTACCAGCGGAGAGGGGGGAACAGACTGGGGTTGGGCAGGCGGAGCATCTGAGGCGATACGGGCAGGCAAGCCGACAGGCAGACGTGGCAGGGAATGGCGAATGGAGTTGTTTGGGTGAGGTTCCAGTGATGGTCTTGGCTGGCAGCAGAGGAGGATTCCTGGGGTCATAGTCTGGTGGAGGTAGCAGCTGGTCGGAATGGTGGTGGAGATTTGCCGGTGATCCAAAACTGGTGAGACAGAGAGAAAGAGTTTAGTGTCGGTATTTCGAGTAAGGAGCTAGACAGAATTGAAGGCATTAAACTAACTGATGACTGTTACGGTCCAGCGAAGAGACAGAGACTGGCTGCTGCTTTTAAGCAGGGCAGAGTGAAGTGGCTGCAGTTGCAGCTCACAGGTGTGTCTCCTCTGCTGATTGGAAACCTGCAACACCTGGCACATTCCCTGCTGCCACAGACGCTCCCGCCCACCTAGAGAGAAAGGAGAGGGAAGAGAGAGAGAGGGGGAAGAGAGAGAGAGGGAGAGCACTGCCACTACCTGGCCCTAAAAGCTGTGGCCATGACAGTACCCCCCCCTCTAGGTGCACCTCCTGGTGCACGAGCTACCCTGTCCGGTCGTCGACGGTGGAGGTCCTTGATGAGGGTCGAGTCCAAAATGAACCGCCGTGGTACCCAACTACGCTCCTCAGGTCCATATCCTTCCCAGTCAACCAGATACTGGAGGCCACGACCCCGACGACGAACATCTAACAGGCGCCTAACAGTGTAAACAGGGGCGTCATCCACCATCCTGGGCGGTGGAGGGGGACGGACAGGGGGGGCCAATGGACTCTCCTTAACTGGCTTGACTTGCGACACATGAAAGGTCGGGTGGATCTTCATGGACGGGGGTAACCTCAGACGGACAGCACTGGGGCCAACCAAACGTTCAACAGGAAAGGGCCCGACGAACCTAGGAGCCAACTTTTTGGACTCGACCTTCAAGGGTAAATCCTTAGCTCGGAGCCAAACTCTCTGACCAGGTACGTAGACTGGGGCAGGGGCACGATGGCGATTGGCCAGTCTCTCCATCCTTTGACCAGCTTCCAGCAAAGAGGTCCTGGCCCGCTTCCAAGTCCTCTCACAGCGTCTAAGGAAGGTTTGCAATGAAGGAATGGCAATTTCTCGCTCCTGCGAAGGGAATAAAGGTGGCTGATACCCCAAGGAACACTGAAAGGGTGAGAGGCCAGAAGAGGAGTTAGACAAAGAATTGTGAGCGTATTCTACCCAAGGTAACAGGTTGCTCCATGCTGTGGGGTTGTCAGAAGTCATGCATCTCAGGTAGGTTTCTAAGGACTGGTTGGTTCTTTCAGTCTGGCCATTGGACTGGGGGTGGAATCCCGAGGTTAAGCTGACCGTAGCTCCAAGGGCAGAACAGAATGTCCTCCAGACCTCTGAGGTGAACTGTGGACCACGATCAGAAACAATATCTGCAGGTATTCCATGAAGCCTAAACACATGTAGTATCAACAGGTCAGCAGTCTCTTTAGCAGAAGGTAATTTGGGAATGGCAACAAAGTGGGCAGCCTTAGAAAAACGGTCAACAATGGTGAGGATAGTTGTGTTACCTTGAGATGGAGGTAATCCGGTAACAAAGTCTATGGCAATGTGGGACCAAGGTCGATGTGGAACAGGCAGAGGCTGGAGTAAACCTGCGCTGGGTCGATTTGAGGTCTTGTTAGTTGAACAGATTGTACAAGCTGCGACAAACTCACGTGTATCCTTTTCCATTGTAGGCCACCAGAATTTCTGTCTCAAAACTTCCAAGGTTCGTGAGGTACCAGGGTGACATGTCAACCGAGATGAATGGGCCCAAACGAGAACCTGGGAACGCACAGAGTCAGGTACAAACAGAAGGTTTTGGGGTCCGTTACCTGGATCAGGGTGAAGCTCCAATGCCTGTCGAACCTTGGACTCAATTTCCCACGTTAGAGATGCCACCATACAAGATTTTGGAAGAATGAGTTCTGGTTCACCTGGTGACTCCACCGCAGCAAACTGTCTGGACAGGGCATCCGGCTTGATGTTCTTGGAACCAGGGCGATAAGACAAGGTGAAGTTAAAGCGTCCAAAGAAGAGGGTCCAACGGGCTTGACGGGCATTTAACCTCTTGGCAGAACGGATATATTCCAGATTTCGATGATCAGTCCAAACGATGAATGGTTGTTCTGTCCCCTCTAGCCAATGCCGCCATTCCTCCAGAGCGAGTTTGACTGCCAGAAGTTCACGATTGGCGACGTCATAATTCCTCTCGGCAGGTGATAAGCGGCGGGAGAAGAATGCACAGGGGTGTAGCTTCTGGTCCACGGGAGAGCGTTGGGATAACACAGCTCCGACTCCTGTATCCGATGCATCCACCTCCACTATAAACTGCAGGCAGGGGTCGGGTTGGATCAGGATTGGTGCAGAGATGAAACGCCGTTTAAGATCCTGAAAGGCCTGATCTGCCTCAGGGGTCCAAGAGAATGGTCTGTTGACAGAAGTGAGGGAGGTAAGGGGGGCTGCCACTTTACTATAATTCCGGATGAATCGGCGATAGAAGTTAGCAAAACCAAGGAATCTTTGAAGCTGCTTTCTGTTTTCAGGGACGGGCCAGTCTTGCACAGCAGATACCTTCTGGGGGTCCATCTTTATCTCACCTGAGGAAATGATGAAGCCCAGGAATGAAACAGTTGATGCATGGAACTCACATTTTTCTGCCTTGACAAACAGACGGTTCTTCAGGAGACGTTCCAAGACCAGACGGACGTGGCGAGTATGTTCCTCTGCATTCCTAGAATAGATGAGTATGTCATCCAGATAGACAAAGACAAAACGGTTTATCATATCCCGCAGAACGTCGTTAATGAGATTCTGGAAGACAGCTGGGGCGTTGGTGAGGCCGAATGGCATGACGAGGTACTCGAAATGTCCCAGAGGAGTGTTGAAGGCTGTCTTCCATTCATCTCCTTGGCGGATGCGGATGAGGTGATAGGCGTTTCGAAGATCGAGTTTGGTGAAGATTGTTGCACCATGTAGCGGGGTGAAGGCTGAGTTGATCAGTGGAAGAGGGTAGGTGTTTTTGACTGTAATATCATTCAGTCCACGGAAGTCAATGCATGGTCGAAGAGTCTTATCCCTCTTATCTACAAAGAAGAATCCGGCTCCAACTGGGGAAGAAGATGGCCTTATGATACCAGCTGCGAGGGAGTCTCTGATATAGGTCTCCATGGCAATCTGTTCAGGTTTAGAGAGGTTATACAAACGGCTAGATGGAAGGGTGGCACCAGGAATAAGGTCAATTGCACAGTCATACGGGCGGTGAGGCGGCAGGGACAGGGCATCTTCTTTACTAAAAACAGGTGCAAGATCATGGTACTCACGTGGCACAGACTCAAGGTTTATGGGAGGAACAGGACTGGACGAAGCGGAGTTGGCTGGCGTCAAGGCAGAGTGAAGACAGGTTTCGTGGCAGACAGGGTCCCAGGAGATGATTTCCTTCCTCCTCCAATCAATGCGTGGATTATGGTGTTGGAGCCAGGAATAACCGAGCACTAAAGGAGGGTTAGAATGATCCAACACAAAAAAGGAAGTCGTCTCACGGTGGTTGCCAGCCAGGATCAGCGTAATTGGGACAGTCTTATGACAAACTTGGGTTAGCTGTAAACCGTTCAGGGCTCGAACGTCAAGTGGAACTTTCAGAGGAATCAATGGAATGTTTAACTGACCGGCTAGTTGGCGATCCAAGAAGTTTTCTTCTGCTCCAGAGTCAATTAGGGTCTGAACAGGAAAAGACTGAGATTGCCAGCAGAGGGAGGCAGAGACTTGCAGACGAGGAGGAGCAGAGGAAGAAGAGGCTTGGCTCACCAGTATCTCCCCTACTACTGATGAGCCTGGTCTTTTCCTGATCTCCTGGGGCAAGCAGCGATGTAATGACCGGGTTGACCACAATACATGCATGCATTTGTATCCCGCCGATGTTGTTTCTCCTTTGCAGACAACATGGTGTGACCTAGCTGCATAGGCTCTGGTTCGACTGGGTGTCGTGACGTGGTGAGGGAAGCTTGTCGATCCAGTGGTGGGCCTCGGGCAGGTTCCGTACGTCGGTTTTTCTCCCTTCGACGTTCTCTCATCCGACTATCAATTCGAATGGCAAGGGCAATTGCTTGATCCAGACTGGAGGTCTCCTCTCGAGTGGCTAACTCGTCCTTGATGGAATCATGGAGGGCAGCGTAGAACGCTCCCTGGAGAGCTTCATCATTCCAGCCACTAGTTGCCGCCAAGGTGCGGAACTCCACAGAAAATTCAGACACACTGCGATTCCCTTGACGGATTGACATCAACCGATGGCCGGCATTTCTCCCCTGCACGGGATGATCGAAGACTTTTCTCATCTCATCCACAAATGCTATGTAGGAGTTGCAGATGGCTTCTTGTCGGCTCCAAACAGCAGTTCCCCACTCCCGCGCCGGGCCAGTAAGCAAACTAATTAGAAATGCTACCCTAGCCCTTTCAGTAGAATAAGAGAGCGGTTGTAGATCGAACACTAAGGAGACTTGTGTTAAAAAAGCCTGACAAGAACTGCTATCTCCACTATAACGTTCGGGTAAGGGGACATGAGGTTCTCTAACTGGCTGAGCCAAAACAGGATTAACTGAATCATTCATAGCTGGGTTTGGAAACGCTGCTGCAGCGGCAGATGGATCTAAAGGAGTTGCAAGTTGAGTAATCTTTCCAGTTAACAAGGAAACCTGATTTAACAAGGCATTATTACTTTCAACTAGAGTCCGTAGCAGGGCTTCATGTTGCCCAAGTATAGCTCCCTGGCTGGCTATAGCTTGCTGCACTGACCCTTCACCTGAAGCTGCCGCAGCGCCGGTCTCATTGCCTGCTGAGTTCATTCTGGCTGGACCGTACTGTTACGGACGGTGTGCAGAGACTCAGGTGCTAGGCAATAAGACACGGCAAAGAAACTGATTTTTAAGGATTTCTTTAATTTAACAAAGGATACCAATACAACGCAAATACTGACCCACACCGGGTATGACCAGGCTAGGAGAGCGACCACTGCTGACAGAACCTGCACTAACCAAAAAGGTACCTAAGGGTACTACAACAACAAATACAAAATTGCAAATGTACAAACTGACAGACGAAAGTATTCTGAGATCAAATCACGCCTACGTGCAAACAGAACCTACAGACTGACTGAATGGCTACAGGCCAAGAACAAACAAACAAAACCCTCTCTAATAACAAAAGTATTTACAAACTTTACTGTACCAGCGGAGAGGGGGGAACAGACTGGGGTTGGGCAGGCGGAGCATCTGAGGCGATACGGGCAGGCAAGCCGACAGGCAGACGTGGCAGGGAATGGCGAATGGAGTTGTTTGGGTGAGGTTCCAGTGATGGTCTTGGCTGGCAGCAGAGGAGGATTCCTGGGGTCATAGTCTGGTGGAGGTAGCAGCTGGTCGGAATGGTGGTGGAGATTTGCCGGTGATCCAAAACTGGTGAGACAGAGAGAAAGAGTTTAGTGTCGGTATTTCGAGTAAGGAGCTAGACAGAATTGAAGGCATTAAACTAACTGATGACTGTTACGGTCCAGCGAAGAGACAGAGACTGGCTGCTGCTTTTAAGCAGGGCAGAGTGAAGTGGCTGCAGTTGCAGCTCACAGGTGTGTCTCCTCTGCTGATTGGAAACCTGCAACACCTGGCACATTCCCTGCTGCCACAGACGCTCCCGCCCACCTAGAGAGAAAGGAGAGGGAAGAGAGAGAGAGGGGGAAGAGAGAGAGAGGGAGAGCACTGCCACTACCTGGCCCTAAAAGCTGTGGCCATGACAGCTGCAAAACATCAAATATATTCTAAACGCCTTAGAAGAAAAAAAGAAATGTGAAATCTTTGAAAAACCCTTCTGCTTTCTTTGACATTATGCTTTGATGTTGTCTTTATGAGTGGCATTCAATCAGACACATATTTATCATGCTACATTGCCTGTTAGCATAACATTTACTGTCTGTGCTTTGACAATATGATTTCTAATAAGTGCATATGTGTACTAATTTGATTCAGTATGAAAATGACTTTACCTTCCCTCCTCTCTCAACCATTGTGCACAAGTGGCCATATTGTGTTATGACTTCCTATGATGTCTCAAATCCAGAAAGAGAACAAGGCCATTAGGCTTTTATTGAGCCTGATGATAATAATACTGAATTACCATGCAGTTGGACAAGCAGTTATTTTGTCCTCTTTTGCTGCAAGTAGCAGTAGTAGTCACTCTGTCATTTGCACTTCATGTAGACTTAGGACATGAGATTGCCATTTAGACCATGCATATCCCATAACTTTCTGTTTCCGTTCCACTTTCTGTGTCTTAATATTTTCAAAAACAACCTTTGACCAACAACCTTCACTCTGAAAACACATGTTTTTTCTAGCAGGTTTTAGCAATGAGGCAGACCTGGTGGGTTCTTTCACTGAATGAGCCATTTAATAACAGAGTTTACCTTCCTGCATGCAAATGTTCTACCAAAACTGTTCTACCATCGCTATTTTGAAGGGGCACCATAGCTGCATCCTGGGCTTAGCAATGCCCAAGACGACTGTAATTGGTTTTGAAGAAATAAAAACAAGACAAAGCTGTTTTTCCCTTGAAGCAGATTGATAATGATGAGCAGTCTGACCATTCACTAGTGCTGACACAGTGCTGTGGAGATGCATGAGCACCCTGAACAGCTCTACAGGATTTTTCTGTTGCTATTTTTCATGGATAGGTTGCTAGCTTGTTATGTAGAAACATCAAATCCCCATTCCTAATCTCACATACAAACATATGATTGCTTTATGAATTTATTCCAAATGGGAGATAACAGCCGTCACTGGGAACAACTTCACGCCCTTCTGGGAGATATAAGCTTTGCCTTTATTTCCAGTGTTTCTAATGTCCTCAGTTTTATAAGTATGTCATGATTTAGTGAGAAGTCTTCTTATCTGTTGCCATTTGCCCTGTGAACTTGCCATTGGTTGCTATAATTGCACAATGCCGTGTGGAACCCACCATGGTACACTATGTTGAATGTATCATAACTGCCAGTACTAACCTGAACCCCCTATTTTCTGCCTAATATTTATTTGTTTGTTCCGACTTGGTCGCTTTTATTCAGGGATACGGAGTAGACACACTACTGCAGCTGTGGTAGTGTGTTACAGAAATCCCACTGTATTATAACAAAATTGGTATTAGAGAGAATTAATAAAAGTTACTGTGCTCTAATCTTCACTGTACACACAAAAAAACACATTAATTAAGTGCATGTGATGGTGTTAGGTGTGCAGAGGCTTTGATTTATTTGCTAAACACTTCCAGTCCAGCAAGTCTGATTTTTTTTTTCCAGAAATAACAGCAACCGACAGCAACAAAGCAATGCATGAAAAATGTTCTGTAGCTGTATTTAGGCTACCATTTTTATGGGATGTCAACTTTCTCCACCAAAGAAAATGTTTCACATTTAGTCTCTCAGTAAGCCCTTAAGACTTATTCTCCTCACACTGACAACAAATATTTGATGCTAGGAGCGGGAGGGTTTTCCAGGTGTTACCAGTATAGCATTGTTTTAGTCATTGTAGAAAGCTCCAGGTTTGTTTACTTGTAACATTATACGCTTCTTTTAGGAACAATTGTAAAAGTTCGTAGCTGAGAATGAGGTTTATTGGCTCGTAAAGCCAAACTTCTGGATGAGAACATTCCTGCATTCATGGATAATTCTAGGAACTTATTTGTCTTGTCAGTTATTAATTAAAACTGAGCTCCATCTTCCTAATACTGGACTGGATACCGCTTTAAAAAATCTACTTTAGAAAATTAAATATTCACACAGAAAGTACATAATAGTTTCACCAGCTGGTATCACAGATCTTGGATGCTCAGTATCTCAGAACTACTCTCTACTCATAATTTAGCAACTAAGATTCTCGGCAGCAGAAACCAATCTGGCAACCTCGACAAATGACATCTGAGTCATTATTAATAATGAGCTGCATGGCCGGGACACGCAGCTTTGCACATTCATGGAACCGCTCCTCCGCGAGCACAAACACAGCCATGAGTATGCGCTTCTCGCTCCGCGCAATTTTTTCATCAGCCGCCAATTAAGAACAAACTCGTGTCTGGGAAGCTGAGTGAAAACATCTTCCCTGACAAAAGCCTTCAACACAATGCTTCATTCTTCTTTAAATATTCTGTGTGTTATCAGCCTGGAATTGTACAGATTGTGGTACGTTTTCCTAAGCAAGGTCCTACCCTGTGTATAATTGCTGGAAATCTTCAAACTTGACTGTTGTTCAGTTTAAGATGCTCAAAAGTAGGTGGGCAGTCAGTCAGATTAATCTGCTTCTGACAGCAGCTTAGCTCTCCACACACAAGCCCACAGAGCAAGCAGTATTCAAGAGCTGAGAATATACTGAATTTGTTCACTGACAGAAAAGTAATTTGATTTTTAAGAATTGATTAATTGTCCAATTCATTTTTTAAGTAAAAAACTTAATTAAAACCAACCAAAACACTGGCTCTGTCTTCTCAAATGTCAACATTGGCTGGTTTTCTTTGTTAATAAATAAAAGAGTTTCAATATGTTAATGTGGACTTCAGGATTTCTGATCACTTTCACTATTTTCTGCACAAAAACAATCAATTTATTATCATAAAAAGTAACTTTTATGTATTTGAATGAAAATAATCATTGGTTGCATCCTGGCAGGACTTAATGGAATAATAATAATACTGCTCTACTGTGGATTTTCTCTGTCTTGATACATAACAAAACACAAATGAGCTGAATATAAACTAATCCTTGAAACAAATCCCTCTACTGTATAAGACTAAGTCTACAAAATGGAAGATTGAGAACCCACCACTGAACTGGGGGTTTTTGGGACTCTCAGGGTCTTGCACTCTGAGCTGTCATGTGCAATAGGTGGTCAAACAAAAAATACATGTTGATCAAACGTTGCAATCCGGTTTTCACCATTGGGAAACTCTGTTGTTCCTGGCACTGTTGCAGGACCCAGGAAGTCCAGCTTGAGTCACAGATCCATGAGTGTGAAGCTTCATCAGTCGTTAAAACACAGCACATCGTTTTATATTACAAACCTTCCAACCTTCAGAAAGTTATCACAAGGGAGTTATTTTCTTTTTTCCACAATGATCCTGAGGTTTCACATTACAAAGCCAAGAGTGTGCTCTTTTGTGTATTTCATTGGCTCCCACAGCGCCTTGTGTTTTCATTCCCGAGCCTTCTGGCACCTCCAATATGTCGCCAGAATGGCCTCACTCAAATGAATAAATGAACCAGGCTCAAGTCGTTCTGAATGCATCATTAGTACATCTTCTTTTTAACTTCCCTATTCTTTTCTTCATTTTTATTAGAAAGGGCCAACAGTTCCCTCACCTGACTGTGACTCTCAGCACCAAGCTCAGTGGTCCCCTCTGAAGATGCTGATGTTCTCCTGAGCTTCCTAAGATGTAAACCAATATACAGCTTCATTTTTTAAAAAAAGGCTGAGTAATATCTGAAAACAGCTGCTCACTGTAGTTTCTAGCGAACATTACACAAACAAGAGGACATAGTGCATTTGTTGGAGACTATTTGCAGCATTCAGTCATGCTGAATGAATGCATGAATGCAACAATGTGTGCTTTTAATAGGTTTTGACTACAATGCAGCTCTATGGCACAGCGGAATAAGCTATATCAGGCTTTGGCACACACATAATACTTGTTAGCTGGATATATTCATTGTTGATTTGAGTCTTTTCATGGAAAAAATATCAAATATCACTAAACTTATCCTATTTAGCTTATTTTCCAGGCAACAGCGAATGTGTTAAACCTTGACGGGTGCCTATTTGGCTTGAGGCTGTCTGACAGATGCTACGAATAATTGAATTTTAGGGGGCAGCCATAATAACTTTGAAGCTAATGGGGTTAGAGACTTGATTCCAAATCCTGAGGGGGTGTTTTGGAGGGTCAAGATATAGGTCTAATTTGGGTGTTCTCAACTGTTCTTGCTGTTGTCTTCGAATGTGGAATTATTCTTGTAGTTTCTGCTGAACTCGGGTGAAGGTTGAGTCATCGGGTTGAGAAAGCGACAGCTAGGAAAAGCGAGAGAGGACAGGCAAGTGGGCAGAAGAGGAGAGCAGAGGAAAGGTGTGTGTGTGTGCTGGTGCTAATACGTTAAATCTCTCTAAATGTTTATAATGGCGGTCTCTGAGGAGCGGGAGGCAGGCGGGGGAGAAGGACGGCTCGCTCAGACACGCAAACACACAGGGATGAGAGAGACAAAGTAGTCCGTTTGTTGATGGGGGATTTTCGCGGAGTGACAGGGGAGAGAAAGCGAGAGATCCTGTTTTCTTCTTTAAATGAAAACGGCAGAAATGTATCGCTCCCCACTGCTCCGCACGGAATAATTAAGGACGGAGATGCAAAAGACTCCTTAATTAGATTTTTTAATTATTGAGGATTCACTTCTCCTTCTATAGTGGCCCAATTAAGAAAGCTCATCAAAAACTAAAGAGATGAAGAGAGGCCGTTTTCTTCTTTCTTCCTCCTCCTCCTCCTCCTCCCTGTCCCCCTCCGTCTCGCCTCTCTCTCCCCCCCGCCTCCTCCTCCATCTCCTCTTCCACCACTGTCTCATTTGACAGAAATGGACTACCTGCGTTCTGTTTGATGGCTTGTCCTCGCTGATGAGCGGGAAATGGAAGGGACTCTCGCCGACTTTAATTAACTTGCTTGTTTTCATGGCCCCGGTGAAAGTAAAGGAGAAAGGGGGAAGGGGAGGGGGAGGGGTGAAGAAGAAGAGGTAAAATGCAGTGGTGGCGCGCCGAGCTTTTCCTTTAGTGATAATGAGTCTAATGATGGTGGAGATGGCATCAAGGTAATTTGACCCTGTTTCTCTTCCCTGAGCTTTTAGAGTCGGCTTTGTTCTGGCTCTGATGAGGAGAGACTTCAGAGGAAGAGGGTTGAGTGATGGAGAGAAACAATGAATGAGTGACAAATCTAACTTCTTCAGGTATACGATCAGTAGTGGTGCCTGTTTTAGCCCATTGACTACAAATTGTGTTTAGTTTGCATTACTCCCAACCATTTTCCAAAGCATTCTATCAGTTCTTAAACTGATTTCCTTCCTTCCAGGCAGCCATTGGTTTCACTTCATTTCAGGATGCTATGAAAACCAACTTGCAGAAACTTAGGTAGATAGCAAATCCATCACAGTGGCTTTCATTTTACAGGGTTATCATGTGGTAATGTGCTTCTAAACAGGGACCGTCTCCCTGTTGGTAGGTTTAAAAACAGCCTGCTAAACTGAATTCAGAATGAGGATGAAGTGATTTTGCCCGTTTCTTGCACTGAAAAGATTGCTGTTTTGCAACCACCTCTCTGATCTTGGACGTTAGAGCCTCATTAAATCCTCACCAGCATTGGCCCCTTTGTTCAAACATAAAATTAAAACCTTTACCTTTTCTCAGGAAGTGACCTTTTGTGGTTGTTTGAATGCCTCGCTTCTTTCAGAGGCAAAGGTAGAAGTATGAGCTATAATGTCATTAAAGCTCTTTCATCTCATATAGACTCAAGGACTCAAGCAGTCTTATGCGTGCCATTGAAGTGCAGCTATTAGCTATGTTTGTGCTGAGCATATAATTTGCATGCTCACTTCTAATTGTGCACTATTTTGCGACCTCACCGTTGTACTGGCACACGTCAAAGTTGTTAAGTTCCAGAGTGATGTATCCTTTCCTTCTTGCATCTCATCAAATGTATACTACATCGTAGAGAACTGGGAAAGTACTGATCAGTGTAATCGCTGTTGTGACGTTCTGTTCTGCCGTTGAGTGAAGAAGAAGACAATGCAACATACGCAACATAGACTTTATTCTTTGGGATGATGTTTTCCTAAACAGTATGACGTTTTTAGATTGTCAGAGCTTTGACAGAGCAGGTCAGCTCTGAAGAAATCACTCGTGTTGTTTTAAACTACTCCTGCTTTCTTGATAAGTTTATTAAGATTTTAGACACTCACAGCCAAGGTTTGTGTGTCAGTGTAAGTGTCAGAGGACATTTACTTAAAATCGAAACTTTCTCATCACCCCAAAATCAAGGCAGATGGGCCTTTGAGTCTTGAAGAGCAGCACCAACATGTACATTTTACAAAGACTGGTATTGTGTGCCTTTTCTAGTAATTATTATATAGTTGGGGAGTTAGAGAAGAGGTTGAAGTCCATTGTTAGACATACAAGTTCACACATTTCTTACCTTTGGCCGGTCAGTTGGATTCTCTTCAGCTTAATAAACGTGAAGAGAAACTTAAACCTATAAAAGGCTGGATAAGTCACACAGACTTGCACTGATCGTACTGGTTAGCTCTCGGCAGTCTGGAAGGAGTCCCCACCTTGTGAGTGAGCTCATTAAAAACCTGGTCAGTAACATGTGAACGGTCTGGCGATGGATGACACTGGAACTCACATGAGAATGTTCTTTCCCTCCATGTTCCTGTCAAAGCAAACATGGACACCAGTCATCAGATTATACGGCTTATATGCGGTACTGTTTGAACTGAAAAGGCCAAAATGAGGAGAAAAGTGTGTAGGACTAAAGAGCCTACAGGGGAGCTGGAAGTCAATTAAATTTGCTAATCAAAGTTAGCTTCTCAATCAAAGCTGTTCATTTTTGCAGTATGCTAGTTGAGAATGACTGGCAGCGACTAGATCTGATGACTTCAGATTAGAATAGATAGATATACAGTTGCCCCTCGCCATATCGCAGTTCACTTTTTGCAGTCTCACTATCGCGGATTTTTAAATTGTATACAAAATACGTAGTGTACAGCAGATGAGTAGACGCATGTATGGAAAACACAGCTACGGCCTCTTCCGCTTTAGCTAGTCGGTCGCTGATTGATTGGCGGTGATCAAAGCCAGTCAGAACCTGCAGTCCCACATGGTGAGTGTTTACTGGAAATGACCGTCCTCAGCGTCAGTGTGTTTAAAATATGACAAACTTTTTTCGAAGTGGACATTTCAAGTGGATCGCTGCGTCGCTAGTTCTATTAACAGACACAGCTAAGTGTGGGAAAGGTTTATAACAGTGTGGGGAGGGTTTATAAAGCCTTAAAATATATATAAAAAATAAAAGAAACATAAGGTTGCTACTTTGTGGATTTCATCTGTCTCAGGGGGTTCTGGAACCTAACCCTCACAATAGTAGAGGGATCACTGTATTGCATAATACATTACATGGTATTATTTCTGGACTGTCAAAATAAAACAAAACAAAAAGCTGTTTCCCATTAAAGCTGCCTAAAGCACAGACCAGACCCAGTCCAGCCTGATCTGACCAAATCATATTCATTATCAGCGCAAATGTTCTTACGTGTGCTCCCACCTTGTCTCTGATTTTAGCCCGACCTTTACCAAGTTGAGCAAAAGTTTATTCTTGACCTTAGAAACAGCAGTATTGCAAAAATACCTCAAGTATGAGTAGTGGTAATTTCTCTCCGTATTTTTCCGTGTCTCAATAACTGGACTCTAAGTCATTTTTCATGTCAGATTTGATCAAATTTTTATTCACTGAATCTCAACCAAATGTCAGCTATACAGTTTGCAGATCAAAAAAGCTCATCTGAATGTTTTTTTTATGCCTTGCTGCTAGATTACCTTTTTTATGTAGATATGCAGTTGCCAAAGTCCTCTGTGTGATGGATACCTCTCCCGAGCTTCAAGATTTTCCATGTTGATTTTATTCGTGTACTGAAATGAACTGAAACCAGAGGCTGTCTGAAAGGAAGGAGATCCGTCTGAACACCATGCGGTGTGCGTTAGAACTCAGTCTTCGGTGATGTAACGTATGCACAGTTGGTAGTCAGTGGTTCAGAACATGCAGTGCTGCCGGTGTGCTCCTTTAAAGACACACAGACGTACAGTTGGGAGTTCATGCTTTTCTGGGCCTCCTCACCAGAGCCCACACTAAATTAACATCCGATTCACTCTGAGACTCTCAACCCCCCTCCCTCCTGGGCCTTGTCCTCTCCTCCCTCCCTCCCTCCCTCCCTCCATTCCTCCATCTCCCACCTCCATCCCTGTAGCACATACCCTCCCAATGGACCCAAATAAAGTAGCCTACGAACACTGAACATT
Source organism: Dascyllus trimaculatus (assembly GCA_024666655.1). Lineage (NCBI taxonomy): Eukaryota > Metazoa > Chordata > Actinopteri > Pomacentridae > Dascyllus > Dascyllus trimaculatus. Next base: position 25,733,819 of record CM045465.1, read on the forward strand.
AATAAACGGGTACTTAAGGGGGTTGGTAGAGGAAAGAAGAAAAAAGAATTGGCCTACTTTTAACACTTGTCACTTTCACACCAACTGCACCCCCCCTCTGCTTTTTCTGTCTTCCTACTCCTCTCCAATTTCATCTTTATATCCCTCCTAAGTGCTGCCAGTCTGCAGCCCTGTAGCTGAATAAACAGTTATGGAGGGAGGAAGAGCAGACGAGAGGACATTTACTGTGTCGTTTCCCTGGAGGGATTTCTCTTTAAATTACCTGTTAAATGGCCTCCAGGGGCAGGACTTCAACATGCGTGGGTGTGTGTGTCAGCATTTGTGTGTTCTTGTGTGTTACGGCACGCTATGGGGCATTTTCCTCCATTTCACACATGCCTTCCCTCCCCAAGGCATGTGGCATTGTCGAGGAAAAAAACTGAATTAAAGTGATTCTGTCCTTATGTTCCTCCTCGCCTCAGTCCCTCTCTTCTTGTGTCTACACACACACACACACACACACTGCGCTCCCTACCTCTCCGTCTTTCCGTCTCGCCAGTTCATCAGCGAGTGGTTATGTTCGGTGTTTGACCACAGAGTTGAGGGAGTCAGGATGCCATGGACACTGTAAGAAATGTTCAACGCTGCAGTTTTGCACAAACCAGTGTGTTGGCTGTGAAATAAGACGGAATAACTCAGACTGAACCACTCGCATTAAAATGAAGCTTTCAAGCAAGATAAACATGTTGATGTACTAAAATTAAGGAATATTTTCTCACTGATTTCCTTCATTGACAATGCTGCCAGTCCCACATTTGCATACTATCACTCTGTTTAGGTTGTAATTTCAGGTGTTATTTTGTTGTGAAGAGTGGTAATTTATTCTTTTGTATTGTACATAGGGCTGTTGTTTTTTCAAATGTTGATTTTAGTCATTCAGAATTCACACTGGCCTACACTAACTGCATTTGGCTGCGAGTTTTCTGTGAAGATACCAAAGTTCACAAAATTGATGATATAGCTGCATCTTGGTTTTGGAGTCAAGGTTCGGTGCGTTTTTGGAGCAACGGAAAAAAACCCAAAAATGCACAAATTTATCATAATATTTTCAAAAACTAAAATTAAAGCTCTCACATGCTGGAATATAGCCAAATAGAAAGACTCAGACCTGTTTAACCCAAGGTATAGAAAGAACCAAATATAAAATGTCCACTAAGACATTACTGAATTGTGAAACTAGAAAAGCCCTCAGAGAGCACATACCTCCGCCAAGGAGCTTCAGTCCACCCCCAACACAATCTCCCAATTCACATATTTTGTACGGAACGTTACAGATACAAATGTAATTACATACGGTTCAAATTTCCTACTGACAATGCGGCCTTCACCCCATCCGACCTAATGAACAGGGGCGGCCTCTAGCGCCGCAGCTCCTAACAGCCTCCCAGCTTCTTAGACAATCAGAGATAAGAATGCCGGTCCAACCGTGCGTATGTCGCTCAGGAAGGAAAGAGAACTCCGTCACTGTCGCTGTCTGTCACGTGGAGCCCCAAAATGTCAAGTGGTCAGAGGGGGTTACCCCAAAAACAAGAGTGCCCTCTGGTGGCTTTTAGAGTAAACTGCACTTAGTTGTCCACCCGGTTACACTTAAATTTAAAAAAAACCTGGATCCAGACGGTGATCCGGAGCAGTCACAAAATTTCATCATTTGTTCCTTGTCCCATTTCACACATTTCCTGAAAATTTCATCCAAATCCGTCCATTACTTTTCAAGTTATTTTGCACACAAACAAACAAACAAACCAACGCCAGCCATCACATATCCTCCTTGAGGTAATTAGGCTATTAAACTTGTATTCTTCATTTTTGTGTTCAGGATTGTTTGGCCAGACCAGAAATTTGAAAGCCATCAATTACACACATTCCCAACACATCAGCACAAAACTGTTTGATTTTCAGGATTTGGAAACCTAAATTTGTGTACTTAGTAATTTTTTTGTTCAATCTTTTAAATCTGGTTTGGTGGTTAATGACAGTTTTATTGTGCTGTGACAAACCCAGAACACATATGTGCGACTGCTTTACACAGACTTTAAACCCAGAAAAATTGGCATTGGCATTTATAACGTTATATTCAGCTGTGCACACGAAAAGTAGCTGTGTGAAGAAATTTTTACAAAGTGAAAAGCTCAAATCCTGTCCATGTTCAAATCCCCACACCGACTGTGGGCTACTTGTCAGATTGTTGGTTCAGAAAGTTGCAATTACCGGATGTAGATGAACTAAAGTTGTGGGAACACAGCATTTCAAACACTGTTTAACCTTCCCACATGCACTTTAGTGAAGCATCAGGAGGCCACTTTCCCACAGACTGTTGGTGTGACACTAGTTTTTGGTGATTACAATGGTTACAAGCAAGTTTGGTAATGTTTTCTAAAACCTTCCTGTGAAATCTTGTTTTACATAAGAGCCCTGAATCTAAATGTATATTGAAATTAATTAAATATTTTAGTAAAAGTTGTACTCACATGGTGCATAGTCCGAAATAAAATGGTCTTAAATTACAATCTCTGAGAGTACTTGACACAGAACGAGCAGGACCAGCGTAGGCTTAGGACACTGGATACTGGGTCTCTGGACACAGTGAGTTAGGGGAACATGTGTGGATCACTGGTTCTGATGTTCCAAAGTGTTACTTGGTGCAAAACACACACAAAAACAATGTTGTAACAAATATGAAACATTGTGTAACTTTAACTGCAGCGCCAAGAAAAGTGTGGAAGCAGCAGGAATCGTTAGTAACATTCACAAGCTACCAAACTAACAAGCACAGAGTTTACTGTGAGTCTGGTACGCGGTCAAATCTGGCAAAGCCCTGAGTGCATCAAGCAGTATGTTCAGCATTCTTTGGTGTACAGAGTGTAGTTTAGGCACATTCAGATGATTCGTATCTAATTTTTTAAACTTTTGGTTTTTCATTTCTGGCTAACACTAGACTGTTGTTTGTCCTCTGTTAACACAACATGTGTTGTGCCCTTAAAAAGGGGAGTAGCGAGGGGAGATGGTAAGAAAACAACAACACGCTGCTCGTTCGCTCGCTCACTGTATATAGGGCAATTTCTTAACAATACACAAAGAAACTTTACCCTTGTTCACAAATACATTAAGTATCTTCTACATTACTCACAAATAAATGCATTCAGTCTTAAAACAGATTGTTTAACTCATCTTTTAACTGTTTTTAACTCATTAACTTATATTCTTCCCAAGTTTTTATCTTGAAACGTATGATTTATCTCAAAATATATATAAACTATTTGAGCTTGCACGGGAACAGGGTTCTTGCAATCATAAAATTAGCGCATGAGCTTTACATTGCAGTTATGACTGTGAACATGACTTATTTAAACAATAGCAACAACTTAGCAGACAGTCAAACTCTAAACCGGGACCACAAGATAGCTAGTAGCTAGCTTACATACCAACCACGATCCTCTAAACTGTTCAGATAGCACAAACAAATACAAACACAAACTCTTATGCAAATTAAGGCACAGAATAGATGTCACAAATGTGTTTTTTTTTTTAGTTCTGCATCGTGTCGTGTTCTGCACACATTACCTTAAAAAAGGGGAGTAGCGAGGGGAGATCGTAAGAAAACAACAACACGCTGCTCGTTCGCTCGCTCACTGTATTGAGTGAGCGGGGAATGTGCGCCCTCACTCCCTGCTGGAGCCCCAAGGCATAACTAACAGATCTAAGCAAATTTCAACCCTCTAGGCAGTTACTTGTTTCACTAGCGGTCATTATACGAGGCATTACCAGTAGATCACTGCCAACTCAAACCGTACAAAAGTGAATGTGTATTGCTGTTTACCATGTACCACTAATGCAGAAAACTAATAGAGCCATGCTAAACTTATCAGTGTAATACCAAACCCTCTGAGAGGTAATGTGAGGAAACATTTTAGATTCACCACCACAGGGGGAAATACCATGGACAAAGGTAGAGCTGTTCATTGATTTTGAGGCGCCTCACAGCTAGAAGATTCTTGGTTCACATCCCGTCTAGGACGCCTGGGATCTTTCTGTGTGGAGTTTGCATGTTCTCCCTGTGCAACGTGGGTTCTCACCAGGTACTCCAGCTTCCTCCCACAGTCCAGAAACATGCTGAGGTTAATTGTTGATTCTAAATTGTCTGTAGGTGTGAATGAAAGTGTGCTTGGTTGTCTGTCTCTATGTGTAGCCCTGTGACAGACTGGTGACCTGTCCACGGTGTCCCCTGCCTTCGTCCAAGTCAGCTGAGATAGACTCCAGCCCCCCCACGACCCTACAGAGGATTAAGCAGTGTATAGATAATGGATGGATGGAGGGATGGATGATTTTGAGGCATCAAGAGTGAATAAAGTGAACAACTTCAAATATTACTTTTAGATTAGGTTACCCTAACTTAACCTATTATTACTCTTATTTGTTTCAACTTTCATTTTAATTATATACCTACAAACATACTGACCTACCAAACTGAAAATGAAGAAAATGAAGTCCCATCCATTATTTATTCACGGAATTAATCTTCTGTAGGGTCATGGAGTCTATCTAAGCCGACTTAGACAACCAAGCACACTCTCATTCACACATACAGACAATTCAGAATCATCAGTTAACCTCAGCATGTTTTTGGACTGTGGACCGGGGCACCCGTTCAGAACCCACACTGCACAGGGAGAACATGCAAACCCCACACAGAAAGATCCCAGGCCATGAACCAGGGATCTTCTAGCTGTGAGGCAACAGTGCTAACCACCGAGCCACTGTGCAGACCAGAAAATGAAGAAATATTATTTATTTATTTTTAATTAGACAATGCCGCTGTGTTTTCTTTAACAATCATAGATGCAGTACTGTGTTTGGTTTCTGGAAGGAGGCCTGTTTCTTGCCTGTAATTGAGCAGATAATAGAGTTTGTGGTTTTTACTCATCTTTAGTGCAGTGTTTGCAGAATGCCGTGGGCTCACACTTACTTCAGAATCACATTTAAAGAAAGATTGTTACAGTACGTGTCCTACCTAAAAATGTGATTTCCTACCCATAAATGTTACCGCAACAAGAAGCCTGCTTAGCTCTCAGACACATCCAACATGTGTCACAACTGTGATGCATATTCTAGGCTACTGAGACTACTGTCTTTTGTTGGACTGGTGTTACTGTGTGTTTGTCTGTGATTAATGTCTCCCTGCTTTATTGCCCAATGTCAGTGCAAAATGGCTGCTGTAGTATTTTCTCTTTAAGCTGCGATGGAAATGTCTCAGGACGACGTCATGTTCTTTGCATTTTGCCAGTTAATCACTTATTCCAGCCAGTTTCTTTTTTATTGAAGTGCTTAAAGTGTTTTTGGGTGATTTTTTTTCTTTAAATCTAATCAAATGATCAGTTAAAATGGGTGTTTTTCCAAGAACTAATTTGCATCTGAAACAAGAGCAATTAATTCACCCAAATGACAGAAATTTGTTTTAAAAGAAAATTATTATTGATTTGTTCATTCTGACTCAGTACAACATTAAATAACTTGTTAAGATGCAGAGGATTATTTGTAGCAAAAACATGGAGCAGAAATTGCTAAGATGTAAAGGTTCAGCACCTAAATGGGGTTTTCCTGTGAGCAGGGTATTTTTTGCAGCGTGCAGGGACCCCAGGACAAGGCTCCTTCCTTCCCTCGAGGGCAGTTCGGTGATCTGCACCGCCGTGTTTCCCTTCTGCCACGCTGGCACCGGGCTTACAGTTCTTGCCACTTGCCCCCACCCAATCCCGGATGAAGGAGAGGGAGCCCACCCCTCCTTCCACCCCACTGCCCGGCCAACCACCCGCAACACCACCTCCACTTCCCCTGAACGAGCCACTAGCTCTGGATGATCTGGCTAATCTCCATGATTCACACGCTGAAGCGCAGGAGACCGGAGGAGAGAAGATGAGCGAAGAGAAGGGGAGGGGGTGGAGGTGTGTGGTGGTGGGGTACTTTGGTCCTTTTTTTTTCTATTTTCTTTCTGTTCCTTTCTTCTCCTCTCCCCCGCCCCTCGTTTCCTTCTCTCCACCGGAGAACTTTGAAATAATTTGCGTCTCGTGGGTTTTTTACACATTCTAATTTCCAACTAAATGGGACATCTGTTTGAGAAAAGGAAGATTTGCCACGGTTGCCAAGGCAACTATCACTCTGAGAGGAGGGTAGGTTGCGGGAGGAAAGAAAAAAAAGAAGTCCAACAGCTTTTATGGACAGAATTAGACTTTGGTGGAATATTATCCCTGCAAGACAAACAGCAGCGGGGCCTGTTCTCTCTTTCCTCTCTTTCTCTCCCCTCATCCTTCTTCACGTCATTCTCTCTCTCAGTGTTTTCATCATCTCTCATTTCGCTGTCTCCATCTCCCACTGTCTGTCTGTCTCTCTTTATCAGCTCTTTTCTTGCTTACGCCCTCATATTCCCCTCCCCTTTCCCTGTTTCCCTTCCTATCCCCTGTTTTTTTCTCTTTCTCTGTCCCTCATGCTGCAGCATCATCAGAAATATCAGTGTGAAATCTGCCTCCAATTAGAGGCCTAAACCCCCCTCCTGTCCAACCCCCAGCCGCCCACCCATGACAGCTTTTCCGCTGTCTGAAGCGTCTCATCCGCCGTGTTGAAGCCCACCTCACACTCTCTGGTAATTGGTCATTATTTAGAACAGGAAGGGACAAATGTGCTTCCCCCAGCGCTTCTAAATGCAAGTTAAACGGCCCTTCATTATGCCTGCGCTAACTGTAAAGATTGGTGGTGCTGAGGGGGGTCCTGGTGGTTGTGTAAAATGTCACATACTGCAATACAGACACCACAAGACAAGGTGAGGGAGTATTTCTTCCTTCCCCTGACATTTCATGGAGGTTTGTTTGAAGGCACTGGCTGCTTGGAAACAGTTGAAATGGTGCTCGGTCTGTTTGTATTACGCCAAACCTGAAGAATGGCCCAACCTGAGGGATGAGCCCTGCGATAGGGATTTCATTTAAAGAAAAGGCAAGGGAAAAAAGAAATGGGCTGCTTTCTGTTAACTGCAGTCGAGAACAAATTGTCTTTATTATTGTTGATATCGTCTTAAAAATCGATCAGCGCTGCAGCGGTGCTTGGGACAACAATCCGCTGGTTGCCGCCTGTCTCACGAAACGCAGTCTGACAGGTTTTTGCAGTGAAATTGAGCTTCTCTTCCTGCTCCCACACAAACCCCCAACTAGCGCTTGATTGGAATGAAAAAGGTGCCAGAACTTAAAACTAGCAGCCTGCACAGCAGCACCTGCAGCACACCATTCACAAACAATATAGATGTAAAAGACACAGTTCACAGTTTTTCTAAAGCATTTTCCCCTTTTTCAAACACACACTGCTCCTGAATGTCTCTACATACAGTTTCAAAAGTTGTGATGGACTCATTTTATTTCTGTACAGTGATAAATACTAAAGGCTAGAGTTACAGCACCTGAGGAGTACACCCTTTAAAATACACAATCATGTCAGTCATAAAGAAAGCATCCTCAGGACGCTTGGAAATCCCCCGTATCCCAGCAGGTCTCAGCATCAGACGCATTAAACAGTCATCAGTAAAGCACCGGAAAGCTCATCTGCTCCTATTCAGTTCAATTTTATTTATATAGCGCATATTTACAACATATGTCATAACATAGTGCTTAACTTTGTAAGGAAGAACAGAGAACAGGAAACAGAAAACCCAACAATCCAAAGCTGCTTTTGGATTCCCTATGAGCAAGCAATCAGTGACGTAGGGAAGGAACCAAAAAAACCCCTAGGATAGGGAAAGGGGAAAAAAAACTCCGACAGAACCAGGCTCAGGGAGGGCGGCCATCTGCCTCAACCGGTTGGGTTGGGAGAGTCTAGTCTCCCACCTTTATTTATTGCCACTTAAGATGTCAATAATTTCCAGGGCTTTTGCTTTGATGTAAAGATCATCAGACTTATAATATTTGTAAAATATTTTATTCTGAAAGTATATTATTTTGTCTCTTTTTCCGATATCACTCCTTTAAATTAGTCAGGCTAAACCCTCACCGGCTGCACATCTGCTTATCAGTAGACACTACAGTTTACTGATGTCCTCTAAATGCCTCCCATGCAGGCTAATGTAGAAGCTATGAGGCGGCTGCAGTTCACTCAGACAGTCTCACCAAAGTTAGTTGGAAAAGAGTGAAATATGGCTTTCTGCCGTCAGATATCCCCAAGTGGTTTTATCTATGTGGGCTGTTTTTTATGAGCAGACTTTTGTACGAGTGGAGCGTATTTTAAATGTCAATACCTTAATAATTGTAGGAAGCCAAAATTGTGGTCGCTGTGATCATAGTTTGCTACTTTTTCTTTTTAACGGACTCAGTCGAGATCTCTCTTCCTGCACCTGCACTCTGATCATCAGGTGTGTCTCAGTTGCACCTCTGCCCTCTCTCCTCATTTTGCTTTTTTAAAATAATCTGCTATAGATTGTTTGCAGAAACAATTCCACCACAATGGCTATACTACTAGCTGCCCATGACACCAGAAGGGAAACCATAACAGTCAGATCATCATTAAAACGCAATTTTCACTTGCGCGTCTCGAGAAATGGTCAAATGTACAACTTTTTTGGTCACAATCTGGAGCCCTGCAACTGTATAACGCAGCTAAGTTCAAAATGCTAGCAAATGCTGATATATTAAAGGGCAAAACTGTAGAGATAAAGTGGAAACTCTAACATGATGAAGACTAATTTGAAAAAGAGGGCTTCTTGCTTAAGCCAGTGGTGCAACCCCAAAAGAAATTCAAGTTCCCATCAAACTCCTTAACAAAGACGAAGAAGTCATTGTGTGTTTTAAACAAAGTGCAGGTGCAGAAAAGCAGCTAGGTTAACATGTGGTCTTAAGGAGCTGTGTTTCTGTCAATACTTTATACTTGCAGAAAATATGTAAATGAGAACAGCTTTTTTAGGAATTCTGCTGTATTAAAATACAGTGTATGTGAGCACAGGGAGCAGGAGAGAAGCAAACTTTCAGACTTTTAAAGCCTTTGGAAACTTTTACCCTAAACCAAGTTTGAGCCAAAAACAACTGTCATGATGCAGTAAATATGCAGTAATACTGAAGAAAACTATTTTATAAAGTAAAATTTTAAAAAGCATACATCCTTCTGTATTGATGTAGGTGCATTTTCAGCACAGACATCATTAATTATGCCGCCTAATTGTTTCAGCCCTGATCATTTTAACCGTGAACATCTCTTTGACTTTAACCTCCAGCCTGGTACAGGTTGCTCTCAGCCCTGACCTGTGTGATTTAAGCTGCTTGTTTGGTTTGATTAGAGTACTGTGAAAGCTGTCAATCAAACTCTGGCAAGGACTTAACAAGCAGGCTGAATACACGCTCCCTCCACTTTGAGTCCCCGCACACAGGCTGGAATTAGACCTCCTTTGTCTCCTGTGCAGCTCTGGCATCTCCAAGTGACACAGCAACTCACCCACCTGCTCTGTAACACTGCACACACACACTCTCACACACACACACGCATGCTGCAGCCTCCACCTGCTGTACCGAGGGAGGTTTACGCAGCGCTGAAACCATGTGCTCTGATCCAGCTCGTCCTCATCCCCTGCACATCCAGCACACACTCGGAGCCTCCGCAGAGACTCCCATGCTCATCCCCTTTTCCTGGTTGTGTTTGTCTGCCCATCTGCCCGTCTTCAAATCGCTCTTCTCCTCCTCCTTCCACCCTCCCATTCTTCTTTTCACACACTCCTCTCTAAGAAGATAACTTTAATTTTTTTTCATCTTTTTAAAAAATTCTTTACACACTCCACTTCGGCCGATTAGCGCATCGTTAACGTTTTCCGCGACGTTGTTCCCTCCCCGTGAGAGTCAACTCCGGCGGGAGCTCATTATCGCCGGGCATGAAGTTGACTGTCAGGGTCTCGGCTGATTTGTCACATCCCAGTTCTCTCCCACCGCCTAGCCCAGCAGATTGAGGGTGTTGTTGAGTGGTGTATGTGCGTTTGTGGGTGGGGAGGTGTGTAGTGTTGGGGGTGGAGGGATTGTCTAGAACTGCCTGCTCTGGGGAGCATCGCAAAGCATTTTTCTACGGCCTGTGCTTGTTACTGTCTTGTTTCTTGACAGTAACTCGTGTCGGTGGCGAGGGACGGCGGAGAGTCACATGGCACGTGTTGAGAGCGTTTCCATGTAGCATTTGTCATGTCCCTGGTATTGTTTACAGTGATTCATGCGGTTTTGTTTATGACTTTGTATTGCACTGTGAAATGGAAATGGCGCCCTGGCAGAGCTTCATCAACTTACAAGATGCATGAGATGAGTTAGAGACTGTGGAAGGAGGAAATCAGCAATCAAGGCAAAGATTTATGACTCCAACAGACATTTTTCAGCATGTTGGCTTCGCCACAGTGTATAGATCAATTCATCCAGAAGCCTGCTAACAGTTTTACTAAGGTTTTTATGTCTCAGCATTGTAAGCATTACTCAGATTTCTGCTTTCACAGTGTTGTTCATTAACATAAGGACGGAAAAGTTCAGTGTTGCCCTGAATGTAGCCACATATCATTTATGATTATGGGAAGAGTTTTGTATTGTACTTTGGCTGGAAGCCTACAAAATCCTTGAAGGTTACCAGATTTGACAAATCAAATGAAGTCTTAGAGGTAAATGGATGAATGAAAGGACAGCCTTCAGAGTGCTTGATTAAAAGGCATTCAGAGGTAATTTATCATTACGCCTTACCTCCGAAAATATCAAGGCCTCACTTCTTCCGCACCCTCGGGTGGAGGTTTGCTGTAATACAGCTGCAGTTTGAAAATGAATAAATCATCAGGTGACACATCGTGGGCAATATGTGAGGCCTCTGAGGTATTTCACTTTGACTTACTCTCAACCATAACATGCCAACTTGAGTCTTTATATTTTACTTAACACCAACAACCCTGACACTGTGTGACTTATTTTTTTTCCTCCAGTAGGCATAGTTGACCCTAATCAAATATTAGTGATCCTGAAAGTGGGGCCCAGGGACCCAGCCAAATATGTGCTAAATTAATTTCACTTTCATTTAAATGAACGGTTGGTCCCAATTAGAGGATTATGGGTTATCTCCTTTTGCTGACTGGTCGAATATAATTGCAGACCCAGTGTAGTGATGAATCAGAAGGCAAGAACCACGGCTGGATTATCAAGGGCCTCTGGAAGCTGTCAACTGTGTCGACTGGCTTGTGCTAATTTAATAAAAGTTGAATATGCGAGGGCTGGGGTGGATGAGTGGGTCAGCAAAACATTGGACTTTAACATGACAGACTGCTGTTTATTTTTTTTACTTGCTAGTATACACAGTCGACACAGTGCGAAGAACAACAGACCCTGCGGCTGTGGTTCACATGGTAGAGCGGGTTGTCCACTGATTGCAAGGTTGGCGGTTCGATCCCCGGTCCCTCCACGTGCCGAAGTGTCCTTGGGCAAGACACTGAACCCCAAGTTGCTCCCAATGGAAGCAGGCACCTTGCATAGCAGCTCTGTCGCCATTGGTTTGTCAATGTGTCTATGAATGGGCGAACGGGAAACACATTGTAAAGCGCTTTAAGGAACGACGCTGTATAAGTGCGCACCATTTACCATTTATCCTTTACTCATGTGTGTTCACAGTAGTCCAGTGTTGCTATCCTAGCCTTGTAGTCACACCCAAATAATTACTTGCACTGAACAACATTTTACACCTTTTTCTGATATGTTATAGACCAAACAAGTGATTGATTACTTGAGATTTACTGACAATGATAGTATTCATTATTTGCATCCATATAAGCTCATTTTTGACCCATGCTCCCCTTGGCATGGTGAACCATCCATGGTGGACACACTAGCGGATGATATTCTTTGTTTAAAAAATGTTAATAATCCTTTTTTTAAACCATGTTTTAAACTCATCAAAGCTTTTGTCACGTCCATTATTGCAAATTGAGCATTGTGCAGTCGAGCTTTGTTCAAACCCATAGAACTGCATTTTACATTCTAGTCATGAACACATGGTTCTCAAAGATGTTGTAAAGAAATATTTCAGGCTGAATTACACAGAAATGTGTTTAAAATGATGCATGAAACATCTTGAATCTCCTGTTTGATGTTATGCTGCAGTCATAAAAACGAGAATACTCATTTTGAATATTTTATTGAGTGTACGTGTGATGTGCCTCTTCACTGAAAGATGGTTTTACCCCTGACTGTAGCACTGTCTGCAGTTCAGTACTAAATCAACAAATAGTTTGATCAAATCGCTGAGGATATGTGACACGAATCTGTCTTTCTCAGGTCGGTTTTGGCTCTCCTCACATCTGATTTGATTGGAGAGCAAAAGCGGCCGGTGAGAGACCACGATGAAGACAAGGAGGGAGTGAATGTCAGAAATGGAGAGGAGAGTGGGAACAGGGGACTTGACTGTTCCTCTGTCACTGGTCCTGTGTTTGATTCCTTCCCTCTGCTTGTCCGGCGGTATCCCTCCTACCCCTCTCAGTGTCTGCCTCACTTTCCGTCCTCACATCTTTGTTTGGCAGCGTTGAATTTCCTTTCATTTCCCCATCTCTTCCTTCACTGCTTGCTCTGCGTCTTTCTCTTTGTCTGCCTATGCATCCTTCCTCATCCCAAAAGCCTTGCTCTCCTTTTTTTTCTGATTTCCTGCTGCAACACATGCACAAACACCCCTCCCCACCCCCACCACCTTCATCCCTCTATGACGGGAGAATCTCTTTTATTAAAAATGGGAAACATCAGGGAGACTGAGACCTGCCAGGTGTGTGTGTGTGTGTGTGTGTGTGTGTAATTGACGCAGGCCTTGAGGTGCGATATTTCAGCATTTCAGCAAACAAGCAGATTTTTACAGTCTTGGGGATAGATGGATACCCGGATGTACAGTATAGATGGATGGACAGACAGCATTGGTGAGAGGAAGGTGGTGTGATGGTGGTGCAGTTTGTGGAGGAAAGCAGCTGTCAGTGACAGCGCTCACTTGGGGAATGGATGAGGAGTGAAATCTGCGCTGTCGTTAGAAGAGGACGGTAGAGTATTCACAGGTTTTTTTTTATTTAGCTGGAGTTTTTTTGCATGCCCACCTCTGTGGTTGAGCAAACTTAATTTCTTTGTTGGAGGCTCCTCCAGAGGGTATGAGGATGATTCTGGTTTCAGATGTTATTTTCATTGTCTATCACTTCTTTTCTTGTTATATCGACTCTAAACTTCACCAAGTAAATTGCTTAAGTTCACTAATTAACCCTACGTATCCTGTTAAATCTGCACTCACCCAGTTTATTTAAATAGTCCGTCATTATATTTGTCTGAATTCACAGAGTGAAATTTATTCAATAAAAACATCCAGACGTTCTCACTATGGAGAATGAATGCAAAAAGATGCAAAAAATACCACTGTGCCAGACTACACCTCTCAGTGTTGATGTTATAACGATGCAGAATCTCACTTTATTCTTTGCTAAGGAGTTGTGATGTAAACAAATATGAATACATTATTCAGATATGAACAAATAATGTGCTCTGAATAGAAAACTAACAAAAAACATATCAGTTTCTCAGTAATATGCATAATGCTGTGCAGTATGAACAGGAACTGCTGGTAGCTAAAGCATTCCATACCAGAGGGCTAAAAAGAGGTGTAGTTCAGGTCACTTCTGAGCAGTGCTTATCCTCACTAACACTCACCAGAATAGTCCTTCAGTGTAGAATAAAGCTGACTGAGGTGTCACTGTGTTTTCTTTTTCTTTTTTCTTGTTCAGTTATTGAACCCCAGCACCTTGCACTTGATCATTTAACTGAGCAACTGAAGTTAGGAATCATTTTAAAAGATGCGTGCAAATGGGACTAAGGAGGTTTGAAGAATTTTGTCAGTAGCTTTATCATTTTTATTATAGCCTTGGGCCTTCTACCATATATACAGCTTTGAAAATAATTGCTAGACCCCCTGCTGTTGATCATAGTGGATAAATAATTGGAGACATTAAATAATCTTCTAACAGACATGAACATATTCTTAATAATAGTATAATAATAATTCAATACTTGCAATCATTTATGATTAAGAAATATAATAGATGGAAAACTGTAAGAAATTCTAAAATCACTCTAGATGGCCAAAAACATTTTTGAGTCACCTTTATTTTGTGCATAAACTGTTTATGTAAAGTCAACAGACAATCCAAATTAAATTACTCAACAGCACCTAAAAGAAGAAAACCGACGAGCAGAGAGCCATCATGGTGCTTAGTGAAGAGGGATACAGCAAAAGAATCACTGCTTACAGGAGAGGAAAACACAGTACAGATCCAAGACCCTTAAAGGAGAAGGAGGTCACAGTGGTGTCAAGAACTAGTTCCAAAGCTCCGCATACAAAACCTCCATGTTTTAATGAAAACCATGCAATAAGGAACAGTGCACTGCTAATTTCCCACTATCCTCTTGTTCTGTTCTCACTATCGATTTCCATCAAGAGCATTGGCCGCTTTTTTTCAGACTCAGTTGAGACTTTTTTTTCTTTTCTTTTGAAGGTGGAATATGAAATTTATTGACTAGTTCAGGTTTATGGTTAAAACATGATGTTCTTTTTGCTAGAAGCTAAATGTATCTGCATAGACAGATTATGCAATAATGCCCAGGTGTGAGTAGAGTAAAAACAGCAGACCATCTCTGGCAACATTCAGTATAAACCATCCCCGCTTTGTGTGTGAATCAGAATACAGCTCGGAATACAGGTGTTTTGGAACCAAGACAAAACAAAAACCGGTTTCAGTTTCTGCAGAATAGGAGTAAATGAGGGCTGAAGTGATTTTGGACACATTTTTATGTCGAAAAAGTCAAAGCACCTGGTCAAGATAAAGTGAGATTAAACAATAATCATTGCAATAGTAGAAATGATTGAGATACAATTCAATACTTAAAAGACCTTGTCGCAGCACTAAACTGAATGAAATTTACAGAAGCTGCCTGTCTAAAACACACTATATACAACAACTGTACCACAAAATCTGCACTCACCCAGGTGAGGTTCATCACATGAACAGTGAGACAGTAGTGAGCACTGGGAACGTCTTCATTATCATAATGTGTGTGTGTGCGTGTCTGCAATGGTGCTGATGAGTGTGAAAGCTGCGAATGAGCACAGCTGTGAGCAGACACACAGTTGTAGAGCATACACACCAGGTCTCACTCACACACACAAACACACAGACTCTCACAGAGCGGGGAAACACTCTTGTGTAGCATTTCTTGGTGTCCTCTCACTGTTTCTTTGATGAATCTCGCTCACTTGTGTGTGTGTGTGTGTGTGTGTGTCAAATGGACAGATGTCCCCACTCTCTGTCCCACAGATGGGCTCTGTGATGCCACAGTGTCCTTGTCCAGAATTCACAGGATGCTTGGACACACACAAGCAAACTAAACCCAACTGGGCCCACTGCTGAGTGTGTGTGCATTTGTGTGTGTGTGTTGCTATTGTATCGCTGGAGAGGAGACTGTGTCTAGTATGACACTGTATGCTGATCAGAGCTCTGGCAATCCTCTAATCCTTCTGCCGCTTTCTGCTGAGACCCCTGCTGCACTCTCTGCTCACCTGCATTTACACCAAGAAACACACACAAACACACAGAGGGGTTAAAGTAGAAGATCATTTACAATGTCTGGAGATCATGCTGCAAAAACCAGAGCTGACCGTGTGTATGTTTGCATATCCGTGTATGTACTGTGTATGTAAGTGTGCGTGTGCGTGTGTGCGTGTGTGTGTGTGTGTGTGTGTGTGTGTGTTCTGGGGCCTGCTGTGAGTTACATAAGTCATGCTGAGGGCCAACATGTCTCCAATCTGCCTCTCTGTGGAGAGGTGTGGGGGTGAAGACACAGTCACTGCCACACAGGTGGAACCAAGGCCACAGGAAGGGCAGATTAAAGGAGCTGTTCACCTCAGATATCCAAAGCAGTCTGCCCACTCCTTAGACAGACTGAAAACAAACCACCAGGTTAGTCAGAGACCAACATCTTGCCACAATCTGCCATGTTTGTCAGATGTCCTCATCTCTAGGTTGACTTGAGTATGTAATGCAATGAAAGTAGCTAACTTAGGTTACTTATCTGGTGTGATAAAAAGTTAGCGCTGGGGCTAACCTTTTTATTGTGTCGATATTGTGTCAGTGCATTCGGCTGACCTGTTAGCTTGATGTGCATCACATTCTCTTTGGTCCTTGCCAAAGGCTCTACATTATATTCTGCTTTCTGAATATATCTTGCTCGCCTGAGTCTTGAATCTCTCCAGCAACAGAGCACTCTTGTCTTTATTGTACTCAAATGAATTTGATTCATAGGCTTTCCTCATAGCGGACGTTTTTGTTGTAGCAGGAAAAGCACAGGTGGAACGAATAACATTAGGAAAGGCTCAGTCTCAGCAATTACTGCAAAACAATAATTACTTACAGTGTTAGTTACAGCTGTGTTTAACATCAGATTTCTTTTTCCCCTCATCACTTTGGGAATCATTGCTTTAGCAAGCACCATTTTATCATAACCAATTAGGATAATCTCCAAAACTAGTAAAGATCCAAGCTGAAATAAACTTTTGACAAACTAATCTCACATCAAAGTCTATTTAGTGTCTGTTCTGGAGCTCTGAATAATCTAACATGACCACCATTGAAGTGTAGACAGTTGTAGGTGTTCATATTTCCATTTTTCTCAGAATGTCTCTCATATACTCCCTGAACACCATGACTTTACTTAATGCATACTCTATGCAGACATTTACAGGCTGGATGTGCCTCAGAAAGTGTCCTTTTACTGGCTCCACCCAGCACAGTGCAATAAAACATTATGTTTTTCAAAGAGTTCATGTCATGTGAAGATGACTTTTTCCCCTCAGATATTCCGCAGCATTGACTTTGAACATAAGAAGCTGTAGTATATCTGTATGCGATTCCTTAATTCTCTTATTGACATATCTTTCAACTAGCCTCTATCCTACAATAGCATCATAGAATTCCTGAAATGTAGTTACAACTCCTACTTTTTGTGTACCATCTAAAGATTCCGTGGCCCTTTCTGATCAGCCCATGAAAAACTGTGGAGGTGCCTCTGAGCTGTGTGTGTGGAAAGAAAAGTAAAAAAAAATGCTGAGTTCGGGATGGATGGAGTAAGGTGGTGTTAGTACACCACAACACACACTCAGTGTGTGACAGTGAGAAGGGTGCTGCAGGCTAGTCCCTGTCACATCTCTAATCCTCCTTATTGTCAGAGTCAGATATACTCTGCCTTCCAGCGCTGTCATCCTCCCTCCTCCCTCCCTCCCTCTTTCACTGCTTCTCTCCATCCACTCCTCTCAGTCTGTCTTCATTCTTCATCTCCTGCATCATGTCTTCATCTATTAACTATTACTATTATTTTCCCTATCTTCTCCTATTTGCTCTATCACTTTTGAAGGGTTTTTGGACTCTCCACTCCCCCTTCTCTCTGTCTCTCACTCAGTGTCTCTCGCCCTGTTTCTGCCTCTCTGTGTTCCCGCTGTGAGGATCAACCCACTACGGCGGTCCGACTTGCGTGTGTGCTTGCCCGCGATTAGACATCAAAGTCTGTCCACGAACGGGGAATCAAATAGCGTGTGTCTGCAGAGGTTTAGAGTCATGATGAATAATTAAATTGAAGAACTGTCTCTTTGCAACATATAAAACAACTTGTTCCCTCTCTGTGTCTCTCTAAGTTGGCGCCCCGCTGCGCTGAGTGGGCCGAACAAGTCAAACTCTCACACGCCTGCCATGTACCACCACAGGCTATGTGAGCGCCGAAGCACATGTGCACATTTTGTCTCTGCGCACACGCCTATTTGTGTCCGCAAGTGCTGCCGCTTCTATTGAGTTACAACTGTCAAATTAGCTGAAACGAGCGTCGCTAATCCCATTGTGTGGGAGGGGAGAGGGGATGGTGGAGGGGTGGAGAGGAAAGCGAGGCCGTGGGAGCCTCGGCTTCTCAAATGCCGCGCTTTCTGTGAAAAACACTGTTGTTCTGAATGTCCAGAAGTCTGTGAACTTGATGTATTGTTGGCTTGTGTTTTGATTCCTTGACTTTGCTTCGAGGTTTGTTCTTTATTGTCATCGGGGTCTGGTGCTGTCTCATCGCTGTTGTCAGTCTTTGCTATTGTTTAAGTCATTGTCAGCTGTGGTTTAGAGCTGCAGCTACAAGTTTACAATGTAGCTCATGATTACCTGTGGGCAGTCGGTAAGTTCAGAGACAGCATTTAGAAATGACCTTATCTAACTGGAAATAGTAGCGGTGTTTGGATCGATATGGCAGCCTTGTAGATGCAATTACTTAGTTGGAGTTGTTAAGCTGTTGGATGTGGCAGAATGGTCAAAGAAGATAGTGAAATGTAGAACAGACGTTGCTTTAGTTTTACCTTTTCATTGCAGCATTCACTTTGACACACTCCACAAATGTACTACATCCCTATACATCTAAATAAAGTGTTGAAGGAAACATTGTGGAAAAGGAGTGGATTGCCTAAAAAAGAAATGCTGTTCATCACTGTACGGTGTTGGCAAGCTGCAGTCTATGGTGCCTTGTGCGTTCCTTGGGCAGGATTCCTTCTGACATGCACTGATGGTCACTAACTGGACTTTACTGATTCGCCTGATGATTTGCCTCACCCACCAACCTCACTATATATAAACCTTGTTGGTCCAGGTCCTGGTTGCTTAGAATCCTCAGAAACACCATCACATGTTCTGCTCTTCAGTCAAGCGAGGATTCAAGCAGTAACTGTCCTGCCTGTGACCGGTTTAGTTTGGCCAGTTTGCTGTGTTTTTTCTGTAGACTTCACTTGTTACACCTTTAAATTAAATGTCCCTCAGTGAGAGAACGGCAAGGAATCAACCATTTAATGCAGTTAGTCAGTATTGATTTGAAAAAGCTGTGTGCTATGAGGAAACGCTCAAACAATAACAATAAATAAACAGGATTCTGGCAACTGATAATCATCATTAGTATCAGGAAAAGGGGGAATTTGAGAAATCTCTCTAACTAAAGCAGGGGATGACCCAATAGTTGAGAGGTTCAGGTGCAAACCACGAGTATACAGCGGGGAAAATAAGTATTGAACACGTCAACATTTCTCTCAAAAAACATATTTCTAATCGAGCTATTGACATGAAATTTTCACCAGATGTCGGCATCAACCCAAGTAATGCACACATACAAAGAAATCCAAACATTTATGTCCATAAATTAAGTTATGTGTAATAAAGTGAAATGGCACAGGGAATAAGTATTGAACACGCGTACTGAAATTTATTTAATACTTAGTGCAAAAACCTTTGTTGGTGATTACAGCCTCAAGACGCCTCCTGTATGGAGAAACCAGTCGAATACATTGCTCAGGTGTGATTTTGGCCCATTCATCCACACAAACTGCCTTCAAATCTTCAAGGTTCCGGGGGTCTCTTCTGTGAACCCGGATCTTCAGTTCTTTCCAAAGATTTTCAATTGGATTCAAGTCTGGTGATTGACTGGGCCATTCTAGCAGCTTTATTTTCTTTTTCTTCAACCAGTTGAGTGTTACCTTGGCTGTGTGCTTGGGATCGTTGTCTTGCTGAAAGATCCACCCTCTTTTCATCTTCAGCAGCCTGGCAGATGACAGCAGATTCTGATCAAGAATGTCTCGATACTTTTCTCCAGTCATTATTCCTTCAATGATATGAAGTCTACCAGTACCACATGCTGAAAAACAGCCCCACGCCATGATGCTCCCACCTCCAAACTTGACTGTTGGTATGGTGTTTTGGGGGTGATGTGCAGTGCCATTTTTCCTCCAAACATGTTGTGTCTTATGACATCCGAAGAGTTCAATTTTGGTCTCATCTGACCAGAGTATGTTCTCCCAGAATGTCATGGGTTTATCCAAATGTTGTGTCGCAAACTCCAAACGAGCTTCAACATGCTTCCTCTTCAAAAATGGAGTCTTGCGTGGTGTGCGTGCATGGAGGCCATGGCGGTTGAGTGCATTACTTATTGTTTTCTTTGAAACAACGGTACCTGCTGATTCCAGGTCTTTCTGAAGCTCTCCACGAGTGGTCCTGGGCTGTTGGAGAACCCTTCTGATGATTGTTTTGACTCCTCTGTCTGAAATCTTGCGAGGAGCACCTGGCCATGGCTGGTTTATGGTAATGCCGTGTTCTTTCCACTTCCGGATGATGGCCCCAATGGTACTCACTGGAACTTTCAGAAGTTTAGAAATGCGCCTGTAACCAATGCCTTCAGTGTGTTTTGCAACAATAAGGCTGCGTAGGTCTTTGGACAGCTCTTTGCTTTTACCCATCATGCAATGCTTCTTGTCTAACACCTTGATGGTGAGAAACCTTTTTAAAAGGCATTAATCAGGACTAAACCAGCTGATATTACTTTGCACTAATAGGGGACAGGTTAACCTTCTAAATACTGACAAACTCCAGCTGCTTTCTTGGCTTTCCAGACCTTTTTACCCCTCCTTTTCTTCATGTGTTCAATACTTATTCCCTGTGCCATTTCACTTTATTACACATAACTTAATTTATGGACATAAATGTTTGGATTTCTTTGTATGTGTGCATTACTTGGGTTGATGCCGACATCTGGTGAAAATTTCATGTCAATAGCTCGATTAGAAATATGTTTTTTGAGAGAAATGTTGACGTGTTCAATACTTATTTTCCCCGCTGTAAATGCCTTCAACGAGTCCCTGGTTTGGTTCACTGCTGGTCCAGAACCTGTCTGCATGTCATTCCTCTGATATCTGTCCCCAACATCCCCTATCTTCTTCCACTGCATCTCCAACGTACAGCTTTCAAGCAAATTATCTGTGTAGTCACGTAAACTATTGTTCTTTTCCTTGTTTGATAGCATGCTCTTTTGTTTACAGTTCCCTCTGCTTCTCTCTCACTGATCAGACTTTTGACCTTGCTGTCAGCTTTGCGGTTGCTCTGCCAGCTCTCTCGTTTGCGCTGCCTGACTTTTTATTTGCCGCTCTGACACAAAGCCCTCTCGTGGGCGGGTGTTTTCAGGGGGGCGTTCGCATTGGTTAATGAGTTTTTGAGTGACGGCGCAATGCAACGACTGTTGTTCAGAACCTGAGAGAGGCTGTGGGAGAGAGTAAAGATGTTCTGTTGCTTCTGAATTTCTCTCTGAGCGATCATACGACTGAATTTACAGCAGAGCCGCTGTCTTTAACACGTGTGTGGTGAGTTTGTCAGACAATGTTGCAGTCAAAAAATCGAGTAAAAATAAAAGCAAAGCTACAGCTTGGAAATGATTGCTAGTTAACGTGTAGTCTAAATGGTTTGTGTTTTAGTCATTACTTCATCTTCGTTCTCTCGTCTGAGAACAGACACAGAAATGAGAACAGCTTTAAAAGGGATTTGTCTTTGTGGAAATGCAGTGTATGTGAGCACAGAGAGCAGGAGAAAAGCAAGGAGGCGTAACACCGACAGAATGCAAAGCTGAGGTGTCAGTCAAAAGCTCATTAGCCAGTAGGGGACGCACCTCCTGATAAAAACCCACCTACGTAAGACGTCTGTGTCAGAACTGCAAAGAGAAAGTCGAGAGAGTTTGCAGCATAACCACAAAACTGCCAGCGAGGGCAAAGGTCTGATGAGTGAGAAACAAAGAAAATGAGCTGCAAACAAATAAGCATATTGTCAGAAGAGTAAAAGGCCAATAGTTTACATGATTAAACAGGTTTTACACAAGTCTTACTTTTGAGATGACATGGTTCTTTGCTTTTGTTTTTTGCTTAAGTGAGTTTTATTCTCTCTCAAGTTCCTGTATTTGTTTCATGTTTTGATCATATTGACACAAATGGGATTCCACAGAAAAACAGCATTAGCTTAAGTGCATCAGCAGTGTTAGGTTAGAAATCCACTGCACACCTGCATGAACATAATCAGGTATTTCAAGCCAGCCAATAGCAACACATTTGCTGAATAAGCCAGTACTTGTGATCCTGGGTTTGACTAAAGTAAAAAAAACAAAAAAAACACACAAACCTGAACTCGGACCGTGTTGCAGGACTGGGTTGCACCAGCTGATCATTAGCACATAAAGTCCTTCCTAACTTCTTAGTAGCTGCTAGCTAGTCTCAGACAGTCAAATGTAACAGACGTTTTAGCTTTCAATAAAAAAGCATTCAGCAGTGAAACCAAGACTGCAGCATCACGTTTCAACATCACCTTTGTGGTTTGTGGTTTCTAGTATCTGCCTATTGAGTTGGCAATGGGTCTGAATATCAACATCCTCACAAAGACCAAGATGGAGTACCCTGTCACATGATACCTGCTGATGGCCAACATCAATGAGTTTGTTTAGCCTTTCTTAACAGGCCATATTTGAAGCTTTTGCTCTTGTACTGTATTCTTGTTACATCCAGTAGTCACTAGGTATAAATATTTACACCTATGTCATACATGAGAACCAGTCTGTGTGGTTCTTATGTGCTGCTTCAATAAAGCTATGCATAAATGATGCCTTGGGAAACACTCTTAAGTTTGAACTTAGAACAGCTGGTGCAGCTGGCTGCAGGAGCAAAAATAGTAAAGCTGGGCCTGCTGCTGAGGCGAATCAGCAGGCAGTCTCACCTGCCAGACGATTTAACAGAGGCTTCACCTCTGCCAGAACAGGGGAGTCCCGGGGGGAATGCTGGGCTCCCCTCTGCTCAGTTTTAATCGAAGCAATTCCCCGGTGAGCTTTCATAATGAGCAGGGTAGGTGCAAAGATGGAAAGAGATAGATGCTGGGCAGAAGAAGCTGAATACAACTGCAAACGTGCGTTTTAACGTAAGTGCAGCGTGCTAGGCTTTAAAAGAGACCGGGCTTCACAAATGTGTGTGTGTGTGTGGGTTTAGTGTGTGTGAGCAGACCGCTGCGCTCCACTCTTCCAACCTGCCTCCCAGGCTGTTATTAGGGTCGTTAAGTCATGAGTAGTTAATTAAATCTAGCAGAGGTGATCACGGTTGGGTGTTTTCACTGCGTCAGTGCATGTAGTGATTAGCACGAGGCCTGTGTTAAACATTAAGATGAACCTTGTTACAGTAATCCGCATGAATTCTTCTTTCCTTTTTTTCCGCTCTTAAACCACCACATTGACTTCACCTCCTCTTTTTAGCACTGAAATGAAGCTTTTTTGAGTGTGAGTTTGCTTCAACTTTCTTTTTCCTGTGTGTCTGGACGTCTGGATTTTTGAACCTGAGTTTCAGTACTGATCTTGGAACTAGTCTGACACCCTAATTTGAGGAATAGAAGTAAGTTTTTCTTTAAATTATAGGACACGGATAGCTTTATTAAATGTTTTTATTATTCTTTTACTGTTACTCTCAAGAAATGACCCACAATGTATTGTCTTGTCTCCCAATGCTTTCTAATTCTGCCCACCACTCTCAGTTCATCAGTTCCTGCTGATGACATGAATCTAAATCAGCTTGTTACTGTATTTTATTTTTTATTTTTTTGCAATCTTTACTCAAACAGGTGTGATTATAAGGTGTGTTTATAATAACAGTGTGGCTCATGTGCTAGTAATTTTTGGACATCAGTCACAGTGAGGTAGCTAGATCAAGCTCTCAACACACACACATTGATTGGTGGTTTCATCTTTTCATGGGATTTGCTGATTTTAAGAAAATATACAAAGTTGAATATCTCAAGATTTAACATTATAATACATATTTAATTTTCTCTGACCATTTTTCATCTTACATAATTATTAAAAAATACAGTCAGTATAAGTAAAACAATAATAAAAGCTGATCCAGTCAATAATTTTATATTAAGGATGGATCAAATGAGTGTGTGTTATATGACTGTTGGTGGATAATCCCATGAAATACATGCCTGGTGAAGTATTTCAATGATGTCAATCTTATATTTTCCCTTGTTGGCCTAATAACACAACAACAATTATGTGTTATTGTGAAACTGGAACAACAGAAGGAATAGTCAGATTTTCAACTTTCCGATGGTCATTGAACAACTTGTGTAACATGCAGTTCCTTTGGGAGTATTTAACCAAATCCAGGCTTAAAAATGATCCACAAGACCCACTGAAATGTTTGTAAAACGTTAAACCATTTCCACTAGATCCTATAAAAAAAGAAAAAATCTACACTCCATAGCACAACTGAGAAGCCCCAACTGACTCCGATGTGACCAACTGTCACTTCACAAATATTCAGGGACTTTGTGGCTGAACTGCAGGCTGTGTTTATTAAGAGTAGAGATGTGTGGAAAAGTATGGAAAGTCTGTAAGTATGGAAACAAATTATGCGACTGAGAGGATCGTAAAGACATACCTGATCAATAGAATGACTGCAGCATTGCTCAGAAGTGGTGTACAGAGGAGCAGACTGTCAGCAGGTTGTTGGAGGACACATTCAGCATGGTGAGATGTCTTCTAGAGTTGGTATAAAAATGCAGTAGTAAAATATCTACAGTATGTAGAACTGTCATCTTTTCCAGCATTGGTAACACCTGTGGGAACAATGTTGGACATGTTGATTCCTGGTTTACGTAGTTTTTGTAAAATAAATCATCAAAGACATTCAGCTTTTCATTTTTCTGTTCTTATATTGCAGTAAAGTAAAATGAGACAGTGAGTAAAAACATGACAGGAGCAAAAAATGCTGAGAAGCTGCTTGGAGTTCGGAGGGTTAATAAGGTAAATGAAACGTCTCGTTGCTGTCATCAGTCATGTTTCCATCCACTGCAGCTGTTTTCAGCTCTGACTATGCTCACTACCTGCTCAACACCAAGCTGCAGACGCACAGAGTTAGCAGTTAGCTGGTGAACATAGTTTTGCAATTAAGGACAGAACGAAACCAAGCAAAAGCATAATAATATTGGACCTACGTCCACCAGGAAGCTCCAAATATGATAGTGGAACTGTTCAATGTGTAAATTCGCAAATGTTTGCTAATGTGTTTCAAAAACATTCAGAATAATCTGAGCAAACATTTAGGGCCAGCTTTGCAAACTTTAAAACACACACTGCTACGGGCACATTTTGGTTGGTGCTCAAAAAGTATTAAAGTTGGATGCACAGTCCTCCTTCCTTCTGACCTGTCTCCAAACTCTGCTTCTTTCTCTTCCCTGCTGGACCTCAGAATACCTCCACTGTTGATGTGGTTTTATAAAATTCCTTCTCAACACGGAAGGCAGCCTCACAGAGAGCAGGCTGCTCTCCTGGCAGCAGGTCGTTTCCCTCGCTAACGAGGGGAGAGAGGGGGAGGAATATGGAGGGAGAGAGAGAGATGGAGTAATATGTCAAGAGCAGACAGAGAGGGAAGCAGGAAGAGGAGAAGGAGAGGGGAAATGGGCAGAGAGATGAGATGATATGGAGAAGAGAGAGAATGAGGGAGAGGAGAAAGGGGGAGGCAGGCATGGATGCTTCGCAGCCATCGGCAGAAGCATTCAATGATTCATGGACTTGCTCCATGATATCAGTGGGCCTCCGTTTGTTACACACACACACACTCACACATACATATACACACACAGTGATACACACCAGCTCAGAAACTTGAGCAAAGAGCGGTGCATTTCCCTGTTTGTGTTAAAACCTTAAATGCATTTTAGATTAAGTGCTAAGTTTGACTTTTCCTCTTGTCCTTAAGAGAGGTGAAGCCAGTAGCTCTGAGTGAGTGAATGTGTGTTTGTGTGAAATGAAAGTAATGGTTTGAACGCTGTTGTTTTTCTCCCAGTGTGCAGCCTGAAGATGCGCCTGGGGATTGAGTTCTCTAGTACAAACATCTGTTTTCTCTTTTTTTTTATATAAAACTCATAACAAATACCAGCTCGGCACATTAACAGAATCTTTAATATGCTGCACGCTTCGCCCGCCCGCCTGATTCCCTTCCTCTAAGTTAACACAAATCACTTGTACCATTGTAATCCCTTACCTGATAAAAACATAATTCTGGAGCAGGGATATTATCCGTGGAATTACATTCAGTTATTCTCGGGTTTGCTCAGCAAACACAGGAGTGGCTTTCTCTCATGAAGATGCTGCGGTCAATGCTTTGCAAGAGATAATCTCTTTTTGGTAACTGTGATGGAGACGCCCACAGTCGGCACGGACACGTTTTCCTGGCACTGAGGATGCCATGAGGAGGTTTTCTGCAAAATGAGATATAAACCGTTTGAAAGAGAGTGACGCCTTCTCTTCCAGAATGATTGATGGTACCAAATTAAAACAAGCTGCAGTGCTTTATATGGCATACTGTAATCCTCGGTTGACAAATTGATAGACTAGACCATCAGTGTTTTAGGGACACTGAATGACAAACTTGAGGTAATGATTTCTTTTTTTCTTTGCAAAATTTACAGCCTCTTAAAAAATCGCTTTAAAACTTCAGTTCAAGAAAGTATGTCAATCACTGATTGCTTGTGCTTTCATTAAAACATAGAAGCACAAAACCAGTGGCTTTGGATATTTTAGCCCTTTAAGTGCAAACTGTGTCTATTTCCGTGTTTTAGGTTCTTTGTTCAGACATATAGTGTAAGTAAAGTTGTTGATTTTTTACCTGACAGTTTCCTGGTTTTTAAGTTTGCTCCTGTCTCTCCGTTGAACTACATTCTTCAGTTTTTTCATCTGCCAGTTTTTAGTTATTGTGAATTCTTGTTCATGTACGTGTTTCAGGTGTTCTTCTATTTTTTGTTGCGTCTTGATCCGTTTGGAATTGTTTGTCGTGCTCATCCATACCCTTGTTGATTTGCGCATTCAATCTGTCGATTTTGTTTACTGTTCCTCTTATCCTTTCCTTGAGTAAGTCTTATTTGGCTCTAGTTATTATCTTTTCCGCGTTTTTGGTTCAGATCGGGTTCTTGATGTTGAGGCTTGGTGGTATTAAATCCTCATCTTTACGTCGGAGGTTAAAGATCAAGTGTTTGTGGAAACGGCCTCGTGCCTGCTCCAGTTTTTCTAGCCAGTGTAGTGATCTGACGCTGCTGTTCCCACATCTTCCTCGTAATAGCTGTGTCTATTTCCACCCTTTTTTGTAAGCATACTGTCAGTTTTAACATTGATTTCCAACCTTCTGAGCTGCCAATTGTTTCAGGTCATTATTAAGATCAACTTTACTCTTACCCTGACCAGTCGAGGCAGATGATCTCCCTCCCTGAGCCTGGCTCTGCTGGAGGTTTAAAAGAGAGCTTGTCCCACTGTCACCAAGGCGCTTACTTGCTCTAATAATTTGTTAGGTTCATTTCTATAACATAATATGGTAAGATCTGTAATATCAGTGCCCTGACATGTTGTGAAAGGGCGCTAAATGAGTAAAACTGAATTTAAAACTTGTCACAAAATGATAACACAGTAGTCCCTTGTCATATCGCGGTTCACTTTTCTCACTGTATCATGAATTTTTACATTGTATATAAAATACGTAACGTACAGCAGACGAGTAGACGCACTTATTGAAAATGCAGCTACGGACTCTTCCGCTTGAGCTAGTCGGTCGCTGATTGATTGGCGGTGATCAACGCCAATGTTTTTAAGAGTGTGGGAAGGGTTAATAACAGTGTGGGGAGGGTTTATAAAGCATTTAAATATATATGAATAATAATATAATAAATATAAGGTCACTACTTTGCGGATTTCGTCTATCGCAGACAAGGGATTACTCTACAACACAATTATCATGTAGCCATGGATGCAAGAATGCTCTGATGCTACTAGCTAACAACTTTTTAGCCACGCCAGCCAAGTTTACATTAACACATGATGACAGCCACAATGTTTTTTATTAGCATTTTCAATTTGCACATAAAACAACTGAGGGGAAATTGGCTGAAAAGTTAGCAAATATATGATGATGCATGGTCACTTCAGTGTCCACTGAAGCTTGTATTCCACTGGAGAGGTGAAAAATGCTAGCAGACAAAAACATCCGATGTGTCTGTGGTGATCCAGAAGCTGTAACCTTCCTCAGAGTGACAAGTGAAGCAGCAGAAATGTCCTATTTCCATCGTGTGTTCCACATTCTTTTTCACCATTTAAACTTTGACTGGAGCTTTTTCAATTGCATCACCTCGTTGTGCCCTACTGTTCTTCCATGGTTTACTGGTACCTAACTCCACCAACTGTTTATCTGGGTGAACCAGCTCCCAGTATTCCCATATCAGTAGTGGGTGGAAACAGGCATCAATTCACATTTTCTTTTGCCAGTTTGCTTGAAATTTGGTTTAAAATTCTGCTTTGTTTGGATGGAAACCCTGGTATAGTTAGTTTGTACATCCTACATGGAAAATGCAGCAAAATGATATGATTATTTACAACAGGTTGCTTTTTGGGCAAGCATGAACGTTAGCTGTTATTTAAAATGTGGAAGCAGTGAGTCCCTTCAAGTTAACTGTGTTGATTTTCACGGTGAACTGAAATGAAGTAAAATAACATCCGGCTTGAAGATAAAATATCAGTCAAAAGTAAAGTGGTTGTTAAGTAAGGCAAAGTGTATATGTTTTATAGTTAATATAACATGCAAAACTCCATCCGCTCCTTGAGGTGGATTTGAACTGCTCTCTCCATCCACCCGAGCATCTCATCCCTTGTTCTCTCCATCCTCATGAATCTTTCTCTTTGCTTATCTATGGCCCTGTTAAGATGAATCACCATATGTTGGTCATTATCACTGGGGGGGCTCTTTACTGTCTCTCCTCTCCTCTGCTCTCCCTCCATCCCTCCATTCACACTGAGAGAAATCAGGAGACATCAATCGTGCCGCTGAGCTCATTCCATTTTAATTGAGACGTCCATGTTAAGATGGACATGAATATTACATTCCACGGGCTCTATTAATATGCTAAGGCCAGTCTAAATGTTTCAATATTCGCAGTGTAAATTATTGAAATTGTGTTCATGGGCAGCGTCAGATCATTCGTCAGAAATGTTTAGTCTCTGATGTTCAGGAAGTGATGGAATTTTAATGTGCTCCTGCTGAAATAGGACGTGATTTCCCATGATGCACTGTCACATGTGCTTGACCAGGCCTCCCTGCGCCGGTGACCTCCAAGTCACCATTTTTAGCTTTCTTAATTAGAGAGAAAGAAGTGGAAGACGGTGTGTGTGACAGGTATTTCTTCCTATCTGCAGGCCTGTCTTTCTGTCTCCCATCTGTCTTTGAAGTCCCCATGCATGTCAGACACACACACACACACACACACACACACACACACACACACACACACACACGTATACATACTCCGGAAATTATTCTAAAAAATCCTCATCTAATGTTCCACTGAGCACAGACGCGTCGGGCAGCGACCACGCCGATAAAGTTGGCGTTTCGAGTGACTGCACTCAGAAATTTATAAAAAGCCGGTTGCACGTTGGCAGTAGCGGACGTCGTCGCCTGCGGTTGCGCACACACACACACGCTTGTGCAGCGCGTTGTGGAGGAAGATGGATCGGAGTACAGATTGTAAGTGACATGTTAATTTCTTCTCCGTCACTCACGGCCGAGGCGTCCGCTATCAAAGTAAAGGGACACGAGCCCCAGCCATCAAGCCTTTCCTCTTCTTCTTCTCTTCTTTTCCCATTTCTCCCTTTTTCTTCCCTCGTTTTCTCGTTGTGGTGTGTTCCAGGACTGACTGTGATCAAGGAGATGTTTAATGTAGCTTTCCGCCACATTCCTGGAAACGATTTGATTCCTCCCTTCGTTCTCCACTAGATGACAGCTTGTAATAAGTCCCCCGAGCATCTTCTCATCCTGAAGGTCAAACCACATGTTCAGACAATAAAAGGAAGGAAGACCGGGCATCAGCACCACAAGGCTACACTAAGGAAAGCACAATTAAGTCCTGTTCAGAGTCAGCAGTGTGTGTCAACTTCAACTAAAATTTGACAGTGTTGTAAGAGTTTTTGCAGCCTTTTCCTGAGGTTGTCCAGAGGCACATGGAGGCCAGATATTTGCTGCTGGTGTCAAACATAGGAAAACTGCATTCACACAACAATGCCAGTACATTAGACCCTCGTCATGAAAATGATCCATTAATACCATGCTGTACACCATAAAACCATCTTCTGACAGCGTTTTTATTATCGGCTTTACTGTTGTGAATACTGTTATTTTTACGTTGCTTTCCTGTGTGTTTTCTTGATATTTGATGTCAGTCTTACTGTGACTTACTATGAAGTGTGTGTTACTCAGCCCTGTTTAAACAAGGAGCTTTTTCAGTGTCGTCTTCATGATTTTGCGCTTGGATTTCACTGAAAAGTGCCACCTGTTCTGTCAAATTCACTGACAATGACAACTACTTAACATTGCAGTGATGTAATTATGACCATCAGAGGTTCCATAGTGTCCTCCAGCCACCCACTGTTCCATATGCAAGTAGAATGTGAGAAGTTCCTGTGTTTCATGCAGCCCTCAACACCCTTTTATGAACAGTGTTATTAATGTAAAGGTTAACAGCCAGGAGCAGAGAGAGAGCAAAGTGTTTGACATCTTACCGCTGCTGAGAGATCAATCCTGCGCTCACGACGTCCCCCTTTATGTCGTGTGTGTTTCTGACAGCGGGTGAGTTAACCACACTATGTGTTGCTCTGTCTTTGTTTGTGTGTCTGCAGGCAGCCCTGGTACTACGGCTGGGGCTTCAACCTGCCCCGGGGTCAGGCTCTGCTGGACAAGTGGAACCAGATCCCCGACAACACAGACATCCTGGTCACACACTGCCCCCCACTGGGTGAGACTCACATTACAGCACATGCACACGTGCGCGCGCACACACACACACACACACACATACAAACACACACACACAATGCTTTATTTGTCTGTGCATGTGCACTGCGCACACACGCCGACAGCTTATACAGATACACTTTCACATCATGCACACATGCATCGCCCCTCTACACTATGCGTACGCACACGCCAACTAATTTAAGCATTTGTGCACACACATAGACAGATTTAAGAACGGAAACTTGTGCACACACAGATATGGTGTACGCACGACACAAAAGCACAAATACTACCCCCAAAAGCACCCCCACCCCCAGAAACATAAATAAAGCCTCAATATTTTAAATTATTAGAATTTTTGATTTGCATTTTTTCACCTCTTCAGTTATGTCGCTGCACATTTCATTTCACAACATGAAGTTCTAAATAATGCTTCAAAGCTCAGAGATACTGTGGAATTCGAAGGGGAATATTTAAGCCCAGCAGTTTTTATTAAATTTATGGCCACAATCTGTGTGTATTTAAAATCTGATCATTTACTAAGCTCATTATGTAGTCAGCCTCTGGACTGTGTGTGGGACTGACCTCCAGACACGCCCTGGGAGCGAAGGGGAGCTCAGTAGGCAGAGCTCAGCAGTTGTATTGTAATGAGATCATTAGGCTCAGACATAATAATGTAGTGATCTTGATTCTAAGATCTTGATTCCACTGTTTTTAGTCGAAATATTATTTGTAAAATTGTAATATATTCTGTTATTACAAAAAAAACAGGTAGAGAGAGGCAGAGAGAAAGGAGCAGTGCAGAGTGGAGCAGGCAGAGGAAGAGAAGGTGTAGATGTAGATGGTAATATGTAAATGCAAACAAATACACACTGAAAAGGTCCTGTCAAGAGAAAGCAGCCTGTAGTGATTTTTCAGTTTATCGATGGTCATGTTCAAATTCAAGGTTAACACCCACAAGCCAAAATCCATCCACTCTCTGTTTAAATCTAAACGTAGTTGGTTTTAAGCTCTACGTAAGACTCTTCTCCTTCTACAACCTTCCTCGTGGCTGGTGTAAATTCCATTAATGCAGTGTTTACGCCTGCTCTTCGGAGGTAGAGGCAAACTGTGTGATCTCAGTGAATCCAGCAGGAAACATAATTACCCTCTGTTAACATGGCTCCGTCTATTATTTGAGCAATCCTCCCTTAAACACATATGCAGTGAGGGGAGAGACCCACCTTGCTAACACTGTGACTGAGCACACACAGACAGTGTGAGAAATGCAGGACGTGTTTGCGTCACATCTGTGGATGAAAAACCTGATGCAAAATCCACAGGAAGTCTTTATTGTATGTGTTGATTTATTGACTTAAAAGTAGTCGCATTTAAATACACTGAGTCACGAAACGCTGGTATTAGCCTGTGAAATAAACATCAGGGTTTTTTTGGGGGGAGGGTGTTGTTTTTTAACATAAATTTGCATTAGATTTTAAAGATAAACAGAATGGTGCGCATAACAAATGATCTGATAATTAAGGAGGAACTGTGGAACTACTGTATATAGAGATGGATGCAGCAAAGGCATGACGTCACCCGCTGGTGTGCACTGGTGACAGCTTGAAGCCCAAACTTGCAACTTGTGGTCGCAGGCATTTTGTCCATTTGGTGTTGCGTTTTACACTCCAGAAATGGACCGCTCCCTCGGACCAAAGTGAACAATAGCTTGCTCTGTGCTAACAGGACATTCATCACAATCAAGAACAATCATTAAACTGACCAGAATGTTGCATGAACAGCATTCTGGGAAGGTCTGTGTGACTTCTTAACAGGAGGTTGGCAGCCAGTCAGTCACTTGGTTTTACTGTGATCTTTAACAACTTAATAAGGAATTTAAAAACAATGGTTCAAGTGTATGATTATAATAATAATCATAATAGGGCTGCTGTATAGCTGGCTGAGTTAAGGCGTTGCCATGTGGACGCAGCGGTTGTGAGCTCAAGTCCGGCTCACTACCCTCTGCTGCATGTCTCTCTCTCTCTCCTGTATACCCCCTTTCACCCTGTCTCTCTCCTGCTATCAATAAAATGGAAAAATCTTTCCAAAAAAAAAAAATAATAATAATAAAATACTATGAGCTGTGGCTACACTCAGATTGACACCATTTTCAGGTTAGGCAAATCTGGCATACATCAGGCATACACTGCAGACCCACAAGCTGACAACAATTAACAATTTAAGGCTAAACAATATAAAGGCAAATGGGTATAAACCCTGTCAATCACACTTTGTCCCAAACAATCATCAAATTACAAGTCACTTTTTACAGAGGAGAAATAATCCCCAAAGCTGACTGTTTTTCCTCATGCGGACGAACAAAGCATGACCCTCATATATTCAATTCTATTTTTTCCAGTTCAGTTTTATTTACGTAGCATCAATTCACAGCACATGTCATCTCATAGCACTTAACAGAGTAGGGCAAAGACCTTACGAATTGTACACATGCAGCTCCAAAGTGTCATTTGGATTTCATTTCCGCACAAACAAAACACCCCCCTTTGCTGGGAATGACAAAAAAAACCTCAGATAGAACCAGACTCAGGTAAAGCAGCTACCTGCCTCCACTGGTTGGGGTGAGGGTTGGGATGAAGGGGTGGGAGAGTGGTTGGGATGGGGATAGCAGGATGTAGACATGTTGTGTTGTAGCTTGCTCGTCTAAAATGACTGACAAGCAACCTCTGGCCATCTCAGATTCTTAGACGCTGCCAACACAGCTGAAGAAAATTGATAAAGCCGGCTCAGGTCATTTTCAAACCTGTAGTTGACTTTATCTGATCTGCACTAGAAGGTTATATTGTTCCAGTGGTCCAGGTCATTTTCACACTGACATACACACAAGCTCAAACAAGTCACAATAACAGCAAGGCATTTAGACTCACTGATTGGACTGTCTTTGTGATGCAATATTAATACAAAATCAGAACTGATGCAGGAAAGTGAAATTCTGATGACTGACAGCGGGTCAGTCTGTGCCTTGATGCTTCCTCTGTGTATATTTATGTTCTCTGGCAGCACACGAAGCACACTGCTATTTCATCATTAGCAGATTATTAGTGCAAGCTGCAAATCATACACATGGTGATGCTCAAACGTGTTACCATGGTCACCAAATGATTTTACATTAACATTGCTTACACAAATAAACTATAAGATCAATAGCAGACAGATTTATCATTATTGCCCTGCGGTTGTTTGAATTGCTTTCCAACCACAACTGAACCAATCAGACTAAACTGATTGGAACCAGATCTTTGGGTCTGCCAGGTGAACTGCACTAACTGGGCAAACAGATTAGAGGGTGTTTAAGCCAAACCAGCTTAGTGTGAAAACAACCTCAGATTCTACTTACACAAAGCTGTGCCTGTACAATCTTGAGTTGTCTAATATTTTGTCATCAATTTAATTCCATACATACACCTACTGCCGCAGGACTTGACCTCAGTGATCTTGAGATTAAATCAATGAACCGAGTACTCAGACAAGTACCCCTGACTGCAGTGTGCAGTTCTAGGCGGGAGCTCAACATTGCTGAATGTCGGCATGCTATTGGCTGAATCTAACATTTGACTCCGCCCACGGGGACATTACCTGCATGTAAAAACGAGCACCGTCTTATACTCCTAGCATAGTAACAACCCTGTATTTGGCTCCACTCTAAATTGCTTTAGATACACACGTTCCTGAAAGGTGAGGGTTAGGGTTAGGGTTAGATTGTCACCAAATTGTTGCAAAATCAAGTAAAGTTGAACGTTGAGCTGCCGCCCCGAACTGCACGCTGCAGTCAGGGGCTTCTCACCTCAGAGGCTAGAAAAATAATGACTGTGCTGAAGTGCCAAAACTGCAGTTCCTTAAATGTCCACTTGAGGCTGACACCAAGAGGGAGTCAACCCTCATAGACCGCCATGTTAAAATGTCCAACCTCACATCAGAACTACACATCTTTATAGCCTGGTACGAAAGCTGTTTTGGGCTCTATAGTTAATTTCCCTGTTTATGACAACTGTACAAGGGATGAATTTTTATTAAACACACCTTATTTAAGGTGTATTAAGGCTGAAAGTAAGGACATAGCAGCTTTGAGTCACAGGAAGGTCCCAGATGGCCCAGAGACATTTGCATGGCCCTCCTCACCTCCACTCACAGTCCATCTCTTTACACATGTTTGGATTAGCCAAGAGTTAGAAGGAGCAGGCAGAAACATGGCAACAGCAGGAGCCACACTTAGCTGCTCAGGAAACATATGGATGACGTCACGTAGTGTTTGTCTGTCTTTATATACGGTTGATGGAATACACACAGAATAAACATGTATTCATACAAACTACACAAACAACACACACATGCACAGATCTGCTGCTTTTACACACCTCGAGCGCACTCTGTGAATGGTTTATCTTCTTTTCAGATGAAAGAGAGCAGTGTGGAAGTGGCGCTAATGAATCATTGTTGTACTGGGTGCATGAATGAAAGGTGAAGATAATCAAAGCAATGACTCACGCATTCAGACAGCTCAACCTGCTCTGCCTGAAAACACACTTTACCTATAGAGGGGCTTACCAGCCTTCGTAGTGATCACCTTTCAGCTTTTTACACACTTGTTTTCACACACACACACACGACACCAACATCACAAGAGTCTGAACAAACACAGATGCTAGCTCACAAGCTGACTGACATCCTGCACACACGTCTCTGTCTCACACAAGCAGACGTTCATACACACACACGCACACACACACTTCTCTCTCTCTCTCTCTCTCCGACTCTCACTCTCATACACACACTTTCACACCTCATCTCCCGCTGCAGCTGTGGTGTTCAGACGAGTGTGTGTGATTGATTTCTGTGTCTGCGTCTCGCCTGCGAACACGGCCGTTTATTTTCCATTCAGCTTAGCCAAGTGTCTCCAGCTATCTGCTCGTAAGCCACCGGCATATGGAGCAGCTACAGCAGGCTACTAATGCATGACACACAGCTCACAGAACAAGGCTGGGTGGAATGGCCTGAGAAAGAAAGGAAGAAAGAAAGAAAGAAAGAAGGAAACGGTAAAAGGGAAAGGGGGACAAAAGTAAACGGCTTCTTTCAAACTGCCTTTTAAAAAGAATAAAACTAACGATGGACAAGAAGGTGCAGGAAAAAGGAACGCGAGCAAGACATCATTTCGCACTGCGGCAAAAGCCACCGTCTTTTATGAGGCGCGATAAAGCTGCACATCGGCGGCTAGAGAGGAAAAATATGGCCTCTTTATCTGGCTGTGAGGAAGAAGTTAACAGCAGAGACAGAAAGGGAGAAAGTGAGACAAAAAGAGGAAAACAGGCTCAGTGCCCATAGCAGCAGCTGCTTTGAAACAAGAAGCACATTAGAGCGAAATACCCCGAGACACAAAAAGCCCTCGTAACTTCTCACTTCACTTCCACCATCTCCCAAGGCTTGTAAAGAACACACTTAGACTTTTAAGGCATTTTATACCTAA
Organism: Dascyllus trimaculatus; assembly: GCA_024666655.1. Lineage (NCBI taxonomy): Eukaryota > Metazoa > Chordata > Actinopteri > Pomacentridae > Dascyllus > Dascyllus trimaculatus. Next base: position 25,770,102 of record CM045465.1, read on the forward strand.
ACTGATACTAAAAGGGTGTGTGTGTGTGTGTGAATGTGTGTGTTGTTGTTTTTTTTACAGGTAGATGCATTTAGACGGTAAAGAAGTCAGACTGTATCACTTTAACAGCATGACTGATTCACTGCCAGCCGAGAACATGGAAGTTTTTATGTCTGTGTCAAGTATGAAAGGGTCCATTAACTCTGCCTTGAGCAGTTTGGAAGTGAAAAATAAAAATGCAGAGAAGATCTTGAAGTCATCCCCAGAGTGCCTTTTCTTTTTCCTCCTCTTTGTTTTGGAATGAGAATAATGAGAGCTGCTACTTCTTTGCCACATGGTCATGAACTTTTCTAGCTTTGGTCTTCAGCTTTCACTTGTTCTTTTCATCCAAGCTGCTATTCAAACATGGGCAAGAAGTTGTCCCATTATTAAATTTACAAGGCTGCCAGGGCTGGAGACATGAGACCTGAAATTCGGGATGTGTTCCAATACCCATATTAGCATACTGCACAGCAAGTCAGAAAAAGACGTAGTGTGTCTGTTTAGTTAGCATACATCCAATTTACATCCCGTCTGATTTTGCAGTGTTCAAATCAGCATGTTTTCCTGGCCATTATCCTCTGCTCGTCTGAAGATACGTCACATATGTCTTGGTGTCTCAGCTCAAGCCGCTGAGAGTACACAGACAGATGACAGCTCTCTTCACACTACAGAATCTGTCAGATCTATGAGCAAGACGGTCAAAGCTTAAGGTGCAACATTATACCAGAGCATTTGGCCTTATTGTATACATGCTGCATGCAACAGTACGTTCTCTGTGAGGACAGCTGCAGCACCAGTGCAAGTAAAAAGACAAAGCACGCTATTTAGAACACAGTAATGAACTCAAACTGGATTTCAATCACAAAAATGAGGACTTACTACTCCACTTAAACTCATTTGCTCTGTGATTTGTCTTACTTGAAAACTAGGCAGCTTTCGACTGCAGGGATTGTGGGCAGGCGTGAGGTAACATCTCCGAGTTACTGGATGTAACTCTAGTTCTATGAGCACAGGCAAAACAACAATGGAGGCTTTTTATGGTACCATATATGATGAATTTTACATTTTTGATGGCAGAGGAGGAGACTGCTCAGCAAGGACATTGTGAGGGCAGACTCATAGCAATTGTTGTCCTCTTTGAGTTCAACCAGCCAGCACTTTCAGGTTTTTCAGGACTGCTCAGAAGTACGTACATTTTCCTCCCCTGAGAACGGTCCACAAGTTCCTGCAGTGGAAAATGGCCTGAAGACTTCACTTGACATGAGACTTGGAAAGTTTTCAATAGTAAAAAAGCAGGTGTTTGTTGTGGTTTGGGGGACTTTATCAATAAAATACCAGACGTTGTTGGTCTTAACCTTAAAGACTAGAAGCTTGACCTGATCTTGACCATAATGGCTAAAGACTTGGCTTTGACTTGACATTAAAGATGACTAGGCCTGGACTGTTTTGGAAAGATGGAGCCTGTGATTCTGGAGAAATGCTGCTGATAGTTAGCTCATATGCACATTTAAATAGTATCTGACAGATTTAGCATCCCTCTCATTCTCACGTCCTCTTCCTTTCCCCCTGCCCTGAGCACGATACACAGGACAAGCTGCAGTCGTCTTGGGTGGATTGGTCTTTGTTTGATTCCCATTTACAGAGCCAGGATTCTGTACAAACACTGAATTTTTTCCAGTGTACACAGAGCAGACAGCTAGTGAACTGTCAGAAGATATTCATTGTATTTGATTCATAGCGCACACTCCACCTTTCACGGCTTGAGACGTTGCCCAGTCTTCTCCAAAACACTTGAGATGTGACTTAGCCCAGTAACACCTGAATCATTCCTTGTATCCAAAAACACAGTTTGTTGACGGCACTCTTTGTTCCAACAGGATCTTTTGGAGCTTTTGGGTAAATTGTGCCTGTTGTCCCACAATGCCTTAAGTGATTTACACTTGAAGACAATAAATAGCAGTAAAGTGGTTTAATTTCTCATAGATTTAATATCTTGATAGCTAATCATGATGTGATCCTTAAAGGATTCAGCTCCATGCACGCTAGACCTCATCTCTGCAGATCTGAGTTGGAAATTCATGGTCCCCAGTGAATGAATCTGGGCATCACTCAGAAACTACTAATAATACATGACATTCTAGTGGACATTGGATGTTTGAGCACTTTAATGCTGCCCAGAACATGGACCTGTAATACATTTTGGGCTTTGCACGGCTGGTTGGAAAAAATAAGCAATTTATTCTGGGATGTGTCATTGGAAGGGCATTTTTGAAATTATTTTCTATGCTTTATTTGCAAATCTATTGATTAATTGATCAAAATAATCATTTGTGTTAGTTAGTCTCTCAACGTGTGCCTGTCTTTTATATTTTGGGGATATCTCATGCAGCCTTGAGGCACTTTTAGTGAGACTTTGCGTCCTGCACTTTCTTTCGTCATTTGTTCTTTCTTTTCTTTTCCCTTTGTGTTTATTTTCTTATGTCTGTCTGGGTAGGGCGACAGAAGGCAGGGAAGATGGAGGCACGAGCTCCTCAGTCATTTCATTCCTCCGACTTGATGCTTTTATTGACTCAGCATCAGCAGCATCCCTCCTCGCAGAGCAGCCACTAAATCATATACACTCCATGCTTCATCCTTGTCACACACACTGTGAAGTGTGCATCTGTGTGCGGCTTTGATTGATCTTTATTTTTTATGGCTGCTTTCTAAGAGTCTTTTTTTGTGCTGCGTTGTGCAGTTTGCCATTAGACAAGCAGCCTGAAATGGAGGGCTTCATTCTAAAACGTGATGTATCACCTTTTGAAGGGAGATGACATTCACAACCTTCACAGAGACACATTCAGCCATGAAAACAGGAAATCAGCCCTGCACCATCAAACATCACATTAATGAATTACTGAAATGATCCAAATAGGTTCATTACTGGAGCAAGGTAAGAACTCAACAAGGAAATACTTTTTTCACATTTATATTTTTCTGGCTGATGGAAACTGTGAAAAAAGTGCATCACACTGCAGCACAGCGAGTTTTTATTTCATCTGCATGTCGAGGAGGATAATAAGTACTGGTAATGGTACACTTAACTGCACTTCATGCTGTGAACCTTTGATCACGGAAACAGTCTCCTTTAAAGCAGAGATTTGGAGTTGCATTTTTGACATGCTGTTGTGGAATCTTTTGGTGTCTTTATCGCATATATAGCATTAATACTGACAGTTTTTCAAATTTGAAATAGTTGGATTAAAATAAATTAATTTGTAGCGTGAATTTCAAAATGTGATGATAAAACAAGATAAGACTGCCTCTGCTCTCTACGTACAGCTGACCAAACTGCATTGCACTTCTTTCTAAGTGCATTCCCATCCACCTGTTTATGTGCAAATTAAAAATGTTAATAAAAACCCTGAAACGCTGTAATACTGTGAGCTACAGTTGGATAGAACACCAGTGATCTGCACACACAGTCCATCTCTACACACCCCGCAGCTTGTTTGGTCCTTTTCTGTTTTTCTCAGAAAGTATAGAGAAAAACATTAAGAACACAAAACATGTGATGATTGATGAGCGTCTAATTAAATAATAAATATACAGTATATAAAATAATTCCTTTCACTACTTCTTTGTGTCCCTTTAGGCCACAGCTCTTTGTTACGATATGTGAACGGCTGCTGTTTGCAGGATTTGTGGGAACAGCAGTGTTTGCTGTGAGTCGTGTCTCATTTGCATTTCACCATGTTGCAGGTTTTCTGGACTGGGTCCCCAAGAAGATGCAGCGTGTCGGGTGCATGGAGCTGCTCAACACGGTCCAGAGGAGAGTCCAGCCCAAATTACACGTGTTTGGACACATTCATGAAGGTACGTGCATGTGCTGTTCACAGCTTTCACACCAAACCAGTAATATGTTCCTTTACATCTGGAGAATATGAAGCGTCGGCCAGGGGATTCCTGTAGAACCACAGTGCTTCATTTATGATCATGTCTTGTTACACATTTCACCTGATTTGAATATTACAGTAAGATAACTGTTCATCAGTTGTCTTGGTCTCAACTAGGCGTCCTCATTTTACTGTAGATGAATAATTTATGCACAAATGTGTGTAAAGTTATTTTCTCTTGCTTTCCCCTTTCAGAGTTTTCTAAATCCAGTGAAATTGTACAATGTGATTGACTTAAGTGACTCCACTGGGACCATTTAAACAACACAATGAGAAATATTTAATGATCATGGTCTTTGTTTTTGGTTTGTGTACACTCAGACAGCCCTGGTAGACACATACACACACACATTGTGCTTTCTACTTAGGGATGCAGAATAAATGTCACTTTTATATTTACAAAGTAAGGTTTCTTTCTTCTGACAAAAACCTTAATGGACTCAACACCTCAACATCACATCTACCATCAGACTGATGTAAAACATGAGAGCAGCATCGCAGTGCGTGCGGTCGTTAGCCTTAACACATTCTGAAGGCGACAGTTTGCAGGCATTCACCCACTGCTATATCACTGTGACTAGATTTTCCTCACATGTCTTCACACCTAAACATTTTGCCTCATTATATAAAACAGCTAATCACATATAGATGTCGCCCAAATCCGTGAGAATCTATGTCATCTACAGCCTAGCACTGGCTTCACTTTAAACAGACTCTATCGAAGTTAATTAAACTGACAGAGAGAGTTTAATTCCGGGCATGTAACCTTAGAGAATATGGAGAAACTGTAGAATCGTCTTCTTAAAGAAAATGATTGAAGTGTATATTAGAGAATAGCTGAGCTGCCATATCCCTATCAGCATTTCATCCAGGCCAGCAAGGGCAGAGAGGCCGACTCCCTGGGCTGAGGATAGCTTTTTTCGGGGTTATCGGGTCAGCGCCAAGCCCCTGGAGCCGCGGTCCCCCATCAGAGAGAACCAGATTAGAAACTAGATCAGATTTTATAAGAGGAGAAAGAGGCTGAAAGCAGCTCTCTTCATTAATGTGAGGACTGCGAGAGAGTTTCAGAGTGTGTTTTGTATTCATGTATTCCAAATGTGAAAGGACCAACACGGGCATGCAGAGTTCTGTTCCAAGAGATGGTGAAAGTGACACCTACACTTACAAAAACCCACTGATGGTGCAAAGTTAAATCGTAGTACTTTTTGAGAGATGGCAGTTAACTTATGCTTGACAAAACGGTAACACTTTTACATCTGCCATTTGGTAGGCACGCCGTTCCAAAGTGCTTTTGAAGCAGAGATTTTTTAAACTGTAGTGGTGTTAGTGTCACACTCTCATGCATACATTTGCTCAAACTGGAGTCTCATAATTTCAGAAGCGATGAGCTTTTCTTCCCTCCGCTCTTGATGCTGAGGGCTCATTGCCGTTGTGTTTCTTCCGTGCACTCCTGCAAGATTACTCCTTTGTTTGTGCCCATCAACTAGCGCATCACAATTACCATTCTTCCTGTGGTCCACTGTCAATCAAACTGTCAAACTTTCATCTTATTTGTTTCATATATTGAGGATATTTACTGAGGATTTGTGTCTCTGTCTTGTCTGTTTTGCACCAGTGAAACAGGAGAAAAGCTTCACCCCAGATATCTGGGTGTAAGCTTTTATACAATATTTAAAGTCATTCCTGTTTTGTGGTGCGAAATATGAAAATATGAAAGGACCGGAGACGGGTAATTGTTGATTCTGCCCAGAGGAAATTTCATATTTATTTTTCATACAAAATACCCTCTGAGTTTTCTTGTCCTCCTCCTTAAATATGTATTTCTGCTGACTTTTAATGGAGCTTAGCAGCACGTTTTCAGTGTGATACGATTATATAATTAAAGCAGCAAATTAAACAGAATTAAAGTTTGCCTGCTAAATTTTTGTTGCAAGTAAATGGGGCTTATATAACTCTGGTAGACGTGTTAAATTCCCTGATTTCTTTATTTATGATAACGTAGGCTATTTAATATTTCCTCCCTCTTAAAGGAAAGCTGCTGTTTGAAATATTCAGCCAATATTCTGAGATTAGTCTTTGTGCTCTGCGCTTTCTAGACATGTTGAACAAGGTTTCATCCTCTGGTCTCAGATCTGAGCCTGGCAAACATCCACCGTTGTATTTTGTCAGTTCGTGTTACAATATTTAATGTCACTGAAATACCAATGCCAACAAAAATCTATCAATTGAACTGTTGCACAATAACACACACATACACAATGTTGGTAATGATGGTAGCTACTGAAATAACCGGCAACACCCAGCTCATGTTGTCAGCTCCCACTACCTTGACTATGGTCCAGTATTTCCAGAACCTGCAGCATCTCTGTTGTCATCGTTATCAAGCTGTCAGAACTTTCTCCATGTCCAGTTTTTACATGTGGTATTGTAAATGCTGAAAAAGACCTTCCCCTTCCCTGAACATTTAAGTTGACTCAGTTTCTAGAATAAAAGCTGACGTTAGACAAAAATAAGCACACCATGGCACAGATTGTTCCGTCTGTGCCTGCTCTCTCCTTTCTTGAATACAAAATGATCTAAAACACATTTACCTGAATAGAGTTCACCACTCATTTCCCTTTCAAACTTCCCCCCAGGCTACGGGATGATGACAGATGGCACTACAACGTTCGTCAACGCTTCAGCCTGCACTGTCAACTTCCTGCCCATGAACGCGCCCATCGTCTTTGACCTCCCCAACCCTAGGACCACATGACTAGAGGAAGCTCGCCCCCAAACCCCTACCACCAGCCAGGAGAAAGGAGCCAGGAGAGGTAGGTGAGGACGGTGAGCAGGACGGACCCCATTCTGTAAATAGTACACAGGTGTGTGTTTATCGCAACACCTGGAGACTGGAAGTGTGGAGGCGAGTGAGTGAGGGGCGGACTCTCCCTCACGCTTTTAATGTTATTTCATGTACCATCGTTTATTCATCTCAACACTGAAAACAGATGAGCGGAGAGACGCTTTTATATGCGGACAGATGGACTTCCTGCGTGTCCTCTCTTACTGCACTGACAATCTGATGCGGCTCTCAGAGACACTAAAGACTCTTTTCACTTCATTAAAATGAACAGTGGAACAACCCGACGCCTCGTCTACGGGAGAGTTTTGGTTAAGCCACGACTCCGCAGCAGCAACGGAACATTTGCCAGAGGGATTTCACAGAACTTCTCTCTCTTCGTACTTTTAAACATTCATTTCCCAACTTTTTCCTAATTCCCCTCCAACACACACACTTTTCATCACTCCCCTTATCTTCCTTCTCTTCCTCTCCCCTCCTCAGCCTCGGAGCATGCTAGATTTTTTTTTCTTTTTGCCAGCATGTGTGTGTGTGAGATCAAAGGGAGTGTGAGGGCAGCGAGAGGTCTCTGCCACAGGCTGTGTGAAAGTCGGGGTGTCAAACATGTTGACACTGCTCCCCTGGGCCTCATTACAGCCCTCAGTGAGCCTCTTAACCGGCTGAGAGGAGGACACAGAGGAGCTTCCCTCCTCCTCCCCTCTGCTCCCTTCATGTAGCTCCCGTGTTACTCTTCCTCCGCCTTTTCTCTCCATCCCTCATGCTGTGAATGACTTGCTCAGCTTTTTAGCTACAGCTGGGAGGTCGGGCTTTCTGGACTTGCAGAGGACAGCAGGTGGAATGCGATGTAAAGGTGCTACGTGCTAACACTACTTCTGAACAGTCATGCAAGCGAACCTCAGCAGCAGTGGTGGTTGTTTCGAGGAGACTCCCTTCTTGTGTGTTATTGGTGGGAGAGATGGATCCTTTTCTCCTTTTTCCAGAGGAGCGCCGCTCTAACTACATGTACTGTAACTGGTCTATGTAAATGTTCTCTGTCAAAGAAAAAAAACTTGAAGTTTTTCTCGAAGATTTTCTTGAAGTTGTTGCTATGCTTTTCAAAAAACTTGTTAAATATTTGTGTCCAGAAATTTGTGGTTGTTCCATTTCATTTGGTCTATTTCTTAGTAATGTAAATGCTTATTATAGTATTTTCTTCTCTGTGCAGCTGCTCGGCCCCATTTGGTGATTATTAACTCTTTCATGTCCTTAAGCAGTTTGTGTTTTTAAAGAAAGAGCTTTTCTTTTTTTTTCTTTGCTCTATTTTCTGAATATGGCTGTTCCCAGTAAGAGTCTGAATGTGCTTAGCATAACAAGACCACGTCACACTTTGATCTCCCTGCTCTCCGACATTATGTATGAACGTTCCCTGGGGCTGTGGTTTACTCCTGCTTCACTCGCACTTCTTCGGCACATCAGCATTCATTGCGCCGGCTGATGTGTTAATGTTTCCAAATTGGCAAAAGAGAAAAAGCAGCAGAATTGCTCACCAAAAACCCCATGTGTGTGGAGAATGGTGGGAGGTGTGCGCACTTGTCAGAACACGCATTGATGCCAGAGTGTCTGGAAGTGTTTGAAAGCAAGGGCATTTTAGCTGATGCAAGGATGTTTAGGGTTAAAGTTAGAAATGTAGGGTAGAAAAAACACACATTTAACAGTTTGGCAGCACACGTCTAAAGCTCAGTTTGTAAATTAGCAGGTCCTTGAACATGTCATGGAAAAATTCAAATGCCATGCATCAAAACAGCAGTGTCAGCAGAACACTGAACAATACTGAAGAGGTTTAACTAGAATGGTCATGAACCGACTGAAATCTGAGTAGCATGAGACAGTCAAAGAGAAAAGAGTGTGTGCAGCTGCTTAACAAATAGAATCCAAACAGAGCCCTGTTGTATTTCAGGATGTTAATTCATCCATCCATCTATCCATTATCTGTACACCGCTTAATCCTCTGTAGGGTCTGGGGGGCTGGAGTCTATCCCAGCCAACTCAAGTGAAGGCAGGAGACACCTTGGAGTCTATCACAGGGCTACACATAGAGACAGACAACCAGTCACACTCTCATTCACACCTACAGACAATTTAGAGTAATCAATTAACCTCAGCATGTTTTTGGACTGTGGGAGGAAGCTGGAGTACCTGGTGAAAACCCACGCTGCACAAGGAGAACATGCAAACTCCACACAGGAAGACTCCAGGCGTCCTAACCGGGACGCAAACCGGGGATCTACTAGCTGTGAGGCGACGCTACTAACCAGCGAGCCACCGTGCAGCCCGATGTTTATTCAGTGCAGTCTAAAAATTCTGGGTTGCATGCAGAAGCCTCCAGGTGGGTCCACATGGACTCTGAAATTTATGTTTGTGCACACAGACACGAAAACCATGAACTGATCTTTACCATGTCTGCCTCAGTGTGTCAGCATCAATGGAAACTGTCTCCAGTACCTGGAATCTCCATCATGATGAATTAGAGGCCAGTTCCCCCAGATTAAAGTCAGTTGGGCCCATTTAAAGATTTCAATTCCACCCTAATAGTGACTAGAGCTGCTATAAAGTCACTTGTTTAGTTGATTGCCAAAAGTAATCAGCAACTTTTCTTATAAATGCAGTTTTTCAGGCACTATCAAAGAATCCTTACAGAGCCTGGTTGTCCCAGTTTCTATCCCAAGCAGAATGTTGGGATAGAAACTGAATCTCTTTGAATCTCAGGCAACACATTTGGACTATAGAACATTTTTTAAAGAGTTTGTCAGTTTATTAATCAAGAAAATAAAAAAAGATAGATAAGGAAAATCATTATTTGTCGCAGCCCTAGTTGACGTTTGAATGTGCCACAGGATGAACTACAACCTAACCTGTTTGATTTACATTGTTGAAGGCAGTGTTAGAGAGGAGAAAGCTGCTACTTGATGAGGACATCAATAAAGCAGAAAATGACCCTTGTCCTCTCTAAGTTTGCCCAATCAGTGTTGAGAGATGCACAGTAATGCTACCATGGAGTAGGTACTTTATATCCTAAAAGAGCTTCTACAGGGGCAGTTGTTGCTGTCAGAACAAGTCCTGCAAACTCTATTGGATGAGACACACTGGACAGACCAGCAGTTCATCACGGGGCTAATGCAAAGTTACAGACAACTGTGCAAACTCACCTACGGACAATTTAGAATCACCAGTTAACCTCAGCATGGACTGTGGGAGAAAGCCAGAGAACCCGATGAGAACCAACCCAGGCACATGCAAACTCCACACCGAAAGACCCCCGTTAAGCACTGCCACACTCTGTCTAACGTAATTAAAATAACAATAGTCATTGCTGCAGTCCAGTATCACTCTTACTTACATAAAGTCAAAATATAGCCAGTAGCCTCATGTGGCTAGCTTAAGCAAATGAAGGCTATCTGCTAGGAAAGGCTGATAACCACTTGATCGCTTGTCTTTTAAACTGAAGACCTGTTGTCAATCACAATTCCGTTTTAATCATTGTCAAGCTACAATAAATTAGACGCAACCTCTGGTGCAGATGCTTCATATTAGAAGGGTAGCAGGACAGAGCGGTTAGGGTATAATAAAATTTCTCTCTGTGCAACCTTTAGTGCTGCTTTCTCAGTGGTGAATCATCCTTCACTAACTGGTTGTGGAGGATCAGAGGAACAAGTGATGGTTGTTTGTGAAACGCCTACACAATACATCATTAGGTACAAAGAACATGGAAGGTTCCGGTGGGACACTGTAGATCAGGGTTAGTAGTAACAGCCTGAATGTAGCCAGTGGAAGGTCCATACAAGTGCTCTATAGGGCGCCTATGTCTGTGTGAGCATAGTGAAGACAGTAAGAGGGAGTTCTCAGCCTCATCATTTAAAACACAAACTTAATTAGCATCAAGAAGAAAAACGTTCCAACAAAGGAATAAAGGGAACTATTAAAAACCAAAAGATGGGAGGAACTTTCATCTCTAAGTTTCATGAAAAGCTGTCTGTTTGGTCCGATTTCCCAGTTCCACTCCTCATTTAGATGTCTCTCCCTTTGATGCTCTTCTGCTTCAATAGCTGTGTTGTGTTTCCTGTTTTATCCAAGAAGAAGAAAAAAAGTGCTGTACTATTTCTTGATTCCTTTCTTGAGGCATGCTTAAAGGAGTTAATGACTTCTGCTACTCAGACAATCTGCATATGAAGAGTTTTGTTCCAAAATGAGATATTTACCGTTTGAAAAAAAGAAAGCCTTCACGGGCAGAATGACTGACAGCTAACACTTGAAAGCAGACTGCAGTGGTACTTTTTAAAAGAGGGGACTTGTGTCCTTGGTGACATTTTTACTTGCTGGATTTCTATATTTCGACAATATTGGATGGTTTTAAACCTTAGGTTGCTTTTTTGCTTTTTTTAAATAGGTGTATAGCATTTTGGAATAAAAGTGCTCATATGATGATGTATTTTTGCCATTGTTGTTGGGGGCTTTTCCATTTTTTTTAACTGTACAATAAGAAAATGAAGACCCAACAGCTCCTGGAGACAAAAATGTAAAAAAGCTTTCTTTCTTAAAAACCTTAAAGGTTCTGCTGGTTCTGAGATTCTTCACCGATCGAATAAAACCTTATCTGTGACCAGTGGATCATGTTTCCTTATTTCCATCTTCTCTCTTCCCTTTTGTCTCTCCTCCTGCTATTTTTTGTTCTCGAGAAAAAAAAAATCGAGGCGGCAAGGAAACTTTTCTCGTCCTGGTTCTTTCCTTTTGTTCCAATCAAAGATATCTGTGTCTCGTATCAATTATAGAGCCCAGAGCAGCGAGTTAATTTCCAGTAGCTAAACCCTCGCCGCTCCGTCTCTGTCTCCCATTTTGTTCCGCAGGTCTTCCACACCTCTGCACATTCTAATAAGAACCCTCGTTCAAATAATTACATTAGTAATCCCAGGGGAGACCGGGTAATTTATTCGCGGACAGCTTTTTACTTTGCCATTAACACAACTAGCTTTCATATGCTCTTGTCTTCCTCCAGCTCTCTCCCTCCCTTTCTTCTCACTCTGCCTCTCCAACCACAATGCTGAGCTCTTTTTCCCAGTTCTGATCATCCTTTTCCCATTTCCGTCTGCTTGTCCTTCTCTTTGCCTCCTCAGATAATGATTCCCAGCTCTCTACATTTTTCTCTCCTCTCTGAGTGCCGCTCTGTATCTTGCTGCGCTTGCGTTTCCTTTTGAATGAATGACAGACGTCCTCCCCATCTCCTTGTCATCCATCTCACTTCACACTTCCCATCCGAAGAAAAGACGCGCCCGCTGCTCCTCGTCGTCTGCATTGTTAAAAAGGCACTTTATTTGATTGGCTTTGGAACACAAATCAGTGTCAAACAGTCAGACAGCCGACAGAGGATGGAGAATACAGTGAACAACTCTCAAATCATTTATCAATCTCTCCTTGTTAATCTTTGTTTTTTTCATGTTTCTCAGTTCAATCCCCTTGATGAGTCCATTTGTCATAACAGAGACAGATCAGATTTGAAATTCTAAAGTCTTGCTGTCAGGGCCACGTTAATCCGATCTATCTGTGGGTCCAGGGGCAAAAATGAGCTGTGATCCCCTTCTCAAGTTAGTTTGTAGAAATTTATTTAAAGCATAAAATGAGATTATGTATGGAAACTATTAAAAATATTCAGTTCAGTTATTTTGTTTGAATATGTTTTGACTGTAAAACTAAGAAATTTAAATAAAGTGTTTCCAAAGTAACATCTAACAATCATAATAATTAGAACTAGAAAAGCCCTCAGAGAGCTCAGACCTCCACCCAGCAGCTCATTTCACCCCATATTGGGATTTAAACCCAGAAATAATAGTCCCAGGATAGTTTTATCTACATTATCAGACTCCTTGACCCAGAAAACAAACCCTTAGCATCTGGATTCACATTGATATCATCATTAGTTCAATAGTTATTCACCAGAATCTCTTTCTGGGTAATGGTGGTTTCTTCTGGATCCAGCTCCATAGCTGTTGATTCTACAACAGATCTGTTGGATCCTCCTGATTCAGCAGAGTCTCAGCTACATGTTGGTGTTGGCTGCATGTCTGGATCTTCATCTGTTACCTTACAGTGATGACCATTCCACAGGCCCTCTAGGTTTTCCTGTTCTGGATCCTTGTATCCGGAATTTTGCCCGGATCCAGATCAAATTTTGACATGTTGTCGAAATTAGCGGGAACTTATCCTGTATTTTTACCAAGCAGTCTGGACAGTTGTTGAGTTCCATGCACATATACATGCACATTGCCCTATCTCCCAATGCTAAAGAATCCTGCAAAGCATTCCTGGATCCAGACGGTGATCTGGATCAACACCAAGATCTAACCATCTGTTCTTTGTCCCATCATCCACCTTTCCTGAACATTTCATCAAAATCTGTTCGGAAATTTTCACATAAAGTTGCTAACAGACAAACAAACAAACAAACAGATAAATCCTGGCAATTACAGAACCTCCTTGGCGGGGGTAATAACTAGTTAGTAAAATCACATCAGTTCCAATGGCCACACTGGTCCATCAAGTTGGTCCAGCTGATTCAATGCACAGAGCAGCGTACAGATTTTACTCCACTACTCGTTGCTGTGAGTTCTGACAGTCACCACAACTGGATGCATGAAAGAGAATCTTACTTTGACAACTACAACATTAACAATGGCTCTCAGTAGGTTCTGAAACAATGTGCATGTGAAGAAGTGTTTAGTGGGAGGTAGCTAGCTTTTGTTTTACAAGTAGACCCTAGTTAGCCTTGTTGGCTAGCTTCCACTTTTGAAGTAAAAAAGTCATACTCTGTATGTAAAAGATACAGCACATGTTCCTGTAGGACGGAAAAATGAAGTGCCTTAATCTTGCATTCTTCCTAACAACCAGCAGGGGACGACTCCTCCAGTTGAGCGCAAGACATGACCGGAAAATGTCAAACTGAAGGCTTTAAGGCTTTAAAATGGAATTCCACTAACTAATGGGTGACATCATGCTCAGTGTCTCTCTATCATATACAGTCTATGTAGCAGTGCCAGAAGAAGTACTCATGAGTTTATTTCAGTAAAAATCGGAATGCCACAGTGTCAGTAAAGGTCCACTAAGTATTCATTATGAAGAACGGCCCATTTCAACATAATATAAACTGAAAGGTAACAAAGTAAATAAAGAAAAACAGCATGTCTTAGTAAAGTTTTAAGCCACTATATGCTGCCGCTGGGTCTAAAATCTCCCCCAAGCGTTCAGCTGGGTTGAGATTTGGTGACTGTGAAGGTAATATCATATGATTCACATCACTTTCATACTAAAACCATTTGGTGAGCAACTGTTACCTAAGGATAGAAGCATTGTTACTCTAGAAGAGACCACTCTCATCGGGATGTTTCATCATTAGATAAAGGTGATCACACAGAACTACTGTGTACTGATTCATTGTGACCCTTTTTTGAAAGTTGATCCAAATTAAAAAGGTCCCCACAGATCCACTAGATCCACTCACTGTAAGGCTCAAGGGGTCAGGTGTTTCCTTTGTGGGGCTCATTTCAGTTACTTCATGTACTGCTGAGTAGTTTGGTCTATAATTATACACCATCATTTATCTGTCCATTATACTTTTATTATATCCCAGTTTGCAAAGTAACTAGTAAGTATGGCTTTGAAACTAGATGGAATGGAGTACAAATCTAATGTACCATGAATGTAAATACTCAAGTTAAGTACCTTGAATTTGTACTTGAGTAGACTACTTCAGAACTTACTCTCCACCACTTCCTAACAACATCACGGGTGATCCCAGACATCCAGAGAGTCAGTAGAGCACCCTTCGTTGGCAGTACTGGTTCTCAACCCGTGCTGAGGGAAACATCTTCCCAGAGGCCTCCAGTTAAGGCACAGTTTCCACCAAGATGCTGTTTTATCCATGAAGAATAGGGATCGTAGTGCATATCATCATACAAAGGCAACAATGCTGAGTAAACCTGAGGCCTGTGGCAGCTGCTGGAGGTGAATGAAGGTCAGTGGAGGAACGTCCAGAGGAAGCTGTTGTAGCAGATCTTCCCCGTGGTGTTGGCGTCAAAATAAGAACTGAGGTGGAAGAACTCCTCCTCCGACAGACTCACGTTGAATTGGCGCAGCACCTGCAGGGAGAAACCAGCAAAAGTTGGAGCATGTGTGTGTGTGTCCTGGTGTATTATGTGGGGATTTAGGAGACGTCATCCCTAACCAGGTTGCTAATTGTTTCTATCGATTGGCTCAGGGAACGTCGTCCTCGGTAAATTGTACAGCAGGTAAATGGCAGGGACAATAAACCAAGAGTGTCAGCTGCTGCTCTCCTGGGCCAAAATGTCAGCGTGGTCTTGTTTCAACCTTCAGCTTAATTGAACAATTAAAATTACTGATTGGCTGTCAAGTGAACAGGTGCATGAGTGTGTGTGGCTTTGCAAGTCTGTGCACTTGAGCTTCATGGATTTCCAGTCACTCCTCCCTGCTCTCCTTCAGACATTTTGATAGAAGAGACGCAAGTGGAGCTCAAATGGTCGCATCAATAATTCACAATACGCCAGTCTATCCTGGAGCGCTTCACCGCAGACAGGTGGAGCTCTGCAGGGCGGCGTGTCACGGCTCACCTCACCTTCCTGAAGTCCTGCACAGCGACGCTTCCTGTGCGAGTGCGGTCGGATGTCAGGAAGCAGCGTCTGATGGACGTCCAGGATGAGCGAACCGTCTCGTAGATCCTCAGCATGACTTCCACGCCGTCTGGACTGAGAAGCCCCGGGCTCATCTGGACCATCACAGGATCCCATCGCAGCACAAAGTACCGGGTCCACACAGGAACACAGGAACAATGAGAGAGAAAACAACAAGTAGAGGTGAGAGCCCCCACACCATCAGTAACATTCCACTTCTTCACAAGCTGAGACTCTGAACAAAGTCTTTTGTGTTCTGTGATCAGATAAAGAGGTTTTGTCTGTAAACTCATGTACAGACACACCATCAAATCAGATACCATGCAGGGGGTCTCTGCTATTTTACACAGATGGTGGGTTCGGTTGAGACAATGCAGGTCTTTGTGATTCCAAAGTTGGTTTGGAAGGTTGCAGCTCGTGGGTTGCCAGATTAGGCCCTCACCCACACGCTCCGTTGAAGCTTGGGGCTCGGCTTAGTCGCTCAGCAGGGGTCCTTTTAGAATGTGCCCACCCGTGTGTCATTGTTCAAAGCTTCGTATACACCTCCCTATGCCAAAAAAGCGCTGCCACGCACCGAACTTGTCCAATTTGCCCGTCATGGGAGGTGATAGTCAAGAGCCTGAGGGTGGGAGGTCCCTGCTGAGTTTACACAATCTGGCAACCCGCCGTCGCCCATCACCACCCCCTCACATTCCAGAGCCATCCCTCCCCTCACTTCTCTGTAACCTAATTTAAACTTGCAGCCAATAAAACTACAATACATCAGACCTTAAACAGAGGAAGGAGGAGGACTGCCAAGTTAATTTGAAAAGAGCTAATGTGCTGCTCAGCATGAGGATGTGGAGCTCAAAGTACATATCTTGTGTCCCAGTTTCATGTCAAACTTGCAGTGTGATCACAGAGGCAAAGTCAGGTGGGTAGAAAACAGTGACAGCCCCCACCTCACCCTACTTAACCCCATCCAACATATTAAATGCATATATATCACTGTAACGTTAATCATTAGTAATATCAGGACAGAGGAGGGTTTTTTATCAGTTCAGACTAAAAGGCTGAAAGAATGATGGAGAAGAAAGCTGCAGCTCTATTTACTTTACCTTCCTTTGACCTGTATGAAGGTGTACAGTGTCATTACATCTGCTAGCACATGTACCTCTCTCTTGACACTCTTTTTTCCTCAGCTATTTCCCTCCTTCTCTCTGTTATACTTGTAGGAAGCAGGTAGGACACATCGGAGGCACCAAAGTGACAGCAGTAGTCAGGCTACAGTAGCCCAAATGTGCCAATAGTGAATGTGATAAAACTGCTGTTTCCTCTGGAGAATAAACAAGCGGGAAGACGGCACCAGTGTGGTTGAGCTGGGGCAAACAAAGCTAAAGTTAGCTCAATTAGAACAGCTACCTGTGATGACTCTGTACTCTCCAGATAGGAAAAGCAAAGAGAGAGGCGTCTTCTGTTACAAGACCAGTTTCGCAGTCAAAAACATCTACATGTCGTAGATGGTCTACAATCTGACTAAATGTAACAAGCTGTAGCAAAATGCTGCTTTAGTTCGGATGGAGGGTGAATCAGAGACAAAAACCTGTTATCAAATCTAGTCCGCTCAGTCTGGACATAGTCTGACGTTAGCATTGGAGACTCTTCAAAGACACTCTTCAAAGACACTGCACGAGGGTCCACCAAGATCAGGATGCAAATTTCATTATCGCCACAACCCCATCTATAGACCTCCATATGTATCCCAAAATTAGTGTCTGTGTGGCAGCTTTTCCACAAAGACTGTAGTCTGCATGCACAAAACATGTAGATATAACCCACTGTAGTGTATGGAACATCCTTGCACCTGCACACTTATTTAAAGCAGTATAATAAAGGCCGGTATTACACTCCCTGTGTCTGCAAGTCTGTGAGGGTCCATCTGTGATAAAGCTAGTTATGTCACCCAGTCCATGAGAGTCAGTGTGAACCCTCTGCATACATCCAAATGGAGTCCAAAATGTGTGTCTGCGCCATGACTACAGTGCAAGGACAGTAGTGTGTATACATGGAATACATATATATGACCTACTGGGCGTGGCAGCAATGTAGCCATGCATCACAGTGCATCAACAAGAGAGTAAATCACAGCTGTAGCCTTGCAAGCATAGCAGAAAATGCTTCTCCACTGCAGTACGTCTATATAGATTCGGTCATCCAGGTCCTGGTAATAGGTAACTGGACTTCCCTTTTAGGTTCTTAAAGACTTTTACCTTCATCCAAGAGGCTTCTTCAGTTCTAACGGACTGGTGGGGAGTTTCAGATGTATAAAGTAACTGCAGCTCACATGGCTAATGGACCATAGATGACAGAGGTTGTGAAACCAGGTGGTCCAACAACAACAGCAGCAGTAATACTGGTGGTGGAGTTGCCAGTTTAGACAACAAAGGTTATGAAGTGACTCAAGATGTTCATGATGGCGAAAATAAATAATACAACAAGTATTGACACTATACCTACAGATCACAATGGCTATGGGCTTTTTTTATTTGCATTCTTATTTGTCTTCATTTTCTTTATTTAAATGGATAGTGATTTTTGGAACTAATGCCAGCCAACAGAAAACTTCTACTCCAGTCTTGCAGCGGCAGAGGTCCCTCCATAGTCTCTCATGTAAGCAGAGTCCACAGTGAATCTTTGCTTGGTAACTCGTTCATCAAGAGTAGAGGCGAGACAAGTTCATGTTTGTAGGGAACCAAGACATCACAAGTTTGAAAGCTGATGCGTGTTATGAGCCCAAGTCAGTGGTTCTTCTTTGGCTTCAGAGCTGTTCACCTTCACGTAGACAGTTAGCAGTTTGTACAAACAATCCACAATATTTACATGAAATAATCTGATCAACTGCAGATCAACTCTCAGAGGTTGTCTGTCTACTTGCACATATCAGTGTGATACATTTTTTGTCAAATCTCCCAAAGACAACTCAGTATAAAGTGTGTTTTAGACATTTTTCAATAGATCTAAATCCCATTCGTTGTCTTTTAGTCAGACATTAAAATGTGAATTAAACAAAAGATTTTTCTAAAATTTTGTTACCGATGCAACGGGAAGAGGTAGCTTTCGTCGTTCAAACGCCCTCTTGGTCTCTGCTGGTTTTAGGTTCAGGAGGAAGTGACGAAGGAAGCTGTGATATGAAACACGGCCATTATTCATGATGTCCAGCTTCCCAGCCAGATGGTTGAGATGCTCTTCAGTCATCCTGATATTGAGAGCCTGGAGGATCCCTGCAACACAGCCAGTGTCATTAGCATGTGCATCAGCATACACCACATAGAAGGCACAGCTCAGTGTCATATATGATCTCTGTGGTTCACCTCTTACCCAGTAAGGAGGCAGTGCTGATGTGTCCCTCTCGCTGAGGATCTAGCTCAGCGCACTTCCTCTGGATCTCCTTCCAGCAGCGCTGCAGCGCCCCACGAAGCCTCCTCTCCATGCTGCCCAGCGGGCTTCCTGTTTCCGGCCTCCCCACTGAAGCAGGACGCCTGGAGCTGCACTGGGGGGCAGACTGGGAGGAGATGAGGAGAGGTGAAGAGAGGGGCTGCACAACTACACAGAAGAAGTTAATAAAGTTATTGACACCACCGGCTTTTTGTTAGATTTCAGCTCAGAGAGGACCTGAAAACATGACAGGCTGAAAAAAGCAAAGCAAGCTTTACTGATTGAGGCTCGGCAGACTAACAAGGACAGGAAGAATCCACACATAGACACAGATTCAAAAACCAAGCAGGATGGTCAGGCTAGAGCTTAGAGGAGCCACAGAGCTTGGGTGGATGGCCCAGTGGATGGAGATCATATAATGTATATACAGTGCACTGTATGTGTCGCGTTGCCACGGGAACCTACATGTCGTCAGCTGGTGATGGAGATAACACATAATTATGTTTTTATTTGGTCCTGATTTACTGCCTAGTCCAATTTACACACACATTAGGAAATGGATTAGCCACCTGAACTTGTCCTATCACTTTGATCTGGCCACAAACTGAGGTGATCTTCACGTCTCCTTCATTATGGGATGGCGTCAGACCAAAACGCACTTGTTTAGTATCAGGTTCTAAAAGACGTTTGAAGTTTCAGAGCTTTAATGTACAGCTGTCATATAAAAAATAACTTACACCTTAACACTTGTTTCATTTTTACTGACATCCCTTTTACTCAAATACATTTTTACGTCCCTCGATCGATGTTGTGTGGAAGAAGAGTCAATGATTTGTCAAACACTCCTTTTATGAGAGTGTGCTCAGAGCCTGGAGAAGAAAACCTGGTTAACAAAGAGAGTTGATGAGTACTGTCATGATAAACATGACCTCTGACTGGGGTTTTAGGTTTTGCTGAGCCAGTTAACAGCCTGGCTAATTTGATCTTGCTTTGTAGTACTCCCACTGTTTGTGTTGAGGGGATTTTGTAATCTCTAATTCTGCAACTTAGAAACTCCACTTCTGTCTGTTATTCGTCTCTTATTGTTCCCTGTTTTGTCTTGATTCTGCAGCTTCATGATGTGCGGTGGAGTTATACATACAGCCTTGGGCTAGGTGCAGAATTTTGACTTAGGCTGAAACATTTTCAGCTCTTGCAGATGCATCTCTGCCTCTGGGAAATTTGTGCCCACTCACATCTTTGCATTTACTTTACAGGCATTCGCATCAAATCTCCTCACATTCAGTCTGCACATACCCCAGCACCTGTTTTTTTTATTTTTAAGCTCACTGACGGCTCTGAAACAGTCTGCACTGACTTCTTAGTGCATGTTATCTATGGTGATATGTTTGTGCGTCACTTGTGAGCACGCGGTGGGACGTGTTGAGCATGTGTTGCAAATGTAAAACTGCACATTATGTTCCATACAGAAATCCTCCTGCAGAGAATGGTTTCATTTAAGCAAACAAAATGGATTCTCTGTACAGTAAATGCATTTGATTGTTTGATATCCACATAAGTGCAAAAAAATGACTCATTCAGAAAATGTGGCACACAGTGAAGGCTGGTAATTACACACCAGTGAAATGAATGTACTCCAGGGGAACTGTCACTCATAGGAGCTTTTTTACCTTTGGGAAACTTCACCGTATAAACTTCTGCTGTTCACTAACAGACTGTCTTTACTGACCTTTGAGGAGAGAGCTGGAGAACACAAAGTAGATGAGGCCATCATAGCTTATTAGCTGCATCGCACCATTCACTTTTATTGAATTTTCAACACATACATAAAAGTAAGCCGACAAACTGAAACTGAGTTAATCTGAAAGTCAACAAATAAATTGAAAAGGACTCAGTGAGTGAGAGACTATGATCGTGTCACTCTATAATACTAAATATATAAATATATCAGTTAAGCACAGAATGAGAGCTGGTTTAAATGAAATTATGTGATAATTCTGCTCAAACTGTGATATCACACTCAGGAGTGAGGCATGAATACACGTCTCATGGTAACAAACTGAGCTTGCTGGCTTCGTAACTCTGGTGCCTGCAGATAAAATGGCAGCATTTACTTTTAAAATGTAAAAATGACTGTTTGCGCAGACTGACTTTACTTTTTTTGATATTTTAAACTATTTTTTCAGGGTAATGTGAGTCAGGTTTGCCAGACAACACAGGTGTGTGGTTTCATGTGTGTACCTTAGTGCGGTAGTGCAGGACGACACCTTCAGCGTCTGAGCCTCCAGGTTGTGTCTCTGTGGGCTCAGGTGACGGTCCAGAGTCGGGGGTCCTGCTCGGTGCACCAAACTGCTTCAGAAACTCTCGGTACTGCAGCTTCATCTGCTCATTCACAGGCATCTGACTCCACACACACTCAAACTAAAAAGAAAAAAGGAAACACACACACACATAATCATCCACACTGTGGGGACTAATGCCCACAGTGAGTTACACACAACACGCAAATTGGCTTTACAGATGACTAACTTTCTCACGCAGTCTATAATTATCAACAAAGATAAATTAGATTGTGATTAGAATAATTAAAGAAAACATAGTCTAAAAAGAACAGAGCTGGCAAATGCACCAAAATTGAGATTCCTCCTCTCATTTGGAAGCGTGGATTGATGCCAGGCTGTGTTGTTTCAGCTTGAAAGCACAGGGAGAGTTGTTGGAAAGCTTCTCTTAAACAGCTCCTCTCTGAATTCTCCCGGTTAGAGTGCACTAGAATCTGAGCTGAACACTTTTTTCTGGCGTTACCTGGTCGTTTGTGAGTCTCAGGTGGTGGCGATCACAAAGCTGTCTGAAGTGCTCTTTGGACACTGTGGCGCTGCTGGAGGGGTCCAGGTCCACCAGCTCTCTGCTCATTTCATGCAAGTGACCTGAGACGAGTGTGTGGATCTGCTGCAGGAGCTCGGGGACACCAGCAGGTCTGGTCTGGGTGGGAGATCTGCTGCTGGTCCCTCGCTGCCTGCTGCAACGCTGAGCTCTCTCTAATGGCTGTAGCATTAAGAAAAGAGGGAGGACATGTGTCTGAAAGAGTAGCTGGAAAATTTGCAGGCTTACAGGCTTCTTTTAAAAGGTGAGCAGAGACGATCAATGCCACTTCATGTTGGGTGTTAAGTACAGAGCTGAAGTCAGGACACGCGTATTATAGCTTAAAAACACTGAAGAAAGACTAAGGCTGGTCTGAAATCACTACTTTGTTCTTTACTGCTCACATGCAGGAATGTTAGGAATAAACTGAGATTCCAAACACTTATCATCCTTTTCGCATCATTGTTGACATCTGTGAAGCTTTTTGTAATCCTTACAATATAGTGCACTGCATTGTGGGATACTAAGAATAAAGCAGCTAATGGTAGTTTAGTTCCTCATTCTTTCGTTATTTGTTCGTCTCAAAATTTGTGTCACTTTTTTCTTTAAAGCGTTACCTTCTTTAGTTACACCCTGAAAAGCTATGGAAGGCGCATTATATTGTGAAAACAGAGTGACTGTGGAGACAGCTTACATGCTCGCAGGTCTGTGAAGCTGATAAAGTTGCAAGTATTTCATCACAAATAGGTACATATAGGACAAAGTAATGTTTGGATCTGATGGTGGATCAAAGTTATCATCATCCTGATATGATGACATGAATGTAAGCACCCAATCTTATGAAAAATCTATCCAATGCAGTTGCGAGGTGGTGTAGGGGTGGGGGTAAGGGTGGGTGGTGTCTGGGTCCACAAGTGTTTTACTCCTTTCTGTGTTCAACGCTATACTTTAATAATTTTCTTAAAGCTGGGGTTCCCAGTGGGTTTTTTGGCATCATTAGGAAAAAAAAATCCACACTAACCTTTCAGCATGTTATAATTCAAATTGTCTAAGAGGAAACTAGACTTGTGCACCTCCTCCTGACTCTGTTTTCAGGTGTTAGGAAGTCTAATATGTGATTGGAGATTTACCCAATCGCTGATTTTGTCACCCAGAGCAGGTGAGATGGTA
Source organism: Dascyllus trimaculatus (assembly GCA_024666655.1). Classification (NCBI taxonomy): domain Eukaryota; kingdom Metazoa; phylum Chordata; class Actinopteri; family Pomacentridae; genus Dascyllus; species Dascyllus trimaculatus. The sequence continues at coordinate 25,793,054 of CM045465.1, forward strand.
TGAATAGTCAAGCAAAGTGAATATATGATGTAGAGGCACAATGGGATAGATGGAGGACTTTGACTTGGGACAGCAGGGTTTGAATCCTGGATGATCCATAAATGAATGCTGACTTTTAGCTTGCCTATCTTTGCACATTTAGAAGTGTGTGTTTGTCTAGTGGGAAGTGCTGAGAACAGAAGTTTTTTCTTTCCTTTTCCAGATTTCTACCTACTACATCTTCAGCACAGAAACACAAGATTCCCTGTACAATGTAACATTCATGTAGGTTCATGTCAGAACCACCAATTTCAGTTATTTCATCCTAATTTCTGAATCCATTATTCTAGCATGGAGCTACTACAATACCCATGAGTCTTAGTGGATGTTGCTATGAAACCTGGCTTAGTATCTGTGGAATTGAACCAAAGTTGCAGCCTTAATTAGAAGTAAACTAGTATACAGTGTAGATTATACAATCTGTTTTCTCAATAGGAGATTTGCCTCCACCTAACATTAGTGAGGTGACTGGATGACTTTTTCTCCAGTTGGTTTGTACATATTGGGTCATTGTTAATTTTTCTCTGTGCACATGTTTTTTTATTATTATTATTTCTCGTCTGATTCTGGTTTCATGCTAAACCAGCTGCAGAATAGCTCCAGCTATATCATGTATGGTTTGAGCCAGGCTGTCGGTTTCCTCCTGCTTCCAGTCTTTATGCTAAGCTCAGCTGCAAACGTCCCACCCTCAGCTTCATAAGAAACAGAAAACAGATCATTCCCAATATGCTGAACTATTCCTTTAAGCATCTTTCCTCACCAGTGGGCTCTGCAGCTGAAACTTGTTGAGGAAGTCCTTCCAGTTAACCGTGCCGTTCTCAGCATCCAGCTCCAGCTTGGTCAGCATGTATCTGTACTGTTTGTCAGACAGTCGAGCACAAAAATTCTCCAGCACCTGACGAAAGTCCAGAGCTGTGACCGTCCCTGTTCCACTCTGGTCGAAGGCTGAGAACGCCTGGAAGAGCGACAGGATCATGATGAGTTGGAAGAGAAGTGGATGGCAGAGATGTGAAGCATGTTGTTAGGAGGCCTCACCTTATATAAATTAGATGCTGAGACAGAGACTAGTTCTCGCATCCTGACCAGAGCCATGTTTGGACTGAGGCTGTCCAAAGACTCCATGTGGTGCACAGCGTCAGGGGAGGCAGGAGGACGCTCACACTTCTCTGCTTTATGGTCGAATGCAGACAGGAAGTCCAGGTAAGAAAACCTCCTGCAGCTATCATCCATGGAAACCTTGAGCCTGAAGAGTGTGGGATGAATATCATGTCTTATTTATGGATGGAACTCACTGTTTAGGAGATCTGTCCACACAGTGTGAGCTTGTGAGCCGTGAGACTTCAGCTCTGATCTTAAATTCTGGAACAGACACTAAAAGCACCAACTTTTGCTCTCAACCTTTGGTCTGCGCTCTGCTGGAGACCGTCCAATCACACGTCATATTTACCAGGTTAGGTGGTAAAAACAAGCTGCTCCACCAATCCCTGACAGGACAGACAGACAGGACGCACAGTTCTCTGTGGTGAGCATCTTTGCTAACATAACAAGTTGGTTCTGTTCTGTTCTGTTATTTTATGATTTTTTATATTATTCCTTGATTCTACCATGATTGGATTTGCTATGTTATTTACTAGTTTGATCATTATTCGTTTAACCTTATGTGGTCTTGGGGTCATAGACAGTCTGCACTCATTATCTTTGTTGCTATGAAAACGGGAACAGTTTCACTCCCAGTTTCCCTCTTATCCTGTTCCCATGGACAGTTCACCATTGTTATAAAGAAACTGAGTGAAAAGGGAGTCGAGTGCTCGCAGTTCCTGTCTTATCTGTACTCAGTAGTTTCTGTGTTCAGCTAAGTTCTGCATGAGAGTGGCAAAATACGCCTTAAAGACAACACACACACACTTGTTTTAGCACATTTCAGTAAATCCACGTGAACACTGGTTGGCGTGTTTACGTCAGAGATAACTGGCCAGTGAGACTCAGTTGCGTCTAAGTCCAACCTGTGTACGGGGCAGGCCCAGCCCAAGAAGATAAATGTGAATTATACCCGTATATCGGGGCTCACTCTGATGGAGTTCCTGCGAGAGCTTTGTCATTTTGAGACCAGTGCTGCCATACTTTACCTGTGACTTAAATAAATTCTACATCTGTTAACTGAAAATTCCTCTAGTTTGTTCTTGGGCTTCCAACAAAAGAACTGGGTTTAACAGTTCTCTCTCAGCCAAAGTAACTTTGTTAATTAGTTATTTGTGCATCATCCATGCTATTACAGGCACTACTTGGCCACAGCCAACCTCGAGAGAACCATGTATGTTCCACTCCGTCCACCTCCTTTGTGGTTATTCTGTTGATTTATGCCTTCAAATGTAACCATAACAGAAAGTTTGCATGAGGGCCTCATTTCCCATTCGTCATCTGTCCCACAGCTCAACTGCACTCGGTAAACTTGCCCAACAAACATCTCCTAAATAATGCAGCTTTATATGACACCACATTGTCAAAGATGTACATTTGAAATGTTTGTAAAACATTGTGAAAATGCGATGGAGGCACTAGAACACAACAGATCACAACAAGGATCACAACTAAAACCTTTCTGTTGCTTTGGAAATCAAAGGTTAGTCACCATGTTTTAGTCAGAGTGCATCAATAGATGCCTCATAAAAAGCCTTCCTGTCTATAACGTCATGTCCTGGTTCAAACATGACAAACATGAGACAAAACTTTCCACAACAGTCAGACTGGGCAGTGATATTTCAGACTGCAAACGACCTGTTGTTACTTTTTCACCATGACAAAGCTGCTGCATGAATGGCAGATTACATCTTAGAGGATTCATGACTCATCACTTTCAGCGCTGTCCTCAGGGAGACACTACACAGACCTCTTTGATGATGTATTGAAACACTATTTAAGAACAGTCAATTGTCCCTCCTGCTATTCGTCACGTAAATCAATAACTGTACCTGACACTTTTCTTATTAAAGGGTCTTTTAGGATTTCTTTTAGTTAAATCAGCCCCTGCTTTGTTTTCTGTCTACTGTATGATGTGATATCTGATGCAAGCCTAATAGAATTTCTAGCTGTTTTAATTTGATCCAAGACCTTTTAGGTTCCTACTCATTTTATCATAAGAAGCTCCAGGTTAGTGTTCCTTAACTCCTCCCACCCAGTGGTCCTACTGTCTCTACTTCCAGAATGGTGTCAAGCGTTGCACAAATGCCTAATAGCAGGCCGCCCAGTACTACTACGACTAAAATGGATGCATTTGTGGTGCTGAGAGTTTGATGAACAGGTCGATTTTTACTTCTTGAAACTAAGAGGTTTTCAAATCTCACTTTGTTCTGATGATGGGAACAAAGAACATAGTTTTTAGGGAACCAGGCTGCAACATGAACACTGAAACAGGTTTGCTGTAGTCACTCCCCTGTGTTCATACTGGCCATGGAGGAATTACAGTGGATGTACCAAAATGTCCACAGCACACAGTGTAAGATGTCCACATTTTTTGCCCATTCTTTTTGGCTGGACTACATCCCCTTCATGTGTGAACATATGATGTAGAAGGTGGCTGGATGTCTGGAGGTAGCACAAACTACCGGACCTTCACCCAGGAGAGTGGGGTTTGAGTGGGGCCACTGTATTGTGACGTTTACTTCTGTTTTCAGCCACTGTTTGCTTTTCTTTACACTACTTAGTCAAAATATATCTGCCAAAATTCTCTTTTGTCTCCCATCTATAGAGTCCAGTGTTGCTCATTTTGTTCATTAAGGCCTGTAGGTGACATTTTCTCTTGCCATAACTTTTCAAATCAGACATGGTAAATGTTTATGACATCTGACAGAGGCACAGTGGGCTCTTAGATAATGTTCTAATGATAACCTACTAAGACAACACATTGGCCCAGGTTTGTTTTTTCACTGAGGTCTTTGGTGAGGCTGTCTTTAACGTCGCTGCTGATACATGTTATGTACGAGCTGCTCTCTCTGAATGGAGCAGCTGTAGGAGTGTACCAGGCTCAGCAGCTCCTCTACTGTCACTGCTCACCGCTTGGTTCTTAGTCGAGTCAGCTCATCACTCAGCTTCTTGTAGTTTTTCTGCAAAACCTGCCTGTGGACAGGACAGCAAGGACTTATGGGAAAACCAGTCTGGAACATGAAGTGTATGCTGCTGTGCTTCTGTAGCTTTTACTCATCAAGTCTGTGTTCCGACTATATAATTCAAAATATTTTTGTCTTAAGTTTCTTTGACATCTGCAAAAAACATTTGGAAACGTCAGTGCAGACTGTGAATAGTGCGCTCTCAGTCACACACTTCTTCATCATTTATTCAAAGATGCTTTTATATTAAATTTAATGTTTCCACCGTTAATGAACACTTAGTGAAAATTAATCAGCCGTGTTGCATGACATCCCCAATATTTATTAAAAATGAATGATTGCTCAATAATAATCACAGCATGGGCAAAACGCTTCTGCACCAGGCTTTGTTCTATCCAAACCCCCCGGGGGTAAATACCTGAGCAGGAGAACAAAGCAACATTTGTACAGTTGGAAGGCACTGACACTGTGGAGATGAGACACATGAATCCACACTAAACACCAGATCTCCCACCTGAGCCTACAAGGAAACTGCACACCAACTGTGTAGGTCACCTCCAGTGGAAGACAAGCATTATATCTGGAGTTAAACACTTTAGAACAACTGAAAGCCTTCATGTGTACATTTGCTTCTGTAAATGCGTTAGGTCTACATCACAAGACAGGCAGTCAGCTGAGGTATCTCACAAAGGATATTTTCTCGAAGCTTCTATGCGCTGGTATTCAAGTCACTGTGGAGGAAGACTGAAGGACAGACTGAGAACATGCTGGAGGGATTACATATTCTATATGGACTGGGAAAGCGTCAGGATCCCAAAGGAAGGGCTGGAGGATGTCTGAGCTGCCTGCAGCATCAGCATCAATGGATGGATGATCATCTAAAAGTGCTCACAGTATCCTTCATCACTTACTTTCTATGCTCCAGGGAGGTGGCATCAGAGGACACTGGTCTGTCAGCATCCTCCTGGGCAACAGTTTGGTTCATCTTCAGGCTCTCAGACCTCAGTTCCTCATCATGATGAAGACCCAGCCTTTCCAGAAAGTCACAAACCTTTACAGAGCCCCGCCCCTCTGGGTCGTACCTGTCAGAATGAAGTATAAGAAAGTCACTAGGCCAAAGACGGGTACTTCACTGAACAGTGTAGTGTTGGCTTGGTGTCGCTCACCTCAACCAAAACTGTTCAAACTCGTTGGATCTTATGGGAAGAGCGTAGGTGAAGAGGAGTCCCCTTAAGCTCTTTTTATAGATCCAACCCTGGCCTTGTTTGTCAAACTGGCACAGTACCTGTTGAGGACAGCAGCAGATCTTTATATTGCAGAGAATATTTTTATGTAGTTTTTGTAAGTTTATCCTGACCTTTGACATGTCTGCCCACTTGGATCGTGCTTCACAGGCCAGGAGTTCATGGAGCTGCTGTTGTCTGTCAGCAGAGACAGAGAAACAAACATGGGAGCGACAGAGAGCCAGTGTCCCTCTGAAATATCACTGATAACTGGTGTATCACACTCACACGCTAGCTGTTGGTGTCTCCTGTTTGCCTCCATTTTCAACAACACTGACAAATTCTGCGTAGTTGAGGTTGTTTCCAGGGTGCAGGCCAGTCAGATCCAGCAGCCGTTGGTACTCTCCCTTACTGCAGAAGAACTTCAGGCTGTCGTACAGCACTTTGAAATCATGGCAGTCGACCACACCTTTACGCTTCCTGTCCATCAGCCGGAACGCCGTCAGGTTGTCCTGATGGCAAGAGACTGGGCTATCACAGCAGGCAGACATTCATCGACTGAAAGGTGTGGACTGTGGTGCTTGTTTTCAGTCACATGCTAGTAGGTCCTAGAACTTTACAGACACACAATTTTAGTCTTGGTTGATATGATGGCATCTATGGTTACTGGTGGTGTCAACAGTTCTGGTTTAGTTAAACAGGTCGCAGAATTTCATTTGAAACAACACATGTACTGGCCACTGGAGCTGCAGACACAGTGTGAGCACCTTCTCTGTTGGTACCACAAGACTGTAAAGTAAAACCAATGCAGACATCTTACACACATTGTGCTGCTATGGGTTAAAAAGACTTGTTCGTATTTCCTAATACCAATCAAAACTGTCTTGGGTGGAGCCAAGCTATGGTGTACCTGGAAAATAGTGATGGGAGAACTGTTTTAGTGCAACATTTGCATGTGGGGAGATGAGCTTATGTTACCAAAGCGAATAATTCACTGAAAAAATTAGCACTGCTGCCTTCCTGCACGGTCTACACCCTTGGCAAAACTTGAAATTTTCACTGGTAGGTTGCTGCTTGGAGGTTGATGCTTCCTGTAGTGGAGGAGATTTTGAAACCAGTAACATAGATAGTAGAAGGGAAAGAGAAAGCTGCGTAAAATGCAGCGGCAGTGAAATGCAGCTTACATCTAATGAGTAAGACTAATGCAGAAGCACCTTAATGCATTCAGCCAGCAGGGGGCGACTCCTTTCATAGCAAGAAGAAGCCCGATTGTGTAGAAGTCTTTGAGGGAAGGACCCTACTTTTCACTTGATCTGTTACATCAGTAAACATTTTCCTAGTCAGTTTGTGATCTCAATCACTAGCTTCAACTATTTTCAAATGCACTGCAGTGTTTATTTAGTAAATTATGTTTCCATTTAGAGTAATATAGATGATAAAGCAGGGTGTGTTTTAGGATGGGGCTATCCAGTGACAGACAGTTCACTGTTGTATCACCATGTGTATTGTTGGGTTCTCAGTCGGGTGCAGCTTCACTCATTACATCTAATTTCAATAGACCCAGATGGCAGCGGCCACTCGTGATTTCCAGGTGCACAGTAAGGCGTTGTGTCATTGTGTGCTTGCATGTTTCTGAAGGAGGCAGAAAGTGAAGCATTTGGCTTGGGGGAGGTCAGATCTGCACACTGACCACCATTACACAGTTACTTTGATCTGCAGGTATGCAACTATGCACACAAATGTGAAGACTGATGCAAGAACCATGCAACACTACATCTGGGCAATCGAGTGCAGATAGACAATCCAATCATCTCATCGCTCATTTCAAATGTCAATAAGGCTGATCTCACAGCACAGCTGCTGTCATTAACCTGGGTCTTTTACCATTTTGTCAGGAAAACATAAATAAATAAACATAATTAAGTACAAGTATATTGTGAATTGAAGTCTAATATACAGTATGTGATGACATACACACTCTCCTCCCATGCATGGCTCATAGGCCCAGTAGACACACACACAAAGCACAGAGTGGAGACACAGATGCTACCGACTTCGGTGCTCAGAGCAAAGCTTGGTAGCAGGCATGTGGAGAATGAAGACTCAGGGTTTAGTCAGGACTGTCAGATAGAACATGGATCACAAAAAGGTTGTTTAACTCAAGGAGCAGAATCACTTGTGCTGATTAACTCTGGAAATTCCATTCATCACTTTTAGCTGCCTCTAAAAATGAATATGTACATATTTAGTCAAAGACCACATGTACATAGTCAGTGGATGCTGTTGTTCAGCCTTGTAATAATACTGGATAGTAGGTGGGTTTGTTAGTTGTTGTTGATTTTGACTGGAAAATGTCACAATTCAAGTTTGTAAAATGCTATAAATATTTTCTATACTAGAACATGTAGTCTTTTAATTACTGTGGAGTTCATTCATCACATTACATTTTGAGCTGTCTGTGTTGCAGTTCTACATATATATTGAGGGAGTGCCCGACACATTTCATGGAGACACTGCAGGTCTGAAACATTCACAGTATGAACAACTTTGTTTTCTCTGTTCAGGTTTTGAGTTTAGACCAACGCAGAATAAATGAATACATTATTTCTGCTTGTACGTTTAAAAGCAGAGTATGAAACTGTATCAGTTAAAGAATACATTTAGCTGCTTCGGTTCATTTTGCTTGCCGCTTCAGGGGAATGTGGAAAGCATAAATAGGCAATTTATTGATTTCATATTGAAACCATGAGTTGAAAGTTTGTAATTGGCATGTTGTAAAGGCTGCAGTGTATGAGCTACATTATGCAGCCTGTCTGACCCTGTTCAAACTGTCATGTCAGTGGTTTTTACAAATTCATGTCTTCCTCCTTGTGTGACAGTCAGGCTTTTAATGGTATCCTATGTGGTAATGCTTTATCACATTTTAAATTTACTATACAGTCAATATCAAACTAAACCAGGACTTCAAAAATAATTATATTAGAAGCAAATCACATTGACTTGTCAGAAAAATGAGAAAATGTGAAGACTGATTTTGAGGTGGAATCAGATCACAATGACACTCTTTAGAGAGAAAAAAGAACCGTCTCAGGAATTATCATTGCAAATATATACAGCTAAATACTGGGGCTAAGATAGAAGTAAATCTTTTAACGCAATTTTATTCTGGATTATTTTAATTGATAAACAAGTATTCATAGATAATGACTGTTTGCCTTTATGATTCATGACATATACTGTTCTGGGGCTACAGGAGCAAACGACCTGTATATTAGTTCAGACATTGTGAGCACAAATGCAGAAGTTGTGCTCCAGAATGAGTAAAATAACACAATTTCCCTAAAAATGCAATGATTAATTTGAACGTAAATGATTAAAAAGCTGACAGGTGAGTGCATCACCCCAACAAGAAGACAGCATCATCTGAGGGCGTCATGAAGGCCTCAGGGGACATTTGTTGCACCTCAGTTCCATCTCTCTACATCAACTCTGACTATCAGAAAATATACAGAACGCTGTCCAACAGAGCAACACTGCAGTTACAGCTGAGTTACATGACAAATGTCCGGCAGCAGCTTCAGTCTGTGATCACATAGATGCATGCATGGTTTCCTGGGGATGTTATCTGGATCACACAGAAACTGAATGCCAGACCTTTGTTGCATGTCAGCCCTCTCATCTCCCAAACATAGGCAAAACTGTCCATGTAAATGAAATGAAGTCAAAATGTTATCATCTTAAGTTCAAAGTAGACGGTCTGCATCATTCACCCACCCCATGGATGGTCTTGATCCTGGTCTTCATGGCAGCCAGGCACTGCTCAGCAGAGGTGAGGAGGAGGTTTACCTTGGAGCCCTGCAGGTGGTCTCTGGCTGTGGCCTCTGTAGAAACCAGAAACAGTTGTTAAATCGTGACAGTTTTGATATTTGCCCTTTTAATCAGACACACAATTAACCTGTTCCCTCTCTGTGAGGGAATTAAACTCAACAAATTGGGATTTCTGTTCCATTTTGTGAGTTATTTGTGTTTTTCCACACTCCACAGCGTGCCCTTCATGTCTGGCAGCCACACTGGGCATTTAACTGCCTGACCTAATTTACATTTAATTAGAAGCACACTTGTATTCTAAATCTAGAAAATTCAATTTTTATGCCCCACAAACATGACTAACTTTGTGTCCTGCCTTTGTTTTATGCTTTTTCTGTTTATTTATTTTTTGTTGTTCTCTCTACTGCGTATCTTCCTATTTTTTTCGTAGAGGATACAAATTAGAGCGATGCCCTGCTGCTCTGTTTTCTGCTTCCAAAGCACATAATTAGCCCAAACAAGCAGAAATGAGTGCGGTTCTGAATCTGTGTGCTGCTCCGCTCTGCTAATGAGAGACGAAGAGGCTCACTCTTACTCTATTTATAATCCAGGATGATTTCTCCAATGGCTCATGTGCTAAGAAAGACATAATTTCACAGGAAGCAGGGGGCTTATGTTTGATCACCGTGGGTGGGGTAGGAGTCGGGATGCTAGGCAAGATGGAGTGGAAGGGGACAGGAGCCTGGTGGGGAGTAGGAAGGGATTTTTAAAATCTCTATTTAAGCATTGAAAACCCTGCCATGCAGAACTGATGGGATTGCTGACGCCGCTGGTCAAGATGTTCTGGCTGCCGCTCTTCTCTCTCACCCTCGTACTTTGCTTGGAACACCGAGCGCTCGATCCGTCCATCCCTGCAGCCCAACAGTTCTGTGAATTTGCTGAAATGCTTATCATCCAGAATGACCCAGCTGTCCTCTAGCATCTGGGGGCAAAACAGAGACAAAGAGGGTCAGTGGTCTGCTGTGCTGTGCTCCAGGCCGGGTTGCATCGACTTTTCAGGGTCAGAATCACAAGTACAACAGGTGCAAAACACATTTTGACCTGCATCTTTTACCGGCCATCTGTGGAAGGTTTAAAATGCTGAAACAAAGAGAGAACCAGCATGAAGTACAGCACACATTCTTCCTTTCCTGGGTCATAATGAAAAGAACTTGTGTAAAACAGACAGATAATCAGCTCTGATAAATGAAAGAACTGTTTTTCACTGTGACATCTAACCAAGTCTCCCAACCAGCTGTAGCTGGGACAGATGATTGTTTGGCAGGGATTTTAAAACCTCTTCATTTTGTTTTCTGTGTTGTGATTGGATTTTAATGTGGCATGTGGATGTAACGCCAAAGCTGCACATTAATAATCATTATAAGAAGAAAAACTGAAACAAGCTCGGGTTTCTTGTCGGCACTGCAGCCAGACTGACAGAGAGTCACAGCCCTGTGGAGCCCTGTGCTCCTCGACACCTCAGTAGTGATGACTTCATGAGCATCTTTACGCATAAAATTGCAGCTATTAGAGAAAAAAATCATCAAATTGTCTCCACATCCTGGACAGATGCATCATCTAGTATAGCTTTAGCTTTAAAAACATCTGTAAGATCTGATTTATATTTAGACTGAGCTGACATCAACAGCTGCTTCATCTGAACCGTCCACACGTCTCTTAGACTACATCCTCATCAGACTGTTCAAGGATGTATTTGCCTCTATTTCCATATTAGTTCTGATATTAGTTCTCTCATTACCAGGCTACATACTGAAGGCATTTAGAGTCACTGGGTTTAAAACTACTCTTGATCCAGGTGTTTGAGCCAACTATAGACCTGTATTCTATTATGTGACCAGTTACACAGCAACGGTTAGATCATTACAGTTTATCATAGCCTAACCCATAGACACTGCTGCCCATAAAGTTGGAATAATGTAGTTTTCAGACACTTTCCTCTTGTATTCCTATTTATACACCTCAGTATCACTGTTGACCAGGTTCATTGATTACATACTGAGTCCATGGCTGTGTTGTCCTTTTCCTGCAGTAAGTCCATGTTTTCAGAATTGGCTGCATAATTTTCAACCAAATTTGACACAGAAGTTCCCTAGGCTATGTACGCAACTGGTAATACACCAAAGAGTGCTTGTTCTCTGACAGGATGGACACCAACAATCCAACATTGCTGATTTACTTGGAATATCGCAGAGTGTGGTCTGTAAAATCCTCAGACATCATGGAGAGGAGGGTCATTTGAGGCCACAAAAATCTCTAGGACGACCACGACTAACTACCAGACGAGATGATCGGCAACTGTTTAATCTGTGCTGTAGAAATTGGAAAATGCCAGAGTGGCAGTAGTAAAAAATATTTTATTCCAACTTTATGGGCAACAGTGTAATTGGTCATTTGTACTTCCTATCAGAAATAACAGCACTGTATTCACCAAGTGAGATCTGGGAACAAAACATGGCTTAAAAAAGTCAAACTGTACATATTTTCTCAATCGACCTGTTGTAAACATCCATTACAGTAGAATGTATCATGCAAATACAGCCTGTATTCAATTTGATGGAGCTCTGAGCCATCAGGATTGACTGATTCCTTGCAATGAGAGATTATTATTAACATTTTATTGACTTTTGAATATATAAAGATAGCTGGTATGGGGAAGGCAACTGAACACAGCAAATTATACTGGGAACCACTGTTCCTTTAGCAATGCAATATACAGTATAGGCTAATTAGAACATTTAAAATGCAAAATTTAATCTGAAAACTTAAATGTAATTATTTGTAAGATTTTTTCCCTTTCATAACTAGTGCAAAAAAAAAAAACATTATCTGCCAATACCGTGATATATTGTTTGTCTGATTTGATCTGATGTTATTATTCATCTGAATTTTCTTCAGTACTTTGTCACAGTGTTCCCACACCTCAGCAGTTACTTCAGTAAGTTTAAGCTATTATAACCTAAAGGAATGATAGCCAGGATTGTGAAAATGATACCCAAGTTGTTATAAATCAAAAAGAACGTCTCACTAAAGCAGCAGCTCAGTAAACATTAGTCAGTCTGGAGTGGGTGAAACCAAGCTGAATGTTGTGAAGCTCAGGTAGGAGTGTGCAATGATTCACAGTTTCAGCCTCATGGCCTTAATTTAATAATTAAGCGGCACATTGATTCAGACAGCTTGTAACAAGCAGCCTGTGTCTTGTATTTTTAGCATCTAATTAATGCCATCGCAGCTTCTTTGACATTTCTGCCCGCTTTCTGCTACAAGTTCTCACCCTCACCATCTCTATTTGTGTAAAGTTTCACACACATCGCAAGTTAGCTCGCTCAAAGTACTCTGAGCACTGGTGGAGATATTCTGTATAAACAACAGTGTAATCCAGAGTGGACCTGTTGATCAGTTGATATCCTGAAGGAAAAAAATGACAAGACATCTGAATGTGAATGGAGCCACAGTATAAAGCTGATTCACACGTGGATGTCATGCAAACTAAGAACTACTGCTGTATTTTGTAGGCATTTGATGGATCACAAATTGTCACGTCAGACCTAATATCAGACTGTTGATATTCTATATAATTAGATTTTACTGTGTGTTGTTTAGGGATGTTATGATTGGGATCGAGCTGATGTAGACTATTTTAACTGACTAGTATCAGCCCAAAGAATTCATCAATAATTGATTTAATTGCAATACAAACTGAACATGCTGGACATGATTCCTGTACTGATATTACTGTTTCAAGCCTCAGATAAATACTATGGGCCACAGAGGCAGCTGTTTCATGATCCACTGGGATACTGGAATGCTGCCAAAGTTGACATGATTTGACTCTAGTGCGCTGGCTGCAAGTCATTAAGCATCACAGAAGGCTTTGTCATAGTGCCCTTTTATTTCCTAACTCCCCATTATGCTCTCTGCAAAAACAAAACTACCCCTAGTCTGAGTGTTCGACTCCTCTGGTCACCACGGTTCTAATTAGTGTGAGACTGTACCTGCTGACAAACTACAGCTAGTCTATAGTACTTTAAGTGTGTACTATCTAAGAAAATTGTATTACTACTAAATATACTTCTAAATATTAAATGATGTGGTTCAGATGTGGCAAAAATCTGATACTGTAACACTGGACACTGCTGTCCTACATCCAAATAGGAATCAATCCACTAGTCTACATAGAAGAACAAATTTCCTTTTGTTTGGTTAACATTTGTTAAAAACTGCAGTGACCAGCTGTTTTAGGAAACTACCATTGTTTAAAAAAACAAAGCTACACACAGACTGGAGCTGTTTGGAAAGTTCTACATTCTTTTGTCTTTAGGCTCAGCTTGTTCAACTGGGATGGATGGATGCCACATTATCGGGGACAGTGGTGGTGCAAGAGGATCAAACCCCAATGCGGCCATTGTTGGGCCCTTGAGCAAGGCCCTTAACTCTTCCTGCTCCAGGGGCGCCGTACCATGGCTGACCCTGCGCTCTGACCCCAACTGGGATATGTGAAAACAACATTTCACAATACTGTAAAAATGCATTGGTGACAAATAAAGGTTTCTTTCTTTCTTAAAGAGCAGAGTCTCAGCCTTAAGGAGTAAAGAGGTGACCAAGCAAGTGATAAGTAAGCAGATAATAATGAGGAACAAAAAAAAACAGAAATTGATCAGTGAGAGAGATATTTAAAATAAAATCAAAATCAACAGTAGTGTTCATCCTGGGGAAAAAGCCTTTTATGACTGCACAGCTAGTCCGGAATGCTCTCCAGGATGTTGGCAAACATGTTTCCTTTGACAATCCTTCAATAACAGAATTATGGAATCAGATCAATCAACACCAAACCCAGTATGTTTAACACACAACTTCAGTCAAGCTACAATGCTAAAGCAATGTAGCAACAACATCTCAAGAGGACTGTTGCAACCTGTACTTATATTATAAAAAAGTTTGCATAAGGAGGCCGGAGCAGGCAAAGCACAGGACCTTCACTAAAGACACTGAGGTCCAAGTGGTGTGTTGGAGCATTGTTTTGTTCCCTTCTCACCTTCCGAACATCTGCCTCTGACAGAGTCTGTTCAGCTTCATCAGCTGTGTGGATGAGGGCCTGAATACGCTCACTCAGGCTGCTGTGACACTGTTCTAATCTCAACCTCATCCTCTGGAAAACCACATCCAGCATATTCCAGGTGTCCAGACCAGTCTGCTGGCTGCAGGGACTCCACTGTTGTCTGATGGACTGCAGCGTCGACTGAGATGATGTGGATGGTCTGAGGGAGCAGAACAATAAGTACTAAGACAAGAGTATTTGGACCATGAAGGGGCTGTAAATAAGAAGTGATACAGCTGTACTAGTATGACACTATTCAACCCCTGGCCAGTACTTTGATGACTAGACTCAAAACATTACTCTTTGATAAAGCTCATGTGACCCTGAAGGATCCTTTAGTTATACTTCTATAGGCCCTGGCTGCACTGATGCACTGAGCACCTCTTTCATTCTCCATACATTTACATGGCACTTTTACACGTCATCAACCTAAACCCAACACAAGTCTACATCAATGTAATTTAATATCAACAACATACTGGTAAAAATTAAGTCATAACCTGTACCTGACTTTCTGGCATCTGTTTAACTATATAAAAATTTAAAGCTGTACAATGTGTATTTCAGTGAAAATTACTTTTTAAGCGAGCAGTACTAACAAAACTGATCTGAAAAGGAAACTGTACTAGCACTCTGGCTTGGTGATCTGTGAGCTGTACCACTTGTCACCACACTTTCTCCTCTCTCTTCCATATGCAGACAGCTATCTGTGAAGCTAAAGTCATACAAATACATACAGTCATAAGAAAGACAATGAACTACACAGCTCAAGTCAGTGAAACACACATAACTACACATAGAACATCACAGCCAACTTTCAGCTACCAGTTGGAGTGAGATTCTGAGAAGAAGGTGGCGGGGGAGGTAACTGTGTGGATGGATAGATAGGCGATTATATAACATCTTATGAAACTTAGTATACTTCATTTACTAACGAACTAATAGTTATTTATTCAACAGAGACTCGGTAGTGTATTTGAGGAAAAGAAGTTCACTTGATGTTCAATTGAAAAATATATCAATTCTGAAAATGTGACATGTTGGTTTTTAAGTTTGTCATTCCACATGGGACCATGAGAGCATCTGAAACTGTTCATTGTGGAGAAGAAACTCCTGCTGAGGGTAACTCGTTTACCAGGTCTCACTGAATTTTTTGTGATTTGGTGGTTATGCTTTTACATATATAAATGTATTAAATTGTTAAATAACATCTTATATAAAGTTTAATATACTGTAGGTACATTGTCGTGCCAAAAGTATTGGGACACCCCTCCTAATAACTGAATTCAGGTGTTCCAATCTCTTCCATGGCCACAGGTGTATAAAATCAAGCACCTAGGCATGCAGACTGCTTCTACAAACATTTGTGAAAGTGTGGCCTTCAGATTAGCTCCAGAACAGTGCGTACAGAGCTTCATGGATTGGGTTTCCAATGCCAAGCAGCTGCGTCCAAACCTTACATCACCAAGTGTAATGGAAAGCGTTGGATGCAGTGGTGTAAAGCAACACTGGACTCTAGAGCAGTGGAGACGTGTTCTCTGGAGTGACCAATCATGCTTCTCTGTCTGGCAATCTGATGGACGAGTCTGGGTTTGAAAGGAACTCTTAATGCTTCAGCAGACCAAGACATTTTGGACAATTTCATGCTCCGAACTTTGTGGGAACAGTTTGGGGATGGCCCCTTCCTGTTCCAACATGGCTGCCATCAGTGCACAAAGCAAGGTCAATTAAAAACATGGATGAGAGAGTCTGGTGTGGAGGAACTTGACTGGCCTGCACAGAGTCCTGACCTCAACCTGATAGAACACCTTTGGGATGAATCAGAGTGGAGACTGAGAGCCAGGCCTTCTGGTCCAACATCAGTACCTGACCTCACAAATACTCTTCTAGAAGAATGGTCAAAGATTCCCATAAACACACTCCTAAACCTTGTGAAAAGCCTTCCCAGAAGAGTTGAGGCTGTTATAGCTGCAAAGGGTGGAACAACTCCATATTAAACCCTACAGATTAAGAATGGGATGCCATTAAAGCTGATGTGCATGTAAAGGAAGACATCTCAATACTTTTGGCAATTTAGTGTATTAAAAGTGCTGGGACAGAGGGTAACTTTGCCAAATACAGAAATATATATATATCTATTTTGTTGGTAGATACTGGCAAAAATTATCCAAAGCCAGAGTCCAGTATCTGCAATTTGTAGCTACTGTGTAAGGGCTTTGTGACAATGCCTACTGAGCTGTAATCAGCCAAAAACCTTTCTATACATTTTACAGTTTGTTTTGGAGGCTGTGAACTTCAAACCCTTTTTATTCCATCATGACGGCACTGCACACATCATTTTGCCAAGTGAACATAGCAAAACATTTGTTCTGCAGTAGAAGGAGACTTTAAATGAGCTATAATGTCAGGCCACATCAGTCTTTCTCCTCCTGCAAACTGTAACATCGTGTAAAGCACAGCACATAAGCAGAGAATACGCATGACTGGATTGGACCTCAGGCTCAGGTACAGATGAACAGACACACTGACAGTTTTTATTTTAGAAGTAAATCAGATTTACATCTCTTCTGTCTGTTGCCTAAGACACATGTAAGAGTAGATTCCGAGTTGTTACAGTCGGTACAGCTCAACACTTCTATCATAGTCTCTCTGCTCACCTCTCAGTGTGAGATGTGTTCTTGTGGGAGCAGCAGGATGTGTTTGTTGCATCTGTTAGTGGTTCTCCCAGGTTTCTGAGGAAGTCGCTGTAGGAAACCATTGTGGAGGAGCTGCCAGCTCTACCCAGTCTAGAGCTGGAGGAGGACATGCAAAACCTGAAAACACAAAGGCACAGTCTGAGTGAGCTGAGAGAAACCCAGCCTGAGCCAAGGTGAGCAGTTCTATCTTTCAGCAGTCAAACTCAGCACACATCATATTTTAGGAGCAATCAGTCTTTATGGTGTGATTTTTGGCTTTTGTGTGTGTGTTTTGTGATGATTGCTATTTATGTCACACATTTGATCAAATACAGTAGTTAACTTTTACATTTAAGCTGTTGGGGTTTTTTTAATCATAGACACAGTATAATGTTTTGCAATCGACGTCTGGCCTTACAAAGCTGTTCTGGCCGACATGTTAGCAAACAGTTGTTATTAATACACTCAGGAGACACAATGCAATGCCAACATTAATCTGGGATCAGGCCTCTGGAAGTCTGTGGAGATTCTCAGTCACCCAGTTCATGGTAATTCTAATCGCTAGGGCAACATCCTGGTGTACGTCAAACCCAGCAACACTCTGAGACAAAAACCAGTTTACCCTGAGGATAAAACAGCCGCACACAAGTTCAGCAAAGTTATATAAGCAGTCCAATGCAGCACCAAGTGCACAGACTTCTGAATAGAGGGAAATGAACAGCCGCTCCACAAGAACATGGCCCAACACAGGAGAACCATCTCATCAGGACAGCACTCAGCAGCTCACCTGCATCTGAAGGATACTACCTTGAGGACAGCAACGCTCATGTTCTGGATATGGAATACAGATGTGTGAGAGAGGTATGAAAGAAGAATCCATGTTGAACTGGACCAGTTATCACTAAACAGAAGAGCAGGTCTACGACACCACTGATCAGGTACTGATCACAAAGTCCTGAGACCCCTCCTCAGACAGTGTCACCACCTAATGGTGAACACCTCATGGGTAGTGACTCTGAGCTCCTTAATGACTCATGAGCCATGTCATTTGGGGATTAGAATAAACACCTGGGACTCAAAATTCAGTTAGAAGTAAGGATGACAGGTGTCTTCTACAACAAAGTAAGTTGAGTTACCTTCAAGTGAAGCAGTTTCTGGAAATCTAACAGAATAAATGTCCAATATTTGCCCAGATTTTGCTCTATTTTAGTCTCCACCAGCACCTGAGAAAATACACTCTGTAAATCCTTCACTATATGCTGACAAGCTGGTAATTAACTTTTTCCATCTGCTGTTTGGTGGTTGAAAGTATTGTTGCACTGATTTATCAGATTTTTTTGCTGCTGCTGCTACTGGAAGCAAGTTGATGAAAGGAAATGCAAGTCAAAGTCCACATGAACTCCAACAGGGAACACAGTCTTCAAACAACAGAGGGCAACTGGATCGATCTTAAAGCAGCACTTCTCACATCATAGAGCCGTTTCATACATTGTCAATATCAAAAATATTAATCAGTGCAGGAACCCTCTATATAACGTGAAGTGTTATGCTGTAAACATGATGCCAATGTTTTAATTTTATGATGAACAAAGACATGTAGAGCTGTACACAATATCTGTAGATATACAAGGGTACTTGTCAGTTTTGTGGTTTCCCTCTAACCTCCTGATTTTCAAAGGGCGTCATCGGCAAAGAAATGATGACAAACAGTTTTTGTGGACAGTGGTGTAAGGCTTTATAATGTACAGCTGTGCCCTTCTCTGTGGGTGAGGCTGACAACTTTTTCAAGTGCACTCATGGAACACAAATGTGCAACAAATGTGGTTCAAAGTCGATGACTAATTCAAGTCACTGTCAACCATTCGCTGCTACTAAGAACGGTGGCCTCGGCATTACTTTTCACGTTGCAGTCATATACATATGTGTGATATGATGGTATTCCAGAGCAAACACAGCTGAGATGTTCAGAGGTTCTGGTAGAGACAGGAGATGGTAAAACTATTGGACTGATTAGGAACTCACAACCTCCGTGTTTGTCATTTCTAGTGACGACAGAAAAAGAGCTGATGTCAAAAAGTCAAATTCAAAATCAGATCTCTTCCTGTCCTGCCTGTTTTTTCTAGACATAATTGTGCTCAAGTTAACATTAAGGTGAGATTTTGACAATATCCTCATACTTCTAAAATTCAGTTGAATAGAAGTAGCAGTCCTCTTGTTTTAGAACAACCCAAACCTAAGATCTGAAAGTGTTTTTTTTTCTCTCGCTGCGCTGATCTATATTGGTCTGGAATGAGCTCAGGCTGGTGAGCTAGTTTAGTCTCCGTAACAGTACGATTCAGAAGAAAACTTGATTGGCTTATAAATGAGCCTGCACTATTTTATTTGAATTTGAGCCCAGAGTTGCCTCACTTAGAAGTTCCACATGTAAACCTCAGTGGTTCATTGACTTGTCACAGATCTCACCAATAAATCAAAGAATTCCTTATGTGTCTGTTACTCGTGTGACTTGAACATCATACATTCAATCTTTTTCCAGACTTTGTGGGTGTATTGCTGGGGACCGAGGGAAGTGCAGGACTAAGTTTGAAGTCATTTTTGGAGTCCTCTTTCAGAGTTTAAGCACTCGCTCTGACACTTCTGCCTATACTAACCTGTCACAGGAAGGCAGTAGGTGCTGTACTAGTTTAGTTAATAGTCTTTGTAACTTGTTTAACTTTATAATGTGGTGCTGCTTCTATATCCTTTTCAGCGCATATCTGTTTGGATGGAAGTTGTATTCATGTTTATATTCATATCAACTTTATAATAAAGATTTTGTGCATCATGGTAACTTCATGGGGTGGCTTGGTGAGGCAGTGTGTTCTCACACAAGAAGGTTCTAGGTTTCACTGCTCCTCATCTGAGGTCTTTCTGTGTGGAGTTCTCCCTGTGTAACACACATGGTAGGTTCATTGGTGATCCTTGTATTATATTTTAAAATTCCTCATCCTGGTGTAGGAACAGTTTGTTGTTCTTGTGAGAAATATGCAGCTCTAGACCTGTCCATGTTTGCGTTTGGTCATCTGGTGCCAACATCACCCCTTTCATGTGAATGTGCCCATAGTTAGATTCAGTAATCCCTGGGGTGACTCACCAAGTTGATAACCAGCTTATAGTGACTGTGATTGTTAGGCCCAGTCAAACCAGAAAAAAATATATCCTGGGTATGGTGAACTTCCTGTAGGCCTCAGGAGGACCAGTGTAAGCATAGACTCAATAATCAAGTAAACATGGCAGACATGGCTTGGAACAGTATACCTGCCAAGTACCTGAAACATGGCGTGAGAGAGGAGCAAGCAGGACTGGTGCCGTTTTAAAAGGCGGACAGTGCTCACAGAAAGTATCGATTTCATCTAGTTTTCTTTCTTTACCACTTTTTGTATGAAATTAATTAATAACAACTCTTCATGGCACCCTCACTTTACTTGTAGTGCCTAAAATGTTTGCACATTACTGTATATGGATATAGAAAAGAGTGGTTGGTGGCAAAAGTGAAGTGTTAGCATATCACACTCTCAGCAACTTTGTTTTGCTGTCGCACCTATTTTGACACATTTGTGGTGATATATGATCTGACCAAAGACAAAGGGAACTGATTGTAATTGTTTGTTCTTTGCCTGACCATAAAACTAAAGTATAGATAGACTGGCATTATGTACAGAGTGTTATTATGTCTTAGTTCTTGAGTTTACAACTTTGTTCTCATCTGTTTCTGAAAATTACCGCTGACGTGTTTTTTGCCTTTTTGAGCTTCTGATTGCTGCAAAGTGTATGTATGTGTGTGTGTGTGTGTCTTACTTTTTGAAGTGTGTGTCTGAAATGGGCATGCCAAAGCAGCTTAAGACCTTCTTCAGATCTTCCTGTGTGATGTATCCAGTGTGCTGAGGGTCATACAGCTTCAGAGCTGCCAGCACTGCGCTGAGCTGCTCACACAGCTTGTCCAGCAGCAAACCCTCCACCTAAATGTATAAGTACACACACACACACACACACACTGATGTAAAATAAACACACACGCAATTCAAACACTGCATTAATAATTAACCCCTCTTTTTTCTTTTGATCTCATCTCATCTTCTCTTTTCTTACTCTATTTGATCTCACGCTGGATGCTGTGTGTGATGTGTTTGATATTTGATCACAGTTAACTCACTGTTGTCCATGAAGCAGATGCCACTTTATCAGCCCACTGTGTGGTCTGCTTCTCATCTGCTTCTTTTTGCTCCTCCTGTGGAAAAAAATCAAACACAGTGTACATACAGTGTGTGGCCTTACAAGTATGGAGTCCATGCACATGCACAACAGTTAGACAAGCATACAGCAGTATCTTCTTTGTCTTCGTGGATGTACAGGGTCTCCGCAGGGGCTGCCAACGGTTCTACATTGCCCTTGTGATCAGAAGTGATGATGCAGGGCAGGAGACTCTCCAGCCTGGCCAGCTGGATTACACCAGTGTGTTGAGGGTCCAGTACATTGAGCAGCTCTGTGATCTGTGAATAGGGAAGGCGAGGCTGGAAGGTTCGTGGCTGGACACCACCTGGTCTCTCCAGAAAATACCGCAGGTCTGCTCTGGTGATGCAACCTGCCTCCTCCTGGAAAGAAAGGTTATTTGAGCATTGTTCTTTCACATTGCACAGAACGTTTGTATCACAGGGACAATATAGATAGTTGTACGTATCATTATCTAAGCCAAAGGTGAACCTGGCCCCATGTCACAAAGTGGTATTTATTTCATATTTGACTGAATATACAGCACTTGCTGAAATCCCCATCATGTGGACGATTCTTTAGCACACACCACCAACCTCAACATTACTCCAGACCAAGCCCATACACCCCCGATACATGGCACTCCCTGATGGTAGCACTCGCCTTTAGCTGGACAATCGACAATGGCGACTGCAAAATCTAGTGGTACGGGAATTGTTCAAGGAACATGACAAAGAGTCCAAGATGCTGACCTGAGTTCCAAACTGCCCTACAGCATCCAGAGGGTGTACTGTCAACAAGTACAATCCATAGAGGCCAAGGATCCACTGAAAACATCCCAGTGCTTAACACCACACTGTAAAAGTGATTTGTCGTTCCCATTAGTTTTTAAGCTAGCATCACTCATAAATTAAGCATTGCCACTTGCAACCAACAATAACCAGTCAGCACAGCAAACTGCTCACTATCGTTGCCTCTACTAGAGTTTTGATGAGACAATAATAAGAATTTATTTGTCGAAATTACTTGAGTTGCATTTCCCTGAATGGCAACCCAGTAGAAGAGCATAGCGTCCATGCCTGCATGATCCTTAAGGTTCAAGCAGGGGGCTGGTCTGCTGTTTAGCTCACTGAGCTAAGGTGATACCACATGGGCTCAGTCCCTTAGCAGCAGTCATGAGTTCGAGTCCAGCTCAAGACCCTTTGCTGTGTGTCACTCTCCTCTCTTTCTGTGTTCAAGCACCAATGTGTCACAGCTGTTATGGCAGCATGCAGAGGACCGTTATGGTGGATCACTGTAAAAAAAAAAACTATAACTATATATATATATATACCTTTTAGAAAAACATAAAGGCCTGAATATACTTCAAACAAACATAGACATGTACAGCCTGTTATTCAGACATGTCAAAATGCAAAAACATTTTTCCTTCTGCACCCACACTCAAAGGTGGGATGAAGTCTGCATCCTAAGTGCTCCTATGCTGCAGTCCACAACATCCTTTACAACACTGATGGAGGCCTTAGGAATTCTGACAAGACCTGTAGTTTGCTTTGTAGGGATAAACGATACCCAACAAGTTCCACAAAACAACATTTATCTCAACAGCAGCAGGTCAGGAGTGCACCAGCACCGTGTTTCTTCAATATTCATGAGGTAGTATAATGGGAGTTGATCCCCATTGGCCGGATGTCGAGGAAGAGTCCTACTACAACGTCCTGAGGTGTATGAAGGAGAACGTTCTGTGCTGTATTCCAGTCACAGTGCAGTGATTACACATGTTTTTTTGGTCACAGCAATACAGCTGTTGCTCTCCACCTGCTCTACTCGATAGATTTGTCTCACTGTGACTTCTTGCTCATTCCCAAAATGAAATTCAAGTTGAATGGTCGCCGTTTTAAAACACTGTCTGTTTCAGTACTCATTGCAGATGGTGCTTGACATGTTTACATAATAGGACTTCTGAAATGTGTTTCCAGGGTAGCAGCAGTGCTGTGAGTAGCGTATCACTACACTATCTAAATCAAGCTGCAGGTTTTGGATGCTTGTAGGTACAACCTCTGAAGTTTGTGATTTTGTGGTTTGAACAGTCTGTCAGCTCTGCTCAGTTTCAGCAGCAAAATAAGAGAACATTGTCATTTTCAGGATTTTCCATGAGCTATACTCTTCTATCCATAGATGGTTGTCGAGGGCTGGAGTCTGTCCCATCTGATGTTGGGCATGAAGAAGGATACACTTGGGACAGGCCACCATCTCATGTGCTAACACAAAGAGACAACTATGTGCAGTCACACCTGCCACCAGTTCAGAACCACCAGTAAACCTACCATGCATGTCTATGAAGTGTGGGAGGAAGCTGGAGGACCTGGAGAAAAGAAACCCCTATGCACCTAGGGGGACCATGGAAACTCCTCACAGAGAGCCCCCAGTTCAAACCCTGAACCTTCCTGCTGTGAGGCGACACTACTTGTTACTGAGCTCTCTTGTCAGTTCTCTTATCAGGATTAACACTTTAACATTCACATCAGTTTATATTTACAAAGAACAAGGACGGAATTTAGTTTGTTGGCCTTTTAAGGTAATAACAGTGAGTAGCACATAGTGATTTAACATGTATGTGTCCCTATAGACCATAGAAAAGGTAATGAACTTGTTTGTGCTTCCAAATGATGTACAGTTTGTCAAATCTGATTCAGATACCCGTCGACACCATTCAGATTGCACTGACAGAATTTTCACTTAGCCTGTGTTGACCAAGTTCACTATTAATAGGTTTGAGTATTACAGTATTCTTTTCTTATATGGGATAATGTAGAATCCAGTTGTCAGAACTGTAGAGTTTAGAGAACACATTTAGGATGCCGTGGATGTCTCTGGATCTGGAGCTACACGTCTCTGATCTGCAGCCGCTGGCCTCACCACCTGCTGTCCTGCCATCCCCCACCCCTCTCCTGCTATCCCTCCCTCTCATCCCCACTCCCACCCCAACCAGCCGAGGCAGATGGCCGCCTTCCCTGAGCCTGGTTCTGTCAGAGGTCGTCCTCCTCCCCAATCCTAGGGAGTTTATTGGTTCCTTCCCACGGTCACTGACTGCTGCTCATAGAGAATCCAAAAGCAACTTTGGATTGTTGGGTTTTCTGTTTTCTGTTCTGTGTTTGTAATTCGTAAGGTCTGTACCTTACTATGTTAAGCCCTGTAAGATGACATGTTGTGAAGTTGCGCTATATACAGAAAATTGAATTGAACTGAATTTTTGATAAAGGCTCTAAGAAAGCTTAGAGATTCATTGAGGAACAAACAAACAGATCAATTGAGGATTAACAAATACCTAGATTTAAATCATTCCAATAGTTTTAAATGATGTAAAAATGCACAATTATAATACATTTTATTAGAAAGGATTTAGGATTGCTTTGAAGATTTACAGTGGGCAGCACGGAGGCTCAGTGGTTAGCAGCGTCGCTTCACAGCTAGAAGATCCCTGGTTCGTGTCCCGGTTAGGACGCCTGGGATCTTTCTGTGTGGAGTTTGTATGTTCTCCCTGTGTAGCGTGGGTTTTCACCAGGTACTTCAGCTTCCTTCCACAGCCCAAAAACAGGCTGAGGTTAACTGATGATTCTAAATTGTCTCTAGGTGTGAATGAGAGTGTGCTTGGTTGTCTGTCTCTATGTGAAGCCCTGTGATAGACTGGTGACCTGTCCAGGGTGTCCCCTGCCTTCGCCGGAGTCGGCCTCTCCAGCCCCTCCGCAACCCTACAGAGGATTAAGCGGTGTATGGATGGATGAAGATTGAAATTTTACCATCTCTGGTGGAATATTATGAAATGGATGTTAAGACATCCAGTCCAGTATAACACATTCAACTGGGCATTCCCTATGTTGCAGGATATTATACTGTATCACAATAACACTTAATATCCTTTTTTATTCACTCTTTATTAAGGTTGGAACAAAGAGGAGGCTCTCCATAGCACAGACACACTCAAGCCTGATTTTGTTTTTCACAGTGTGTTTTAGGAGCGGCTGGAAGCCACAAATAAAAGTGTCTTGATACAGACACAGCCAAATAAAGGAATTTTGAATCTACAAGATTAGAATACTTATATGATTATACAGGGTAATATTAAAACAGTACTAATTATGGCCTGGCTCAATACATCTGAAGCATATGTTAGATTATAATTCATACACAATGTGAATCACTGCAAGTCTTCCGAGCTCTTGAATGCTTCCCCAGAGACAGCCTAAAAATCATAGTTGGCTTAAAACCTGCCTGAGTAAAAAAAACCTCATTATTAGCTGGCAGTGTGGGGACACTCTTGTTTGATCTCCCACCCGCTCAATAGATTTTTAAAACAGTTGATGGAGTGATTTTTTTTCCCTCCCATGCCATTAAAAGGAGGAGATCCTGGCACATAGATATGCGTGATTCATATCTGGGAGAAGCTTCACACATGTACACACATACATGTACACACACTTCCTTAAACTTGGAAGCTCGGTGTTGTTTTGTGAGTGGCGGCAGCAACATCAAACATATCTGTGAATTAATGGGAAAATTCAACCCCCCTTCCCAAGAAGTTTAGTCAGACACCAAAGTTTTATCCAGCTGAAGAAGACTGATTTGAAATTAAAGAGGCAGAACTGAATGCGGAGGCGTGTTGAAGGGGATGGCTGTCAGACGAACATATGGCTAGTGACTGAGTGGCTAACCAGTGGCCATATGCAATCATCTAATCATGTTTATGGCCATCAAAAAGCTGCAGATGATGATTGGCTCATCTGTAAAGCTGTCTGGCATTTATATTTAAAGCGTACACCTGAGCATGTGCCTTTGTCTCTTAGCAATCTGCTGAGATTACTCCCTGGTGTCCTGTCTGATAACATTCAAAATCACTTCTGTCTTGCCTCTTCCTACAGTTTTTGCAGAGCAGCGTAAATATGGGTGTGTTTTGAAAGCCTGTCTTTTGTACAAAAAGTAGATTCACCACTCTATTTTACTCCTGAGTCGTACCGTGGTCAGGACACGGAGGATCTCTTTCAGATGAGGATAGATGGGGTGCAAATCCAAGTTGTCCACGTCTGGGGCAGCCTGCTCAGAGGCCCTGAGATAGGAGACGGATTAAAAAAAGAAAAGAAAGCAAATGTCAGAAGAGAATCCCCAACACATCTTTCAAACCAGTACAAGCACCTCAAATACTGGAGGGGTTTTTCTTTTAAATGTTCTGGCAATTTTCACGTGGGACCAGCAGCTGGAGTTAATTCACTGTGTAAGATGAACTGAACATTTGCCAGCTCATGGCTTAAAAGGTCTCTAGATATCTTCTGCTGGGTTTAGCGGTAAGTGGAACACGCCTGGGTGAAGAAGGCAAACAGTCACAGCATTCTTATGTGTGATGTCTTCAGAGACTGTGCCCGTTACATGAAGTTCAGGTTTCCTTCAAAGCTGTTTGAAAAAAAACAGGAGTTAAACAAACAGAAGCATGGACATTGTGAATGTCTAATACCCCTGGGAATTTTATTTGTGTCAGACAATTCGACATTGGATGAGACGTGACCCTCCACTGATGCCAGTGTTGAGGGGAAATGTTATTCCCTTGCAACACATTGACGAGTTGTAAATATGGAGTAATTCAGTGATTCATGTTTGAAAAAAAACCTAAACAAACAAAATGGCTGTAAAATTTCTTGGGCTGCTCCAGTCTGATTGACTATTACCTGCAAATAAAACAACCCATGTCCAGGCTTTGTTGTCCATTTTTGCAGAAGTCAACAAGGAATCTGAAGTCACTGCACTACTTTGCTTCGTCTTATTTTGGCATTGGTGCACCATAGATCCTCCAGTTACAGTGCACTTAAAAAACTTTCCCTCTGTGAAAGTTCCTGGACATTAATTTTAGTGAAATTAAAGTTCCAGAGAGTCTTCGTAAAAATGCATCTTTTGTCTTCAGACATTATCTTTGCACATCATCCCCATATATAAGGGCCAGTAGTGACGTCCTCCACCTTCCATAGGCCAGAATGTTGTCATCCACTCAATCACTGATTAACAAAAGCAGACTCGATAACAAAGGTGATGTCTTATAATCATGTTAACAAGTGCATGTTAAATCTCTATCGGAGTCGTCACCATGGAAACATATTAAATGGAGCTTTGCAATATAAAGGGTGTAGTTTACCCCAAATTAATATATTTCTCTAAATGCAACCAAATGTTTTTAGACCTAAATGTGACCAAATATCAACTCACAACCCAACTAAACACCATGTGAAAACCAATGAATGAAAGCAGCAGTGAAACAGCAGCTGCACTGGCATTCAGTGAGGTGGTAACAGAGCTCCATTAAATGTAGTGATAAAAGCTTACTGAGCTACTAGAAGGTGGAGGAAGTCCCTACTGGCCCTCATCTATGGAAGTGATATGCACTGATAACGCTTATGAAATGGCGTGATAGCATCATAATCAGGTGTACCTAGTTGTGATCTAAGTAAAATACCAAATGATAAACATTTCATACATTTACATTTTAATTAGGTTATCTTGACTGAAATAATATCTAAATTACCTAATTAGCTGAAATTATGCTACTGGTGCTGCAGAGGCAGAGTGTGGATAGAGGTGGGTTTTATGAATAATCACTGCTGATTTGAATCATTTCGTTCAGTTCAGACTATAGTCATTTTTTGTACTGTAAGCGACTTCATCACCACTGAATGTTAATGCTAGCATTCTGTTACAGAGGTACTTACGTTCAGACTTAGTGCTTAGGGTTTGTTTGTACAGGTCCTGAACACCTACAGTCTGGTGCACTGCCTCATCGGGCCAGACAGAGAAACAAACAGACTCAACCGAGCAGCCAGGCGACCTGTTACAGCCCGTTACCAACATGTGAATGACCCATACGGCCCTCTAACCTTGTGTCAGTGTTCCATGTGTGAAAAAGTGCTAGTACTGTCATTTCGAACTGACCTGTCAGACTGAAAATTTGCATCTCCCTCTGCACTGAGCGGCCTCAGGAAATGACCCAAGAAGTGCTTCCACCTCACTGGTCCTGTTGCTCTCACACCGTAGCTGCATGCACACACACAATTCATACACATGCATGAAAAATATATGACACGGAATGGATGATAGCTGGATTTTAACATTTAAAGAGCAAAGGGCAGGGAGGTTGAGGCACAGCAGGTTGGTAAAATGAAATGATAAATAAATAAAATATTGCTTTCCTTACCGGCTGGTCAGTTTCTGAAAGGAGAAAGGGTTCATGGGAAATATAAAGCTGCTCAGAACGGCCCTGAGGACATCCTGTTTTACCAGGCCAGAGTGGGCGGTGTCAAAGGCCTGCAGCGCTCGCCACACTGGGGTGGAGTTAATGCACATCTGATGGGAAGAGCAGCACACACAGATGTACATGCATTCATATTTTAGAAACAAACCTCCTCTCTCTTTATCGTTTCTTCCTCAGTAAGGGCAGGAAGTGAGTCATCCATGGGTTTTGGTTGCCATGGAGAACATCCCAGTGCAGCTCTAGGATGCAAGAACAGAGTCAGCCCCGACTCCGCTGCCTTTCCTGCAAATTAGCCGTGATTAACACGCTAACTCAGGAGCTGATTTTTCTGGGCAAACATTTTAATTAGGAGTGTTCCCTCTGCTGTTTGCATCCTGACGCGCCACTTAGAGCCAATTTACCCCTCCGTCTTTAAAGAGGATAATGCAGGGGAGAGGGCCAGATGGTGACACGCAAACAGGAGGAATTAAACACACAAAGTCATTCAGACAAGGCCGCACCTTGTTGTAGAAGAGAGTCTGCAGCTTCCTGTGTGGCAGGACTGGTGGTGCATCACACAAGCTGCTCTGAGATTCTGGTCTCTGCATTCTCCGTTTCACTTCCTCACACCGAGTTGCTCCTCGGCTGGACACCTCTAGAAAACACAACATGTGGAATCACTCTTTATTCTAGTATTTATGTTTTAACTGAAGTGATCAAGGCTGTTTTATGCTAGACTTTAAGACAACTGGATGGTAAATGTGGTTTTATAACTAATGTATGATCGTGTAGGTTGTTAGCCAGCCAGCACGATCACGTATAGGCATGATCTGTCAGTTTGTCCACCACTTGGTCCAAATATCTTGACAAATACTAAATGGAATTCAGCTTTGTACAGATGTTTATGGTCCCTAGATGACTAATCCTGCGTGGACAGTCCTGGTTTTAAATGAAATATGTCAAAAACTGTTGAACAAGCTGCCATGAAATTTGCCACAGATGTTCAAGGGACCCTACGGACAAATCCGTTACTTCTTTGGTGATCCCTTAAGTTATCGGCAACAACAGCAGCTTAGATCTTTCACATATGTAGCGAAATGACTGTATTCCAATTACTTGGTGATTTCCCAATCAGATGAGAAAGTACAGCTGACTGGTTTAAGAATTCCTGCGATAACAACCAACTTCAGCATTAAAGCTGGAGTATGCAGCGTCTTCCAGAAGCATTTTGCTTTTACACTTAAACATTCCAACAGCAATTATTAAACCAAGTCCTCTGAGAGAAAAAAAAGAAACAAATCTTATCAGCTGCAGTCACAGGCCTGTAAAAAAGTCCTCCCAATCATTGCATTCACTCTGCTTGAGATAACTGGTTAGTCCACCTGTCTGCCAGCCTGCATGCACTCTGTCCTGTACTCACTGCACATCACCACAGGCAAAGTGCAACCACATTTTACAGTTCCACATAAACCTACCTATCTGTGTATCTGTTTTACATGTGTCTTATTATGAGCAAGTTTAATTTGATGGTATTTATCAAATTGTATTGACTTTAAGTTGGACGTTTGACAAATATGATGATGTATGCATTTTAAGAGATCTCCTCCTCCTCCCACCAGATTAGTCCTCCAGACATATTGTGTTCTGAAGGCTTTGAAAGGAGACCTGAAAGTAGGGTTTTCCTAATTTTTTTTAAAATGAAAATCGAGTTTACACTTGCTGTTTGCTTTGATCCTTGCTTTGTGTTTAGTTCTGACTGCCCTTTAAATATGAAGTCACTTATCACCAGCAAAGAGTTAGCTTAGAATACCACAAAGAGTGGAAACAGCCAGCCAGGCTCTTCTGCAATAATCTGTACAAAAACCAAGGTGTAAAATCATCCACAGGCAGACATGAGAGAAGCACTGATTTTCTCCAAAAAGCTAATAAATGATTTCCCCGGATGTCCAATGACTGCTTTGAAGAGGACCGAGCTGCTCTTGTGTTTTAAATTTACCCAGCTATAATGCAGCTGTAAGTTTCTAACTAGTGGTTGCAGAGTAGCTGAGAGAGCAGCTCGTGTGGCTGTAGGCTCTCTATACTGGGTTTATGTTCCCTGCGTGTCCTCACCAAGCTTGGTGCAGACTGGAGCAATCTGAAAGTTGTCACCAAAGCCCAGCTTGTCCAGGAACACTTCATAGTAAATGATGGTCATGTTATTGGGACTGTAGTGACTCCACAACCTTGAAAAGAGAGAAAAAAATGGAGAGGGGTATGTTTATGTTTAAATAAGTGGCACAGTGGCCTATAACATCAAGAAATCTATGTCAATGACGAGATGAGAAAAGAGGTCATGCTTCATGCTGGGCTTTGTCTGCTCTAACACTAACACAGTGAGTCTGTGTGTCTGAGAGAGAGAGTCCTGAGCACTAAAACCAATTAAAGCCACTGAAAATGAACCTGTCACACACAATCCTCTAGAGCCGCGTCAAAAAAGTTGAGCTGCGTTTCTGGAGTGGATTTGACTGCAGGGCCCGAAGTTTTAAAAGTCAATTAGCTCTCTCTCATCCAGGGACAAAGGCTGACCACAAAGTTAGTGGTAGTGATCTCGTCCTAGCTGACAGACGTCTTCCCACCGCAGGGAATACTGGAAATAGTTGGGCCGCTGCTGGTTGGTTGATAATGTGTGTGTGTGTGTGCAACATATCAGAGTATTCAGGCATGTTTGAAAAAATTAGCTGACTATATGGCTGCACACATTTAATCTGCATGCGTTCAGACGTTCAGCTGAGGAGCTCAGACGTTAGAAAGTGTGTATTTGCATGTGTGTGACAGATGGTGTGTACATCATATAATGCAAAGCTTTTTTTAGTAATAGACGCGTTAACAAAATGCAAAGCTGAAACAAAGCCTTATAATATTTTGTGGCTGACATTTTAACACAAAGCATGCTGACAGAGAACTTCATCATGGGTAGTTTCAAATGCAATTAGAGTTAAGTCGTAAATATTCACAGCCATGACAAATACAGAAAGTGAGTTTTTATTTGACCAGTAGTTTTTTTTCTGGCTGAAAATGGCCCAAAAAGTGACAAGAAGGACATTAAGGTAGAGATGTTATTGATAAATTGTAACCATTAGTATGTTTTAACATATATTAACTAAAAATGCCATGTCGAAAATTATTCCTACACCTTCAAATTGTTGCGAATTTCTGGGAAAATGTAAACTTCCATTACACTGCAAATGGTTCTGGTAAAAAAAAAGGGGGGGGGGTAGTTTTTTCCTTTATTTGATAGTGACAGAGTGAAATTGGGGGTAGACAGAGAGGAGAGTGACATGCTGCAAATGGTCTTGAGCCGGACTCGAACTCATGACCGCTGCTAAGGGACTGAGGCCCACATGGCATGTCCCTTAAGTGAGTGAGTTAAACAGCAGCTCCAGTTCTGGTCATTTCTACCATTTTCCACAGCATTCTGATAAATTAAGAACAGCTAGTGGTTCCTTAGTCCATAACTAGACATGGCAAGGCAATGCTAAAACCACAGAGCTTAGTGAGGACCTCCAGTTCTGGGTTATGGCTGCTTACTAGACCTTTAAAGGCTATAAAGCCAAATCTAAGTGTTTTCAAGTGCCAGTGGCCACAGTGGAAGTCATCATCAAAAAGTACAAGGACTTCCACGCTGAAAAATCTCAACAGGGACTGGCAAGACTGGTAGAGCGAGAGGCCAGGAAGAATCCAAGGGTCACCAGCAACACTATCCTGATGAATCTGAGCATTTGTGATGGCCACATCTCAAGACAGACACTGCAGCAGAGGGTGCACAAGGCTGATCTCCATGGACACCGACTCCACTCATCCCCACAGCCAAGCACTGGGACTGACAGTCCTGTCAAAGAAAGCGGAATCAGGAGAAAGCCAAAGTGGGGAAAAAATGGTTAACAGAAAACAACTTCAACATTTTGGAGCGGCTCAGCCAGGGTCCAGAACTGAATCACACTGACACTCTGGAGAGGGAAGCAAAGACCAGAGTGATGGTGAGGAAATCCTCCAAAATCAAAGACCTGGAAAGTGTCACAAACAGAAGTGAAACAAACTCCCAGTGGAGACATGCAGAAAGAGCTGTTTAAAATGAAGGATTTGCCATTTCTTAGAGAGAATTATGGACATAGCATAGTTAGTAAAAACATAGAACTAGTTCCAATGTATCATTATCATCTCTAACACAGTGACTTACTGTCCTTGGTCACTTGCTTACGTCATTTCCAGCCAGAAGAAACCTATTAATCAACTAAAAACTCACTTTGCATTCCGTTATTCTTTATATTCTACTTGTGGTGTTGCTACATGAAGGCAACTCATGATATGAACTGTAAATCAGTGGCAGTCAAACTGTCACTTAAGTTACATTTGCAGCTCCATTTATATGTGTGATTATATTACACCGGACATAGACCCATAAATACACCTTACATCATTCATAACACAATGCTTAACAGACTATGAACCACCTTTACATCTGAAATGTGAGCGAATGTTAGCTTAAAAATAAAAATATTAAACCAGCCACATCTCATAATCGCCTTACGAGCAGCAGCAACTTGTATCTTAGAGGAACAGTTTGACATTTGTGGAATATTCATTTACAGAAGATACAAACTTATGTAGTATGTGAAGCAGGAACACATTTAAATTGGATCAAGAAATAAAGGTATGCATATTGAAGGGTGTGGGCTGTCATAGGACCGTTCATGACCCAGACAGGTTCGCATGGCCTGCCTCAGCTCCACTCACGCCCAGTTTATTTGATTATCTTTGAATTAACAGAGAGTTAGGAGGAGTCAGTTGCCAAGATGACAACAGTAGGAGCCTCCATGCTGGGCTTTAAAACCAGTGTTGAGGAAACCTATAGGTGACATAACACTGGGTGTGTCCATCCTTATATACAGTCTGTGGGAAACAGCCCCACTGGCTGTGTCCCAAGGAAATAAAATCCACCAATCAGCACCTCTGAAGGTCACTAATGATGTACAGAATCTAGTTTAATCAGCACAAAAAGCCTGGCACCGAAAACAACAGTGTGTTTACAAAGGGTGATGTGTTTGATGTGTTTGTATTTCTTGGCCCTGCACAGAAACTTCTTGGTGTTTTGCATTATTAGAATTACGATGCCATTAATATGTCAAAGTCAGACTGTGATTTTTACCTCAGAGTGACTTTTGTTACTTAGAGCAGGTATAATATCTATATTTTCATCACATTAAGGCAAAGTGAAAACACTGACAGAGGACAATCACAGTAATGAACCCACAGAGAATTATCAGATGAATCCTTTGCTCTCGTCTACTTTACGGAGCTGTACAGTGAGTTCTTATGCCACTGTTTTAAGTCACAGCAGGCAGCTGTTTCTACATAAACAGATAAAAAAAAGGTACTGTCCACTACCTGCCCAGCAGCAAAGAGCAGACAGATACTCTGAGACTAGATGGTGAACATAGAGGAGCATTTAGCAGCTGAAGTGCCACATATTTCCCTTTAGAGTTGGTAGAGACCAAAAACAGGAGCATGAACACTGGATGTATTCACCAGGTAGAGACAAACCCAATAGAAATGAATGATAACGTTGCTAATGTGTATATTGTATAGAGTTATATATATATATAGGTACAGACTTTAAGCATTCTAGTAATGTTTCCTATTTACACTACACCAAGACCTGAGAATCTGCATTTCACTCATCCTGTAAAGGGTCGAACGACAATAAAGAAGTCTGAACCCAAGTGAGTGCTGGATGTGTTTGCCAACACGTTGACCACATTACCTTAAAGGTGATGATACACTGTATCTATGTTATGTTCACAATTTGTTTCGGCTGCCCCAGAATGGCCAGAGAATCTGTTTTCGCACGTTTAAAGTTGTTGGGAGCTAAACCCATATAAATAATAAATCAGTTTGGGACTTCAAAGGATTTGGCCTTGATAAGAAGATTTATTATTGGATCTAGTTGTGAGAAAACGATGTGGAACCCCAAGTCTGCTCGTGGCTGGGGAGGTGTATGTGCACTACTGAGGTAAATGTAGTAGGTTAGATAAGGTGGAGGCAGGCAGCTGATCTGTAAGCTCTGGTGAATGTTTACAACAGACCGCTTTGGTTTTCTCTTTTTAATAATTTTGACAAAGCAAGTAATTTGTTTCTAATCTGTCTGATCATCTGACTGCTGGTTTTTAGTCAACTGTCACGCATCTATTAGCAATATTGATGTACTCACACAGTTCAGCAATTAACTTGGTAAGCAGATTGCAATATGTACTTTCAAAAAAAGATCTAAGTTGTAATAAACTAGAAATATCATTTAAGCTTCATTAACTGACGAAAAACTTAATGCTTATTTTATGGCTTCTGGAACAGAAAATGAACTTAAAATACCAACATGTTGGCAGGAATTCCTTCCCGCTAACTAGACGACTAATCTTTCAGTGAGCTTTTTGTGGGCCTTTGCTGCTACAGAGTTCACGTGTGATCAGTTGTGACAAACAGCATCAGATGTATGAAGCTAAGCCCCACCTGTGAAACTCCTTGTCTGTCAGCCGGATGCAGCAGTTGTCCAGGATGCGGCGGAACTCGTGCTGCTGGATGTGTCCTTCTCGCTTGTAGTCAAACAGGCGGAACAGTCTGATCACGGTCCTCAGGTTGCCTCCGATCTGCGGGGTTCACACACCGTGATTGACAGCAACAGCAACACTACACCTCAGCGGCGCCTGTGAACTCCTGAACCCAGCCAGCTTGTGAGGCTCAGCTCGCCGGAGCTTTCATCTCTGTGAACACGGTTATTGACACGCCTGCCTTGATCTGTGGAAGCCCGGGCCTGTTCCCCCAAGTGCTGACAACTGATGAGGTAGGAGAGAGCAAAGAGGAGATGCAAAGATCTCTGGTAGACAGATGAAATAGAGGGAAGAGGAGGAGGGAGGGCACTGCAGGGGATTATAGGTCAGTAAAGTACTAACAGAGAGCTTTATGGTTCAGAGCAGCAGCTTGAAACAGATGAGCTCATGTGTGTCATTACTGAAAATCAGAACATGTACTTGCAGGATGTTACCGTGACAGGAAAAAGAACGAGAACTCTTTGAAATGATCTACATTTATGTATAATTTAGTGTAAGAGATCTTCATCTAAGTCACAGTCAAACTATTATGACTATCAGCATACAAACCTTGCATTGTTCTTGTCCAGGGTGGGCTGGGAAAAGTGTGTGAATTCAGAGGATAATAATAACAGCAGTGAAAGCTGACTGGAGTCAAGAGTTGGCAAACCTCGGTCCAATTAATGAAACAAGACTGGAGGTGTGGGTCAGAGATACTTTGACTTTTGTGAATTGACTGAAGTGCAGTACAGAAAACAAAGGCCTTAGAAGAGACAAATTCACAGCAGATGTTCTAAGAACACTGCTGAGGAGGAACGGTTCTGCAAAAAACACCTCAAAAACAGTTTTCCATGTAAATAATCCATTCACACCCTAAAATGCTTCAGATGTTGCTCTACACGTTTCTCTTCTCTCCTCTGTTTGGATGTACAAAATGCTTTTTTTGACACCACCTGTACTAGCAAATTTTTTTGCTGGTTTTATATAGCCCTTTTTGAGGCACTCAAAGACGCTTTACATTGCATCATTCATTCACTCCATACTCCATGGTGGTAAGCTATGTATGTGACTGATGGAGGCGAGGCTGCCAATCTGCACCATCAGCCCCTCTGACCACCACCAACCACTCACTCTCACACTGCATCCAACCAGGCTTCCTGGTGTTCCCTCACGGTCTCCCATCCAGGTACTGACCAGGCCCAACCTCACTTAGCTTCAGAGATCTGATGGGATCTATCCGTATGGCCTTTTACATATGGAACCCTAGCAGTCTGAGTCTGTGTTTTTGAGCCTGTCATCAGCGGTACTCTGCAATTTCACATTAGAAATACATACTAATACATACATACATACACACTGTCTGTTTTTTGCGACTAACAAATAACTCACACCACCCACAGGATCCTACAGGACCCCTTGCACACTCTCCACTCTGCGTTCCAGTGGCTCCCATCAGGCCACAGGCTGTGCTGTCCACGCTGCAGAACTCAGAGGAGGAGGGCCACCTTTGTCCCCACAGCAGTCCAGCTCCTGAACGCCAACCCCTCCCTGCCCAAGCAGTGTAGTGCTGCTGTGCCTCCTACTGACTTTATAACACACACAGCAGTGCTGCTGCATAGTCCTGTTGCACCCCTAACTGACCTTACAACATACGTAGCACTTTGCCAGTGACGGCTGCTTAATACTTAGGGTTTTACACACTGTATGTGGTTTTATGTTGTGGTTCTTATGTGTTTTGATGTCCTGTTTGTCCTTAACAATGCTGCTCTTCCTTGCCTTTAAATTAACCCTTGGGGACAAATAAAGTGTTTTGAATTGAGTTGAATTGAATTAGTACATGAAGCTGACTGTTTACCTCACTCATGATATGTCTGCTAGTATGTAAAATCAACACACTGACACGTTAACAAGGTAACAAACTGGGTTTTCATTGGAGGAGGCGTGTATTCACATTCTGTTTGTCTATAGTGGGGACTAAGATAAATTCTCATTTGAAGGTTGGCTATGATTGGCTGATCATACTTCAGGACTGACTTGACACTGTAACTACTGAGTACTAAACTGAAACCACTAAGAAAGTTAAAGGGCTGTTTCTATGGACACGACTTTCACTCTTTACGTGCTGTTGAAAATAGATTGCAGAAGTATGTCATGATCAAATCCACATGACAACCTGACAGCTCATTAACGGCTGAGCTAATAAGAACGTTGAATTATAAAAACAAGCTCATTGGCCAAAGGAATATCGGCAAACAATTCAATTAAACCATCAGGTTTCACTGAAGTTCCATTAAAATGACTAGAAACTGACATAATTACTAGGAAGGCAGCATATTGAGGTGGGGAGGCTTATCTCACCTATTTATTGTTATTTTGCCTTAAATTGTATTTTCATGCTCTTTGCTGTTATTATTATGAGCACTTTCACATTTCCTGTTCTAATGTTGTTGTTGTGGTAAGTATTTTTATTGCAGGCTTAGTTGTTTGCATGCAGACATACCTTACATTCACATTAAAAGTTTGATTAAAGCTAATTAAAAAGTAGCAATTAAAAACCATGACTAGCCCTGGTTTCCTGTGCTTCTAACTTTCCACCTCGTGTACGGGATAAAAGGGCAAATGAACCAGTGATTTACTCAGTGACCCTACAGACCCCAGCAAGGAGAGGGAGAAGAAGGAGCAGGATCACAGCCTGGTGACTTCAGCCATCAGAGTCAGGGTCAACCACAGCCAGCCAGTGTATATGGAGTTCTATACAGACAGCTGTGTTGGCTGGAGGACATTTAGGAACTGATAATGAATCACTCTAATAATCAATGTGTTGAGGGTAGGAGAAATGCCCTGTCTCCCAAAATGTACATTAAAGTCCAATTAGGCGTATAGGAAAATGTTTTTGCTGGATTCTGTTTGTGACATATCCCAAATCCATTTTTAATCAACACATCCTTACCATTTGAATTTTTTTATTGGGCTTTACACTTGCTCCTTTAAAGACAATCCATATATCAGAAGTGGCGAGACTCGTCACCCTGGTAACCCCAAAATGGAAAAGCTCCAAACATGTTGTGAAGGTTTCATATTTAAACATATAAACCATGATGTTTGCTAAACCTAACCACTCAGTTATGGTGCCTTAACCTAACCAAACAGCAAGTGAAAACCAAAGCTAAGAATAAGAGTAATGACTCCACATGAGACGCTAAGCCCCATCATCGTGGATGAAAGTCTAGTTGCTGACTTATGCTTCCATCCTTCCATCTGTCTCCTTATGTGGACATTCTCATGTACGATTTTTTAAAAATGTACATCAGAATGGAGCTTTTGGGGGCATACAAAGGACAACAAGCTAAGCAGGGGTAGTCATGGTGTTTTGGCTCATTGATGTAGCTGCAGCTGGTAATGAATCGTTATTCACTACATCACCAGTATGGACTAGAAGGCAAAACCAGTGTATGAGTGCATGTCCATCTAGAGTGACGAGCAGCAGAGCAGTGAGTAGCAACATGCTCAAGAGGTTTGATGTGTGTGCGAGTTGGAACCTCCTCACACTCTGGGAAGCCGGATGATGGGGGTTTGGATCAGGCTGACATTGTTAGAGCTCAGATGCAGTCAGTCAGCAAGTCTGAGCGAGAGGCCCAGCCAAGTCCAGCCAGTCCTGTCTTCCAAAGTCTGTGCCATGCACCAGCTCACTGTGTAGCTCCGGGGCGCCACACTAACCACGCAGGAACAGGAGCAGAGATACTAAATATACCCCCAGTGACTCTTGGGTAATCAGAGTCTTCTGTCGCCCAGAGAAGCCTCTGTCTAATTGCACTCTGATTAGATGAGCTGCCAAGTCTCTCAGTGAAAGACGTGGAGGGAGCCTCCCTCATGTGCTACACTGACATTGTCTCTATGCTGAGGCACAAAATACAGCAGTTGGAGCAAAACTATAGATGCTGACCTCTGAAAATCTATGGTTCACTATTTATTTAAGCGCACAGAATGAGGATAGGTTTCTACAGTAGCACATTTCCTTTGTTGTCCTTTTAAATCTCAGAGGACGAGGGCTCTTTGTGCAGCAGTAGAACTTTAAAAATCTCCACTTTTTGTAATCTAACAACTTCAGCTGCCGTGCAAGCTTCCTTACAAGCATAACAATTAGCCCCGCATTTACACCACCTTTCATTCTGCCAGAGTCAGGGGAAAGGGAAGAGGCGCTCCACAGCAGCCTGTGCGTTTAAAAAAAGATCAAATGAAAGTGAATTTATTAAAGACAGATATAAATATGATTCTATCCCCTCGATCTCCTCCGTCCCTCCCTCCCTCTCCAACTTAGAGGATTCTGTGCTAATTAGAAATGTGTTAAAATCACAAAGGAGGGAGAGAGGAGATCATACGGTATTAATGAACAGAGACAGAGGGATATCATCCAATCTCCGTCTCTATCTCCATCCCATCTCTCCCTCTGCACACACACTCCCCCTCTCTTTTTATCTGCCTTTGTTTCCACCTCTCCTCGATTCCCTTGCAAACTTTGTTTCTCTTTCTTTCTTCCCCTTTTGTCTTTCAGCCCATGCCTCCCCCTGCCTTTTTTTCAACTACAAATTCCTTGATTATTAAATTTTTATCTCTCATTTTCCCTCTTTCCTTCCCTCTCCTCCCTCCTCCTCTCTCCACTCCCCTGTCCTTCAGTGGTGCCAGCGCTCCATTAGGCAGCTGTGTTCTGGTTGGCGTGGTTGGAGGCCTGGCGCTGTGCCGTGCTCGGAGTGTCTCAGCAGCCCTCGCCCATCCGTCTGCCCGCCCAGCCCCATGGTCCTTAATTAATGAAAGCTCTGTTGTTTTTGTTTACCGGCCTGTTATATGCTAATCCAGCGAGCCCTGAGTGTGCGTGCCTGTCCTTCCGCCATGTCTGTGTTACCCTCTTAGCTGATTAGCATGAGCCCGACAGCCTTGACCCACAGGCAGGTCTGATGTTCCTCCTCCGAATGATTCCTGCACGTTTAAAGGGTCAGTTCACTCAAATTACTAAAGGACGCATTTCCCTCTCTCCCCCAGAGGCGTTTGTCTATGCAGCTTCATCCAGGTATCCAAGTGTCTGTGTCTATGCCAGTAAATTGGTAATGACTGATTTCATTTGTTTGTTTGTTGTTTGCTTGTTTTTTTAATGCTGCATGCCTCACAAATACATTTCACTGACCTCTTTTACATGTTGGACAACTGGCAGTGGAGGCATTCAGGCCACAGTGAAAGTCCCCTCTGCTGGATGACCTAAATGATGAGCAACTATCTTAGAAAATATTATATTCTATGCAAATAAAAAAAATCAAGGTGTAAGTCTTCATATATACAAAAAACAAAGTTAACCTGCTCAATTTTTGATCAGTGCTAGTGCTGTGGAGGAAGAGGGTCCCTACAGAAGAAATACATTCCTGCTGCTGCTTTCACAGTGTTCTGTCAATCCACAGTTGGTGGTAGTAAAGACAAATATGGTATGCATCCAGCTATCCTCAAGCTGCTAATTCTGATATGATGCACACTGGTGACGAAAGCTAAAAGGACATGATTTTCAGCAGCAAACAGGTGGCAAACCATTTCCAAGTGAACAACATACAAAACTGGAAACGAGGTGAAAATCACTTTGTACTAATAAAAAACTCAAGTATCAGTTCCGGAGCATTCTGAGATGAGTATTTACAGCTGGAGAAATCACTTCCAGTGGTGGCCACCATGTTGCAACTCTGGCTGAGCTATGTCAAAATCTGGGCAATAAAACCAAAACAAGCTGTGGGTCTAAACAGAGCCCCTGGCCCATTAGGCAAAACAGGCAAATGCTAAGGGCATCATTGCCTCCAGGGAGCGCCACAAAATCAGGAAAAAATTCACCTTCAGTATAATTATATTAAAACTACTTGTTACTATTAACTATTCAAATGGAAACACTGATTCGAATAAGTAAAGCAATGCCCAATTAATATCACTACTAAACAATGCTTTTTGATTTCTTATGTAAATCACCAATGGAGGGGGGCGCCTTATAAAATCTCGCCTAGGGTGCCACATTGGGTCTGAATGTCACCAGATATACAGGACATAACAAAGTGGATATTTCTTGGGTGAATTTACCCTTTAAGGGAGCGTTCTGTTAGAGCCGTCTCCTAACAGCTCTGAGGTCTGCAAGTTATCATGACCAGACTGTAGAATGGAGTCATAGTAGAAACTCATCCAGTTGTCTCCAAATGGGCTCATGTAGCGGGTTGATTACTCTAAATCATGTCATTATAAAATATGTACAATACTACAGGGTTGGGTGAAAAGATATGATTTTAACTCACATTGATTTTGACAAAACAGTAAAATCAACTAATTGTTAGTGTAAGTACGAATAGTGTTAATAACGTAATAACCCAAATGTTGTATTGAGGAGCATCCACACTCTGGAAGTTTGGCAGAAAATCTAAAAGTAGCCACCGACTGCAACTTTAATGAAGCTGGACAGCATTTTAACAAAGATGTGAGTGTGAAATTTTACCCAGAAGTTTATGTAAATTCCCATCTTTTTACCCAGCACACACTAAAATGTGTAATAGTTATGTTGATCCACAACGCAGACTGACTTGGTTGCACTGGTGCGCCTTCAGTTTGTAGCACATTATTTAGGTGCACCTAAATGTTCCACCCACTGAATATGACCTCATATCCAGTTCCCAGGCATAGTAGTAGTTTCTTAACACATTATGGAAATGAGCAATAAAGGTGCAGAGAAATATTTGTAAATCAGTGTTAAAGATTGATGTAGGCATATTACAGAAGCATCTCACCATCTGATATGAAAGCAAGCAAGAAGTTTAAACAGTGCTGAATTAATAAATGAAGAAGTAAAGTGAAGCAAATGAACGTGTGACATTACTGGATCTTCAGCCTGCTGTGCTTAATTTAGCTGACCTGTTTAAATACAGGAAAACATCTTCACTGATTTGTTGAGCGTGTATCCTCCTCAGCTGCTTAATTAGAGTGATGATTAATGGCTAATGCGACGTGTTTGCGACTCCGGCCTCCCACCTCACCTGCATGTTTGCACTAGGCAAATACTGTTTGACTTGGCAGTGTGTACGGAGAGTATGGAGGGCCACATTCTGAAATCAGACAACTCTTCCTGTATGGGCAGAATGTGGCTGAATTGAAACTTTGCTCATGAAACTCCCATGAAAGAGCAGAAGTTGTGTCATAGAACATGACAGGATGATAGCTGCGTTATAATAAATATAAAAGTGCATCACCAGTCCTCACGTCAGCACTATCAAACATTTAGCACCACAGACAACACTACATTTCGGTGTTTTCAGTTAAACTGTGCCGACTTGTAAACAGTGTGTAACGACAAGGCTGTAAAAGACACCCG
Source organism: Dascyllus trimaculatus (assembly GCA_024666655.1). Taxonomy (NCBI): domain Eukaryota; kingdom Metazoa; phylum Chordata; class Actinopteri; family Pomacentridae; genus Dascyllus; species Dascyllus trimaculatus. The sequence goes on from CM045465.1 coordinate 25,835,572, forward strand.
AGCTCCGCCGCACTCGCTCTAACCTTTCCTGTCACTATGAATTATGGGAAGGAGACAAACAGAGAGATGGGATGGCTCTCTGAAGAGGAGGGATGAAAGAGGGGGGGAGGACGAGAAGAGACGGAGAGTTGGAGAGGAATGAAGGGAGATCACAAACGGAAGCAGAGGAGGAGAAACCGCTAAGTGACAGAGGGAAGCGTGAAGAGAAGAGAAAAGAGAGAAAAGCGAGAGGAGATGAGACGGCGATCATCACAGAGCAGAGGGATGAACTTTCTTTTGTCTGTCAATTAGAGGGCTAATTTCTCTCTGGTTGGGCTCCAGAGTGCCAGAGACAGGCGGCATTAAAGTGGAGCTCAGAGGGATAATAAGGGGCTCTGGGACCATTCTGCTGCTGTCGCTCCCTATCCAAACATTAGCAGTACAAAGGCTCTACATAACCTAAACAACATGGAGGGTCTACAAGAGGGCTTCCCAGAAATACACATGCTGGGGCTCCTGATAGATGCAGATTAGACCACAGACCCACATTTTGATGAAGATTTACTCCAGGGAATCCCCATATGGAGGATTCCTGCTGTTGTGTTGGTTTATTCAGGAACAATAAGGAGAGATTCTCAGCTGAAAGAATAGATGGAAAATGGCTGTTTGCACAGGGCGATATGGTTAAAGAATTCAAATGCAATTTTTTCACATTTGTATGGCCAAGCTATGGTTTCAGTTTTTCCACTGTTACCTGTCACCTTCAGCACAAAAGCACCACTAGCAGGGCAAAACAAATTAGTTCTATACAACGTAATAGAAAGCAGTACTGGTGATGTTTTTCAATGGAGGGAGTGATACACACCAGTGTAACACAATCTTTGACCAGTGACTGTACAAAAATGATGGACATGGGCTGCCGTATAGCTCGCTGAGTTAAGGCGTTACCATGAGGGTGCAGGTCGCCAGCAGTGGTCATGAGCGGGACTCGAACTCATGACCACTGCCGGCTGTCTCTCTCTCCTCTATACCCCCTTTCACCCTGTCTCTCTCCCGCTATCAATAAAATGGGGAAAAAAACTCCACAAAAAAATTTAAAAGAAAGGAAATGATGGACGTAGCCTCCAGGTCTGAAAAGTGAAGCCAAAATGAAGTTTCCTTAAAGCTGCATTTTTCCTACCAGCCTTTAGGGGGCTTTAGGGGGCGACTCCTCTGGCTGCAAAAAGATGTCAGAAACTGATCCTACTTCCCACTTGATCTGTTTCCTCAGTAAACATTTTCCTAATGAGTTCATGGTGTCACTGCTGGTTTCAGGTCTCCTTGAATACAGCATTGTGGTCATTTTAGAAACTATTGTCTCATTCACATTAAACAAACAGATAAAGCAGGGTAAGTTTTAGGGAGGGTGTGAAAGTAAAATCAGTTGCAACTCTTAGGTTATCATTTATTTACATGTGAATCATCTGTTAGTGATCAGTTTCTTACATATTCATTCATTTAAAGAGAAGCAAAAAGTTCCAGTGTTTCCTGGTGGGGCTGGTGTTTCAGTAATGTGAAATGTGTATGTTACACAACTACAATCATCCATCCATTATCTATACACCGCTTAATCCTCTGTAGGGTCGGGGGGGGACTGGAGCCTATCCCAGCCAGCTCGGACGAAGGCAGGGGAATAAGCATGTTTTTGGACTGTAGGAGGAAGCCGGAGTACCCGGTGAAAACCCACGCTGCACAGGAAGAACATGAAAACTCCACACAGAAAGATCCCAGTCGTCCGATCCGGAATGCGAACTGGGGATCTTCTAGCTGTGAGGCAACGCTGCTGACCACTGAGCCACTGTGCAGCCCCTTCTAGAGTCAGTCCCCAGTAAATTAGTTTGGCTGGTTAAGGTTGACCTGCAGGAGTTTCTGAAGGCTTGAGTAGTAAACTCATGACTAAAAACGAGTCTGTAGTGTCTCCCGACATCTTTACTACAGAAACCAAGCAGAGGGAGTGCCACGGATGATGAACTTAAGAAGACAGTGTAATAAATCTGCCAGAAAGAACAAACAAGTCGAAGCATCTTGAAGAGACATCTTCTGAAGCTGCAGTAGATATGAAACCTATAAAATGGATTCACAAATGATTTGGATCCCTCTCTCCATCTATGCCTCCATCTGTTTCACTGAGTCACTAAATCCACTGCTCACTTTAGACTTTGCTGATGTTTATATGATGTCACCTGATCTGGGTACAGCCCTGTGATTGGCTGAAAGCTCCCATCATGGCCTAGACTTTCTAAAGCCTGCAAATGGAGCCAAGAGGAGGTGCAGAAGTCTAGTTTCCTTAAAGTCACCTCCAATTACAATATGCTCCAAAGCCAGTATTTGTTCTTTGTAATGGCAAAAAAATCCTGCCTACCTCCGCTGTAATCACTGCCCTCTATTTGGACCATAAGAAATCAGTTTGATGTCGGACTTAACACAGTAACCGTTCTCATTTTATCATCTGCAGTTCAGATCCACAGAACTACGTGTCCCTGCTAATGCTGGTGTTATTTAAGAGACAGGAGAAGAAACAATCAGTTTTGCAATTTGGGCATTTTTCACATGGCAAAACACAAAATTTAATAAATCTGATTGATTAAATATATCTATCAGCCCTAACTGTTCTTTACTTGGGACACTCTGACCAAGAGGTTATTCTTGTCCCTAGTCCACTTGTCTGCTTCTCTGATAAGAACTATTTGGCTTAGTAAGGTCCAGCATTTATTATTTTTATTATGAGCAAACTGATGGAGTTAGAAAATTTTAACAAACACTTAAAGTATCTTTACATCCATGTAGAATTACATCAAAATGTATTCCAGTGTGTTATAAAACATGTATTAGTTATTGCTGTTCAGGTTTCTGGTAAGGCGTTAACCAGTAATTAGTTTTTTGTGTTCTGTTTTTCCTTTCAGTTTTTCTCCACAGGACTTACAAAGGATTGTGGAAGGAAATAAAGATGACTGACAGTGTCTCCGACATAGAAGAGGACTTCATCGATCCGTTTCCAACATTTGGTCGAAAATATGACAATGAACACCAGGAGAGAGTTGATTACATATCCACAGGGAGAGACAACACTGTACACTTACTGATGTATGTATTGTGTTTTGGCATTACTGAATCATTATTTCTCGACTATCTTAGAGCTGACACAGTACAGAGGGTAATTCAGTCCAGCGTCTTTCCAAAAGGGCTGAGTCAGACACACAGAGATTATCTCAAGATGGGATTAAAATGACAAAAATAACACAGGGATCCGTCACCAAGCAGACAGAAGTTTAAATGAGTTTTACTACTGCCTGAGATGGATTTGGAATTCTTTCAACACAATTCATGCATGAAGGCATCTGCCTGATCGTAGCAGCTGAACAGATGAACACGTCTGTTTGGAAGTAGTAATCAGTTTGAAAACTTCTCTAACAGAAACTTGTCCACTCTGATACAGGCCTCTGCACCGCCGAGGAGACGCTTCTACGTGTGATTTGTGAGAAGCAAAGACTTAAAATCAGTACTTTAGGTTCTATATTTACACTTTTTCCCCCCAGCTATGTTAAAATGACTCAAACATCACTCTATACTCGTGCTTCCTCTGGAGCATGCAGATCTATGGATTTCCTGCTTCTGTCTTCACACCCATATCATTCACAACAGCTCGAGTTCACCAGCTTGAACACAGTAAACCTACTCAATTCCAAGATGTAGTGTTGGAGCAGTTCAGCCACAAACCTGAAGCCAGTTATGGAGAAGAGTAATGATACCAAAAGACCCCTGCAACAGGGTTGTGTCATTAGGTTTGTTATGTGTGAAAGTCTGAATTTGTGCTTTTGAGGCTGTCATCAGTACACTCTAGTTTCAAGAAGGAAATGTTTAGAAAATGTCTCCTAGCATATGAAAAAACATGATGTGTTAGTAAGTGAAAACATGATTTTCATTGGAGTTGGTCTTTAAAGGTTTGATATGCAAGAAAATACAGCAGAAAACAACAATCTGCTATGTAAGATATACTGGTGTAATGGCATCCTTAGCAGAGAATCAAGTGACCCTCCCTCTATATATACTAGAGGGAGTGTATATTAGAGCTTCACGATATCTTTATTGACCACAGAGGCAGCAGTGGAGGGCTCATCTCTCTGCGCTGCAGGACTGAATGATTCAGAAAATCATGCATCCCTGCATCGATCAGGCTTCATAACTCTTTAATTGATGGGAGATGAACTGTATTTATTGTGAATTTATTTATTTCATGTTTAGTTGTTTATTTTTGTTTGTTTGTTTTTGCCTTTGACAGACACTTGAATGTCCCTTCGGAGATGAATAAAGTATGTTCTGTTTTATTCTCTTTTATATGTGTGTGTGTGTGTGTGTGTGTGTTGTAATCTGACCGTATCTTTTCTATTGATTTGGAAGTGCATGTGAGTCCCTCCCTTTGAAACCGTTCCCTACATTTACAAAGATACTGACAGTGGCATCACACACAGTACTGCAAAAGTACCTTCCCCGCAAAAAACAAAGAATAAAAAAGTAAATATTTTTAATCACATATTATACAGTTTTATATCATATATCTAATTAATATGTGCTTGTTAAATTTGCTGCATCTGCTCAACTGATGTTTGTTTTTTTTTGTTGTTGTTTTTTGTCTAGACATTTATTTTACAGTCTACAATACTTTTCCTTTGTTTTGTATGCATTTAAAGTTAATTTAACTATTAACTTATTAACCCTCAGATCGATCCAGTTTTAGAATAGAATAGAATAGAATAGAATAGAATCGAATTCAATCGAATCGAATAGAATAGAATCGAATAGAACAGAAAGCCTTGATTGTCATTATACAAAGTACAATGAGATTTAAAGAGTCGCTCCTTAGGTGCACCAACAGTATACTTTATAAAATATTCTAAAACTCTGTAAGAAAAAAAAGAAAAACACTATAAAACACAATTTGTAGTAGACGGTGATATTTACACTCTGAATGGTAGATATATGCATTATGAGTGGTGGTGAGGTAGTTATATTCACATATAGAAGATCTTAACTACCCTGTTTTTACAGAAAAGTTAGTAAAATGTTATAAATTCAAATTGCTTTTAAATTATTCCTAATACCAGCAGTACACACAGTTACACATCCTCGGTTATGCTGGAAAATAAAACAACTTACTGTACTGCACTGCTAAATGCCAAAAGGACAGCATTCAATAAACAATAGTTTCCAACTGAATTATTTTATGTAAGAATTCAAACCAAATCATTTTATATTTGTATCAGTGATACAGCACTCAGCAGCTGTTCACCTGCAGCTTCCTTCATCTCTACATCCCCACCGCCTGCTCACAAATTGCTTTTGTGTCACTGTTTTTTAGGCGTCCCAGTGAATCCGACGTCTTGGCCCTTTAGTTTCTCAAGCTTTCTTATGCGCTGTATGTTGTCAGATTCAACTCCACGGTGACTACAGCGATCCAGCAGAGGAGATCAAGACACAGATGGAGTTAATAAGCACTTTAGAAACATCCTTCATTCAACCCTTGGATGGCTACTTCAGTGAAAGTGCGAGTGTGTGCGCGCTCGCGTGTGTGTTGCGGTGCTCTTAATTGAATATTGATAAGTGAGGCGAGCACACGGGGTAAACAGCTGTGACTGGTACTTCATCATATGTGTGTGCATCACTCATTATCAGGCCCAGCTGCTCCTCCGAGACGAGCCATCAGAGAGTGACCGCACACACACACACACACACACACACACACACACACACACACACGTACACGCATACACACACACACACACACACACACACACACACACACGCGCGTACACGCATACACACACACACATTCTCATGCAGACACACAAATACTTATTACAGTAATTGACAAACAATTTTGACAGAGATCAAAGTCACCAAAACTGAACACTGCAGCGAGGGATTCCCTGGTGGCTTTGTTGTTTGTTCAGTAAACAGTTCTCTGAATATTTGAGTTATTCATCACAACTTTCTCTGAAAGAGAGCTTCTTTCGTCCCTCAGAGGGGTCACCACCTGGTTAGGCTGACATCTCCATCCCATTGCTGTGACAACAAACCCATTGCCTTAGTAACAGAACAGAAGTCAGATGCAGCGTGTTTACGGAGATGGATATAGAAATTAGAAGTGTTAATTTGGGTGGAGGGACACATGTAGGCTTTACAGCTGCATCACAAGTCTCCTAGCAACCAACCAGTTGATGCCATGTTGGAGGTCCATTAATTTGTGCTTGAATAACAGCCAACTGATGTAAGAAAGACCAAACAGTCATTGTCAGAAGGAACATCTTAGGCAGCAACATAAGAACAAAACAGGTGAAGTTAGTGTGACCGGCAACAGCTGTCATTCAGTACAAGACGTCCTGCCTTAGTGAAAACAGCCTGACATCTGTGTGAGCTAATGGGGCTAAATCTGCCGGTGCTGGCCGTGATCTCAGTCCTGCAGGTTGTGACTGTGCTACATTATATCTTGAATGTATGCACTTTCTATGAATCTATTTATCTTCTTGAAATGTTGATATGTCTAGTCTACAAACAGTTTTTTGTATTCAAGCAACTGTTAAAGTATGAAGGCATTTAAACCAGAGAAAAGGAGCAAATTCTGGAATTTGCATAGCTGAAAACGGTAGACAATTTACCGAATAAATTGGTTTATATGAATGATAAATAAAATGTACCTGTATCAACCAACCAGAGAACACTGTTGTGTCTCCACTATTGCTATTTAATTAAGGGAAGAAAATGCCCCCAAAAAGAATGAATCAAAGCCAGCCTTCAGTGATCAGTTCTCCAAGACACTCACTTTCAACTGCTGCCTAACTTGCTCTTGACCCTCGTTCGCCCTAATGGATGGTGGGATCTTGTTGTTTCTTAGGCCTGAGTCCTATCAAGCTAAAGGCCTGGCAAACAGGTGCTTGAGGACAGTACCCCCATTTCCCTCTCTGGAGAATGGTGGTTTCTCACACTATGGGTTTGGTCCATCTGGATTTATTGTGAACTGCTCATGGTCTGGTCCCTCACCTGAGACCAATTTGTTGGTCTCAGGTTAGACCTCACCAGAAGCTCCTGACAATATAGCTGCCAGGATCACTGGGATACTAAACACAAAATCTAAAGCTGAGGTGGTTCAGGCATTTGACCAGGACACCACCTGGACTCCTATCTAGGGATGTATATCAAACTAGGAGATCAAGGGGCAGACCCAGATTTCACTGGAAGGAATATATGTCTCCTCTGGCCTGGAAAACCCAGGCGACATCTAGGGTTGACTCCTAGGTGCCTTCCTTTTCTGGGCATTTGCAACTGAGAGGAGACCACAGGGTAGACCCAGAACTCACTGGAGTGATTATATATAGCTCATCTGGCCTGGTAATGCCTTGGGTTCCCCCAGGAAGAACTTGTCTGGGGAGATGGACGTCTGGAATGACCTGCTTAGCTGCTGCCCCAGAGACCTGACCCCAGATAAGCAGATGAACATGGAGGATGGGAGGATCATGCAACTGCACTGTCAGATTATTCATCATATTTCTTTTATCTGTTATCTAACTCTTTTAAAATCTGTTGTGTTAATATTTGTGCCTTGTGCCTATTATTTCTTTTATTATTGCACTTATATGTAAGGTAGGAAGCTTTCTCTAACGTTGCTGCTGTACACAAATAAATGTAACTTGCCTTTTCTTTTTCTATCAGTAACAGAAAAACTGGAAAAGCAGAAAGAAGAACTAAAAGATATAAATATTGTTTTTGCATAGTTCTAATGAGTACTGCTTTTCAAAATTAAATCACATGAAGAGATTGATTTGTTTCTCAGTGTGGGTTACTGTGACACAGTCCTGTCTTGTTTTAAAGGCCTGACTGTAGACAAGTTGATTGCAACATTTTATTGTTGCTGGATGTCAAACCGTTTGGACACATCCAGTTGGCTGGCAAGACGAGTAGCAGAAAAATACACGAACAGAAAGAATAACATGGCGTATAAGGAGGAGGACATGGAGGGACTAATGCTAAACGTGCATTGTGTCGACTGAAGGACTGTGGGAGATGCTTTTCTTAATACAGCCCACACAGAAACATACAGTTCACATAGACACGCACATGGACGTCTGCCCATAAAACAAGCCCTGATGGCCCTCGGACCTTCATTTATCCTCAGATAGGATTTGGTAAATTTCTCTTCCACGCCATCAACAGCCTGGTTTAATATGTGGAACACAAGCAGCACAAATCCAGAGTCAATTCCGTCATGCTTCCTACGCTTAAACTGAGCCAGAGCTGCCCCACAAACACAGCTGCTGCCACATGAATCACCCTCAACTCCTCACGTACATACAGGAAGGGGATGCTTTGTGAGTCACGTTAGAGTTTAACAAATGCATGAATGACATCTTCTAAAGTGCCGTCTGCAGAACTCGCTGTTATTTTGCAGCAGTAATGGCTGCAAGAGCCAGAATCCACCTTTCCATACTCTCACATCATCACTCTGTTTTGTTCAGGGTTTTCATCAATGCTGCGTTCATGTCAAGTGTTTCCATTCATCGACGCTAAGTTTGGCCAGGATGGAGGCTTGTTATATTCCATGTTCCACATTAATTCTAAGCATGTTTTAGGCGTGTTGTGTTCACAGAGAAAGGAACTAAATGAGGTACATTCAAAGGAGAGGAGAGTTGATTATGCATTCAAAAAAGGCAATGAAAGCAGCTGGCACATATGAGGTACAGTGTCCATTGTGGTCCTCCCACTTGAGCGTTTTGTGGCCCATTGAGGAAGTTAAGAGAGGAAGGGTCAGTTGGGTTAAGTGGGTCAAAGGTCCATCTACTGGCAACAGAAAATGTGACTTTAAAAATTCTTGGCTGCTCCTGTTATTTATCCGTATCCTCCAGCTGAAGGTCTCTTACTTACAGTGTGTGAGCTGATTTTCTTTTGTACAGTAGTTTTAAGGTGCATAAAAGCACAACTCTCAAGCTATGATAGCGCTCTCTGCTTTGGCTGCTTTGTTCCCTTGAAGTCCACCGCTGTCCAGATCTCTTGTTTCTGGTCAATTATTGTGAATTCTCACGTTCACCAAAGATGAATTCAATACAAAAAAAAACATTGTGCTGATTGACTATGTCCCCTCAAGGGAACCTTAAATGTGTCAAAATATAGTCATCAAACATGTTTATACACTAGATGAAAAGACTCTAACTCAGAAACTAAACCTTTGAGTCGTTTCAACATACACAGAGGAAGACCATACATTGCATTAAACATTTTGATTGCTATATTTAAACACATTTAAATGTGACTTTGCATATTTGTTGGCTTCCGAAAGGAAAGTAAAGCTACTGAGTACCATTCTCATTCTTTATTGGAAACTGGACATGGTTGAGCCCCAGTCTGATCCAGAACATGTGAGCGGACAGCAGAACAGAGAGACGGTACCTGGATGTCTCTGTTTGATAGAATGCTCCCTACCTACGAAAGTGGATTCAGTTCCTTATTCCCAGTATATAAAAATTTTCTATATATGCCCTGTTAATAGGTGTAAATGTGCTAAAAATATGAACTGACATGGAAAACATCTGCTGTCAGGAAATACCAAAGATAATGTAGCAAGTGAAATGTTGTTCTGAGGACAAACAAATCCACCATTAGTTATTCGTATGCTGGAGTACACTAAATACAGACAATACTACTCAATTAGAGTGTTTTGTAAAAATGCATAGGTTTGCCAAGAAGACTGTAGCCTGACTCTGTGAGTGTGCTGAGCCCGGAGCATGACCACATGAAGCACACTAAAGTAGAAAAACCATTGGATAGCTTGTATTTAAATGGTAAATGGTCTGCACTTACATAGCGCCTTTCTACCTTAGTGGTACTCGAAGTGCTTAACGATGCGTTTTGAATTCACCCATTCACACACCAATGGCAACAGACTTCCATGCAAGGTGCCTGCCTGCCACTGGGTACATCACCTTGCCCAAAGACACTTCGGCATGTGGAGAGGCCGGGGATCGAACCGCCAACCTTGTGATCAGGGGACAACCCACTCTACCACCTGAGCCACAGTCACCCTGAATTTACTGACTTAGAGCCTGAGCTTATGGTTCACAAGGATTACTTTTACATAGATTTATTCATGCCATTTACTTATGTGACTTACACAACAAGAAATAAGGAAAGCAATAATAGGTCCCCTTTAAAAGGCCCTAAGTTTGTCAGACATCTGCATGCTGTAAGAGGCCTGCTGCTGTAGTGAGGACTTGGGTAAAACACATCTTATTAATTATATGCGGTAATATGTCACACACCTTGTCAACACCATGAGCATCTTAAAAAAATTAAAAACAAAAATATTTCAATATTAAGCAAAACAAGTATAATACAGAGTCAAGTAAAATAGAGTCAGTGGTTTTGAATCTAGGTGTCTTGTAGCAGATTTTTAGTTTGACTTTAAAGTTAATGATAGAACGACAACTCTCTGTGTCATCTGGCAGGGCACTCCACTGAGTTATCTCTTTTTACAGAGTAAACTGGCTGCCCAAAGGTACTGCGGCAACATTTTGGTGCTTTGCTGCCTGCTAGTGCAATAGTGTGACAGTGAAGCGCTCTTCCCAACTTTTCTCCAGAGCACCACTGACAGGCGAAAGCTCCACAGGGAACCTTCAGTATAAGCAAATAATTTGCATACACCAGTGACTTGACCACCAGTGAAATACAAAGACCAGGTTGCAGCTCTCAAGAATGAGCAAGTCAACATGTAGGTGACAGGGGAGGGAGGATACACACCTTATCTTTGAGGTGCTTCTGTATTTCAGACAGGGACATGGAAGTGCTCCGTCCATCACGCCTGAGAAAAACACCCACACAGACAGAGTTAAAGCATAATCAGCTGCTGCCACCAAACGCCTAAGAATGCAAACGCAGCACGGCACTTCTTTGTTTAGCAGAAATCTGCTCTGGAGACGTGCGTGTACCTCACACTGCTGCTGCTGCTGCTACAGGCTCTACGGGCTGCAGGAGCTCGGCTGAACCTCCTCACAAACTGCATGTAGTCCACCGTGGCTCCGCTCCTCTCACACACCTACAGCAGCCGCAAACACAAGGACATTAAAACAAGCAGGGCCACATACAGAAAACAGCACGACTGAGTGATTGATGATGATGATGAAAAGCCAGAGGAGGAGGCAGATGAAACATGGCTCCATATCCAACGCCATCCTGCACTCAAGCCCACTCCAAACTTTTCGAACATTCCACCAGTGGCGCCTGTGATAATGGCACATGTAATGGCATCTCCGTGGAGACGGGAAGAGCTGCGTGGTGATGGGGAGGCTGGCGTCAGGTGGGTTGAGCAGTAATTTTCAGGACGAGGCTGTTTGGGGAATACACTAGGTGCTGTTCTCTGGAACAGGGCACACTCTGGGAATGCAGCCACGTTGCTTTTGTTCTGACCTTGTGCTTTACTTTGTACACACACACACACACACACACACACACACGAGCACACACACTTGAAGGAAAACTGCTAAAGAGCTGGCCCAAACACACAAAAAACAGAGAACTAGTTTCCACAAAAATACACACACAATACATTCAATCAAGCAGACAAACACTTGGCACACACACACACACACACACACACAAGCACACACACAGACACAAGCACACACGTACACCTATTTTGGTGGCTAATAATCAAAGTACAGTCCCTGTTGTCCTGCCCTACATCCTTCCATGGTGTAATCCAGTGCAGCGGTCCCCAGCGGAGCTCCTGGCATTGAGTCTTATTATAGACACCACACCATCCAATTATCACTGCTATGAGCAGCCACGGAGCGTAGCACACCACCCCCCACCTCAGGGGAGGAGGGGGAGGGAGGGGGTCTCCATGCTCTATATACCTGTGACAGCGCTGTTACACCTGCAGTTCAGTTTCAGGCTGAAGGTGAGACGGAGGTCAGTGATGCGGGTGTGTGTTGGGTTATCTGCAGATCTCAACACAATCATGTGTGCTCCAGTACTTTGTTACTTTTCAGTTGTTTTTAAAGTGTTTATTTGTTTGTCAGAGCAGAACACTCCTCGACGTGATTCCCTCTGTGTCAGAATCATTTTCTAAAATAAACCACAGAACTTTCATCCACCCCTGCGTACTTTAAGGCCCTGTAACTAGGAAATATTGATAGAATTCATGAAGGTAAATTTTGCGAGACGGCATTAAATATGCTTACTTTGTAGTGCAGAAGAAACCAGCTGATTCTGAGGGGGTTAGGTAGGAGGCACTGATGGATTTCTCATGGGGAGTTTGGTGAAGTTTGACAAGAACCTTTAAGATTATTACAACTACTGTAGATTTGTCAATACAGTGTTTATGAAAGCTGTTTTCCACAGTTCTCTCAGACATTAGCAAGAAAATCAAAAGAAATATGTCCCAAAGCCATGGTTGAGTTAATGACACATCAGACTGTGTGCTACAGGGTTCAGTTTGTAATCTGATTTTAAAAGTCTTGTTCAAGGTCTTACGTCCCAGTTTTGGTTTAAACATGGTGCTGATTAAATTTGTATCTGTAGAATGAAAATCCAGCTGCTGCCTTCTAAATATGACACACCACACAAACCCAACAGTAGCACAGCTTTATTATGGTCTGTCATTAAGTTACATATAAGTATATAAGCGAAAGCAATGTTCAGCACCAGATCAGGTTGGAGAGTTTTTGCAAACTGATCTTTTCTAAGGGGGAGAAATCACAGACACGGCAGCCTAAGTGACTCTGTAAATTCTGCAAATCCAGGTGTCAGAACAGAGTCGGTCACCAGATCATTCCTCAGCCTCCTTTCCACTCTAATGCGCTGCACTTCTTTTCTTTCATTCAGCTCAGGCGCTGTATTAAAATGCTTCGACGCTGCGCCTTAAGGTGGGATGTGATCACTGATGTGACCAAGTCTGCTCCAGACATATTGATGGCGATATGCAAAGATTGTAATCTTCAAATTGTTGTCGTAAATTTTTATTTTTTGAGTTTCAAACGCTTTCCAACGTTCGCTCACCTCTAGTTTTGGTTTTTTCACTGTAAATGTCACTGCACTCTATTCATATGGAGAGCTGTGCAAAAGTATTTGTCCCTTCAGGAAATCTTCTATTTTTCATATTTGTCACATTTAAATGTTTCAGATCACAAAGCACATTTTAATGTAAGATAAAGATAACCCCAAGAAAACACAAAATGCAGTTTTTAGATGATGATTTCATTTATTAAAGGTAAAATCCTGTCCAGCCCATTTTGCCCCATGTGAAAAAGTAAAAGCTACTGATCTACCAAATGACCACATTAATTTGACATCTCAGTTCAATCTCACCAGCCACATCCATATATGATCACTGCCAGGCTTGTTGAACCTAAACATCACTAAATAGAGCCTATCTGGTATTTTGAAGTCGCTAAAGGGTCTCCAAAAAAAACAAAAGAAACATGATGCCACGTTCAGAAGAGATTCACAGGGGGTTACTTTTTCACAGGGGTGATATAGGTTTTAAATAATTCAATAAAGCATCATTTAAAAAACGGCATTTTGTGTTTTCTGTGTTATCTTTGTCTAATATTTAATAAATATAAATATGAGTTGATTATCTGGAACATTTTAGTGTGAGAAATATGCAGTAATAGATGACTTCTGTAGGGGCAAATACTTTTACGCGGCACTGTACATGTAGGGGGAAAATATTACGGATCACTTTTCAGTATTAAGCTGTCCACTACATCACCATCCACTAGAACCTCATCAATAAACTTTTATTACTAACTGATAACCAATCATCAGCTGTCTGACAAGGTGAGCTAAAACAGAATTTGTAGAGGCTTCACAAAAGAAGAGATTCTTGGAAAAAATAAAAAAAATGCGGAAACACTTCCTGTAAAGTTTAACATTTTAGGAAATTAGTTCCTGTTTTGGCTAAAAGTGAGATGAGGACATTAACACAGCTCTTATATGTGTCTGTTATGTGGGACTGATTAACAGCAGTGATTAGTGAGTTTTGGAGATGCGCTCACATGGATTTAGTTACCTCTGGGCAGATTCAGACGACCTGTTCTCACACTCCAGTCTTATTTCTAAACCAGGGTAGTTGACTGCTGGCTGTAGCTTTGCATTTATCAAATCACTCTTGGTAATAAACTTATTTCCCCAAATGTTGAAGCTCCTCCTTTGTCTCCAGTCATTAGTTAAACCCTTTAAAACTCTCTGTGTATCAAAGTTATATATCTGCATTATTTTTCAATGAAAATAATGCATTCCTACTTTAAAACGGCTTAGACCTAACTGCTTCCTTTATGACATCCAGATCTATAAAGTCCCCGTCTCTCTCTCCACTCACAGCAGCTCAAACACAACCAGCTCACTACAACTGTAAAACTAACCAGTGCTTCACAATAGAGAGTTGCAATATTGTAGTAATCCAGCCATACAAGTTAGAACCAGAAACTGATTCTGAAGAACAAGAATGACACAGAAAGCCCCATCCTGCAAGCTGACTGGATTGGATCCTGAGGTTTGTGACGCCTGAAATCCCAGAAGTCTGAATCCATGTTTTAGAAACCGTCATCAGCACACTGCAGTTTTAAGGTAGAAGTCATAGTGTGTTATGTTGCTCAAAATGTGTTCTCTTGCATGTAAAAAAAAGCACAATATTGACTTTTAAAACAGCTAACAAAAACCCCACAAAGGACTATTACCAAAAGGTTTTATATATATATATATATAGCTGCAGTGGCATGATGACACTCCCAGGAACAATGGTAGTGATGATGTGGCTGTGTGTATGTGTGTAATGTGCATGTATGTATGAATCCATGTTTATACGAGAATATATATACGTATATATTCTCGTATATATGAGAATATATACGTATATAATCGTATATATATACGATTACAGTGCTGTATATATATTAATATATTTTATTAATATATATATATATTAATAAAATATATATATATTTTATTAATATATATTAATATATATATATATATATATACATACATGTATGTATGTATATTTGCGTATATGTAGGTATACTGTATATTAGTATTATTTTCATGCTTTACTTGCATTAATTGCGAGTTTAATTTAATTAAAGGGAACAGGTAGTTGTTTTCGAGTTGTATGATTTAATGAAAGGGGGTGGGATTAAACAAGCGTATACTTCTTCCAACTCCTTTTCAAATGTGTTAAGAAAAAATCTTCGTTTTGTATTGTCAAATTGTTTTTGTCTTGTATATTTGAAATAAATTACAATTAATCAATCAATCTAAGGAACAAGAAACCCTCTCAGACCCCAGCTCAATAAATGTAATAAAAGGAGTTATAACAATCCTAAATCCTAGTTTTGATGATTTACAAAGCTACAATCATAAACATGCACAGTGGAAATACTTTATTTTCATACTTTACATACTTCTGTTTTGTGTCAGAACCTCAGAATCACGGAGCTGGAATAGTTAGAAATACAGTCCTCTTCTTCATCAACCTCAGTTTGTAGATCCTGACTGGGAAAAAAGAGAAATCTGGAGCTATTCATAAAGTATTCAAAGCTATGGCCTTGGATGCCTCTGAATGTAATTATCAGAAGTTGTGCCCACAGTTCATGCAAGGCATCGTGGGGCTTAAGTAGTTAGATTTTTTAAGAAAGGCTTAGTAATTTTCTATACCACCTGACCACGGCAGATTCACTCAAACAGAAGGAAATAGTGCTTTTGGGGACTATTTTTAGTGGCGGATGAATCCATATCTAGTCAGTGTTGGAGGTATAGCAGGATGGTAAGTGTGGGACTGAGTTAAAATAAAAACAATTTGTGTTCATAGTAATGAAGAAACATGTTTACTAATGTAACACTGATGTGCTTTAATAGTTTTTGGACAACAGTGGAGCTCTATGGCACAGAGGAATCAGATATATCAGACAGGGGTATTTTGGCTATGCTCATTTTTTGGCAAGAAGAAAAATAAAAATTAAAAACAGACTTCTGTAATTCTGACTGAGCCCTGTGATTGTCCAGTGAGACAGTCACCTTGGGCCCTGTGGCCCAGCGCCTGGCAGGCCTGTTTGGCAAAGCCTCCATGCAGCCCATTTGGTTCATTTAGGCAATTTAGTCATTACCTCAAATGACAAGATCATGTTTCATTTGATCACACTGGAAAACTAAAATAGTGAATCGTGACAGAAGAACTGTAACTGGTCCGAGGCTCAGTCTGTTAGATGAGAGGTATAAATCATAAATCCTCACACAATGAAATTCCATTTTAAACTGCAGGGTGTGTTCCAGGTAAGGAGGTAACATGGTATTTAAGAGGAATCAGAATCAATTCTAATAATTATCTTCATCCAGCCCTCCCTCCTTTTATTTAAGTTCTAATTATTCAAGCAACTTCTCTTTCCCAGGCACGGCTACCAGGGCACATTTAATAATTGATCAGCATTTAACAGAAGAAGATCTCACCCCAGCTCTTCTTATTGAGAAAAAGAAGAAGCGGGAGAAGAAGGGGTGGGGTGGGGTGGGGTTGTCAAGCTGCTTGTGGCATCTCGCTCCCTCAAGCACAAAGCAACTTCCACATCAAAATGTCACCGGCAACAACAGCTGCTACTCCAGTGATAGTCCTTTAAAGTAAACTTTCCACAACTCTCCTGAAAGCACACACACGCACTCACCCACAAAGTGTCTTTAATGAATATGACGGTGAGTGGGAGGGAGGGGTGGGGAGGGGATGGAGGAATGTGGGGTTTTGTGTGTGTGTGTGTGTGTGTTTGCGTCGGGAGGGGGGCACAAAGTGCTGATATTATGGGAGGAAATCTGTGTGGGAAAGACAGGCAGTCAAACTGTCAGGCGTGAGCGCTGAGACGGAACAAAGAGGAACAGTGGAGACGATTACAGTGCCGTAGCAGAGTGACAGAGGCATGGCGCACACTGATGAAGATGAAGGGAGAGGGGGAATTACTCCGCCATGCACCGACGCCAAATACACCAACACACCCGCACACACTCGATTGATCAATGCCAAGCTGGAGAAGCATCTCGATATGAGGCCTCGCCGTTCTCATTAGGCCTCATGGATGCGGAGCAATAACTTAAAACTACACATCCTACACCACCCAGAAATAGTACAGCCACTGCTTTCATATCCCAGTGATTTTTTTTATTTTCATTAATTCCTTCATGCTGTTGGTAAACATCTGCAGGCTGCTGAGGGAAACATGAAATAAAATGCAGCTTAGAATAAGTCAGTGGGCTGGAGCAGAGGAAAAAGTGATGCGAGCCAACACAACAGAAGTGCAAACAAATAACGTCTGCTTTAACAGCTGCCACATTCACTTCTCCTCTGACCAGTCTCCACGGCCACCAAGCACCATTTGTCAATGTCAACTGCTTGGAAGAGCCAAGAAGGATCTTCTGCTGCCATCTTCTGGAGGATGTTACACACAACAACGTTTTCAGCCTCCTTCAGGTGCATCTTTCACATCTCAGCCAAGTTACAAGCTTTGTCCAGGTCAGTTCAAACTGGAAGTGTTTTGAAGTAATTACTTTTCTGTATTTTGAGATGCTTAACCTTTTCCAGCTAGAAGGTCCCTGTACCATACCTCCTATTTAAACGCAACCAAGCGGCATTTTTTGAAGACTGCTTACCATGGCACATTCAGTGAAGAGGTAATCTAGTATTACTCTGACCAGAAAGAGACATAGCGTAATTGAGCTCAATTCCATTGCGTCAAATTTGGTTGTAGTTGAAGTAGAGATTTTCTACAGCAGTTTCAAGAACATCACTGTTGTTATCAGGTGTCAAGGTGAAAAAGCTGGGAGGAGGATCTGGATGCAGGCTGATACTAGGCAGACAAAAAACAGTTAACTGAAGGTAGGGAAGGATCGTTTACCCTCTGTGATAGATGGGCCACACAACCAACTGCTGCTACATACACCGATCAGTACGGATGGGAATCGAAAACTGGTTCTTGTTGAAAACTGGTTCCCAGTGTTTCGATTCCGTTATCAATTCCAGTGGACGCAAATGACGTCACCACGCACACTGTGTAGCTTACACAAGCTACGCAACATACGTGGCGTCATCATTCACAAGTGCAGCCAGCAGGAAACGTGGCGCCCAAGCGGCACAAACGCTTGAAAGTTTGGTTACATTTCATGAGAAAGGATGACAACAGGGCAACTTGGAATGCTTGCAAAGTGAATATTTTATCAAAGGGAGGAAATGCTACCAATATGCAGAAACATTTGCACATAGAGCATGAGATAACTTTGAATGAATGTCATGTTTTTGATCCGCTCCAAAGTGAATCTCAACCCAACTTAGTTTCTCCTTTCACCAGTGCAGGGAAATGAGTCAATAAGAGTATCAATAAAGAAAAGAATCGTTAAGCAGAATCGAAAATGGAATCGGAATGGCAAAAATCTTATCAATTCCCATCCCTACCGATCAGGCACAACATTCTGACCACCTGCCTAATAATGTGTTGGTCCCCTTCTCTGGTCAAAAATGCTCTGAACCATTGGGCATGGACTAGAGGACCTCTCAGGGTGTCCTATGGGGTCTGGAACCAGGACATTGGCACTGGATCCTTTGGGTGCTCTGGCTTGTGCAGTGGAGCCTCTGTCAATCCAACTTGTTCCACTGCATCCTGTTGATGCTTGATCACAATGGGGTGTAGGAAGTTTGGAGGTCAAATCAACATGTTGGACCATTGTCATGTTCCTCAACATGTTCCTGATTGGTTGATGTTGTTTCCATGTGGTGGGGGACATTTTCATCCAGTGACATTTGGGATTTCCATTTGCATGAGGGAGTGTGTTTGTTGTGGGACAATGTTTATTTGGTGTCTAAGTCTGATCAACACGGATGTTAAAATCCAAGGTTTTCCATCAGAACAGCACATAGGGCCCGCTGTATAGCTCACTGAGTTAAGGCGCTGCCACGTGGGCGCAGGTCGCCAGCAGCCGGTCGCGAGTTCGAGTCCAGCTCACGACCCTTTGCTGCATGTCTTTCTCTCTCCTCTGTACCCCCTTTCACCCTGTCTCTTCCACTATCAATAAAAGCAAAAAACTCCCCAAAAAAATATTAAAAAAAAAAAAAAGAACAGCACATAGTACCAATATGATCAATGTTATTCACTTCACCTGTCAGTGGTCATGATGTTGTGGCTGATCGGGGTTTAGCTGTTAAATTCATCTCAAATCAAAAATCATGTTTCCAGTGGGAATTCATGAGGTATGTAAGGTGATTTTAAAATCTACAGTCTTTAGTCAGAGAAGCTTCAGATGGAGTCACCACACTGTTGTGAAATAAATACATCTAAACATTTATACTCAGTCACTTATCAACTTATCCCTGCTATAGACCTCCCAGGAGTGGACAGACTGCTCACGTTCAAAGAACTGATAAAGCAGTCACTTTTAAACAAATATGACAGTGCACCTTTAGAGATCTTCTCACCTCATTGAGCACAGAGTTGAGCTGGTTCTGGCTGACAGACAGCAGACTCTTCAGGACTCGTCTGAACTCCTCTTTGCTCACCAGACCTGTCCCATTAGGATCAGCTGCCCTGAGGGCCGACTGGATGTTCACCAGTCTGCTATAGATCAGGGGCTCCACCTGCTCCAGAGTGATTTGCAGGCCTGGATGGGAGGTCAGTGGGCGAGCTGAATGGATCAAATGAGAGTGAAATATTTCACGTCACTTTAAAGCTACTCCAGGGAAATAAAGACATACTAACAGTTTCCTGATAAGGAAACTTGTTATTGCAATCACAATGCATTAACAGGATGATCAAACATTTGAACACAACTACTCAGTCAAAGGTTTTCTTTGTTTTTACAAATACAGAGTTTAGTTCAGACGACCCAACGGCACAACACATGAGGCAAAATGGGGAAAGCTAAAATCAAGGATTACTTTCAACACATTGGTACAAAATCTCCATAAAACTTGCTAGCTCTTAAAAGAACGTGAAAACAAATCAGAAATCAGGGAACAAAAATCAAAAACTTCCTAAATTCTGGTTGTGTAAGTGTGCACACCAATTTATAATTCAGGATATTGCTGTGTTCAGAATCAATGAGTCACATTTAGTCTCATGTAAAATAGTATTCGGTATACACCTGTCATTAGTTCAGGTGACTCTGACTGACTTTGAGTTTAACTCCGAATAAAGTTCCCCTGTTTCTGTAACATCATCCTGACTTTTTGGTTGCATCCTCCAGGGAAAGTCAGGGTTCACACAGCTTGTCTTTAAAAGGTACTGATTAAGAGAGAGGTATCAAATAATGTCAAAGGCATTAAGTATGTCATGGAGTACAATGACAACTGACAAGAGGAGAAACTTAGGTGAGGTCTATGGCAACAGGACTTTCTGCTCCCCACATGGGACAACTGTCTTCAAAATTCTTTATACCATATGCCTGAGCTATGAGGGAGGACAGCAAGGAAAATCAGTGTTTGGGAGTTGTGTCACTACAAGTAGTGGTGTTACTTAGTATGGGGATGATAACGGCCCTGTTCTCTGGATCAAATAGCTGTTCAATAGCTCTTATGTTGATCAAAAGTGCAGTAACATCCACAGAAGCCATGTTTTCCTGAACATTTCAAAGGGTTCAGGCACAGCAGAGATTTTAGCACAGTCTGAAATAAAACTAAGGATCAGTACTGCTTGCCACTGACATACACAGTGCTTCTGCATGACTTTTACATCACGCACCAGTTCTTAGTGCAGTCAACAAAAAATAAACCCTAAATCTCCACCATATTATTATAGTCTGATAAGTCCACAGTTAGCCTTTTTGGCTACAATTCTGAAAGGTATGTTAGGTGCAAAAACAACAAAACACATCACCGAAAGAACACCACAGTAAAGCATGGTGGTGGCAGCATCATGATCATGAACTGCTTTTCTTTAATTAAAGTGGAACAAATCCTGAATAGCTTCAAATATCACTCAAGTTTGGTGTAAAACCTTTACAAGTCAGTTCGGAAGATGAAGATGAAGATGAATGTCATCTTTCAGCATGGCATTGACCCAGAATATACATCCAACTAAATGAAAATCAACACCTGGAATTTCTCAGACAGACCTCTGACCTCTGTATCCAACTGCAAATCTGCAGGTTGGCTTGAAGAAGGCTGAGCATTGGAGATGACCTTGCAGTTGGACAGGTTAAGGGGTGTGGACCCTTATGCAACCAGACCTTTGTAGGTTTGTTTATTTGTTTTTTCCCTCTGAAAGATATCACCTTTTTTGGGCTCTTTACAAGGGCTCTCTGTGACCTTCGAGAACATTTATTACTTGTTTTAAACGAAAAGATTGTCCTTGCCCCTACGCTAGACTGCTGACCTCCTCTCTGACTCATAGCTTCAGATCAGCTGACCAGTTGTTGAAGGTCTTCAGGTTCCCCTGGTTGGCTTCATACATCTTCATAAAACAGCTGCATTTCAAATTTAGCTTTATTCAACTCCTGTTGAATGAACTTTGTTATCTGTCAGTCAGTATTTTTACATGAACACTAGTCCCCGTTCTGTGTTATCCTGAATTTGATCAAAACATAATCACATTTAGCCATGTCTCAGTATGGTTAAAAATAATCCAGGTTACAACATTAACACACTACAGACACCTCCTGGCATTTCAGCAGCTGCCTTAGGATCACTTATAGATTTTAGTTGTAATTTTCTTCCTTTATCATGCAACTTACAGTGTACACTTCAGGCCTGTTCCAAAAGTAATTTAGATAGCAAACACTTTCTTACTATATTTTCTGAAGAGTATTTTGTTTCTGTTAAATCCATAGAGAGAATATCAGTGTATGTACCAGGTACGTCTGTACAGGATTAAGAGACAAACAACCACTTGCTTGCTTCTTCCTCCGCTGCTGCTCTTGTATAACTGAAACTTAAACTAACTGCTAATTCATGCATTTCTAAACCCCATTCAGTTTTTAATAGAGCACAGTGAGATGATTTAGCAGTTATTAGTCCAGGACCAAGCATCTGGAATTATACTTAAGGGTACACCATTATCACAATACTTGGATAGAGTCTATTCATTTTAACTGATCCATCTGAGAAAGAGCTGCAAAGGGTAGGGACCCAAAATATTAACGATTAATTGAGCATTATTTTTAGGGATACCAACATATCTTACAGCATTATTATACAATCACAATGATTAATAAAAGCTAAAGGGATTTTAACAACATTATCACCCATTATTATTGGCTTATTGCTAATCTATATAGCATTAGTAAATTATTTATGAACTACTAATAAAGCCACTTAGTTCTTACATTATAATAGGAACCATAAGAAGATGGTAGCAAATGTTTCATCAATTAATCAGGCACCTTAAGGCTAATATTTTGCATCCATCTGACATAAATAAAGGTTGATTATGTCAGTAGTAATATGTGCAGTAATGGTTCACTATGAATTTAAGCTGTGAAAACACCTGTTTTGATCAAAACCCACCTACCTCTGTTTTTGAGGATCCGCGTCCTCCTGGGTTCCCCTCCTCTCTGTTCCCATCCTGTGGAGGAGAGGGTGGTGGATGGAGCTACGTAAGGCCGTGAGCCCATGACCGGCTCTCCCAGTCCAGGAAGAAGAGGCTGCAGCTCAGCCATACTGGGTGAAAGCAGTGTGTGTGAGGTGTGTGATAGAAAGGCAGGAGGAGGAGGATGAAAGAGGACAGGAGGGTGATAAACGACACTGGAAGAGTGAACTGTGGTTGCTAGTTAACACATGAACCTGATCTCTCTCTTTCTCTCTCTCTGTAGGTGTGTGTGTGTGTGTGTGTGTGTGTGTGTGTGTGTGTGTGTGTGTGTGTGTGTAGCTGACGCTTTTGAGCAGACCGTACTGTATTTAAGTCAGGCTGTTTTGTTGCCTCCACCCACCATTGTCAAACCAAAATACGCCAACCGTCACCATGGCTGCGAGGAAACAGAAGGTGTCTGTATTTCTCTGCACCATCAGTAAACACTCTCTAACAGTATGGATTTAATTCACAAAAAGCAATTCCAAAAAGAAATGTAGTAAATTACATTTTAGGTAATTGCAGATTTACTGTCATAGGTCAGTTTCAAGACAATTCCTGACAGATTAAGCGAGATGTGAGCATTAGAAGTGTTAGTTGGTGGATTTCTATTGGCCTTCAGTGGGCGAAATCTCTGGTTGCAAAAAGTAGTCAGATTATATGGAATTCTATAAGAAACTGACCATGCTTCTTACTTGATCTATTACCTCAGTAAACATTTTCCTAATGGGTTTATGGTGTTGGTAGCTATTTTCAAGTCATCTTCAATTCAGCAGGATGTTTATTTTGTAAATTATGGTCATATGTGGAGGAACATGTATGTTTTAGGGGTGGGGCTACCTCGTGATTGACAGGCCTCATGTTTTTATTCCATGGTTGGATTTAGAACAGCAGTCTACAAACTGATGGGTGTCATCAGAGGGGCCAAATCCATCTTTTATAAGCAGTTTCTAGTTAGCGTGCATTCTCTTCAGAGAGCTAAATGTTGATTTTGCAGATTATCTGGTGATACTTGATGTTTAAATCCCAGAAGGTGATTCAAAACAATTCTCAAAGATCCCTCTAACAATCTGGATGATAATATATTCTGTCCCTTGAATTGAACTGAAAGATTTTTGCACAACGTACAGCGTGACAACTGCCAGGAGGGCTGCCGAAATTTTGTCGGACTGCCATTTTTATTGAGATGGTTGGAAAATTAAGATATTGTAGTAAAACAAATGGCTCTCTCTACGATGAAAATGTAGAGGCTGTTTTTCACTGCAGAAACTTATAGGCTATTTTGGGGGCAGCCTAAATCTTTGTGAGTGTTCTGGACACAAGAATAGTTCATGTAGAACCCCCTCTAGTGGTACCTTCTACAGCAGGGATGTCCAATACTGGTCCTCGAGAGCTCCTATCCAGCATGTTTTAGATGTTTCCCTCTTCCAACACACCTGATTCAAATGATCAGGATGGTTATCAGGTTTCTGCAGAGCTTGATGATGAGTTGATCATTTGAATCAGGTGTGTTGGAAGAGAGAAACATCTAAAACATGCTGGATAGTGATCCTCGAGGACCAGGATTGGCCACCACTGTTCTACAGCATTGGTCAGTCCCTCCAGGATTTTGCGGGCATTTTTCAAGATTGTTGCTCCTAAAATGCCTGAATTTGTGGGAGATTTTCTAAAAAAAATTGCGATGTAAGTTGCGATGTTTTAAGTGTATTTGTTGTGATGAAATTGCAGGAGACAGTAAAAACTTGCTAAAAAGTTGCATTTTTTTCTTTGTTTTGTATAATTCATTAAAAATTCTAAAAGTTTAAAAGTTAATTTCACATCCTGGCACACGCGTGTTCACACACACACACTCAGCTCGTCACATCAGTTAATGAATCTAACTGACCTTCATTGTTTCAGTGCTGCCACAGATCTGGATGCAACAGCTTCATCACGGTGGTTTGTCTGGTCTGTAGTCCACTCATTTCACCCATTCTCCTCATATGTTTACAATAGAAAAGTGTTTGTCAATCAATGATTTTCGTTTGTGTTCCACCTCAATATTCCACGAGGTGAAAACAGTTTACCTCCACGTTGGTGAAGAACATCAGGGAATTGTTTTTCAGGTCTTAAGCAGTCATTTTTGTTGTTCACTGAGAATCATTACTATGGCACATGTCTGCATCTTCAAACCATAAACAAGGAAGTGATTTCGGTGACGTACGTGCATTACTTTTGAGTTGGAGACTGCTGTGATTGGTGGAACTCTCGGGAGGCGGGACAAAATTGCGGAAAAGTGGCGGTGATTGGACAAAATTGCAAGGTCGTGCAGAATTCTCGGAGATTGGTTGAATTTGCGTTAATTGTTGCGATCGCAACATCGCAAATTTCTAGAGGGACTGATAGGTTACAAAAGCTTAAATTATAAATTCAAACACTTTTGAAACAGAAAGAAAGGTCATTTTCAGTAGACTTCAAAAAATGTTAAAACCAAACTTTTGCCTCTGACGTGGATAGATTGCATTGGACAGGGAGAATGTCATAGGTATCCTATGAGATTCTATTTGAAGAAGCAAAAGCCTTTCTCACAAGGGTTGTTTGATTGCACGGCTTGAGCATATTTGCATTTTTTTTTACTTTTTTCTTTGCACATCTGCCACTGTGGCCACATGTGACGATGAGCTTGCAGTAAACGGTCATGTCACTTACACAGCAATGTCTAGCTTAGGTTTGCTAACATTACAAGCATTAGCCAACTCCAGCTCCTCATCCTAGCATGTGAGTGTGAGATGTCTTAGTTTGTCTCACTGAAAGGAACAAGGGAGCCTTAAAAATAGGCTTCCTTGCTAAAATGCAGAATTAATTTGTTGTCTAATTTGGCACCACAAATTATTCTTATTACTGCCCAACATGTTTGGAACCTCCCTCAGAAAGACCTTTGGAGACATTGTAGGATGGTCTACTCTGTGCAGTAGCTGGGCATGTGATGTCACGCATTACAGCTCTGTATATCCTCATGCTGCAAGTCACTTCTGTCTCCAGACTCTTTTTGATGGCAGCAACAAGCTAAATTTCATTGACTCCAATTTCCCATTTCTCCAGATGGCAACACTTTGAGAATGCTAAACATATTTCTTGACACTGAGGCACTTAAAGAAAGAGAGCCCATCCATCACAAATTGCCTGAAGACAAACTTTATTAATAAACCAGCAAGCATAGCATGTCAAGTACAATGAAAGATGCCCAGGAAACAGAGGCAGGCATGTATAAAAACCCAAACAAACCATAAAAGTGGAGATGGGCCGGCTGAAGCCTTGCCAACGGCTGTAAACAGAGTGGCAGAGAGAGGAGAGAACAATGAAAAGAAAGAATGCGCAGCTGTAAAAGAGATGGCGTCGAGAGTGAGGTTGCTGTTTACATCCACACAATAAAGACATTCACAAGTGTCTGGTAGAGCGCAGGGACCAAGCTGCTGGACTGAACACGACTGCAGCAACAGAGGAGGACGAAGTGCACGACTGTTAGTCAGTGATGCCTCAGGTAAAGAGTCCAGATAGTGGTGCTGTTGTGACACTACAGCATGTGGCAGAACAGTTAATGCTGGTTATGCTTTGTTAATACTCTGCTCGCCGCTCCCTTGCAAATAAAACCCAACATTTCTGAGAAAAGACAGAGAAAGAGAGAGCAACGCCACTGTTCATTGATCAGGCGTGGTACATAATTCACACAGGTCTTGAGAAAAGTGCCCCAATGCTCATGTTTTATACCTTTTAATACCACAGAGGATGCAACTGCTTTACAATCTTTCCATTCAAATTAAGAAAGCATGATGGAAAAACCACTGGGAAACTATTACACCATGGACCTCCACCAAAACGGACTGAAAAATCTATTAAAAATGATGAATGTGTGTAACATTTTTTGACCTTCCTAGCTATTGTAGCTTGCCAATCAGAGAGTGACGCAAGAGAAGGATTTAACAGTCTCCTGCAGCACTATCACTATTGCAACAATCCCACCTCCAGGCTCCCAGCAGCCTGCCATCACATAACACAGCATTTTACTACTGTTTCACTCCTGCCTACAGCAGGCAAGACAGAATATTTAGGGTCTTACATTTTCCTTTATTGAAGAAACTGAATCAGATCTGGAGCTTTTTAAGACTTAAAAAAAAACCCTGAAAGTGTGGATGTGGCCCCCGATGGTTTCCACACATTCAAGCCTAAATCTTGGTTTACAGGTCCTGCACACCCAAACCAGACCTTTACTCTACTGTGACCTTTGACTTGCCACAGGGAGGAAAGCACAGGTGTTAAGATGCTTCTGTCATGTTTAGTGTGTCAGTGACATGAGTCAGAAAACGTATGATTTTAACTGCTTCGGCTGATTAAACCTCCTCCTTAGACCTGGCTTCATTCTTTTTGTGGGTGAGGCACAATTTGTCAGGTTAAACTTTAACCTGAAAAACTCAAGACTATCCTGGGCAAGCCAAACAAAAAGACTGGGTGAGACTGAAGTGAAACCGCTTTATTTGACATCTATGTTAAGTCTTGGAACAGAGTCATTTCAAACTGAGTGCAATGTGGCTCACTCTGTTTGCTGGGTTAGATGTGTTTGTTTTCCTTTTAAAACAATGTATTATCTTTGTTTTTTTCAGTCATCTTTAATTTTGCCACATATATTTAGCATAACTACTAGCTTCCTATTAGGGAAAGTTGATTTGTTTCGCTAAAATGTCTGCTGAGCGAGCAAACATAGATGTCCTATGCCAGTCAGATTCTGCTGTTAAAGGGTGCTTCCTGTATGATTGCAATGACAGAGGTTATTGACAATCAAACTGATAAAATGTTGTGTAATTTATAGGTTTGTGAACTTTGTTGGCCTGGCAGTCATGCTTTTTCCAGGAGTTCAAGTTTGCAACCCCATCTGCACTATATCCACTCCTCTACCCACCAGTAAAATTTGCCCAGGAGATTTTCAGTCTGTAAGTTTACTGCTGAAGTCCAGTGAGCTGATACATTTCCTGCAGCGGTGCTGGTGTGCAGGCCCTGTAAGACCCTACATATATTGCATTGACATGGTGCATATTCCTAGACACAGTGGAGTTTCATATTCTTTAAAACGAAGTGAGCATGAATGCAAAGGGCCAGCAGGAGCCAATGGGGGGTCATTAAGTCTTTAAAGTATGTTTCTCTTTAAAACAAACACAGCATTTTAGCTCCTTGTTTCACGTGTTGATACACCACCCGGGAGTGACAGTGAGTGCATATTCCTTCTGAAAAAACCTTAAAATTGTTGCTCCAACTTTATGAACATCAAATATGAGGCTCTAAAACCTGCATTCAAATCATGGCACCTGCCGCTACTGCAGAGTTTGACCAGCAGAGGGCAAACTGGGCCACATTTAGAAATACAATGTACCAGCAGATTGCTGCTCAAACTATCAAGGTAGTTCCTCCTTAAATCCACTAGTGTCATTTTTTTCTGATTAATTTGATGGCATGAATATAGTCAGTGTTCCAAAATGAGATTCATAATGATGCAGGTACATCTTTTATCCTACACATAGCAGCTTAAAGGTCATTGGCAGCTCATTGAATTTGATGGGACCCTGATGTACTCAGGTGGTAAGTTTGAGCATTAACAAGACATCTCCTCCTGTCTTTAACTCACAACGCACACACACACACACACACACACACACACACACACACACACACACACACACACACACACACACGCACACGCACACAGAAAGCTCTTCCGTTGTGTCGTGATGGTGGCTGAAAATCCTGCAGCACCATGAGCAAAATAAAGCAAATAAAGGATGACCCAACACAACGCTCTCCCAGCTGTGACACTGAGCTGCTGGGTTGAAGTAGGCGTGATAAGCTTCACCTCTTACAGTTGCCTTCCGTGTGTCTGCTGCTGCATCAGGACAACCGTGAATGTACACGGAATCAGGGTTAAACCATACGATACAGGATGGGCCAGCATTGGTGTTATCAACAGCTGGACGGTATCATTATTCAGATGCAGGCAGTGATAATGTATTCCAGCTGCCTCTCTCATAATTAGGTGTGTGTGCGGCCCAACCGACAGAGCTGCTAGCCAAGTGTTTCATCCATCTGGGCTTCTTCCCTTGAGGGTTTTGGTGTCTCATGACAGTATAAATGTTTAACAGCGATTGTCCACCTGACAACCACAGACACACATGTACAGATATTTGTGGCTGATATACACAGCAAATCACAACTCAAAGCACTGACTGAGTGCATGGCCTGCATTTAGATTTTAGGTAACATTTGAAGACTATGTCATAACAAAAATAATCCAAAAACATACATTCATAAGTTATATTAGTCATATTTTTTACATTAAAAGTAGATCATAAGAGTATGTGCAATATGGAAGTGATCACTTGTAGTGGCCAACTCTCAGAGAATTATCACAGGAATCAAGAGCCTTTTAGCATTTTTAGCATTTGCTTTTCACAAACCCTGTTTCAAGGTACCTGCTGCTAAAAACAAGCTGTGATAAACCGCCACACGGCCCGCCCAGCTCCATTCATCCACATCTAGTGACTACAGCTCCGTTAGCATTTAGCAGCTAAAGAATTTTAAAATATTCACACGAACTCTGGTGGAGACCAAAACAGAGCTGAAAGGAGAGCTTACATCGTCCAATTCCCAGAAACATAAATGGATGTTGCTCTGCAGCTCTGTATATGCTGGGTGTATAAAAAGGCAACACATCAACCATGTTGACTTTTGATAACATGTCGTGGTCCAGTCACCTACCCCCAAATGTGCCTATTTTGACCACAGAGTCCTGTGATACTGGCCACTGTGCAAGAACACACAAAAACCCTTTAAAACTCTTTAACCCATCAGGTTAATCAGTTTCCCATCTATGAGCCAAACACTTTTGGTCTCAGGTAACCAGGGCCAGGCCAAGAACCAGCCGAGAAACTTCAGGAGCAAGACAACAGTAACATGAGCTAATTAAATGCCTGAACTGGCCTTTTTTCCTTGTCCTACCAAATTAATTTGATTTTCAGTGTATTTCTGCCACAAATATCTGAACATGGGTTGAATTCCTGTTGTGAACGTGTTGACCAGCACTTCAGCTTAGTCTAACCCTGATCAGTACACACAAACATGCCCAGCAGTCTAAGCATACTGTGGAGGTAGGGGTTGAGGGAGGTTTGGTTTAACTACTGATTGAGACGATTCAGTTATCTCCTAATAATTCTAGGTTCTTTTCGATCAGTCCACGAGGGTGTGATTTTGGATGACATGTCGACTTGAGAGGGATTGCATTATGGGGAAAAGTCTTGTAGAGTGATCCCACTGTCAAACGGTACCATTAAACTTCAGACTGACTGACTGAATGGAGACATAGGAGCGTGGGTTTTGGCAGGATGTGAGCACTTGTCGACTGTACTGACGGAGATCAGTGGGAGGAGGGAGGTGGCGGTTGGGAGGGAGACGTCAGGAGCCCCTCACAGGCAGAAGTCAAAGGTCAGGTCGGACTTGCCCATCTTCTGTCTGTATATCGCATCAAACTTATCATTCATGGACACTGTGAAGACGTCCTGCCACAGACCTACACGACCTGCAAGCAGAGAGAGCATAGTTAGCATTCTGAACGTCAGATTCTGACCGGTGTGTTTTTTCCATACTTATTCAACATGTTTGAGCTGCAGCCTGACATGGCAGTGACTCACCCGCTGTGGTGTGTGAGAGTCAGATCAGACTGACTGCTAGCTGAGTGTTAAACCTATAGCAGACCAGACACCAGACTCCCATGCACTAAAAGAAAAAAAGGATGCGAAACAAAGAAAAAAAAACAGATGACAGAAACCATAAGTAAGTATCAAAATCAAAACAGAAATGACAACATAAACCAAACTGAGAGCAAATTAGGGAACACATGTAAAAGACATCTACGTAAAAGTCAAAGAAAATGAAAACAAGACTGAATGTGCTGGTTGAGAGGGTTCAAATGCAATATGTGGTGGCAACATGTAGCCACACGATGGCGCTGGAATCATCTCTATGCTACCATGAGAAAACTCTTACATCCTACGAGTCATAACTAATTAATTAAATATATATACATTTTTAAAACCACTAGGAAACAAATAATCATATGACTGAGTTTTGCAGAGCAGCACAGTCGTACAGTGGTTTGCACTGTCGCCTCACAGCAACAATGTCCTGGTTAGCCGTGCACAGTAGGTTAATTTGTGAAACTGGCTGTAGGCATGAGAGTGAGCATAAATGGTTGTGTCTGTCTGTGTTGCCCTGTGATGGACTGACAGCCTGTCCAGGGAGGTTCCTGCCCTTCACTCTGTCAGCCATGATGGGCCCCAGTCCCCCCTCAACCCTCCACAGGATAAACTGAGTCCAGCAAATGGATGGGTGGATAAGTTTGGTGATACATTCACAGCATACAGCAGAAGTGTGCTGTGCAAATTAAGTTTAATGAGAAATGATTTTAAATTGCATCACCTCTCAACTGTTGCAAATACTTGTAATGCAGTTACCGTGAAGGGATACAAAGAAGAATCATGTGACATTTAAGTGATGCTGTAATGATATTCTATCAGAGACTGTCTGTAGTTAACAGGGTGATTCTCTACATGGTGCTGCTGTGAACTCTGGATCTGGCAGCAGCTGTTGATTTAGAGACATGTGAGAGGACAGTGTGCACACCACCGTCATGTCATTATGAAACAGAATGTGACATGAAGTACTACTGAGGAAATGTGAAAACAGTCTTGCGAAATAAAAACAGACATTTGAAAAAAGAGTCTTTGGAATTTATGAAATAACAACATTTAATAAAAAATAACATAAAAATATTTCAGAAATTATTTCACAAATAGGTTTATTTGTATGTTTTTCCAATTTATTAGGCAGTTGCTTTATTGTTTATTCAGTGTTGACCAGTATGGGACTCCATGGACATGGTACATATTTAAAACTGCCATTTAACTCTGCCCTTGAGTCAAAAGCATGTTAGTATTTCCTAGAAAACTATTACCTAGACCACTTAATGGAGTGCATTTCCATTTTTATTGATAGAGGGAGAGACAGGGTGAAAGGGGGCATAGAGGAGAGAGAGACATGCAGCAAAGGGTCGTGAGCTGGGCTTGAACTCACGACCGCTGCTGACAACCTGCGCCCACATAGTAGCGCCTTAACTCAGCGAGCTATACGGCGACCAGTGGAGTGTATTTTAATAAATAAGTGATGGGTTAAATTATAAAGAAATGAATATAAAGCTACTGAGCCCAGTGACTGAGGGGTTTTAACTGCTCATTTTGGACTTGTCTGACTGTGCTGGACGATTTATGTTTGTGTTGAAATGGGAAAACATTCAAGCTATTCTAGGTGAAAGGGAAAAGGTCTTGTGAAAGTAGCGTTGGGACTCCTCTGTCCAGTTCTGGTTGTAATCTCATGTGGCTGATATCACAGAGACAGATGGAATGTAAAACAAATGTAAAGCTAGAACTGCATGGCTGGATACTACAGAGGCACACTGCATTCACTGAAGAAAAAACTTTGAAGATATTATTTTTATAATTATGAGTACAATATTACAACCATTATCTCTAATATCAATGAAAAAACGTTTATAAACTCGTTCAGTGATCATAAAAAACACTCAGGGGTTTTACGTTTACTTCAGGAAGACATGATTATGAGATACAGAGGTCATAATTATTAACTTATACAGCTTTACAGCAGATACTAACACAAAGGAAATGTCTTGTTATGACTTGCTGGTCAGTACTAAAAAGTAAAAACATCCCTGAACTACCTTTGCACGGGTTTCTGGATTATCCACTTCCCCGGTCTCTAAATACCTTTGCAGGAGGAGCTCTGGTCGATATCATGAGACCACTGATAAGAATCAGGCCTGATCTGATGGCTCTGACTGAACTGACACTCCCTCTCCTTTAGTATCATTCTCTGCTGGCTCTAAATGTCCTCTCTCTCAAATCTATTCAAGGCTTTTTGGCATTTTCCCCATCATTTGTTCAGTCGGTCTTTCACTTGGAACTACATTTGTTACACTTATCCAAGGTACCATGAAGTAGAATATATGTCCTGGAGCTGTTGTCTTTTTCCAACATGGACTGGTTGTGTATCTTCTACCAAATGCTAATTCTTTCAAAGGCAGGAGTACTCGTTGCATTAAGATTTCCTTTAAAATTCAAATTTTCAGACATTTTTTCCACAATGTTTGGAAATTGCAGTGCATAGCATTTTCATAGTCAATAAAGGGGAATTACAATACTCCACATTTTACACCACAACATAACGTTTGTTTCCCTTTGATACTGATACACATGAGTACAATACTGTGAAAAAGTATTTGCCTGATGTCTTCTATTTTTTCAGATTTCTTACACGTAAATGTTCCAGATCATATTTATATTTACTGAATATTAGACAGAGATGAGCCATAAAACACAAAATGCTGTTTTTAAATTATGGTTTATTGGAGAATTATTGAAAACCTAGAAGTATTTGCCCCCCTGAACATAATAACTGGTTGGTCCATCCTTGGCAGCAACAACTGTAGTTAAATGTTTGTTACAGCTTTTGATCAGTCTTTAACGTCACCATGGAGGAATTTTGGCCCACTGTTCTCTGTAGAATCATTTTAATTCGGCAACATTAGATGGTCATGAACTGCCCTTTTAAGGTCTTGCCACAACATCTTGATTGGATTCAAGTCCAGACTTTGACTCATCCACTCCAAAATCTTCATTTTGTTCTTTCTGAGCCACTCAAAGTTGAACTTGTTTGTGTGCTTTGGGTCTTTGTCTTGCTGCATGAACCACTACTCCCTGAGCTTTAGGTCATGAACTGATAGGTGGATATTCTCCAGGAGGATTTTCTGATAGAGAGCAGAATTCATGGCTCCATCAATGATGACACCGTCCAGGTCCTCCAACCATCACACTACTACTACCACCATGTTTACTGTTGGTGTGATGTTCTTCTTGTGGAATGCAGGATTAGCTTTACTCCAGATGTAACGGATCCATGTCTTTCAGAAAGTTCCATGTTTGACTCATCAGTCCACAGGATGTTATTCTAAAAGTCTTGGGGCTCATCTAGATAATTTTGTTACAAATGCCAGACGAACCTTTACATTCTTTTTTGGTCAGTAGTGGTTTGCAACTTCCAACTCTCCCATGGATGCCATTTTTGCCCAGTATCTTCCTTATTGTGAAACATGTAGACGGACCTTAACTGGGTCCAGTGAGGTCTGCAGATGTTTAGGTGTTCATCTGGATTTTTTGTGACCTCCTGGACTAGATATCAAAGGGCTCTTGGAGAAGTGTTGGTGGTTGGTCCACTCCTGGACCAGACAGGTTCTATTTAGTGATTTTCTTGGGTCATCTTTGCCTTACATTAAAATTAGTTTGATGATCTGAAACATGTAAGTATGAAAAATATGTAAAAAATAGAAGATTTCTGTAGGGGGGCAAAAATACTTAAGAGGACTTAAGATGTACCTGCTAGCCAAGCAGCAAGGTCAAATGACGGATGCTTCAGAGTTGCGTAACAGGATCTAACTTATTTAAAGGATGACTCATGATAGAGACTAGCAGGCCTGATGTCTCTGAGGCTGTTGCTTCAGTTATGACTATCCAGTTTTGTGGAAGATCAGTTGTAAACCATTGGATCAGTGCAACTTACATGAAATTGTAATGATTTACCTTTCAAAGATTGCGCTTGCTTTGCAAAATGAGAAAAGAGGGCAAAAAACTTTGGAGATGCTACTACAAACGCCGGTTTACTCAGATGTAAGCTGGATTTGTAGGGGGGCCATGAACCCAAAACTCAAATTAGCAGACAGGAGGAGCTGAGCATGCTTCTCTTCTTCAGCGTCCTCTCCCACTCACCCCTGCAGATAGACAGCGCCTCTGAGTTGCAGCACTGCTCAATAAGCTGGTTGCAGCTCTCCACCATCCCCTCCAGCTGAGCCTTGTCACAGGAAACACCCAGGAACCGGGCCAGCTGCTCCACCAACGTCCCCAGATCCTGGAGAGGGACAGAAATGGAGATACAAAACTGTAAAATTTTACAGTATGAACACATGTAAAAATGCAGGGATGTGCCTCGTGCATTCTAAAATAGTACCAAAACAGTGATTCTGCTTCCCCAAACAGCATCCACCCACGGCTAGAGAGAACACATAGTTCCCTTTGCTGACCCAGTGTATGTGGGAACAGATGAAAGGACAAACGTACAGCTCTGTGTGGTGGTTATTACTTCATAGGTTTCATATATACATGCTTGTTTACATATGGCTGTATAATGTGTCTGTGTGTGTTCAAGACAGGGTCAGTTGGAAACTACTACCTCTGCAGTGTTATACAAATGATGGTCAAGTGTATAAACATGTCTACCGCCTCGACTCTACTCTACTGTCATAACACATTGCATTGGTGTATCTCAGTGTCTTAGTGTGGTAATAAATAAAGAAGCGAATAATTTTATTCAAAGTCATATTTCTCAACTCCTAAACCCCTGAAACCACCTACTGCAGTTATGGCAACTGAAAAAATGAAAAAGATAAATATCCCCAAACACTAGATGTCTCAAACTTTTCAAGACCCCAAGTAAAACAGTGGTTATTGTAATTGCTGCCCAGTAGACAGCGAAACAAAAGCTGCAACCTGCTGCTTCACTATTGGAACATATTATGACTGAATGAAACAATCTGGGTATTTGGCATTTGATTTGTTAATAACTCAAGTTTTGACTGACTACCTTTCTGAAGCTTTTAGAACCAGACATGATGAGCAAGGAGTGGATCTGACTTAGAATTTCAAGAACACTACACAGAAGCATCCTGTCAATCATAAGGAAGCACCACCCTAAAGCATGTGTTTTTAATGTATACTTCATTATGTAGAGGGTCACGGCAGGCCTACCTCAGCATGCATGCCTTTGGACTGCGGAAAGAAGCCCATTCTGTGAAGCACAATGGCCCTATTTTGTCATTTAAGGACAGATCATTTAACCGCTCTCATCTCCTCACACCTCGACAACTGCAGTATCCTCCTTTACCTCATCCAAAATCTATTAATCAGAACCAGACTCAGCCTCCAGACAGAGAAACGACCACATCACACCTGTTTTAGTCTCCTTCCACTGGCTCCAACCAACCTTTGATGTTGACTTTTGAGGCTCTTCATGGCCTCTCTAACAATCTATTTATCTGACTTCTGGTTCACATACGAGTCTGTAGCCTGAGCTCCTCAGACAGAGGCCTTTTATCAGTCCCAGGGGTGCGGCTAGAAACTATGGAACTATGAAGCTATGGAGCACGCTGTCTGAGGTAATCAGTTCGGCAGAGTCACTGACCTCTTTTGAATCTCTACTGAAAACATACTCTTACTGTAAAGCCTCTCCTAATTTTGCTTGATTTATTTATATGCGTTTGATTTACACTTACACTTTGCTTAAATGCTCCTTGCTGGCATGATATGATTATTTTTTACTTTATTTCATGTAAGTGTTCTATAATAAATGCTTAAATTATTAAAAAAACACACAGAGAATTACGTACCACAAAAGAGGACTGATTTCTTCATTCATACAGGCCATCTATCAGATAATAGCATGTTTTTTTAACAACCTACTGCAAAGTCTCTGTTCAGTTGGAGGAGGTCTCTTCCAAGAAAAGCCTATCTGCAGCAGAGAGGACATGTGGGAGTCTGAGCCTCATAAGACCAGATAAGACCAGATAATCTATAAAGGGACCTTTGGCAAAGCAAAGAGCAAATATTGATTTGACATATTCTGGAGAGTTCCATACAAGAATGCTGTATGCAAAACAGACAGATACATGTGTCCTCCACATTGTGTGACATACAGTGGACAACAGCTTAAGGCAGTAGGAGAAGGATAGTGACGGGAGTTTTTATGTCATTTTCTTACAATACCACCATACCAAAACTCCCACTTGTGATTGAAATACGGTATGTCAAGATTATTTCATCGTCATCTCTAAATGGCATATTTGAATTAACTATCAGCATTTAATGATTATGTGATTATGGGGCAGTGGTGGCCTAGTGGTTTGTGAAGTGAATTCATAACTGGTGGGTCACTGGTTCGATTCCCCGGACTGGCAAGAGGTTGAGGTGGGAAAATGAGAGTGACTGCTTGTCTCAGTCACCACCACTGTGGGCTCTTGAGCAAGGCCCTTAACCCCTGACTGCTGCTAGTAGGTATAGTTCAGGTTATCTATGAACAGGATGGGTCAAATGCAGAGAAGGAATTTCCCCAAGGGGATCAACAAAGGTTAGATTATTATAATTATAATATCAAATTACATTTTCTGATAAGGTTTTTTGAGTTTGTATCCCTGAAGCTTTACAGCAAAATGGTCTCTATATTGTTTTCTTTGTGAATAAATTGAATGTTATAGACATTGTAGCCATTATTGAATTTTGCTCTTTCATTATTGATATTAATATTAATATTTTGGTTCCACATCATCGTAGGAAGGTTATTTCATAAGCTCTGTACTGAGGTTACCCTCTTTCAGCTATCCAGAGACGAATTATTTAAACATAATACATTAATTAGAGACTGCAAAATGATAATGAAACAAACATTTTTCTATATACCTCCCCAAATAGTTTCCTAATTGTATTTGGTTCATATCTGGCTGAGCACATATACTCCACTGGCAAGTAGGTGACCTGAGGCTAATCTCTCAGACCCCATATGACAGTATGATTCAACGCTTTCTCTCTCTGTCGTCCACATCCACCATTAACTTGGTGGCCCGTCTCTCTTGTCCACATGTTCTATGCTTCTGGTAACTGACTAATGTCCTCTTACTTGTGCCTGTGTTTTTATCTGATTGTAATCATCGGTCTCATAATTTTCATGTCACTACTTACAAGGCAAAAACTGTATTTATGAAGCATTTAAGGGTGAACATAAAGAGCATACACGCTCAGAAAACCATTCATTCTACAAACACGGGTTAAAAAGTAACTTCCTACCAGACAGTCGTACAGTATATACACAGCAGCAAGGCTAGATAAAAAGTGCTGACACATTTCCACACCAAACATCAAGTGTAGTCAACCATCAGGGCCAGACCACTGGGATAAGATTACATAAAGTTACACAAGGGATAAGATTACATAAAGCTGCACAACGGCTCACAAAAACAAGCAAAAAATGGCACAGGGGTCCATCATGACATTACCTTGTACATGTCTTCATATTTCAAGAAGAGGACATTTGAGTCCATACGATGTTCCCAGAATTCCTGAACATGTTCAAACCAGGAGCCATATCCCACTGCAGAGCAAAAACGGACAGTTAGGTCGATGAATGAAGTGGACCAAATGGAAGTCCCAGTGCCCCATACTCACGCTTGTCATTCATGAAGCGCCGGCAGAACTCCTGGAAGGTTCCCCGGTAGCTCATGGTCCTGAGAGAGCGGTGGAACTGATAGTAGGACACCACCAGGTCCTTAGGGTTCCGAGCCATGTAGATCACCTAGAAGAGAGCCACAACAGCACTCAGTACAGTTATGCACATAATGTTAGCTCTAAGTACAGTCCTTGTTGGAATGAGGTAGCGCTAACATGACCAACAGATCCACAGGTAACACATCATTGGGAAACACATCAGGTTGAAATAAACTGAAACAATACTGTAACATGATTATTATATAGCTAACTTTCTGAACTTTCCAAAACTGCCTGTGGGCATTTTCTGCTCCTGCCACATATTTCCTCACTGTGGGTTCATTTGTCACTGTAGTATAAAGTCCTGCATCTCTATGGAAACAGTACCACAAATGGCCAGAAGTAGAGAGAACTCAAAAATATATTCAGTGCAGTGTGACACACATGGAATACCATTTCAGACAGGACGCTCTGTCAGATTTTAACCATTTATTTCAGACCGGCACGCAAGTTATGTTTGGCGGTGACTCTGCTCGAGGGATGCTCTGAAACGATCTGTGCAAGTGTGGCACAGACAGTCCATGAGATCAAACACCCCCTGGATATACAGAATACAGAACGAAAAGTCTGAATTGGCAGCAAATCTATACATGCACAGATCTTCATTATAACAAGGAGGAGGCTGGGGAGGAGGAGGAGGAGAAAGCTGACAATCAAAACGGATACGCAGCTATGTGGCGAGCACAGAGCAGGCCAAATGAATGGACGCTGCCTCAGTTATAGGGCACGCTAATAGGGAGGAGTGGACTGACTATGAGTATGGTTGGACAGCATGGACCTTGTGACAAGCCTGACTCTGTGCCTGTGTGAATTAACGCCAAGTTCTATAAACAAAAAACAGAAAAAGTTGAAAGTTGGTTCTACTATAGAAAATGTACTTGTTACATTTTTTCCATACTCGTCTCCTCTCCAGTCTGTAACACAGCCTGCAGTTCAGCTGAAACGTCTGAATTTCTGTCACATGACTGGTCACAGCTCAGTCATTATTTACTTCATAATTGTGCCAAGAATTTTATTTTTTTTTTGCAGAAACTTGTACAGATGGTTTAGTTTGGTGTATTTTACATGAGACATGTAGACTAAACTGATGTTGTTGAAATGTCATGATCTTAAGCTTGGATTTGGTCTGGTTTTCTCATGAAACAGCTCGTCACAGGTGAGTAATTCAAGGTTTATCAGTTATGTTGTGCGGTTAATAAATTTAATGGGATTCAGCACTTAGCCAGGAACTTCTAAATTAGCATCTTCATGTCATGAAAAGTCATGGCTGCTGTATTTGGTCCCGTCTTAGTGCACACACCTTGGCCTCCCCATTGTGCATGGCTGTAGGAAGGAATCGGTAGGGAAGATGGCTTTTGATCAAGCGAGGGGATGTCAGCTCCTGTGGAAATATAAGGAAGTCCATCAGCAGTCTTTCATTATCTTATCAATGCTGCACAATGCTCTGCCTCCTACCAGTTTATCTTATCTTATATGTACCAAAACATGACATCTGTCGCTACATTTCTTGGAAAATGCTTTGTCTGTCAAGGGATATGTCCGTCCTGTTGTGTGTCAGCAGAGGTCTTTAATCACACAGATAGATTTCATTAACATGTGTACAAAAAAGAAAATCCATAATCACTTCCTGAAATCAACAGAAAGTAGAATTAGTGCCTTGCAGTGGAATGCCTCTGCCAGCCAGTCATTTAGCAGCTTAGATAAATGTTTGTCCAGACTCATAAATGCTTTGCTAAATGTAGCAAAGACTTTAAAGGAATTCACACAGCACAGAATATCTACACCATCCTCACAGCTTCAAGTTGGACACCCAACATTAGTGTCCATTCAATATTGGATCAAACGTGAGATATGGCCACAATCTCCCTTTCTTTAGCTAAGTTTATCTTGATCAGTCACAACAAAGCAGTAATTCAGATTATCTCTTAAGGATTTTCTGGAAATTCATTCAAATTTTTACATTAAATGTGGATGGACACTTGGATGACAACCAGGCAACACACTAGGTAGTTGCTACTGGTGGTGGAACAGTTCAAACTCAGACAATAGCTTGGTATGTGATGGAAAATATTGAAGGTCAAAGTTCTGACGCCAACAGAGATGGAGTGTGGAGGACACCGCCAAGGAAGGAGATGAGGATGTACTCCCAAGAGACCTTGGGTAGAAAGAGTTACACTCCTGTGCTAGATAAGCAGGAAGCAGGATTTACTGTAGTGATGTGTGATACAATTGTTTGTGTTTCAACTGTATAAATACTGCTGTGGCTCTTATTCAGGGAGCTCCTCTCCCATAACCTGGTGTTGTGTGAGACTCTGTGCACTGCCTGAATAAAGAGACGCTGACTTCAAGATCCTCACTGAGAGAGTGGGAGTTTTTTCACCCACAGTATGCAATAACTTTACTGTGTATTCAGTGTTGGTTTGATCATGCTGTAGGCAAATAGAAGCCCCTTCCTGCATTCTCTAATGTTTCACATCTAAACCAGTCACAACCAGCAACAGTGCAGAGTCATTCAATATTCCACCAGAAAGCAAATCATGATGAGTCATGAGGCCTCCTGCAGTCCTAAACTGACTAAAGTACTGAATGAATATTAACCTGATGTCATCATTACATCATTTACATCACTGTACCTGTATGATGTCCAGCCCAGGCTGTGGGTATTCTAAGACAGGCAGCTGTTCGTCGATGTTCATAAGGCCGATCTCATCGGGGTCTGCTCCCTGACTCACTAGATACACAACCTCCTGAAGTAGACTGGTGCCTGCAGGGACAGAGGAGACAGCCAGAGGACAATCAGGAAATTGGGATGGCAGAGAGAGAACAAAACAAGTGGCTGCTATGTGCACATCTGACATACTCAGTATGAAAATAAGACCGAATTCAAGTCAATTTAGAGATGGTGTCAGCAAAATCCTCACTATATACTGCAGGAGGAATTTTACTTCAGGGCACCTTCCTATAGGTGTTTACATACAGTACCAGGGGTTCTCTCCAACACGAACTGCATGAAAAGCAGTTTCCTAATGCCTTTCTTAAGGACTTTCAACAAAAATCAGGACAAGACTTGCTCTCAGTGC
This sequence comes from Dascyllus trimaculatus, assembly GCA_024666655.1. Lineage (NCBI taxonomy): Eukaryota > Metazoa > Chordata > Actinopteri > Pomacentridae > Dascyllus > Dascyllus trimaculatus. The sequence goes on from CM045465.1 coordinate 25,876,753, forward strand.
CAGTGTAGAAGTTTTTAGAGGTTGTAAAGAGAAAAATCCTGTGTTTTAACCACAGTCCAGGATAGATAGAGTAGCGTTTTATTCATTTAGTGGTTTTTATACTTAAAACTGGTGAAAGTATTCTAGAAATTGGTGTGCATGTAGACACAAACCCATAGAGGATTATCACCCAACTCTTCTCAATCTCTATCATGCCTTTTAGTTTGTGTTTGCTCTTTGTCTGTTGTATTTTTCTGGCCCACAAACTTTCATCAGCCTCGTTCCCATTCAACAGGAAGCTGTTTTCAGTTAAACAAGCCTGACAGCAGACAGACATAGTTAAACACTACCTGGCGAACATAGTGGAGAATTTAGCACCTGAAGAGGCACATGTTTCCCTCAGTAGTTGGTTGAGACTAAAACAGAGCTAAAAGACATGGGAAACAGGACTTCTGACACATGAATGATAACATTACTCTGTGTTTGCTGAATGTAATTGGCATGTAATAGTCTACAGTTAACTGGTGGCGATAATATCAGATATTATGTTTTTATCTTGCTCTTTTGTTCCCAAGTGGCCCAAAAACCAGTTCATGCTGCTATAAGAGAGCACTCCAGAGATTTAGCATTACACTGTCAGAGAAGAGGGGGTAAAAGTCAGCGTAGTTAAACCACCGAATCTAGCACTACTCAGTGTTTGGTTATTCACTAGTTTAGGTAATAGCTTGGGCCGGCAATGGCTCAGGTGATAGAGTGGGTTGTCCACTCATCACAAGGTTCGTGGTTTGATCCCGGCCCCTCCGCATGCCAAAGTGTCCTTGGGTTCAAGATGAATCCAGCACCATTAGAACTGTTGATACATTTTTGTTTTTAGCAAATATCATTCCTTTTGGACAGTTCAAGTGAATTATTAAAGAGAATTTTCAGGGTTTTTTTTGCATGAACATTACAATAATAGTAAGACATTACAACAGACACAACAATACGATTACAAACACTTCAACAAAGTGCTCCACAACAACATCACCAACAATCAAAATGTGACATAGAATCTGCAGTCATGGCAATACTGCAAGCATGGGATGATCTAATCACTTACGTAAATGTAAAATAAGGCAATAAAGTGAACACAATTTATCACACTCAGCCTACAAGTTACTGTAGATACTTGGCCCCTGAAAAGGTGTCTGTTTTTATGAATGGCAGGATTGGCAGTGATCCTAAGCCATAAATGAAATGCACATTGAGCAAACTTCCAGTGACATGACACAGAGCTCCAGGTTCTGTCATTTGTCATTTTATTACCTTTTGGGTGTTTTTGAACTTTGCTTTTGCTTTCATACTGATGTTTTTAAGCAGGTATCTTGTCAAAGTCAGAATTTTGGTAACATGACCACACCACTGCCTGCTGACTGCTGGAAAAATGCAATTAAAAACTGGAACTCTTTCTTCTGGTTCCTTCAAACATGACTGAGATGTTAGTAGTTGACCTAAATCTAAGATAACATATAGATAACAACTCATAAATGATCTTATTTCTTTGACCAGCATGACCCATATTGACTTACTGCACCACTTGATCAGTGTTCTGCTGTTCCCTGCTCTGTTGGTGAAGAGACAATGGTAGCTAATGGCTATAGTGATAGCAACAATAACAACTAGAATGCCCTCAAGCGAGATGCAGACCCACGCTGGATGGCTTCCTAAACATGGCAGGTAGCCCTTGACCTTTGACCTCTTGACCCCAAAATTAATGGGTGACCAGGGCAGGTCAAGATCAACATCTGTGCTGAGTTTGTTTGTCCTATCTGTCTTTGTTATAGCATTATGGTGCGGACATACATACATACATACATACATACATACATACATACATACATACGTACATACATACATACATACATACATACATACATACATACATACGTACATACGTACATACGTACATACATACATACATACATACATACATACATACATACGTACATACGTACATACGTACATACATACATACATACATACATACATACATACATGCATACAGACAGACAGACAGACAGGCGGCAGTAAGTCAAAGGTCAAAGGTCAAGTTCAAGGCCAAGAGGTGAAATGTAGTAGTCCTATACACTTAGATATAACAAAGTTCATCATTGCAAGCTTATACAGGAGATTATAAAGGGATTTTGCATTAAGTAGCCCTACAACCTTGACCTTTGACCTGTTGATCCCAAAATTAATGGGCGACAAGGGTAGCTCAACATGTGTGCTGAGTTTGAATTTCCTATCTCTATTTGTTCTCAAGTTATGGTACGGACATACCCACCCACATACATACATACATACATAAATACATACATATATACATACATACATACATACATATAGACAGACAGACAGGCAGGCAGGCAGGCAGGCAGGCAGGCAGACAGCCCTACCCATGGCTGACTCCATTGGCGTGGGTAATAATTTAAATGAATGCGCTGCAGTGCACTGCATTTTGGTGTAGCCTATACATCTGGGCTGTTATATTGGGACTCTAAAGTGCTTCAAGGAGTGGGCTGTCTTTGAATTCCATTGACCTATTCCAACCATCTATTTTCAATTTTACCACTTTATCCTCTGTAGGATTGCGGGGGACTGGAGCCTCTCCCAGCTGTCTTAGGGTGCAGACAGTGTACACCTGGACAGGTCCCCAGTCTATCACAGGACTACACATAGAAACAGACAACCAAGCACACTCTCATTCACACCTACGGACAATTTAGAATCCCCAATTAACCTCAACATGTCTTTGGACTGTGGGAGGAAGCCAGAGTACCCAATAAAAACCCACACAGGCACAGAGGAGAACGTGCAAACTCCACACAGAAAGATCCTATGCCAAGATTCAAGCCCAGGACCTTTGAGCTCTGAGGCGACAGCGCTAAGCACTGTTCCACCGCACCGCCCCCTCTGACATAATGTTTTATTCAAATTACCAAAAGTTTCAAAAAGTAAAAAAATAAATTAATCAAAAACTAAAAGAAAAATATTTAAATTTAATCTGACACTCTTTGAGAACCTGAAATGGCACCAATGCACTGGAGGTGAATAGAATTTAGTTTGTGGTACAACATTGAGAATTAATTTTGAGAAAATTCAGCTGCAACACATCTTTACAGAAACAGAGCAGTGGTTACTCTGGATAACCCACCTCAGCAGCACAATATGTGCAGAGTTTTCAATGAAACTAGTTTCTGCTAAAAGAAAAAAAAAAAAAGAAAAAAAAAAGTCCCTATTTCTATTATCTGCAGAATTGTTTTATTTTTCAGCTTTTTCAATCAGTGTGGAGATTCAGCCTGGCACCCTTTCAATCCTAAATCACAAAACAGAATTCCTCTCATGTAAATTCTTTCTTACTTGTTGTCATGCCAATATTCTGTGTGGTTCACCCATGACTCATGTTGTTTGCAAATATGCCAGAATCTGAGTCTGGAGCTTGCTACAGATCGCACCCTATGAACCCTGAAGGACACTGCTCCACACAGAGGAAAAGTAATGGCTCCAGGTTTGCAATCAATTCACCCCGCTGGCTTTTCTAGAACCTCTGGTTTTGCCTTTGCTCTGCATTAAAGGGCAACATAACAAGCCTGTTTATTCTCTCTCAGAGAAAGAAGATGTTTGTATGAGGAGCCTGAGGCTGGTTGGGAAACCAAATAAATGATATGTAAAAGAATTTTGTGTCCGTTTCCCCCCAAAAAACTTTCTCAGTCTGAAAGAAATCATTTGTGTAAGTGTATGAGGCCTTCAAGGGCTTCAGCTGTGTTTGAAGTGAAAAGCATCAGATGCAGATTGCAAATAAAAGTAACAAAAAGTATAGAAGCAAGTGATAAAAAGATTATAACAGGTCACTGAATTAAGTCACCAACTCCTGAGGGCTACATAAAGTCCTCTAGTGCACTATATGTATGTGGGAACAAAAGTGACATAAAAAAACTGTTCCTCTGGAGCTCAGTGACATGCTTTCATAGCCCAGTAGTGGTAAACAAGCTGAGGATCACATGCAAACGCCAGCTGGGATGTTCCCCATACACTGTCAGCGGTCTAACAGAAATGCACCTGTTGTGATGCTTTGCTATCTGATGGGAAAACCTGGAAGCAAAATGCTATTCATAACATTTGGTGGAGAAGGTGTAGTGTTCAGGACTGTTATTAATGATTAGCCCAGGTCGCTTAATACCATTTATTTTAATTATGAGAAGCCAGAATTGTATTCATGATTAATATTATTTTTTATTGGGCAACCCTACAACTGATGTTTCACTCCTTCGCAATTAAACCAGCTCCATTAAGTAATGGTTTTCTCAGTATGGAGTGGAGGACTAGTCTGGCCTGACCTCAAACACATCCAGCACCTTTAGGAGAAACTCAAACACTGACCATGAGCCAGGCTTTCTCAGCCACTAACCTGTGGCAGGGCTGCTCACAGCATCTGGTGGAAAGACTGAACCCAGCTGGATTGAGGCCGTTAAACAGCAGGACATTAATGTTCAATCATCACATGTGGGCATTGATTCAGGTGTCAACAGTACATAGGCAACATAGTTTGTTTTAATGAGGAAGTCTTTATCTTAGCTGCCAGTTTTGTCTTTGTTTTCAATGTCTGGAAGACCTGAACATATGAATAAGTGAACTTTTCTTAAGGGATGAAGACATTACTAGCCTCTTGGTGAGGCTGCATGCCACTCATCATAGTGTTTAATAGGAGACGTCAGAATTTCAGTCCTGGACTCCATTAAGCTAGAGGACTTGCAAGACAGATTAAATAAAGAACAGTTAACAAAGATGCAGCAGAGACTGTGATACAGTCTCTGAACGTATGGAGTGTGCACCTTCATTCTACTCAGCAGCATGTTTAATTCAACTCTCCCTGCTTGGTAAATGTCTTTCAAACTCTGTTGCCTGCAGACTGCAATGCAGACAAGCCAAGAAGGGCCCTCTTTTACCAGTTGAGGACAATGTAGCTTAAAAGTAGATGTGTTGTTTTGAAGGTTTTTCGTGCAACACTTGGTCATTGGACATTAATCATGGGTTGCTGCTTACACAACAGACATTTAGTTATTATTAGCTGAAGTACTCCTTGTGAATAGTAAATTCAAAATTGGTGGGGTGCCTCTTGAAAAAGAATCATTTTCATTTGCAAAGGTGTACTTCGTGCAGCATTGCAAGGCATGCAGCCAGAGTAGAGGACTCTCTCTCCTCTACTGTATGTCAGTGCTGCTGATTCTACCTCTTTGATTTATGTGTGTGTGCGGTGCAGTGCAGAGCTTTACCACCTGCAGGGAGACATGACTGAGCGTATGGCTGCCATCAAAATATTCATAAATGCCCTGCCATCACACAGCGGTAGAGCTACGTCACACTTCTCTCCCCCTCCACTTGGTTTATAGAATTTGACTAATCCTATTGGCCAAGGCTGTCCCATGTGAGCCAATAGCATCATAGCTCTGCAGAATCCCAACCATGTGGCTTGCCATGTGCTTTCTTCCCTCTGCACCAGAAGAGGATGAATATACCAACAATAAGCAGGGAGCAGGAAACAGTAGGGAGGGTGAACATTTTACCACACTGACACGTCTGTCTCAGTCCCTAAAGATCATTTACATGTCAAACATGAAGATACCTGGATGCACAAAGTCGTCACCTTATAGCATTGATCCAGTGGAAAAGTGCAGATAAACTACGGAGAGGCCAGATGCATGCCAAGGACACCAGGCTGAGATGAGTCATTCGTTGTTTTTGTCTACAAATGTGTGGGAACATTCTGAATCCTGCTGTGTCAAACTCATGAAAGCCAGTGTTCTTGTTGCCTGTGTCCAGACTGATGTATTACATACTTTCAGGCCTGACCTTTACAGACATCAGTGATTCTGAGCCTGACAAAAAAAGACATAAATATCCTTTATTTACTGATACTGTATGAGGCTGGTGTATCCACCAGCAGACAGTTCTACTGGAACTAATAAAAAAGATAGGATGCACTGAATTTACAGACTTCAAAGGGATTACATGTGTTCAGCAACATTCCTGTGACTGATCAATTTCTATATTTGTGCAAGTTTTATGTGTAACATTAGTGTTTACAGTTCAGTTCCAGTGGTCTGAAAATCACCTCTCAACTGTAGTTAGTTGGATCAACCAGAATGAAAAGGATGAATGGATGAGAGAACATTTTTTATCTTTGCATTTGATTTGACGAAGATCACACTTGCCTCCCCACAGTCAGGGTTCCAGCAGAGCCTATATATAGTTAGTATACAACCTCCACGGATGCTGTGAGATGAGCAGATGAAGCAAAAATCAATGCTTGCAAGGCAAAACCTGAACAGGAAGCGACCCGGTCTGCTACACACACAGGAGTTTGACTCTACTGCTTTCTGTCACTGTATCATGTAACAGAATGTGTACTGCAGTATGGTGTATAGCCAGTACTCCACAACTGCCTCACTCACATGTGCGTTTGTGCAATCATACCCCTGCAGTGTTGCTCATTGTATTAATAAAGCCTTGCACAGCACACAGTATACTTTCAGTGAGTCATTAGAAGCTTTGACTCATTAAACCCTTTAACCCATCTCCTATATCTGGCATTGTTTTCATACCCTTCTATTTTTAGGCCTGTTACAACACATCCTCAGACATACTTATAATACCCACTCACGCCAGCTATTCCAATGCAGACATTCCAATGGATTTATTATGTATTAGTGTAGTTTCACACCTCAGCAAAACAAATCAGCCATTTTTTTAGCTTTCAACAATGCATGTTTGATAAAAAGGCAACATCCCAGTTAAGACGAACATTTTTATGGTGATTCAGGAGAGAAGAAAACAAGTCCCCAGTATTAAAAAGGATTTCTCTTCCAGCTTTTCTACCAGCACCTTAATGACAGGACCGTTTCTTCAAACTTTTCTACATACTAAGCTAAGAGACTGCCTGGGGGTCACTACAGCCACCACAGACTAAAGATAATCCATCCTGCACAACCCATATTGAAGCCTATTAGAAGGCCACATGTGTACTCATAGAACAGGAGATACAGTACATACAGTAACTACTGCTTTTCTGGCACAACCATTTCTGTTGTTCCCATACAGATGCATTTTAACAGCACAGCCACCCTCCATTTAACCGCATACAACCAAGTAGTTAGGGATTGCAACGATGAAACCTCTTTTGCGAAACTTTGCAAACAAGTGATCCAAACTGCTGAACAATAAACTATAAAGAAATAAACTAAAGGCTGGATGGACACAGTGTGATGTCTCAACTAGGAGGGTGTCCTGAGCAGAACAAGAAGTCTTACATGCACTTATTTTATATAACCTGTATTATAAGTATCATATGAGCTTTGTTAACAGTTTAAAAAGCATTTTGGCAACTGCTCCAGATTGTTCATCAATTGAGGATTACATAAAAAACCTAATTATATGGTATAAGGGTTCTACATGGCAGTTTTGCCTACATACGCAGATGATAAGAGTAAGTGACCAAACAGCAAACTGGTGAATTTTTTAACAAAATATTGCGACACCCCAGTATGAGGAATGGTCACAGTCTGGCTACCCTAAACTGTCTCCATTACTGTTAACCTCTCTGGATACCACTCTAGTTGCTAATGGCTAATGTCCTTCTCAACAAATGCAAGTAAATTCAAGCTAAAGGCCTAATAACCCTCTTCAAGAAACAACACTCTAATGATGACTTAGTAGCAGTAGTAGGCTACTGTACTACTCACATCTCTGAAGAACCTTGGAGTTATTTCTGAGCAGGATATGTCCTCTAACTCACACATAAAACAAGTGCATATGCTGGCCTTCTGTCACTTGTGCAACATTGTCATAATCAGGAACATCCTGTCTCAGAGTTATGCTGAAAAACTAGTCCAATTATTTACAGCTTCTAGGTTGGACTAATGTGATTCCTTATTATCTGGATGTCCCCTCCCAGTCATATTACCACTAACAAGAACTAGACATGCATTTGAGGTGTTAATGAGTATATGTTACGCTTTAGTAAGACTGCATTTTAGGAAACATACTTGATCAATGTCTGTTTTGTATTGGAAATAAATAGAGATGCTTTCATTTTTGTGATGCTGATCATCATCAGGGCTTAAGTGCGAACATTAGGAGTATTATCTGTTAAGCTGCACAAACCACATTTCAGTTTGGGGAAATGCCATGTGTCAGCCTAGCTTCCCTGTTGTTTAAGTGTTTACTTGCCCACTATAGGCTAGACTGGTGTTCCTGTACCCCACCTACTGTTCAGACTGTAAACCAGGACAATCGGTCTCCTCTGGCCTCCTGTGCACACTCACACAGCTCCAGCTGCCCACCAGCCGTCACATGACCGGACCCACCCAGAACACAGCAGGGCACCGCGCACGACAAGCGGCCTGCAGCAGCTCTGCGCAATGAGGCTGGATGTAAACATCAACTTCCACAGCTGCGCGTGTGATCGAGGTGGATGATGAAGACACGGCTAGACGTGCAGTCTTACTGGTGCACCAGAGCCAGGCATTAATCGATTTACTTTTGTCTGACTCATGCATTTACTGTCATCTGATTATGAAATACAGGCTGTAGCTCATAAAAGCTTGATAGAGGCCTGTGAGATGTAGTTCTGCTGCACAAGCGCGATATAAATAAAGACATCACTGTGATCCACCCACATCCTATGAACACTGCAACTATAATGGTGCAGCGACCTGCGGGCTGTTAATCAAAACGAAGCATATGACTAATGCAGGGTGTGCATTTGGTCGCCCTGTGTTTTATCTATGTTATAAAACTTTGATGATAACAAGGGCAGCCTGCAGAGACGCTGCAGCAGAGAGCAGCGACAAGTCGAGCACCGCGAGGCTCGTTTACCTGACTTTGGGTAGGTGACAATCCATATGTCGCTACTTCTGAGGGAGAAGTTGGCGATCTCCTCCATCTTCCCTCTGCAGAAGGGCGGCAGCCGCACTCCATCAAACTCGAAGTATTTGCTCTCAAACTCAATCGGCGTGCTCGGCGTGTCTGCCTCGCTCTCGGCCATCCTGGATACGAGCCGCCAGCGCAAGAAAGAGAAAAGGCGCACACACCCGCGAACAGCTTAGTCCTCTGTTTCTCAATAAACTCAGAGGTGAGGAGGGTGATGGCGCTGGTGGCGGGGACCTGAAACGCCGATGCCAGTCGCGCAGGGGATGCTGAGGCTGGATGCTGCACGGCAGGCGAACGAGTTGACCTGCAGCCAATCACGCAGGGGAGAAGTGATGTAATGCGCGCGCACGAGTCCCAGCATCAGGACCACTCTCAGCGGGCGCGAGGATGCGCGCTCCCGCAGAGGAAGGAGGTTTCCCAACACGTCGTACACACACCTACATGCTCCACCAGAAAATATCAGGCTCCTAATAAGGATTTCATGTTGTAATCTTCTTACAGCCTAATCATCACTATAATCTTTAATTACTGGGTCGCACAGTGCACTACTATCTGATATTAGCTAACGAGTTTATAAATAAAGCTTTGCTGTAATAGCAATATATGTCTGTCAGTGGGGTCTAATTATAGTGATTTTTATAAAGTTACTGTGACTGATGTCTTAGTTTTACAGTCCCTCCCCAAAGCATTCAGACCTCTTCACTTTTGGAATTCTTTATTGAGTTGTAGATTTATCTTTTGATAGATAAAATTGGGAATTTACCCATTGATCTACACTGGAGGATACAGAATGACAATGTGAAAGAATGTTTTTGGATTTTTTTGGAAAGTTATTAAAGGTCAAAGCTAAAATCTCTTATTTACTAAAGTATTAAGACCCTTTGCTGTGGTACTGCTCATCACCTGCGAATACTATCCCTATGGTGAAGCATGGTGGTGGCAGCATCATGCTATACTAGCAGGGGCAGGACAACTGATTTAGAGCTAAGGGAACTGTGAATGCAGCCATATACAGTTAGATGTTGAAAATAACCTACTCCAAAGTGCAGCTACCTGAGACTTGAGAAACAGTTCACCTCTCCGCATGACAACAACCAAAAAAAAGTTGTCAAAACAACACTGCAGCAGCTTTAGGACAAGTTTTTGACTGCCTTTTAGTGACCCAGCTTAAGTCCAGACTTAAACCCTACAGAAGATCTGTGGAGACCTGGAGATCCATTCACATACAGTTCTCTGATCCACACCTCTTGTACAATGTAGGCTGGGATAGGCTCCAGCCAACCACCACCCTACAGAATAAAGCAGTGTATAGAAAATGAATGCAAGGATGGATGGATGCTACTGTAGGCTATTAATATGTAACTAATTATACACTCCAACATTTTCATAAAATATGCAATATGTCTAATGAAATATCTCTGAAAACATGATTATTTACAGAGCACATCTCAATATTTATAACTTCACCCATACTTCAGAATGCTCAGTGCTCCACAATAATAATCTGTTCATAAGCTTGCCATGATGCCATATGGTGTAGTTTAAAAGGTATAATAAGTTATATTGTAGACAGCAGGAGTTTGTGAGAAATCTGCCCACGCTGGTGGAGAGTGTTCTGTGTCTTTTGCTTTCTTTTGTTTACTTCTTCTCTTCAGCGTGGTGACGCTACAGCGTGTTGTCCAGCCTACTCACTGCTGATTGGCTCTTGTGTGGACAAGAAAATTGATAGACATGTGAGAATCCAATCGTGCTCGAAGTAATATAAATTGCCTTCAAGTAAATCGTAAATCTAAAATAACCTGCGACACGATATGCGTCTCTAGTGGCTTCGTATACATTCTGATACAAGAGGAAAGAAAGCAAATTATCGCGAGGAAACTATCTTGGTACCTTTGTTAACTAGTGAATAACTAGTTTATTTTACAATATACGTATTATTTCAACACTAGTTACAATTATGTGCAAAGTAGCAGCAAAAATTAAGCGACACTCTTTGGTTAACTTTGGGAGTTGTAAAAATTCTTACAGCACCTGAACGCACCAAATGCAGTTTATAGAGCGAGTTGCTGACCTGTTGAATTTAGTTGTGTTCAGGAGCGGTAGTGACAGCGGCTTGACTGCCTTTCTCAGCCGCAGCGACCCGGTAAACCGTCCGCTCTCAGGGACCCCAAGCCGGGGCATGCCTCGCCATGTTCGACCTTAACAGCGGCTGGAACCTGTCTTTCGCCGGGTGCGGCTTCCTGGGGATTTACCACATTGGAGTGGCCAGTTGCCTGCTGGAGAAAGCGCCCTACCTTATCAAAGGGGCCACCAAGCTGTACGGAGCTTCGGCCGGTGCTCTGACCGCCTCGGTGCTCGCCAGCCAGGCGGCTATAAGTAAGACACCCCGCTGTAGCTCGGCAACCTGGAGCTGTATACCGCTCCGTTAGAAACGTTTGCTACAAAGCCCATATAATGGCTATATAATGGAGAAAATAGGGCAGACATGTTTGGTAGCTGTCAGTTTGTTGGTTTTTTGTTATAGGCTGAACTTAGCCTGTCTCAATCCACTATATAACTATGTTTGTGTTCACCTTCTTCCAGATAGTTATTGGTGAGAAAAAACAGGTTGGGCTAGCATATTGCAGTAGATTATAGTTTCAGAAACGTTTTTAAATATCTTTATATTATCTTTATATTATTATTTATCTTTATAGGTTGAACTCCATCTATCCATCACCTATATTTATTTATATGGGTGGAGTCTTTGGTGTGAAAAAACAGGTTAGATTTGCATATTTCATTAGAGTTTAGTTTAAAGCCCTGACTCTAAGGTCTATTTTTGCATACAGAACTACCTAAACATATCATGAATGTACTTTCTGACTTTCCTTCATGCGAAACATGGTTGAAAATATATTTAATCTAAAAGTCATTAGCATGTAGACACACAAAGACAAAACTGCAGTAGTATACATATTAATAAAGTAATAATACACATTTGTTTCCATGGCATTTGGCAAAAACAATAAGATAAACAGTTCAGGACAGTACTATTAAATAGAATCAGGCCACAAAAGTACAAGCTTAGATAACCAACATAAAACAACTGGAAAATAGAACAGATTGCTCTATAAGAGTCTAGAAAGTAGGGCTGAATGATTCAGGGAGAAACATTTCATTTACATTTTCCTGACAGATACTGCAGTTTAATTTGCAATATGATTTGTCCTGTTTCAGTTCTATATTCACCCTGTAATAGATTAAGTACATTTAATGGAACATCACACATAAGATGCCATCAAAAGCTTGACTGTGACACAGCATGAATTAGTTAATACATTGACTCCACAGTTTAAATTCTGGGTCAGACGTGCTGCATGACGTGCATCCTCTATGGCAGCCTTTGAGATTCACTAGATTCACTGTTTTTGACCTGAAATCTATTAATTGTTCAGCTCTATCAGAAAGTAAAGGCTTGTAATCCTCAGATAGTCTGACAGGGAGTTCCAGTATGCATTTCAGATTAAGTGTAAATTCACTGTTATGCACAATTAGTAAGCCGTCATTATTCTTTCAGGTCAAAGCAGTGTAAAGCAAACTATTTTACTATCTATACAAGATTAGTTGTTATGTGTCAGGCACTGCTGGATTGTTAGACTGTTGAACATAGAATAAGATTACAAACTGCTGCATAGATGCTCAGCTGATATAAATAGAGTATGCAGAACAGGGTGATAATGTCCTTCCCTGTTATATGTTCAGCTGTGTGTCAGTGTAAAATGATGGTGTGGAACCACTGGGTATTCAGATTACATGCCTGTGTTTGAATTAGAGCCATTCTTTCACTTTCTCTCTAATGAATAAGCAGTCATACACACTGATATCAGTAAACACATGAGAATCCTAAATGACCTGTGCACGCTGACCGATAAAAAACTGCCGTGACATCAGGATACCCGGGAAAACAGCCTGACGAGGGCTCGCCCAGGCCACTGTTGGTCACTGACCTCTGGTAACCTCAGAGAATATTGATCCAGTCGCAGGTCACGCTGTGTTTTTGTTGCATTTAACTGATCTTCAAAGCAGATGTGTAGCTGCAGAGTCTTACACTTTATCCTTTTACCTCCTCTTTCCTAGCTAAATGCTGTGAAGATGTGCTGGAGGTGGCGAAGGAGGCCAGGAAGAGAAACCTGGGCCCTCTTCACCCAACCTTCAACCTGGTGAAGGTGATAAGGTCCGGCTTGACTCGCGACCTGCCCTCAGATGCTCATGTCCAGGCCTCGGGGCGGCTGTGTGTTTCTCTGACCAGGGTGTCTGATGGGGAGAACGTGCTGGTGTCGGAGTTCAGCTCCAAAGAGGAGCTCATCCAGGTGACGGGAGGTGCTGGTTCCCTTACATGCAACGGGAAATGGATTGGCTCTGGGTTAACCCTGCGCTCTCATCTGTCCACAGGCGCTGATCTGCAGCTGCTTCATTCCCATTTACTGTGGGCTCATCCCTCCGTCCTTCAGAGGAGTGGTAGGTGTCTGTAGCTGAATCATTACCCATCAGAGTTTAGCTTTGATTTTGCCTTTAGGAATGCACAATTATCACACTCCTCCTAGAACATTCACAACATTCACTTCATTACATAAGATCAACACCCTTCAGTGGGAAGCAGGGCCACTCATGTGACTAAAAGAAAAATCTATTTTAAAAAAGGAAGCTTGAATGGGGAAGAAAGGATGTAGCAATAGCCGAGCTGAAAAACAATTTGTCAGATATCAGAGACGGAAATGTGAGTGCGTGTGAAAATAAAAACATTGTTGAGATCATGCTATGTAATTAGAAGATTGACAGCTATGATCCAAAAATGCATCCAAAGTTTGTCAACAGGGTTCAGAACTTTACAGCTGCTGCAATTTCCACATACGATTCACTAACATGATGAAGGAATGTTGAGGTGAAAGTGCAAGCCTGCTGTGAGATCATTTAGTTTTTCTTTCCAAATCATCCTGATCAGTCTTTGCATGATCACCTCACTGTTATTTGCAAGCTGCTACTGGACTTTGGCAGCAATCTCATCCAGTAATCAGACCAGTTTCCTATCTTTTATTGCCAGATAATGCCCAATCCCATCTAACATCTACTTATGTAATTATACCAAGAAGTATGACTAATGACTAACATGAAGTGAAACTAACTTTATTGCGTGCAGGATGAAAAGTGTTTAACTGTTGGTTACATGTAGAGCAGCTGACGAGGGAATGAAAAGTCAAAAATAGTAGTTACAGTTTATTTGGAGGAGTCAGTTGAACTCCAGACTGCGTTTAAAGTCTTGAAGTTACAGTGGATGTGTTAGAAGCTTTTGATGTGTTTCCTTGAAGAGAAAATACTGAAAGCAACTGACCCTTCAGAAGACAGGAAACAGAACACAGTGTTAAACGTTGAGAGAGCGGCAGGCAAGCAGGGGAAATCTCAGAGCAAATGAATATATAGGTAATTTGAGGTGTAAGTTGAACAGCTGCATGTGCTTTCTAGACCCTCGCCTGAGGAGAATGCACACTCATGTGCAAAGCTGGTGAGTCACACTTAACTGGGCTGTGGGCCTTCAGGCTGTCTGAGCGGCTGAAAGTACACAATGTACAGAATGCACAGATAGCACGTGCAGGCTGAATATGTGTACGCACAGGGGGTTTTGTAACATGTAAACAACTGAGCTAAGTGTGGCAGCGGCTTACTGGTGTCTCCGTGTTCCCTGTGGTGTTTTGACACTGAACTTTGGCACAAAGACTCAGACAACAGACTCTTTTCAGGGTGAAATGCACCAAGATGTCCACAAAGACGGTGTTTGTCAGATATTTCATGTTTGTCACTCATTTATAATGACTGGAGCGTCACAGTCTAGATGCTAGTCCCAAGACTAAAACCCCTAACTGTACCATTTGAATCTAATTATCTATACTGTTAATTACTGTCATATTACAACATTATATTCAGCTGCATCCTTGTTGTTCTTTGCATCTTGGAAGACTTGAGAATTTATTGTTTATTGCTTTATCTGTTTTGATTGTAAAGCACTTGCCTTTGTATGTCAGTGTTATTCAGCCATTTTACCAGCTCTCATTTATCCTTTTTAAATGTCAACCCAACTGTTGTCAGTCAGTACACCTCAACTGACAGTTAGATCACTTTCACCTTAACTGAAAGCTCACTGCAGCTACTCATCTACAACATGAACTGCTCTCAGGACTCGAAGCTCTTGTTGTAGTTGAAGATAGTTCTTTTTGACTGTGTGTCTGGTCTTGTTGTCCTACTGTAGAATGAATTTGACAGCAGTCTGACACCTCCCTGTGCAACATGATGGATAAGAATCCTAACATGTCAAGTGCCTTGAATGTTTTCACAGTGCTGTAAGTGGATTAGATAATATAGGTTAATATATAGGTCAATGTGTGTATGATATATACACACATATATATAAAGTATATCCAGTATATGTACAGTGAACCGCTGTGACTCTCATTACCTCACTGACCTACATCCTGTCAGACTGGCAGTTCCAAACACAGAGGCTGCATTTGTCACTGCCAGCATCTATGCCCGGCCGATGGGATTTTACAACTGGCACCCAAAACCAGGTTAATTCCTTCTGTGTGACATTTGATACGCTTTAAATGAGAAAGCCCTTCTTTCATTTTCCAGCGTTGCAAACGATGAGTGTGAAATGCAGTTGGAGCATTTTATTACATCAATAAATAAATGGAGGAGGTCTTGTGTCAAAGTGGATACAAAGGTGGGTTTTTCATTTTCAGAGTGTCGTCTCTGATGGCTGCTGAGAACATTCACAGGCCAGAGGGGCAGTAGTTTGCAATATGGGACCAATTTATGTGATACAAAGGGCTTTTTGCAGAGTGTGGCCCCTTTATCACAGTACAACAGTAAATAACAATATCCATGTATTTCACTGGTGCCTGTTTTATTACTCCGTAGCACAGGTTGACAGTGTAGAAAGTAAAACTAAAATTGAAGTAGTTCACCTTACGAATCAAAGTAAGTACATAGATTCATTCTGTCTCTTTGTCTTTAGCGGTACGTGGATGGTGGGATTAGTGATAACCTGCCGCAGTCGGAGCTGAAGAACACAATCACCATCTCTCCTTTCTGTGGCGAGTCTGACATCTGTCCCCGGGACAACTCCACCAGCTTCCACGAGCTGCGTTTCACCAACACCAGCATCCAGATCAACCTGGGCAACATGTACCGCCTCAGCAGAGCGCTGTTTCCGCCAGAACCCAAGGTAGGCAACATGCAAGCACTGCAGGGGTATCCAGCTTTAGCAGAGGGAATGGAAGGTGCAGCTGATAGCATGTGACAAACTAATCTTAAATAAGGTGATAATGAAAATTATGGCTCTGAGTTCTGACTCGATATCAATGTTTCCCTGACCTTAATATTTTTTCAGATGTAGAAACTGTAAAAACAAAAAGAATTTTAGGAATTTTAACTTTCCAGTGGTCCTTGAACTGGTCATCTGTGACTTGTGGTTCAGTGTTTTAACCAAATCTAAGCTTGAAACTGTGATATTTCATCAAAATCACTTTCTTCTGCATGTCTCATTTAAAAATTCACCAAAAATAAACCCACTGATAGTAACCAAATTCTGTACAAACAGAAAAAACCTCTGCTCCTTGACCCAACTGTGAAGCCAGCAGTGGCTCAGTTACGAGCAGCGGTCAGGTCTCAAAACTTCAGGGACTTTTCGGCTGTAAAAAGCAGATAGGAGATAAATATGGATACATATTAAAAATGTAAGCAGTAACATATCTATAGTCACCTCTTTTCTCCTCCAGTAACACCTGTGGGCACTTGAAGAACTATGTACATGTTGATTCCAGGTTTCCCCTTAACTGTGACCCTTCGGATCCAGACTACACTATGTCCACCCTATAATATTCCACTGGGAAAGACGAATAGCATCAGTAGAATGATGTAGGGCTGTATAATCACCTACTGTGACACAGTGAGCATCTTATCACACAAGCGTGTCCTGTAGCCTGACCTCTGCATTCCACTGCTGCCTTTGTTTGTTCAGTGTTTTGATCTTTACACTCAAAAACCTGTAAGAGACTTCCTGATGATGTTGTATGGAACAGTCAAAGTTAGCGAGCAGCTGGTGGGAATATGTAACCGCAAAAGAGCCAAATAGTGTAAAAGTTTACAACGTGACAGTATGTAAATGTTGTGTTTTTAGCTTGTTCCGCTGTCCCTAAAATGCATCTTTAAAGGTTAATTAATTTATTCAAACTGGTGCATTTCCCATGTCATGCTAACCTTGCACTCTCCAACTCTGTCTGCTATACAGATTTGGGTAAGCAGGGAGTCACACAAAGGGACATGTGAATTGTGACCAGCTTAAGCCTTCATTTTAAGCGTCTATTTCCCAGTCTGATCGAAAGTAAATACAGACATAATCCGCCTGGAACAGATGCTCTCCTAACTGCATTCGGCATCTCCATCTGGGGCAACTAGCCGGCTGACCTAATCACCCTGTGTGTTCATCCACCCACAGCAGCTTGTTCACGTGTGTGAGGCTGACTAAAACCTAACAGCCCAATGCCATGGTGATTCACGTAAAAGTCATATTTTTTGATAAGCTACTGGGAAATATGTAATCTAATAGGTAATATTCCACACTTGAATAGACTGGGCCAACTTTTTTTTCTCCCAAATACAGAACATGACTAGTAGGCAGTGGAATGCAATCTTGTTCAGTTTAATAAATTGAGGAGTTTTGATGTCACAGAATGTCTTGTTCTGGTATGCAACCGATATTACAGAGTCAGTTTGCTCATTCGATGACTCTTCTGTTAGTGTCACCCTGCTTTACTTTCACCAAGATGCCACAATTACTGCTTGTTGCCACAGTGGCTGCAGGAGTCTTAAACTGTTGGTCATGTAGTTGTTCTTGCTGCCTCGAGAAACAGTGTCCACAGCAGTCCCAGACCCCCGTCATCCTGCTGCACGAGGCAACGTTAACTTTAATCTGGAAACATCTGCTACACCAACATCCACTGGTGAGAAGACCCAGATTCTCAAAGGCTGGCAGATGTGGTCTTAGGATAGCAGACGCCTGCCAACACACCAGGATTAACTAAAGTAATTCCACGCTGTGACACGATAGCAACTTGCAGACTTTTTAAGTGTCATTGCCAGAACTGGATAAAGTCACTCAGATTCACATTAGTGCTGAGTGTCATTTCTTCATTGACACACATATCACTTTAATTGAAGAAATCTTTGTTCAAATACTCCTTTATTCCTACACCCACCCCTACGCTTCCACCTGACAAAAAATATTAATCTGGACGCCCCTCTTGCGTTTTGTTTCCACCTGCTCTCACTCTGCTTTGTTTTTTGTTTCGTCTTCATATTCCTGCACCTCTAATGATTGATATCTAAGGTGACGTGAGCTTTGACCTTTCTCTAGTCCACCTGTTTGCTGTGTTGTGGTTGCACAGCCACTCCCACTCCACTCACGTGTGTGTGTGTGTGTGTGTGTGTGTGCACGCTTGTGTGTGTGCGCGTGTGTGTGTGTGTTATAACCGGATCCCTCAGTTATGTAATTGAACTCACAAATCTGAGTGTGAGGCGTATGTGTGTTCTCAGCACATTCCTAGAGGGAGGAATTACTTCGCTGAAAAACAAGTCCACCCATACATGGCTGAGCCAGTCACTCCTCTCTACAAACACACACTTGGCTAATGTGGGTATTTCGATCCATGACCTCTTTGGTCTGACTATTACAGCCAGTTGATTGGCTGTGAGCACCCCTGCTGACATCAGAGCTCGCTTGTTGTCAAGAAGTTGCTCTTATGTAATGTCACAAATTAAACATAGTGGCATGTCATAAAATTAGTGATAGAAGATCATCATTATCATCATTTTAAAAATGAATTCATCTAAAAATGCATCACTTTGTCTGTGATGCAGCCGCCTCTTTCTGTCTGTAGTCACCTTTCTTTGGTCTCAAGCAATGTCCCATCCACAACTGATGGAATGTCATAGCGTATCAATACTGAAGGATAAATGTTGGACAAAACGATTCCCTTGATTATTAATAATCGATGTCCGCCCTGAAAAAAACATAGTGGTCAATCCCTAATGTGTACTAGCTTTCAGCTCTGTGCTGTGTTGGTGAACATAACTAGACTTTAGAAATACTGTGATTATATTTTAAAATGTTCTCTCAAAAAGCATGGAAAAATCCTTGTTTTGCTTTCTGGGAAGTTGCTAATTACTGTTATGATTAAGATTTTCAGTCAAAGTTAGATGAGTTACAAGCCACTGTTTGTCTATTTAAAATGAAGCTAGGACTGGCAGGCTAATAGTATAACTTCATTTTCAAAGAAATACTTACAGCACACAATCTTTATCAAACCACAGATTGCTAGCCTCATATTTTGAACTACTTAAACAAGATACAATGTGTTAAACCCCGTCCTTTGTCCAAAGGTTTATGGACAAAGGTTTTTGGACAAAGTCAAGCTAATTTTTTTTTTTTTTTGCTAAGATGAGCTGACATGGCAATTAGCTTATGCTAAGCTAAGCTAACTCCCATTTTGCTCCAGCTCTGTACATGTACATGAGACATTTCATGTTAAAGTGTTGTTGTTTTTTTTCAAAATTTTGTGCCCATACTTACATTGGCAGGTACCTGATGGTCTAGTGGTTAGGATTTGACACTCTCACTGCTGAGGCCTTGGTTCGATTCCCAGTCAGGGAAGGAAGTTTTGGTAGTGGAACACACTGGTTCCCTGCAAGAGTCAGCAATTATTCATTTGAATGATTTGTTGTGAATGCACTACATTTACAAATCCATTTTTTAGGATTATAGCCTACCTAGCTGTAATTAGGTATAGCTTAGCATTCTGATAAACACCTATAATAAATACAAGCATGAATAGAACAGTATTTATATTATTTATATTTCAGTATATTTTTTCAGATTAAACAAACAAGATGCATTGTGTTTAAAAAGTGAGCTTTAGACGTGTCAGTAAACATTTTAAACAGAGCCAAGCTGCCATTTTCCTCTTTTAACAGTCTTTATGCTAAGCTAAACCAATCACCCACTGGCCCCAACATACATGTCCTACCTTACTGTAGTGAAGTATGGCAACAAACAACATGTAAGACTGGTGGATTTTGGCCTGTGCTTTTCATTTTACAGTACATAACAAATGTTTTTTAAAAAGATAATGGAAGTTTTTTTAATGTCAAAATTATGACAAATCAAACTGAGAAAAAAATACAAAAAATGTATATGCATTTCCTCCTTCATTTCTCTCTGGTGCTTGACCCTCTGAACCTCAAACAGTTTCTGGGTGTTTTTGCTGTCACATTTTTATTCACTGTGGGCTCATTTTTGTAACATAAAGTCTTGCACCTCTTTGGAAACAGCGCCACCATGGCTAGAGTTAGGCAAAATGTATTTTGTGAAGTATAACAATTACAATGAATCATAAAAAAATGAAAGAAATCAAAGTTGAACTTCTTTGATTATTCAGTTTATAAAGCCACACTACATTTATTTTTTGCTCAGGAATGTTTTATTTTCCTCTCAGTCACACTAATGTGTTATCATACTTACCTGTACACAGCTTGCAGTTCAACCTAAAAGTGATTAATTTTCCCCAGAGAACAATGATGAGTCATTTACAGACTGTCAGAAAGTAGGAGAATTTGTTTAATCTCGCTTATTTTTCATTGTGGCACAACTTCTGAAAATTGCTTTCACTTTATTTCTGTGTTTGATTGGCTTTAATTTGGACATTTTAACTCTTCCATTGTGAGGAGGAAAATCGTAACTAAGAAAAGGAAGAAGTCAGATTGTGTTTGGTTGAAGCCATCATGGTGAAACATGATGTGTTGGTCATGTTAATTTTGAACTTTAAGCCGGCTTGCTGAACCTTGAGCCTGCATGTTTTTCCCTTCTTAGTGTGTAGTCGGAGTCACACTCACACACACTCATGAAGACAGCATTAGTATTCTTCTATAGATGAAGTCTGTCTTTTAAAATGTTAAGTAGTCTTTTAAATGCTCCATTAATTTAGAAGGTGTATATGTTTATACACATATATAAATACACATGTACTTTTGCCACACAAAACAGCCTACCTAACTGTTTTTAGATACAGCAAAGAAAGCAGACGGGTGGAAAATGACAGGGTCAAAGTTCCAGCAACACTTACTATGTATGCAGAAAAACATCTATTTTTTCAGCATTTAAGATGTACCGTGTTCCTCTCTACAGGTACTGGCTGAGATGTGTCAGAGCGGCTATAAAGATGCTCTACGCTTCCTTGAAGAAAACAGTGAGTACTGTACTGTGTTACCATGGTCACTTTCAAATGTTGAAATGAAATCACCTCATTACAGCACATCCCTATCAGCCTGTGGCTTGACTTTTGGACCGTCACTGATGTCATGTTTTGTGATCCCAGACCTGCTGATGCTGCATCATCCAACCGCCGGCCCGGCCCTGCCAGAGAGCCCCGCCAGCTGCTGCTGCAAACAAACCGAATCAACTAAAGAGTGGGTGCTCCGGAGGCTCCTCCTGCTGCGGAAACAGCACTGGTGGCTGGATGAGCAGCTTGCTCTGCCCACGCCAATCAAGAAAGGTGTGATGTCATCCCAGACTCTACTGGCCTGTTTTGTAGTTCAACATCAGATTACATCAGAACAGATTACATAATTTATCTTTAAAGCGGTGTGGAAATAACACTGTAAACATGGCCTGGGGTTGATTGGTCCCGTTCTCTGTGTGTTTCTCAGTATTCTGCGAGGCTTGCCAAGATAAACCTGGCCTCTACGCCAAGGTGTCCGAAATGCTGCCAGTGAGAGTGGCTTCCTACATGCTCATGCCATACACTCTTCCTGTACAGTCAGCCTACTCAGTGGCCCAGAGGTGAGGTGTACAGTCGGTCTAGGCAATGACATTATTTCATCTTTAAGCAAACGAGTTCCACACTTCAAAGGAGCAGGAGTCATGTCAAACTGCTAGTGTATGTAATGCCATTTCTGCTTTGGACCAGGTTTGTGGAGTGGATCCCAGAGGTGCCAGCTGATGTGCGCTGGCTGTTTGGTGTGGCAGGTGACGTGTACCGACAGGCCTGGAAAGGAGACTCATCCCGCTCTGTCAGGTGATAGATGGTTTTCTACACAGTGCCATTTTCAAACAGATGCTAACTGACTGATTCATCACTTAACCGTAGCTGCTCCAGGGCAAAGTCAGTTATTATGAGAGAATGCCAGCAACAGAAGTCAGGGGGTTAGGCTTTAGTGAGACATTATAAAGATTCGTAATAGGATTTAGAAAGTTAAAAATTCAGCTAAAGAAGAGTATGACCACAGCATATTGAGGAGTGAAGCAGGTTGAGGTTAGTATTCATCACAGATAGGATGTGCCTCAGCTTTAAACCTGCAGTGCAGTAATAATTACACAAACACTGTCAACCTGTGTTATGATGTCTGCCTCGCCAACGATTGCTTCGTTTTTCAGCGTGTTATCATTCCGCTGAAGTGTCTTTTTCGTCTAGAAAAGGAGAAATTTTTCAAAGGCACTTCCTAGTTTTTTTTCCACCATACTCCTAGCTGTTTTTTTCTACTTCATCTCTGTTGTCCTCCTCCTCAGTGTTAGTAGGCCAGTCATTGCTGGTTAACGTTAAATACATAGCTACTGGGGCATCAGTGTGGGAATGTCACTACAGAACCCAGATGTAAAACTGGTGGACTGCAAAATTCCAAGAGATTTACGTGGCACTAATAGACTTCGTCAGCCTTGTATGAACTTGTTTTTGCTTGCATATAACAGATGTTCATTTGTATGCAATAACAATCTAGCTTTAAATGCTACTGCCAGTGCTACTTTGAACTGTATAAGTACATGGTGTATCTTAATGTAGAAGTGTATCTTATCAGAAGCTTATCTTATCTAACAGGTGTTTCTGTATTGACCTTTGTTGCCTGGTTCTTCTGTGCATTAATGTTGTTTGAAATCTCTTTTACACATATGTGATTACACAGTGAGCCGTGCCTGAGGAAATGCTTGCACGTGCCGCCCCTACCTTCAGAATGTGACAACCCCACGAAGAGAGAGATCCTGCCTGCTCTGTCCGCCCTTGAGCTCCACGGCAACTACTGGGAGATCCCCAAATCTACCTCCTCCTCATCCCACCCCCATCCTCCTCTCATCACCCCCTCCTCACAGCAACAAGTCTGCTTCTTTGTCGGCTCGCAGGATGAACTTCCAAGCCCTGCACCGCAGTAAAATAATTCAGGACCTGAACTTTACCAACAACGTGGTCCCATTTTAACTCCGTGGGTGAGATGCAGCTGGACTGATGAGTGGGAGTAAATTTGAAAAAATGATCAGTGGTGCATAACTGTTGGCCACATTGACTTTGAACACTCCAGGCAGCACCAAGTGTATTATATTTTCAGGAGCGATATGGAAGATGGAAGCATTGCAACGCACAGAGGATCATAGAAGACCTCTTTTAATGCACAGCACAGAAATGAGCCTAACTACAAGCCTACCTACCTGTTAATTTTAAATATACTCATACGTAGCATTCATTCCAATTCACTTAATTTAATCAAGACTTCTTTGTCTCTTTACAAATGGCTCTGTCTCTTCTTTTATTTAATAATGTTGGTGGACTTTTACAGTTGTGGGATATCTCTGATTTTATGCCGCTTCTGGCAGCCATATTGAACGACCAAAATGCAGGTCTAATCTCTGTCAGTTTTACACAGAGTGATATTGATAACCTGGCTGAATTGCTGGCTTGTTTAACCTGTCTGGTAGCTTATATTTCTTGACCTGTCAGGTTAATAGTGTTATGTTCCTAGATCTCAGACTGTACTCTGCTATAAATATCCATTTGTTCTGTCCGCTCCATCCTCACTCCAACCGGTCGAGGCAGATGGCCGCCCTCCTTGAGCCTGGTGCTGCTGCAGATTTTATTTCTGTTAAAAGGGAGTTTTTTCTTCCCACTGTCACTCAGTGCTGCTCAGGAAGATTTCTTGGATTCTCTCTGTAATATTGTAAGGTCTTCACCTTACTATGTGAAGTGCCATGAGACAATATATACATGTAATACAACTTCAGCAAGAGTCAGTTTTCAGTCCTGGCTTTGTTACAGAACAACCAGGATATAAATGCTTTGCCAAGTAGTTCAAGAAGGAGGAAATATCTGGTTTGTCAGTGATATGACACATTACAACACCAAGCCAGTGTTCTAGAGGTCATTTTTGTGGAAGAAAAATGCAGTCTGAGTCTGAATGGAAGACCAAAATAGAAGACAAAAAAATCATTTACACATATATCTGGCTTGGTACATACCTTGATAGATATGACACATGTGCTACCATTACACACCAGGAGTTGGCATCAGCTCCTCATCATGACTGAAGTTAAAGCCAACTCACTGGCGTATCGTTTCATCTCAGTTACATTCCTTAGCTGTGTATCAGAACATTTTATATTGCAACAAATATAGATAAGACAAGGAACATTATTCACTTTGCTCATCAGCCACGAACATTATTAACAGTACTTAGTTGCAGGTTAGTCCAGCCCATTTTCTACATGTAAAGCCAGAAGCCGACCTGCATCATTGGTGCCGAGTGGCTACAGGTAGGCTTTTGACACAACTGCAAAGCCTCTGTAATAATTATTGATCTGACTTCAGTTGCCAAATGAAGTCGCTGACCATGCAATATCAGTGTTTTCAGTGGCTACAGTGAAATATACACATACTCTGCAAGGAAGACTGGCTGATCTACTGAGTACTGGCTCAGCAAAACCAAACTTTTGCACATGCCATAATTACTGTTTAACATGTTTCTGTTTTTTAAGAAAGTAACACTGCAGTAACCTAATGTGTGTTAGCTGCAGGGGCTTTGCTGCCTTCTTTATGCTTAAAACATCAACTAAATATGCCATTTGCTTCGACCTTCAGCTTATATATGTCTTGTGTCACTTATCACTTGAATGTATAGGTATGTTCATACAATGTGTTATTGTGAGATTAAACAATTTAAATTAATTTATTAGTAGTTTTATAGTTTTTTTTGTTTTTTTAGTTTTTTGATTGTAAAGAACATTTGGAAGCAGAAACGCCCTGTTATGATGAATACAGTGTTGTCTGACTGCGCTGCCTAAGGAGTCAACTTAAAACTTTACAGAAGCACATGATTCCAAACAGATGATTCCTCAACACCACCAAGCTGCCTGACAATGGAAAACCTGTCACATCCTGCTGAAGGCCACCAAGTGTAGAACAGCACACACCTGTCCTCACATCTGTCCCACAATTCACAGCGCATGTCACGACAAATACTGAGCCATGAAGCCCAAGGAACTCTGCACACCTCCATAATAACACTGTAGGCCAGAGCAAAGCTGTGGTTCACCTTTCAGCATGGTAGTGACCTGAAGCAAAAGCCACAACTCAGACTTATAAACTGATTTACCATCTGTGGAGCTGCTTTCCCTCCAATCTCATAGAACTAGTAAGGATCTGTGATGAAGAACGGGACTAATTGCCCAAAATCAGGTGAGTAAACCTTGTAGAAAGCTGTTGAGGTTGACAGGGACTTTAAATTCAAGTTTAGTGATGAAGACCTGCACTGCTGCCCTCTACTGTTGGTCAAGTTCCAGTGGACTTGTCAGGCTGTGTTTGCCTTTTGTCCATGTACGTACTTGTTATTGACACTGAGCAGAAGTAAAATAACTTTGGTGCAAATAGTCCTTCTTTTGGTCAGTCACCAAGCAATACTGTAATGTGGTACATGAGAACTTATACACAGTAAAATAAACTTTTTTAAATGTAACTCTTAGTTTAAAAATCTGAACCAGTTTCTAAAATTATGCTTTTCAAATTGTTGATAAAGTTTGTGAAATAATTCCAATTTAAATTATATTAGTACACATAGACACTTATATCAGGTGTCCTTGTACTGCTCAGGAGACACACCTAGTTGAGACACCACACTGTGTCAGTCCAGCCAGTTTTTTCTTTTCGTTGCAGGTTTATGGTCAGTTTTGCTTTGTTCAGCAGTTTGTACCACTTTTTTCAACATACTTTCAAAACAGGTGTAATCCCTGTCTTTAAAAGTCTGTACAACAGCTTCAACTAAATCCAAAGGTTAACCTAAGTCATACAAATTTTAACTAATAAAAACACGTACAGATTATTTATCCATCCATTATCTGTACACCCGCTTAATCCTCTGTAGTGCTGCAGGGTGGTTGGAGTCTATCCCAGCTGACTTGAGTGAAGTCATGGTACACCCTGGACAGGTCACCAGTCTATCGCAGGGCCACATAGAGACAGACAACCAAGCACAGTCTCATTCACACCTACAGACAATTTAGAATCATCCGTTAACCTCAGCATGTTTTGGACTGTGGGAGGAAGCCAGAGTACCCGGTGAAAACCCGGTGCACATGCAAACTCCACACAGAAAGATCCCAGATCCCGGGCGTCCTGACAGGGACGCAGGGATCTTCTGTGAGGTGATGGTGCTAACCACTGAGTCCCCGTTCAGCCCCAGATTATTTATCTACATATTACAATAGATGCTTTTTAATTCTTATTTTTAATGACAAAAATTTGAAGTTTTGAAATCGCAACAAAATCAGTGTGAACATTGTGTGGTTGCTCTGAACTACTTAAAAAGCATATGCGCGACTTCAACAGCTGTAGAGAAGTGGTTCTGTAAAACAGTAGTAACTGGATGTGGCTCCAGTCCTGTGTGCAGGGCCCTCTATGCCCCAACACTGGTTGTGTTAGGCAGCCAGACTTTAGTCTGAGGCTCCCTGAGGCCCCCCTTGGCTCCGCCTCAGGAAGTGAGCTCTATCGACCTTATCACCTGTAATTATTTTCCCTTTTTTAAGTTTTATGTTGGTATGTTTTGTGTATTATCGCACTTTTTGTTTCAGTTGTTTCTATTTGACACGTCTTTATGTACAGTCCAGCTACCACTGACCCTAATGAACGATGCTTTTCACGATATAGAAACCCAGTCTACTGTATTTAGATTCATAGTCTTCATCTTATGCTCTTAATATAGAAGTGATGGGATGTAATAAAATTAAATTGTGAAGAAAAATATTTACTCATTCAATAAATAAGAGACCCTTCTTCACTCTATGAACGTCTGTTGGATGAAGCGACGTTTTGCGCATGCGTCCTGGATCACCATTAACATCAGGGAAGAAGAAGAGGATGGCGGAGGATGGGAAGGACGACTCGGTGGCTACTGACGACGATTCAGACCAAACAGGAGCAGACGGGAGCCTGAGCAACACGGTGAGAAGGGGGCTTCTAATTCCTGTTTCACTTGAAAAATTGCCTAGCAGCAGACAAACGCTGTGCTAACGTTACATTGTTTTTAATGTCGGCTGTCAACCTACAGCTCAGCAGAGCTAGCTTAAACTAACCGCTGGTAAAATGTAAGATAACACACGCTAACTATGCTCAGCTCTGGTAATGCGTTCACCATTGACGTTGTTTTATGTCAGAATGGACACTGAGGTTCACTGCTGTGTTCGTGTTATCACGAACGTTAGTTTGCTTAATAAATAATGCTGGTAGTTCATGAGGACAGCTGTTAGAAAACAACACGGAGGAGCAGATGGACGAGCCAACACGACGCTGAAGTTAGCTTCCGATTCGGCATTAAAGGGAAACTTTACTTACAGCTGAAGGCGAGAGATGCTCGGTTTTCTCTACATTTTAATGCCATAAAACTATGTTAGATATCTTACGTAAATCTTTAATGATGTTTAAAATCTTTCTTTACTTGGTGAAACTTATATTCTGTTTATGAAAGTGTTAAAATAGAGGATTCACTGCTTTTTTGAATGTAGACTACTATAGACCGTGTCCAGATCCAAAACCACCCTTTATAGACTGGTCAGATCTGGACAAGGTCATACCTGATAGGCCAAAGACTCTTTAAAATGCCCTTTTAGATTTGTGAAACTTTTATTGTATTTGTGAAATTGCATTAAAGGGAAATATCATTGCAAAGCTAACTTCAGCATTGTAGACCCAGCTGTGTTACAAAGAGCTGTTGTCTTATTGTTGTCTTGTGTTGGTTCAGATGGTGGAAGAAGGCCCCACTCTCCTGCGCCGGATGGAGATCTGTGTTGCTGAGGCTGAGAAAAGGAGTGGCAAAAATGCAGTGAGCATGCAGGAGACGTTCACTGTGTACCTGATCGAAACAAGGTGAGGTCAGCACGCCCTTCATCAGTCGTTTGAAAGGAAGTGCTGTGGAGTGAGCTGAGATGTTTTGATATGTATTCATTAGTACTTCCTCTTGTTGCGATGAGTTGCATAAATTCACTTCTGTCTTTTGTGTCAGTGCTTAAGAAAAACTAAATTGTGCTGTGGTTTAATCTTTAAAGGCCAATGGATGCAGTCGCTGAGGGTCGTAACCCAGCTCCTGACTCTCTGTGGAGACGATACAGTGAATTTGAACTGCTGCGGAACTACCTGATAGTCACCTATCCCTACATCGTGGCCCCCCCTCTGCCTGAGAAGAGGGTGAGTCCATTGTGGCTCTAATGCTTTGCAGCTCCTCTTCAGTGATGCTTACATAGTTCTGCTTTGTGTCCACAAAGAAATGTCTACGTAATCAGTTATGACAGGATGAGCATAATTAGGTTGAGAAATTACCACAGGCTTCCATTTAGCCTACGATAAACAAAGGCCCAGGTCAGTCAGTATGGATCTGGACATCCTGTTCATTATCACCATTCATTATAGAGTGAACCACCAAACAGTCATGTAAAACATTACCTCATAGTAAAGTAAATAGCAAAAAAAAGTTTTTTAAGCAGAATATGACAAACAATACTTACAGTCATACAAATTAAGTAACACAGCACTAGTAGTGATGCCTGTTCCCATTTCATATCATCACCAGCAGACTGTTGCATCATCAACATGCCATTTAATGTTGGACAGCATACGGATATTGGGAAACTATTGTAATAACCTGCTTTTAAAAACAATACTGTTGCCAATTTTATTAGTGTCAGTACTTAAAGAATGACAGTGTTTTCAGCCATTTTTCCTTTGAGTTGCCTCGATGTGCGACAGCGGGGTAATTTGTCTGTGCAGTGCTCTGCCTCCACTTTCTGCAGTCATAGTGGGCGTGCCGAAGCCTTTTTTTTTAGCATGCTGCAACTTTCACGGAAACAGAGCAAGAAGCATTTACAAGTTGCAAAGCAAAATATGGTCATTATTTCACAACAGACAATTATGTCATGCCTCCTAGTATAAGTCAAATGAGTATGATTCATTTTGTGACAAGCAAACTTATTCACAACGGAGTTTGACGTGGCAAATAAGTACAATGATAATGTTTTAATTTGACGTTATCTTATTGGCTGACTTTGCAGTATGTGATCTCTCAGTGTAACCACAGCATTAACACTGGTAATGTTCACTGTCATTACGGCAGAAATCAGCCATTCACAAGTATGAATGGCTGATCAGCAACATCAGTTATAAATGATCAGCTGAATTCCTACAGAAAGAATGAAAGTGGATGATTAAAATGTGCACTGAGGTACATCTGCACATATCTCTGCATGTTTGGAATCTTTAATAAGCAGCAGTGTGACGTGTGAAAGTAGTGAGACATGACTGTATGAAGAGCTGGTCTTAATGAAGAGTTCCTCCAGTTCTGGTTGGATATAAAAGTGTACAACACACTTTAGTACTATAATTCAGTCCTGTTGTTTTATAGGTTCTTCTGCCTACTCCACTGCTTTGCATTGACAACGTTCAAATATTTCAGCTTTATTTAATTTATAAAAAACAGTTTCATATTTTTTATCTTGCATTGTATTGTAATACTTTCCAAGGCTTTGAAGTTTGAAGTAATTAGAGACAGTTTCCACAGTTATTCATCCAGCAGTAACAATCAAGTATAAAGAAATACAGTGTCCATAGAAGGTCAAGTGAAAACGTTTGTTCTGTTGCTTGCAGGCAGAGTTTGTGTGGCACAAACTGTCTGCAGACAACATGGACCCAGATTTTGTTGAGCGCCGCAGGGTCGGTCTGGAGAACTTTTTGCTTCGTGTGGCTTCTCATCCAGTCCTATCCAATGACAAGATCCTCTACCACTTCCTTACTGAGGTACAGAGTGCTGGACTCTGGATCAGCCCGTCTGATTATTTAATGTATTTAGTTTTTTTTCCCAAATATGACTAACAACTTCTACTGTGCGTGGCAGGAACATGGCTGGAAGGAAGTCGTGTATGAGACAGGATTTCAGGCAAAGGTATTGGACACTGGTGGAGCTTCAGTTTCTGTATTTTTCCAGGCAATACTGTCAGCATTCATGAAGCTTGAGCACCTCTTGTTTCTCCTTCACAGGCAGATTCCAGGCTCAGAGCTCTCAGTGCCACCTTCAGGGTGAGAAATCCAGATAAGTAAGTTAGTCTTCCTTAAATATTTTGTAAAGGGGGCTCAGTTGCTATCAAAAGTCACAGCTAATGTCAATAATCCATCCCCGTGTAATAAAAAGTGCATTTTAAGATTGGAGCTAGAGGTTCACCGAAGCTGCTAACTGTATAACTAAGATGCAATAAGCTGTAAGTTAATCTCTTAGAAGGACTCTTTTATGTATTATGTCCTATTTATTAATGATCAGTCTAACAGGTCTTATATTCGTCCTCCAATTATTTTTGTCATCAGTTAATCTGTTGATTATTTTCTCGATTACTTGAATGATAAAATAGTAAAAAATGGAATACAAATGCCAAGTAATGATAATCTAGAACACAGAAAGACAAAGTTAAATGTCTTGTTTTTTGACAAATGTTCCAGACCTCCAAAGTATTTAAAAATCCTTCAAAAAATAGAATGGATTTATCAAAATAATGGAATACAACATAATGTAAAATTGGTCCGTTTTTTCTGCTTTGCATCCTTAAACTTATATAAACCTTTAAATGACTTGATAGAAAGTAATTAAAGAAAACATTGATCTGTCGCCTATATGTGTGTCTTTATTCTCTCAGACGCTTCATGGAAATGAAACACTACAGCGATGAGCTGCAGTCTCACACATCTCAGCTGCTCCGAGCTCGAGCAGTAAGTACATTCATGCATGTTTACTTAAATTCATCCAAACTAGTTTTGTACTTTAAATCTTAAAACCTGCAGTACGTGATTTTTGTTGTACCCTTGGGAGCAGCAGTAACAAGATGTGAACAGCAATTACATATCATCATCCGCCTTTAAAGTTCAGTCTGTAGCTTCCTGTCAGTCGGTTTAATAAGCACTATGTGGGTTCACTATGAACGACCCCTTTCACATCAAAGGCTTTGATTATAGCTGCTTAAAATATATCAGCGGCAGTGACTTGTCCTGAGCTCAGAAGGTCTCAAGGGGAAAAAAGGAACTAACTAACGAACAGAACGAGTCTGAGACTGAAAGTTCGTTGTTAAACTTGGAAACAACAATAACTGAGAAAACATTCTCACCTCAGGATTCATTCAGTAGTCAACAATCATTGTTTGTGTGTCTTGTAGAGGGTTGCTGATCGACTGTATGGTGTTTACAAGGTCCACGGCAACTATGGAAGAGTCTTCAGGTTTGACAATGACCATATTATTATGTATCTGCAGGACTAAAAAAGCTGAGTTGATGATGAAGTGGTGCTATTTTTAGTGTCTCATTGTCAAGTCAAAGCACAAAACACAATTTTAGCTTGACCCTCTGAACCCCAAAACAAGTGTGAAAGACCTCATCACATTTTCAACTTTGCAGTGCACCTTTAACTAATCATGTGATTCTGTCAGAAAAATTAACCACACCTACATCCATTATCTATACACCGCTTACTCCTCTGTAGGGTTGCAGGGGGGCTGGAGTCTATCACAGCCAACTTGGGCGAAGGCAGGGGACACCCTGGACAGGTCACCAGTCTATCACAGGGCCACACATAGAGACAAACAACCAAGCACACTCTCATTCACACCTATGGATAATTTAGAATCATCAATTAACCTCAGCATGTTTTTGGACTGTGGGAGGAAGCTGGAGTACCTCTTGAAAACCCACGCTGTACAGAACGAACATGCAAACTCCACACAGGAAGACCCCAGGCGTCCTAACCGGGACGCGAACCGAGGATCTTCTAGCTGTGAGGCGATGGTGCTAACACCCGAACCACTGTGCAGCCCAACCACACCTATATGTGTCATTTAAATATCTGGCAAAAATAAAACATTTGCACCAGACTATGTTAAAAAATAAATAAATAAATTTTGGGCTCCTCAGCACAACCAAGAAGCCGTTAGTGACTCAGCTGCAACCAACAGCATGTAAACAGGCTCTGTTTAAACAGAGCTGATATAAAACAAAAATCAAACTGTACTGTAAGTAGTAAAATAGTATGTAGAGAAATAATCAAAAAAATTAAACTTTTGTTTTTAAAGCATTGTACCTTTCGCACACTGTGCCAACAACATTTTTGAGTTTTTTCTGTTGTGCTTATTTCAAAGAGGTGCAGAACTTTATACTGCAGTGAAAAATGAGCCCACAGTGAAGAAAAATGTTACAGGAGGAAAACAAATGGCCAGAAACTGCTTGGGGTTCTGAGCGGTTAAAGGCTTTACAGTCTGCACAGCAGAACCTTGATCTGGATAAGGGAAGGGGAAAAGAATCCCAGATATTTTGCAAAACAACAGTTTCAAATCTAGCATTACATGTGAAAACTCTTCCTACACATTTACAAATGTGTGTGTGCATCTATGTGTTCACTGCAGTGAGTGGAGTGCCATAGAGAAAGAGATGGGCGATGGACTGCAAAGTGCTGGTCATCATATGGATGCGTACGTATTTGAGTCTGGACTCATCTTAAACCTATTAATGTCTTTAAATGTAGTTTTTCTCCTGGTGAAAATTTTTATGATTTAGACTTACATTTGACACATACTGTAAGACTGCTCTTCTCAAGGTGAATAATCTTGTCACACACCTGCAGGTATGCTGCCTCAATAGATGACATCTTAGAAGAAGAGGAACATTATGCAGATCAGCTGAAAGAATACCTTTCCTATGCTGAAGCCCTGAGGTGAGAAACAGTGTTAGCCACATTTACACAAGTTCTGCTACAAAGTTGCCATGATTCCTTTGATACCAGTTAGCATTTAGAACACCTGCATGTCTCTTTAACATGGGGTGACTCTTTTTATGGTGGTGAATTGATCTATTAGTTTAGTTTCACAGAGAGTAACTGATAAAGCTGTTTTGAATATTTGTTCTCCACTGTTATTGAATGATTGAATAATGGGTACAATTTCATTTAAAGTTTGTCTCAAGGGGAGGCACTGAATTCAGGTGTAGGAGAAGTTAAGTCTTATTTTGTGGCAAAAAGCTGGATATTAGCAGGAATGACTAACAGTAAGTGCACTGAAAACACAAGCTGCTATGCAAAATTTAGGCTATAGCAAACCCATAATACAACACTCTCTGTTTAAGTAGTCCCTACTGAAAGACACTGTGTGATGTAAAGATGTAGTTGTGTAGTCCTAAGACAACTCTAATCTTTTAAAATCTAATTTTCACTCTGGCTGAGACCCCTGTCCTTAGAACTGTCTGTCTTCACCAGATTGACTGACAGCTGAAATTTACTGGATAAAATGAGTTTTAATGTAGTGTGGAAAATCAAGTGTTTGTTAGGGTGTTTATTTTCTATATCAGTGTCTCAAAAAGCATGTACATAGACCTTCTCTGTTCGGAACAACCCTACCAGAAAAGGATGAAGTTTCACAAATACATAGAGATTTTATACCTCAGAGATTATTTTGAGTGACTATCAGTTGGGAAGGCACCCCAGTTAAGACTTTAGTGCTCCCTTGTTGGTGCGCAGATATTGTCCATATCTCTCGATGCACGATCCATCTTGTCTTCCTGCCACTTGCAACATTCGTTCTTAGAACAGAGAACGCTCTTCTCCATTACTTACTGTTTTCTAGCAGTCAGCATTTTCCTTTAATTAACCCCTCTGAAAGGTGACTGCTGGTGAGATGAATATTTATGATTTTCTGTGCAGAACATTTCTAAAAGTGGAACTTCATCTACCAATTTGATCAGGTTTTTAAGCAAGCAATTAGCATATCATGTCTGGCCACTGATAAAGCAGAAGTTCATGACCAGTGTTTAGTCTCAAAAGAAAAAGCAGTTACAACTCATTGGCTGATAGCAAAATGAGGTGTGTTTATGTAAGCGACTGCGCTTCCTCTTATTCTGTCCTGTCTGTAACCCTCATGTATCCAACCCTTCAGGGCCTGGGGTTGGTGCTTGGATCCTTTTTATTTTATCTCCAGGTTGGCTCAACTCATGTATTACAAGTGTATTAATTGATATTAATATGGTGTTATACTCTGTGTGTGTGTATATGGGGTTAAGGTCAGTGTTAGCATTGTGGTTATAAAAATAATATATCTTAACAGTAGTCATTAGTTCAGGTGTATATGTGTCGAATCACAAGGGAGAGGAAAACTGGAAATACTACAGTGACACCAAGGGTCTGATCAGTCATTAAAGTTGTCATTATAAAGTCCACGTCATTCAGATATTAGCAGATTTGCATGAGAGTGATGAACATGAAAATCTTCCCTCCCTGTCTTATTTTTGACTGCTGGTGGGTCTTAATGTATGCTACGTGTTTGCTTTGTGCTGACCATTTTTGTCCCCCTATGATGCCAATGGCTTGTATTTGAACAGAAGTAACTGATGATATTGTGTTGCCTCGGCAGGGCAGTGTGCAGGAAGCATGAGCTGGCCCAGTTTGAACTTGAGATGGCCTCCCAGGACCTCATCTCTAAGAAGCAGCAACGTGAGGAACTAGCTACAGGGGTACACTATACTGATGTTACACATGTATTCCTTTACTCTTCTTTACCTGTTGACTCTCACCCACAACGTTCACAGCAGCGTGCTCCAGCTGTGTTGTGGCTGCTTTAGTCAATCAGCAGGACACATGGCTTCCACAAGGGTTCGTGACATTCACTTGTAATACTTGTATCAAGTAACATTTGACCAAATATGAGTTTTATTGCTTCATGTTATTTGATTAATGAGACAAATACAAGGAAGAAAAGCCCGAGAGGAGGAGGGCGGGACATGATGTGGTTCTTGGCTATAGGCAGCCATTTACCATATAGATGTTGTAAATGTATATGCTCTTCTGTTTCTGTCATTTATCAGAGCTAGTGTGAAATATGATCACAGCTCAGAAACAGGCTCCTGTATTTGCAGTCATTACCAAGGAGCTAATCATTATTTTGTCACTGACAGAATGAGCTAAACTGTAAGTTAATGAAAGCAGCTGTGTTTACATCAGGGCTGTACTCAAAGAAAATACTCTGCTAGTCGCATTACAATAAGGCCATTAATTATTAAAATTCTAACATCCATTCCTTTTTGCAGAGATACAATGTTTGGCTACCATATGGGTTTGTCGAAATACTGAGACAAGCAGCACACATGTATTTCTTTTTAAACCAAATTCTCTCAGCCCACAGAGAAACACCTTCCTAACGCTGCATATGTTCGGCCTTTATTGAAACATTTCTAGTGAAACAGCAACAGATCTGTGAGTGAGCTCAGTCGGGACACTACACACAGCCAGATGCTTTAAAAAGTGCTGGCTGAATACTTGTCAAACTAAAGTAAGACCTTTTGGGGGGATCTACGTCTTGGAAACAACTTGTAATTTATCTGCAGTTCTCAGTGTGGTGTTCTCTCCTCCTCACCTCCTCAGATAGTACGGACATTCTCTTTCAAAGGCATGACAAACAAGCTTTTTGGACAAGAGGCCCCTGAGCAGAGGGAGGCCAAACTCAAGCTGTTGGAGGAGCTGATAACAGAGGGTGAAGAGACTGTCAAGGAGAAAACCGTGGAGTGCGAGTGAGTTGGCACTCCTTAATAAAGATCTGTGTGTGAAAGCAGCCTTAAATGTTTTCTGTACCTTTCTGAGTCAAAGACGTTATCTTTGCTAACTTTGTGTGTGTGCCCTCCTTGATGTTTTCCTGCAGAGAGCACGTTGAAAGGGCGTGGGTGGACATGCAGCGATTCAAGGAGCAGAAAGACAAAGATCTACGGGAAGCCCTCATCAACTACGCCGTCATGCAGATCAGCATGTGCAAGAAGGTACAGAGGAGCACATCAGCTCGCTGAAGTTCACAGGTAACCTGCTGTGTTCACACTCTAAGTGTTTCTATTCTCTCTCCCTGCAGGGAATACAAGTGTGGAGCAATGCCAAAGAATGTTTCCTCAAGATGTAAAGATGAAGCCATAGTCAAAGGACTTCAGTGATTCTCCATTGTGGATTCTCGGAAATTATGCCAGTGTTTTCTGGGTGAGGTCAGAAAACAACAAAATATGTGTAAACATAATACGTGTACAAAAAAGTAAGCACTTATTTAGCAATAGGGAATTATAATAACTGTTAACCTTTTGTGGAGTGAACAGACATAGGCTGGTGGTGAATCTCAAAAGCACATGAACTGCACACTGGAAGACAGTTCATAGGTTGGACTTTTTAATATTAACCAAGACCAGTTTCTCTAACCTCTAACAGGCACTTCTACTTCTACATGTTAAGGTCGTTAACTAGTCGTGAGATTAGTAAATGGACTTTGACAATTTGGGAGTGGGTATGGAGAGTGAAAGATGTGGGCATTTACTGGAAAAGGAAACCAAGTGTGTGTTGGAACACTCTACTCTTCATTTAAAATGAGGCACTTTATAGTTTTAAGTGATCTCCACTCTGCATCAAGGCACTGTCAACGGCACAGCAGCTGACATAGGTGTGAATGAATGTGTCGGACTGAGTTTCTGTTACTTTTAATGTTTTGTACACTTGATCATTTTAAATATAAACAGCCATATTTACAGCTTTGTTTTAAACTTGTGTAAGGTGAGTTTGTCAGATACTGTCGCTGTTATAATCAGAAGTTTGGCAGTGCAGAGCAGAAGCTTGGAAATGTTTAGGTGTTGATGAGCTATGTTTCAGTCATTGTCTCATACTTGTTTCATTGTCAGACAGCAAAAAAATGAAAAAGTGTAAATGCACAAAGAGTGGCAGCCCCAACTTTAGAGGTAGCCAATGTCTCGAACTGATTTGCAATTTATGGCAGAGTCCATTGAACTGTGATAAGTGTTCTGATCACTACATGGCAGTTAGGGGCACAAAACTCTATTAAGTCATCCATCCACCCATTATCTATACACCACTTTTTCCCATAGAGTGTCGCAGGCGGCTGGAGCCTATTCCTGCTGACTTAGGATGAAGGACAGGACACCGGTCTATCACGGGGCCACACATAGATAGACAGACAGCCAAGCGCACTCTCATTCACACCTATGGATAATTTAGAATCATCAGTTAACCTCAGCATGTTTTTGGACTGTGGGATGAAGCCAGCGTGAAAGCATGAAAGCCCACGCAGAGAGAACATGCAAACTCTACACAGAAAGGCCCCTGCTGAGATTTGAACCCAGGACCTTCTAGCTATGAAGTGGCCACTCTGTCCACCGCAGCACCTCTATTTATTTATTCAGTATTTTCCTAATTTAGTCATGGTACTGTGTGAAACATGCAAATTATATTCACTAGATTTTTCTGATTTGGTTGCCTGAAGGTTCGAAGTCTAGCATTGATTCATTTTTGTATACACTATAAAGGAAGCAAGCTTGAGTCGCATCACTTTGAAAATGCTTCTCCACCTTTATGCTGTGGTTCTGGTTTTCTCCAACTTTCCTACCCCCTACCTCCTGTTGCAAATTGAGTTTGTCATTTGGGGAGAGAAAAGGGTCTTCTTCCATTAGGTTAATGTTCAGTTTGTCATTTCTATGTTAGGAGGATAAAGGGCATTTTAGTCTTAAACTGTCTTTATGCTTTATGTTAGTGTTTAATTTAGACGTCCACTGCATGTTGGATTTTTGGAACCTGATCCACACAAGGGATTTTTAAGTCTGATTATCTCAAACATAGCTGCATTTTTTTTTTTAATCTCCCAATTTTGTGCAAGTGCAATACTACATTGCTGGATAATCCCAAAGTCAACTGAGGTTTAATGTAGACTGGTGTGAAACCTGCAGACTGAACTCCGGTACTGGACAAACCATCTGACCCAGGTGCAGTTTGTTTATGGTGGGAAAGAAAGTAAAGCAGACATAGGATTTTGTAGTAGTAGATAGGAATTTAAATGCTGAAAATATTTCAGTAGAATCACCTATATTGGAGTCAGTCTCCTGTTAATTGATCTGTGTAATAATACAAGATGAACCTGTAACCACGGTGACAGCTGTTGTCCCTGATACATCAGAGGATGAAAACCGTTAACCCTCCAAACCTCCAGGGTCCAGTTTGATAAAGACGTCTAAATTCATTGGTGGCACAGAGTGATGTCTTTTTTTCACTATCTTAAGTAGAATGAACTGTCAACTGAGGTCTGTTCACCGTACAGAAATCATTCGTATCCCTTACAGTTGTCACAAATCTCTAAGAAAATAAACACACAGTACACTTCATTCCTGTTGGTTTATTTGTAGGACAAATTTGCCCAGGCCATTAACCTAAATGGAATAAGTGTATCTGTTACGGCCTCCCTACACACAAATTAAACAAGGCTCAATAGGGGCAGGAGGCTGCAACATATAAAAGAGGACGCCAGAACCAATCATGGTGATTAACCCACAAGCTTTATTTGAACCAAATCCCAAACAAACAAAAGCAAAACAAAAGAGACTGGAGACCCCGGCCAGAAACAAAAGAAGGGAAAACGCCGGGCCAACCAGGCAGTGGGTCGTCGCTCCCAACGTCTCCCCCTAAACTACCAAAACTAAGGTAAACAAAAGACGAATAATGGGACTACCAGCAAACTCCAGCCCAAACTAACAAAACAAACTAAAACAACAAGACCACAGCCCCTAAACAGGCATGGGAATAAAGATGCTTGGGGGAAAAGAAACCAAAAGGAGGGAGGAACAAGCCTCCTCTCTACCTGAGTAAATGTCGCCAGCTGTGTGCCATGTGCTGTGCAGAGCCCCCCCTGACCTGACACTCCCTGTCCCTCTTATCCCTTCCTCCTCTCTACCTGAGTGTCAATGTCGCTCAGGTGCACAGCAGGCAGAGGGAAGAGGGAGACAGGGCCGACAGAGAGAGAGAGAACATCAACAAGCTGCTGCCGTAACGGTATCATCTTTTCTATGATCTAAACCAAATGAGCACATTGTAGGGCTTCATAGCATCTTATCTTGCTTACAAGGCCAAAGGTGCACATTGTTGTAAACTAATTAAATTATGTCATATTCTCCACTTCCCTCTTAGATCATTTCTTCCAGTGATGCCTTAAGAATGAATTAGAGCGAGGAGGCTACAAGATATTGTTACATGTGCTGAGGTCCAGGCTGTGTGTTGTACTAATGATCAGTCAGCTTTGTTCCATGTAGTCGGAGATGATTTTAATTGAACTGAACCCTCATTTACTTACTTCTTTGCTCTGTGTTCTGTGTGTTATTTAAATGACATTCAATCTTACTGTTTTGAAGGCTTGCCAGCAATAAGCTTTGTGAGTGCAATGATTTTAATTTTTAATGTTCATGCTCAGCTTGGACACTGGAACTATTTATTTGAATAAACAGGTCACATCACTGACTGCATTTGTCACTGCTCTGCTTTTAGAATTGTTGTACAGAAATTATTCATACCTAAGAAAAATGTTATTCATAGTGAGTTTTATCTTAATTACACATTTTAACTACTCCTGTATTTAACTGCATATTTACTAATTTTGCCATTTTCTTTCTCAGTAAGCA
Source organism: Dascyllus trimaculatus (assembly GCA_024666655.1). Classification (NCBI taxonomy): domain Eukaryota; kingdom Metazoa; phylum Chordata; class Actinopteri; family Pomacentridae; genus Dascyllus; species Dascyllus trimaculatus. The sequence continues at coordinate 25,916,586 of CM045465.1, forward strand.
ACTTCAAAACTGTCACTGGCCATCATCGAACGGTTCTTATAGTTGCTAGCAGTCTTTCTTCATGTCACCGCTGGGATTCTGGACCACTTGTGTTTGTGACAGTCTCTGGGTCTTTAAGGTTGGAAGTGTCAAAGCAAATTCTTCGTTCATTCAGTACCATGTCAAATAATTGGTCAAGAGAGGAAGCTTTAAGATTTGTATCTGAACAGATAAAGACCTGAGCCGTCTGCACAGCAGCTTCTGGGACATAACAATAACTGGATCTTCCATACTTTTTCAGCCAGTAAACATCACACACACACACACCACCTCCTCTTCTTTCCCGACTCGTGGTGGCTGTGCTTCAGGTGGTAGAGCGGGTTGTGCACTGATTGCAAGGTTGGTGGTTCGATCCCCGGCCCCTCCACATGCCAAAGTGTCCTTGGGCAAGACACCGAACCCCAAGTTGCTCCCAGTGGCAGGCAGACACCTTGCATGGAAGGTCTGTCACCATTGGTGTGTGAATGGGTGAATGAGAAACACATTGTAAAGCACTGAGGTAGAAAGGCACTGTCTAAGTGCTGATCATTTACTATTACACACAGTGCCTATGGGGAGTGCACTGGTTGTTCCCCGTTCTTCATCAATTTTGCCAAAACTTTGCTTTCTATCAGATGTCAGGCTGACTTGGTTTCTTTGGAACTCTTGTCCCAGGCCTACAGCCAGAGTACATTTCAGTTTGCCCAAACAAGCCTGACTGGATTGCACAATCACTGCACCCTAACACCAGCACAACAAGTCCATCCAGGGTAATGCTACTCAAAAGTCATACACACTAATACACTTTGTGTAAGATTCTAACACAGCTTTGCATTTCTAATATATAACACAAGACAGGGTTCCATAGAGCATATGTTTATATATATTTATGTATGTGTAGGAGATAACATGGTGTTAACCTTGTCTTTGGAGTCATTCTGCAGACTTGCTGAGGTATTTATCTGTTCAGTCAAACATCATAAAGCTTCATCTGTGTCCTGGGCAGTTTTTTTGGTGGCCTACCATAGGGAAGAAGAGTTTGCTTTGATAGAAGACTTTCTTGTCTTCAGTTCCCTCCACAGACTCTCGATGTGATTCAGGTCTGAACTCTCCAATGTGTTCATGTTGTTTTGTTAACCATTTCCTGACCACTCTGTTTCAGATTATTGTCTAACTGGCTTTACTTTGACATTTTCTGACCCATCAACTGAGAAGCACCTTCAAAGCATTACACTGCCATCACTATGTGTGACTGTGGGGACAGTGTTCTTGGAGGTGAATGCTTCTCTTCTCTGCCACGTCAGTGTGTCCAAACAACTCCATTTTTAGCTATTGTGACCTCAAAACTGATTATCAAAAGCTTTCCAGATGAGCAATCGAAATGGAGTTCTTATTGGTTGGTATCCATAGAGACCAGCTATGTTCAGTGTCTGCTGTCTGAGATGCTGGTAGTACCTGTACACATTCATCAGGGTGGTCTTTGTGCTGATCCTTGGACTCTACCATTCTTGCCAGTGGGTCACTTTCGGTTTCCTACTATGCAATTTGAGTGTGGAAGAGTGCAGCCACTGGCACTTGAAAGCAGTTGAATATTGCTTTATAGCTTCTCCTCATCTTGTGAGCAGCCACAATGTGCAGCTCTCTCAGTGACGATCCCTAATGACAACCTCACTGAACTCTTTGGTTTCATCCCTTAATTGCATTTGAGTAACTGATCAGCTGTTGTCCGTTTATAGTTTATTAGAATGTTCCAGAAAATGGTATATATTAGCAAGACCATTGGACTGGTACAGAAGCTGCATTTTCTGACACGTTTGGAACAATTTCAAGAGGTATGAAAAATTTTGGACATAGCATTTTTAGTAAAAATGTACATATAAATAAATAAATCGTTTAGATATACCAGAAACACAATGTCTTACTGCGTTTTCTCACTTATTTGCATAATTTCCAGCCTGTTGGTCACTTGAAAACTCACAGTAAATAATAATGTGTTATGGGGATGAGTTATTCTGGACTTGTGTAGAAAGGTCTTTAAAACTCTCCCACAATGCATTTCGGCGCCAGCTGTCAACTCCTTCTTCCGGGTTCGTCCAAGCAGCTTCCACGTGAGCCGTGTCTGTGCAGAGAGATGACAACAAACTCGGTAACTGTAAACGGAGCTGAGGATGAGGAGTTCCTCGCCTTCGTGGCGCTGCACACCGGAGCCCTGCAGTCCTCAGGAATCCCCCAAACCTACTGGAGGAGCCTTCACCACAAGATCACCAACGAGGCGAGCCTCTTCTAGCTAACATCCACCCAGTCTGGAGCCCTGGCTCACAGCCTGCTGAGTGCAGTGCTCACAAGTTCTACTAACTTAAATCCAGTGGTGTAAAGTACAATAATCGGTGCATGAATACAGCATGTTGACATAATTTAGATACATGCGGTTACATGGGGAGTTATGCCGAACTCGCTTGGAAAAACTGTTGTTTTTTGCTTTCTTTAACTCTTTGTAAGTATTAACAGCATATGAAAAATGCTACGTTTATTCAAAGTAGATGTTCTCAGTGTAAAATCGGCTAACAACCTGGGTACTAGTCTGCATGCTGTCAGGATGAAACTGCGAATTTATATAGTACAAGTATAGTAAGTGAACTAAGAATTTCAGGAAATGTATAATGTTATTAAAGCAAGTGCACCTTGGTGTATTTAATATATGCCGGGTTGAAGAGTGTGTATGACAGTATATTAAAGACACTGCAGTAGCTTCGTAAGTGGTGTGTGCTAAAGATAACAAGTAGGCAAACTTTAAATTGACAATTCTTCAGTGGAGTCTGGTAATGGCACTGACAGCTAATGTTCATTTCTTACATGTGGTAGATTTATGATGCTGGGGAAGTTTTCGGAATAATGCAGTTCCAACAAGAAGACAATGATGATGAGGAGGAGGACAGTGGAGAGAACGAGGAAAAGAAGAAGGACAATCCTGGAGCTGAGATCCGCTGTAAAGTGGTGGTGACCAAGGAGAGTGGGCTGCAAGCCTCAGAGCCCACCAGGTGAGGGGGCCACAGCTCACACTCCAACACTGATAGGAGGCTGAGGCAGGGCTCAGAGAGTATGGCTTTGTTTTTTTTCTTTGTTTGTGTTTCTTTAACAAAAAATACCACATCCAATATTATTCATACTTTATGAAATTGTCACAAATTTTCAAGAAAATGGAGCTCCTGTATAATTCCAAATGGTCCTGATTATTTTGTACCATGTTCTGGAGCATTCTAATAGACCATAAACTGAGAACAGCTGATGCAGTCGTAGTCTAGTCAGTTAGCAGTCATCTACAAGTTGTGGCTTGATCTCTTTACACAATGTTTTACTGTCTTTTGTCACGTGTCCATGTCATTTACAGCCACAAGAAACCTACTGGTCAAATAATAAACCATTATAAATTAGAATTTGACATGGGTGTGAGTAATTCTGGCCTGAACTCTATCTGCTGTGTGGACTGGGAAGGGAAATAGGAATACCCTGAGCAAGAAATCCATAGCTGCAATTGTCTTAGAAAATGAAAAGTAATAAAGAAAAAAAAATGAAGGAGTAATTGTTAAATCATAAATTATGAACCAAAATTAAATACTTTGATCATCGCTGGTGGTGCAGATTTCATGCATTTTGGTGGAGAATTCTCTGCTGTCATGAGCTACATCAAGTAGCTCATCGTCCCAGCAGGCTTCTTTTTTTTTTGCACATTAAACCCCCATACAACCTTTGTTTTGGCTGCATTTGTGACTTGAACACTGTGGCCTACTAAAAGTCTTGACACACTTGAAATTAGGCTTGCACAGGTTTTAAAGTCTTGTGGAGCCACAGTACAGCCTACTCTCTCCACAGTACATGTCAGACAGTGCTCTACTGGAGCTTTACAACAAGGTTTATTGCCACCTCTGTATCAGTATGGAACAGCTTAGATGCAGAAATGCATTTTTTTTTTTTACTTAATGCAGCGCAGAGATATTTACACTGAACAAAAATATAAACGCCCCATGTGAAATATTGATGCCACATGAAGTTCACCACCCAAAGTGAGCGTATACTGTCTTGTACTTGTACAAAATGGATATTTCTCCTGATTAGTGTCCCAAATTTGAGTGCTATGGCACCATGCCACATGACCAGAGTCATCTGAGGCGTTGCTGCTTTTGTCAAAATGTGACATGTTGGGGTGGCCTTTTATTGTCCCCAGTATAAGGAGTGTCTGAGTACTGCTCATTCTGTTGGAGCAGCGTCTGGATATGCCACACCCATGGACTGAATGGAATTAATGCATCACCGAGCAAATGCTCACAGGCAGTGGTGGACTCAAATTTAGACACTAATCAAGAGAAATATCCATTTTGTACAAATACAGGACAGTATACGCTCACTTTGGGTGGTGCACTTCATGAGGCATCAATATTTCACATGGGGCCTTTACATGTTTGTTCAGTGTAGTTGTCAAGCATATACATGGGATTGATTATAAAAGCCTACGTGTACTTGAAGTGTGCTTTATCTAGGAAAATGGTATCCAACTGAGGTTTGGTATCTGATGACATTAAATATTAAATGACTCAGATTGGATCAGGGGTAAAGAAAACTTGATCGCGACATCGTTAGTGATTATTGTGCCAGCTGATTTAGGTTTGTGATCAGGTCAAGTCAGTTAAGGAATGTGATCGCAAGATGCTTTGGAATTGCACATAATCATCTTGTTTGACGCTATCTGCAGTTCACAGCAGTGGAAAGGGGCATGTTTTTCCTGAGTCAGAATTTTCTGAACTGAATAATAAACTGATCTTCAAACTGACTTTTTTAAGGTGAGCGTTTCTCATTGTTCCTTTAGTGTGTTCCTGGTGGATCACGCCTGGACGTACCGTGTGGACCACGCTCGGCAGCAGCTGGAGGAGATCCCTGGCCTGCTGCCCAGAATGGCCTCCCTCATGGGGGTGGACTTCCATGGTGAGGCTCCCGACCCGGACACAGTAGAGCTGGTGATGGAGCGCATGTGGAAGTACAACCAGACTTATCACCTCTCTCAGGGGGTACGTTAGAAATCACCAGCCACCCTCTTGTCAATACTTAGATTTGTACAGTACAGCTCAGAGTTTTCATCTAGAGAAGGTTTAGTGGTTCAGATTCTCCTCAGTTTCCTTATTGGTTGTGGGTATATACATATAAATACAGCGCCCCCTACAGATAACTTCTATTTTTGCATAGTTGTCATCCTTAAATGTTTCAGATCATCAAACTAACTTTAATATAAGTCTAGCCCCACCTTACTCTATGTGAAAAAGTAACTGCCCCCTTGGCTACCAATCTACCAACTGACTAAATTCATTTAGCACTTGGGTTCAATTTAACCAGCCATGCCCAGGTATGAATGCATCACTAAATATAACCTGTCTGGCATTGTGAAGTAGCTGAAGGGTCTCAAACAGCAGCACATGATGCAACATTGTAAGTGATTCAAGAACAGTTTAGGCTGCTTTGCTTCCACAGGACCTGGATGGTGTCATCACTGATGGAGCCATGAATTCTGCTCTCCATCAGAAAATCCTCCTGGAGAATATCCACCCATCAGTTCATGACCTAAAGATCAAGCACAAATGGTTCATGCAGCACGACAATGACCCAAAACTCACAAGCAAGTCCACCTCAGAGTGGCTCAAAAAGAACAAAATGAAGGTTTCGGGTTCCAGACCCCATAGGACACCATGAGAGGTCCTCTGGTCCATGCCCAATGGTTCAGAGCATTCTTGACCACATAAGGGGGACCAACACAATATTAGATGATCAGAATGTTATGCCTGATCAGTGTGTGTACATGTGCACTTAATAATAGCTCAAACTTCACCAAAGTATCTGACAATAAGCACAAAACCAGTGGAATGATGAGTGATTCTGTTTTGCTGTATTCCTGTTTTTTTCTGGTAACCATTTTTACTGTGTTACATTTAAATAGACAAGGAGGCCACAGCTTTGCACATCTGAAATTGTTGCCTCATCTTGTGAATGCAAAGACCCAGAGATCAAAACATCATTTTTAAAAGAAGTGTGTTTGGTGATTTAACTCAGAATGCAGTTTTTTGCGCTTGCGGTCTTCTTGTGCCCACTGAGTGCTGGTCAGCTCTGATTCTTATGGTTGGACAGAAGCTTCTGCTAGATTGGTGTAATGTAAATGTAATTCCAAAAAAGATAAAAGAGAGAGAAAAGACACATTGTCAGATGAAAATCGTAGAGTATCAGTGGTCTCCCTGTCCTACTCTGAGTAACTCTCCTCCTGTTGTGTTTTCATGTGCAGTCAGCAGAGGAGAAGGTTCCCGTCTGGTACATCATGGATGAGTTTGGCTCCCAGGTGCAGCACTCTGACCAGCCCAGCTGCAGCATGGCTCCCTTCTTCTACATCCAGGGCCAGCTCCCCTACACTGTGCTGTGGCCTCTGCAGGACCTGCAGGAAGGAGGTGAGAGCAGACACACGTCCACACATGGTGATCAGAGAGTAAGAGTTTACACAGATAAGTCTGGTGGGTGTTGCACCGAGCTGGTATTCTTCTCTACCTTAGCGCTCCATTATCAGTGAGTGTAGGGCTGAGAACTGTTTGTGTTTGAACACTTGGTGGGAGGTGGTTAGAGTTATGACAAAAAGGGCTTTTATATTCATGCATCAGTAATAATAATCTAATAATATAATATACTCTAGGAGACACTTTTCTGCTGCAAGTACGTTTACTACCATAATGTGGTATTAGTCATTTTAACTAAGTAAAGGATCTAAGTATGCTTTACAACACTGCACATCTCTGACGATGAAGCTAAACCATCACTGACTAGCTATATGAATTAATAATAATAATAATAATAATGATAATACATTGGTTTTATATAGCACTTTTCTAGACACTCAAAGACACTTTACATTGCATCATTCATTCACTCCATACTCCATGGTGCTAAGCTACGTATGTAGCCACAGCTGTCCTGGGGTAGACTGATGGAGGCCAGGCTGCCAGTCTGCTCCATCGGCCCCTCCGACCACCAACCACTCACTCTCACACTGCATTCACCCACAGCTAATGTGTTTTTGAGCAGTGGGCTACAGCTGTCACACTCTCCTGAACCAGAGACGGCGACATTAACATCTTACGTGGGCTAAAGAGAGACAGAACTGGACTGTTGCTCAGTGATCCAAAGTCCTCTTTTCAGATGAAAGTTCATTTTTCATGTCATTTGGAAATCAAGACCCTCGATTCTGGAGGAAGAGAGGAGAGAGACAGAATCCAAGGTGTTAGAGGTCCAGTGTGAAGTTTCTGCAGGCTGTGGTGATTTGTGATGTCGTGTCATCTGCTGGTGTTGGTCCACTGTGTTTTATCAAACCCAAAGTCAGTCTAGCAGGAGATTTTAGAGCACTTCTTGCTTATATCTGCTGACAAGCTTTATAGAGATACTGATTTTCTTTTCAGCAGGACTTAGCGCCTGCCCACAGAGACAAAACTACTACCTAACGTTTGCTGACTAGGGGTTTACTGTGCTTGATAGGCCAGCCAACCCTCCTGACCTGAACATGAGAAACACTCGACCCAAAGACACAGATGAGCTGAATGCTGCTATCAAATCAACCTGGGCTTCAGTAACACCTCAGCAGTGCCACAGGCTGCTAGCCTTCATGCCATGACATGATGATCAGTGTTAAAGGAACCCCAAACAAGTACTGAAGAAATGAACATACTTTTCAGAAGTTGGACATTTCTGTATTGTAGATCCTTCTTTGATTTATCCTATTGGAAATATAAATAAGAAATATTCTAATAATTATTTTGTTATTTATTATTTTATTATGTGCAATGAATATATTAAAGTTGAAACTTTAACATTTCCTTAACCTTGAAAATTTTGAAGCCTGTTCCATACTGGAGATTGGAACTGGTTCCCAGTGCCCAACCTTAAGTGAGCCCCTCTGTTGTACTGGGTGAAATGGTCCCTTGTAGTTCATTTAGATTCAGTCCCTCACTTAATGTGGATTAATCCACCGCTGAAAGTAGTCCCAAACCATTTGATAATGACCCAAGGTGCTGATGTCGTCAGTAGGAACCAATACACTGAGGAAGTCAGTCAGAAAGCTTTTCAACTTATTCCTTCCACAGATGAGGTGAGTCGTGATTATACGTATGGAGAGACAAACCCACTGGTGAGGCGATGCCGTCTGTTACCATGGATATCTGCCGATCTAGAAGGTGTCAGCAGCAGCACCGTTGAGCCTCCGGACTTGTACTACGAGGTGAGGACTTTCACTTTGTGTCCACAACACAGTCATCTTTTGCAGAGTGCATTAAGCAACGTAGCAGAAAGGTCTCAAGAATATGTGCAGCACAGCGTAGGAACCCACTGAGACCAATTCACAGTGTCAGTGTAATAACATGACGGGTGTGCAGGAGAGGTTCACTGGTGGTTTCAGTAGTGGTTCGTGTCCCCGACTGGCAGGAGGCTGAGTCACTGCTGTGCTCCCCGTGACTGCTGGATGTTTCTGCAACACTGCTCCTAGTATGAATAGGATGGGTCAAATGCAGAGAATGAATTTCTCCAAAGGGGCCAATAAAGTTAGCTAGGACTAACTAAATGCTTTCTCGATCAGACGGTGCGTAAACCGTTAAAGAAGTTGTCCAAAGTGTTTTAAAAATGGTTCACAACTTTGTCTATAAATGGGTAGTTAAATGTGTGGATTTGATCATTTTTTCTAAACTATTTGACTAACTGCACAGTGGCTCAGTGGTTAGGGCAAAGGGGAAGTGTTTGTTGGAGTCCGACACCATTAGCGTGGATATCTCCTGCTGGTGGTGGTACAGTAGCAGCGTCCTGGTGTGTTGCTGGTGCAGATGCTCAGCCAGGTGGCGGTGGGGGGTGGGGGTGGTTGGGTCAGTAGTAGCGTGTGGTTGCTATGACTACTGTCAACAGAGGAGAGGGTGTTTATGGGTCCTGTCCTGATTGACCCGCCAAACCAGAGCAGAGCATTCTGGGATTTGTAGTAAAAGCGATACATGCGCTGTATAATACCGGCGGGCCAGCTTTAGTAGTCATCTGGTATTACCTCGCGGGCCAAATATAATTACTCTGCGGGCCAAAATTGGCCCGCGGGCCAGAGTTTGACACCTATGTTCTAAGGTATTTAATATTAAACATTGCTTATGCTTAAGCATATTCTTTTGTCTGATCATTGACTTTTTAATCTTATGGTCTGCCTGACTTGTGCCAACGCATATGTTGGTTTTCTCAGAAATGCTGAGAACCTTCTCTTCTGTGAAATGAACCGTGGCTTTACCTTTTTAGGTGATGTTTTTAAGAGCAAGCGTGGATAACTTTTCCCCTAAAACATATGTCTTGTTTAAACAACGTCAAGCATGAGCCTCGTATCCTGTCCCTGTGGTCCGCTGGCAAAGGTCAACATTCGGTCAACACTATATGCACACTCTGCATTTTGTCTTGCATAGTAAACATAAATCCATTATTGGTAATGGCAATTTAATATAAGCAATGTAAGCATAATTATGATAAAGCAAGTAATTGTTAAATATGTTTAAATGATGATTACATAAATTGTGATTAATATAGTTAATAGTAGATTAAATGTAATTAATTAAATGTGGTAGAACAATGATTAAAGAAATAGAATATTCTCAACACTACAGAGTGTCAGGAGACTCCTGTGTTCCTCCTCCCACCTTCTATCCTTAGCCAGTATTCTTTGTTCTTCCTCTGTCAGACTGCTGCGTCCTGTCGAACCACTGGACCTCGTCTGCACAGAGGATAAAACACTCAGGACAGTTTATTTCCTCAGGTCTCTTTATTTCAGGATCACAGGGCTCACTGGGTAAATTTGAAAGAAAGACAGTAGTTTTTCCACCTCACAAGTAGGTTGCAACTATTAGTTATTCTGATAATAAAAGCAGCTTTAAGTCAGTGTAGATGTCAGGTGATCATTGCATCAGTGTAGCTCTGACTTCTTGCTTTCTGTTCATCATACATTAGAAGATGAGTGTCATTGTCAACACAAACAAAACAAATGATCAGATGTTGTTGTTTTATGAAGCAGTGCAGTACATAAAACATGTTCAGTGACAGGCTAGATAAACAGTAGAGAACAAATGATGAGGGGAGAGGTTACACCGCCTCAGTGCCTTAGTTAATGGAAAAGGGTGTGTAAGGTGACTATCAAAACTGAACTGGTCACCGAGAGGGGAATGCAGGGATCTGTCTGACTCGCTGAATCCAAGGAGGGAAACATGAAGCCGTTACTGCAGTACCAGGGTATTTATTTGACCCTTTCAATAAAACATACTTTTAAATATACATTTGCAGTAGATGGACTTGCAGAATTGGGTTACATGGTGGTAAAAGCTTCAGCGGTCAACAGAAATATGTGCACCCTGCTTCCTCTCTCCCTGTACCGAGCAAACAAACTCAGAGGCAGATGCAGGTGATATTCAGTGGGCAATCATTCAGCCCCAGTGAAACACACACACACACTCCTAATGACAAGTGAGAAAACACATCCCTGTCTCTACATGGTGCCTCCAGTGAATCGCTTCGCCTGAACATTGTCCAGACTCTGTTCTGATGTGGAGTTCACAGCAAAGATGACACATACATTTCCCTCTGTCTGAACAGTGGAGCCACCTGGTTGGTGACTTTACCTCTAAAGATCTCTAAATGTTGAAGTGTTGTGACTCAGTCTGCCTCCTGCTAAAGGACAGTGATGATCAGGCAGCTTTGAAAAAGTCTTCAAACAGCTTTCAAAGTCTGATGTGAAGAATGTATATACAGTACAGAGGCTGTAAGAACAAACCCCCTCCTTCCTTCTGTCCTCGTCATACATTTTCTACTCCTCGCTGTTACCTTTCATCCACCATCCTCCCCCTGAGCTCTTGTGCTGACGACATCCAGTCCCTGTTACCATTTTCTCCCTCTTAACTTTAAACTCAGCGGAGGCCTGCCTTTAGCTTGTCAGGTCGTCATGAATTACAGGAGCACACAAGCTCGAACCTACAGCTCATGTCTCTCTGCCTTTTCAGACAATCCTTTTATCCCAGTGTGTATTTTGTAAGTTCATTAAGGGTTGTAATTACACAGATTTACACAGGATTGACTGTTTTTTTCCCTTCCAGCCCGTATTTTACTGCATCATGCTCTCATGACTGCACCAGCTAGCTGTTAGATTGTACTGGTGAGATGAGAAAATTCTTGGGCTCGTCACAGTCCAACAGGGCTGCTTGTATCTGACACTGGTGCTTCAGGACCTGGAGGTTTTCCATCCAACATGTGGGTCAGTGAAGTAGATGCAGACCCTTCAGAAAGTACTTGTAGATTTATTTAAATGGATGAGATGTGATTTTTTTCTCCATCAATCTGTTCTCAATAACTCATGATGACAAAGAAAAAGCATGTTTTTTTAAAAAATTTTTGTAAATTTATGGAAAATTGAAAAGTGTAAACAGATGGGGGTCTGCTGTTTAGCTCACTGAGTGGAGGCCATACAACCACCCGGCCTCAGTCCCTCAGCAGCGGTCATGAATCTGAGTCCAGCTCAGGACCCTTTGCTGTGTCACTCTCCTCTCTACCCCCCAGTTTCACTTTGTGTCTCTAACATTAAAGGAAAAATCTCCCCCACAAGAATAATTTAAAAGGTGTAGACAGATTGTGTTGGAGTTTACATGAGGTCAGAGTGAGTGTTTTATATTACGGCCCCTCCACCATTCTAGTTCTCTGAGCTCAGGGACTTAATGTGACTCCGACCCCTGTGTTCCAGATGAGCAGCAGTGAATAATAAGAAAGCAGTAAACAAGTTTTCTGATTTATGTTCCTTTTGTGCAGAATGTAGAGAAATATTGGAGAAAATCCTCCACTTAATAATTGCTGGAGCAGATGAATACAGCATGGATAATATCACATAACCCTAGGGGCAGCTGTGGCTCAGGTGGTAGAGCAGGTTGTCTATTGATTGCAAGGTTGGCGGTTCGATCCTCGGCCCCTCCACATGCTGAAGTGTCCTTGGGCAAGACAGTGAACCCCAAGTTGCTCCCAATGGCAGGCGAGCACCTTGCATGGAAGTCTGCCATTGTAAAGCACTTTTAGTACAACTAAGGTAGAAAAAGATGCAATATAAGTGCAGATCATTTACCCTTTTTTTACTATAACTCTAATACTAAATTATACCAACAGGCTGCATGGATTTATCTAGATTGAAATATTATGATCTCTTCACAAAGCCTCACTAATCAAAGATGCTGTGTCCATCTCTCCAGACCATCGCACGGGAAAACAAGGAGCTGCTTCCTGTTGAAGTCCAACCCTTTACTGTTCCCAAGGATAAAATCCTCAAGTAAGTCTCTCACCTGCAAAGAACATTTTATTCTGAGACTCTCGACCCACTGACAAGAGCCTTTGTTAATGGAGCTGACCTGTGGTGGCAATGGACTCACAAACCCTGTCAGATGAATAAGATGAGTGAAATGAGTACAGAGGAGAAGAAAAAGCAACATCTTATACGGCTGACAGTCAGTCAGTTGAGTTAAAAGCTCCACACTATCCTCACCTGATAACCAAAACAGCTTCTCTGAAGACAAATCAGCCCTCCAGAGCCTCTGCTCAGACGCCCTTATCTCACTCCTGTCCTTGCACAGAGGAGACAAAGATGATTTCTACTCTGCACAAACTTGGTTAACATCTTAACTCCTGCAGCTACATGCTGACAAAGAGTTGTGGGATTTTGAAATTGAACAAATGACAAAACTGGAAAATATGATGTTTAAGCTGAATTCATGTGTACACCGAACGATTCTGTAGAAGCCACCACCTAATGACACCTATAAGATACAGCAACTGAAACAAATGATTGCCTGAAGCATCGTTTAGTGTGGGTGGAAAAACTCCCACTCTCTCAGTGAGGATCATGAAGTCAGCGTCTCTTTATTCAGGCAGCGCACAGAGTCTCACACAGGAGTCTGACTCTTTCTGCCCAAGGCCTTTGGGAGTACATCTCCTTCCTTGGCGGTTTCCTCCACACTTCTTATCTCCTCAAGGCCACCTGCACATTCTTAAAGACCTTTTGTCTCTCTTAAGTTGCAACCACAATCTTCATCAAAGCAATTTCAATCCTCAGTAGTTTTCCATCATATAGTTCATTAAAATCTAGAGATTTTGCTCATGTTTGTTCTTACAGCCTCTGTATTGAACACACATTAGTCACATCAGACTTTGAAAGCATTTGAAGGCTTTTTCTTGAAAACCTTTAAAGATATGTTATTATATTTGATCCAGAGTAGATTTTTTGACTTCATGTTTGACAAAGCCGCCTGATCATCAGTGGCCCTTTGGCAGGCAGACTGTCACAGCAGAAGGTCATGAAGGTTACATGTTGTTCGTGCTCGGTCAGCTTGGTTTATCAGCATGAAGCTGAGTTCTCGCGTCTTAAACACGTTACAGTTACATGAGCGTCTTTGATTGGAAGTTTCTATCACATTACATAATATGAACTTTTATTCCACTCAGGAAATGCTACTGCACTCTAAAAATGAAATAAATAAAGTAACTCACTGGTTTGCATCAATCTTTATGAGCTTTTAATGAAACTATGTCAAACCAGCAAACTAGATTCAGTTTAAGAAATCAGCTTTTTCTCTTCAGTCAAAGCTTACTTACCCTTAGTTATTCCAACTGGTTTTACCACATTATGTAAAATAATTTTTGTGTGTTAGGTGCTTATTTACAATAACCATGAACATAAGAAATAAAGTTACTCCAAGAAGATTTTTATTTTTGACCTGCAATAGTGTATTTCAGTTGCAATTGTGTAAATTGCTTTAATATGAAAACCCCTTTCCAGCTGAACAGATTTGTCAAATGAACATATATATATGTGTGTGTGTGTCTATATACACACACACCCACCCAACCACACCCCCTGATCAGACACAACATTATGACCACAAGCCTAATATTGTGTTGGTCCCCTTTATGTGGTCCAAAACTTCTCTGAACCATTGGACATGGACCAGAGGACCTCCCATGGTGTCCTATGGGGTCTGGAACCAGGATGTTGCCACTGGATCCTTTGGGTACTCTGGCTTGTGCAGTGGGGCCTCTGTCAATCCAACTTGTTCCACTGCATCCTGTTGATGCTTGATCAGAATGGGCTGTAGGAAGTCTGGAGGTCAAATCAACATGTTGGACCATTGTCATGTTCCTCAACATGTTCCTGATTGGTTGATGTTGTTTCCATGTGGAGGGGTGCATTTTCCTGTGGGGGTAGGCCAGTGACATTTGGGATTATTGAGTTATATGACCAGTAAGTATTTTGGAAATCTTTCTGAACTTGGTTCCTTTTTAAACTCATCTGTAGTCCAAGTCGATGTTTTAGCTCATTTGTGGAGGGCATCAGTGAAACTTGTTCCCTCCCACATCCTGAGCCTTCGCCAGGCTCTGTGCTGCTTCTTTCATGTCAGATCATGTCGATGGGCTGAAACATGTTGTGTATTGTGTGTTGCTTAGTGCCCATCTTTCTGCTGTCTTTAACACCAGAATTTGATACCACATATAAAGAGTGTAAAGGACATCAAAAGTTCCAAAACAAACACTTTGTAATTCAACACTGTCTTTAATGAGACACACGATAGAAAAAAGACTCAGTGTAAACAAATGTCACTGATATGCAGGACTCGTACAGAAGATATCTCTATGTGTGTGGGTTGCGCTATGTGACGACTTGTGTTGTAAATATGCACTATATAAATAAAATTGAATTGAATTGAATATCACAAAGCTAAATGAAACACCAAACTGTAGTGACTGAATTTTACACAGGTCCCAGTAGTGCAGTTAATAGAGAAACTAGCAGGAGCAGCAGAGAGGAGTCAGCTGCAGCCACTTGCAGAGCAGGAGATCTGTTATGAATGTAGGAAAAGCGAGCAGCGTTCAGTTTATCTTGTACCTCTCTTCAGTGTCACTGTGGTCTGTGTTTTCCCTCCCCCCCAGACCATTTGGTAGCTGTCTTATTAATCTTAAACCACCATCAGTCTCCTCTCTGTTATGGAAAATCTGGGTGTGCCAAGCAAAACAGTCAAGGTGCAACAGATTTTGTCTTTGTAATTTATTAAAGAATAAAAGGAGTAACATTGAATAATAAAGAAGAGAAATGCAGAGTGAGCATTTCAGCTGGAAGGCAGAGCTCCAAGACCAGGCTCGTGTTCAGAGGTCTGACCCAGACCAAGAGACAAAATGCACTTCTACCATTATCCTTCCTTCACACAGCAGAATCTTTGCTTTTCTCATGAAGACAACACAGACTCAGCCGAGGAGTCTCAGGGCCTTGGTGCTTGGCGCTGGTCACAACATCACAAACCATAACATAGTAAGGAAAACTACTACGAGTCAGGTCTATTGTGTTCTCTGATTAACAGTCATGCTTGGACCTGTTGGTGATCGTCACATTACAGATACTGTTTATGAAATACAAATGAAATGTTGCTGCAACACTCTGCAGTCACTGAATCCCTACAGCTGAAATGAGCTGATGTTAATGTCAGATGGTTGGCTGACAAACCCTTTATGGTCAAGATCTGATCTTTTAAACACTTAGATAAGAAACAGTTTATTCAAAGATTATACTTTATTTGATGTTTGTAGTAACTATCAGCAATACGCAGTAGAGATTCAAAAGTTAAAAATGCAATTAATCACCAGTCACATCAGCTTTCTCTTCCTCATGTATTCACAACCTTTTTCAATTCTGTGAGGTGTAGGTGCACAAACAATCAGGCTTCAGACATTTCACTCAGCTCTGATGCCTTGTTTCCTACCATCACGGTGCTACTTAGTGAGCAACGTTCTGCTGGAAGCCTGAGGCGTAGCCATATTTCTAACAGGCGAACAATAGCTGCAGGCTGATTTAGCTGAACAAGCCTCTGATCTGAAGGCTGTTTCAGTGGAAGGATGCAACGGTTCAGCTGCACTACATCAGTGGCTCTAGGGGTTGCAGTGTCAGTAGATAAGTACTGTCTTCTGTTCAGTACTTTGCCTGCAAAACTAATGACATCCCAATACTCAAAACCGGCAAATCAACCCAAACAGACATGATGAAGTTTCATGAAAGCAACAAGTTTCAAGCAATTACAAGTTATTGATAATATTTCTAATAACACATAACATACTTGTTCTTGCAGCAGTGCCCTTTTTTCACTTACTCATTCCAAAGTTTAGCCAAAGACGTGTGTCAGATTTATAGTCATTCATACATCAATCTGTTCTGTGCTTTTGTTTCCAGGGTTTACTCCGAAATGTCACAAGTGACCAACAACCTGACACACCCTCGCTTCCAGCTGACAGGGGAGGAGGAGGAGGCTGACGTCATCTGGGCCTATAATCACATCAAAGACTACAGGTGAGCTGCAACATACACCATGATGTAACACAGACACTTCTACAGGGGTCCTGTTCAACTCTCCTATTAAAGAGGAAAGATCAGCTGTGGGTGAAAAAAGTCCCACTTTCTCAGTGAGGATGTTAAAGTTAGCATCTATTTATTCAGGCAGTGTAGAGAATGGGAGTTGAAACACACAGCAAACAACAGTATCACACATCACTAAATCCTGCGTCCTGCTTATCTAGCATAGGAGTCTAACTTTTACATCCTCATCTCCTTCCTTGGTGGTCTCCTCCACATGTCCATCTCTGTTGGCGTCAGACCTTGGGCCTTCAACATTATTCCATCATTAGCATTTCCCTTTACGTTAAATGCAGGTAAATGTGCTTTCTTTAATACTTAAGGAGGAAACAGCAACAAACCATAAAATTTGATTGAGAGATTGGAAATATGGAAAGGCAGCTTGGTGCAGTAATGCGGTCTTTGTATTGGACCGTGTTGGTGAAGACAGAGCTGAGCCACAAGGTGAAGCTCTTGATTTACCAGTCCATCAAAGTTCCAACCCTCACCTATGGTCATGAGCTCTGGGTAGTGACCGAAACAAGGAGATCGCGTGTACAAGGGGTCGAAATGAGCTTCCTCTGCAGGGTGGCTCGGCTCAGCCTTAGAGATAGAGTGGAAGCTCGGACATCTGGAGGAGAGCCGCTGCTCCTTTACGTTGAAAGGAACCAGCTGATTGGTTGGTTTGGACATCTGATCCGGATGCCGCCGAGGAGACTTCCTTCGGAGGTTTTTCAAGCACCCAGAACCCACTGGAGGGATTATGTATCTCATCTGGCCTGAGAACATCTCGGGATCCCCCAGGATGAGCTGGAAGGCGTTGCCGGGGGGAGGGATGTCTGGGATGATCTGCTACGTCTGCTGCCTCCACGACCCGACCCCGGATAAGTGCAAGAAAATGGAATGGACTGCAAATATCAGAATGTAGTAATCAACTGTTGATCAATCTTTCCCTGTTTTTAGCTCTTTTGATAAGTCTACTCCTGACCTTCTTGGATTCAGTGGGGTGTGACTGAATAGAGAATAAGTCCAAAAGTCTTCAAAATTGTTCCTCTCAGTTTTTGACTGTGTTTCATAAAACCAAAAAGAATCTGAAACTGCTGGTGCAGTCTCTGACATGGAGCTTTTATAGCCTTGTGCTCTCTATATGGACTTCCTTCATTCTACTGTCATGAGTTAGACTAGGTGGAGCCACAGATGGTGGTGCTGTGATAGTGTGATGTAAAGGTGGGATGTGCTCATAGGTTCGTTGACCTGTTTTGGATCACAACATCTGCAATTCTGGTAAGTATATTAGACATTCATCCAATGTTTATGTCATGGTGACCATAAACTTGCAAAGTTGGCAATTTCATCAAACAGTTTAGTTTAATTGAGGGTTTCTCATAGCCATCTGTGTCCATTCAGCCTCTCTGGCACTTTCCACAGTAGTTTCACTTCCCCATTCTCATCATCATCTCTAATCAAATGTTGTTCAGGAAACAGATGAAACTTTTTTCAAGCAGACACAGACCTAAACCCGTCTATTATTAGAAGTGCCATTGCATAAGCATTGAAGCACACTTACTGCGTTCACTCTGGCTTACTCTTCTAATAGTTTCCTCTGACATGATTTTCAGCACCTAACTCATCCCGCAACTTTAAGAAACATGCAGCTCGATTGGGAATGGTGTGCTATGACTTTTGGTAGAGATTTGTCATATATTTTTAACAAAATACAGGGAAGGGGGATGATTACAAAGCCCCATTAGAATGAATGGGAAGTCGGCCAAGACCCAGTTATCTTTGGAGCCCTGTAGCTCTGGCATATTTTACAGTAGAAACTTCATTCAAAGTTTAAGTGGGTCGCAAGCCCTTAAATGTTATTCCTTTAAATTCACGTATTGATATACTTTACAGTTCACACACAGTTGCAGTTTAAGCTTTAGAAATGTTTGTAAAATTCCAGTTTTTGTTCAACTAGTGACCTTCTAAATTTTGAACAGAATATATGTATTTTTTAATGCAGGTAACCTCGTCTCCTTCTCACAATTTTTACCGTACATGAACAATTTATACATAAAATTGTAGGCATATGTGTCCTATTTCACCCACCATGTGTCTCATTGCTGTAGGACTTTGTAGTTGTTTTTTTCATAAATCACCTCAGAGCTCTGAGTGTGTCGACCAAAACTCTGACTGACTCCCATCATGTCTGTGTCTTAAGTGCCGGGTGAAAATCAGAAACGGTGAGTCTCTCTAACCTGCCACCAAATCTGTATTCTACACAGTAAGTCCATGTTCAAAACAAGATTGTGCTTCACACCGTGACAGCATTTTTTCAATACAACTTAAAGTTTTTGAGCTGTGACCGTTTGTTCGAGGTGATAACCCCTAGTGTGCCTGTCTGCTCCTCTCTCTGCACCCAAACTCTGTGTCTTCACCATAGCAACCAGTGACTGACAGGTGACTGGCTGATTGATGCTGGACTGAAAGAACCATTTTGAAGCTCTGCAGTACCATCAGGCAATACCCGGCAAAAACACTTCCATCAGAATCAGACAGCCGGGTACTCCAACTGTCCACAGCTTCAGTTAAAAAGGCCCTCTCCAGCGTCAACCCAAGGCTACGGGCCCAGACAACATCCCTGGACGTGTCTTAAAGGACGGTGCTGAGGAACTAAAAAATGTTTTTGCAGACATTTTTAATATCTCCCTCAGTCAAGCGGTAGAGCCATCCTGCCTCAAACGTGCCATTATTGTTCCTGTCCAGAAAAGGCCAAACCCAGCCTGCCTCAGTGATTATCACCCTGTGGTCCTCACACCGATCATCAGGAAATGTTTTGAGACTGGTCATGCAACATATTATAAACCGAATCCCTACAAACCAGGACCCCTTACAGTGTTTATACAGAACCAACTGCTCCCCAGAGTATACCATCTCCACCTGACCTTGTCACACCTGGAGAGAAAGAACACCTACACCTGGATCCTCTTCATCGACTTCAGCTTTCAATACAATCATCCCACAACAGCTTATTGAAAAGCTGAAGCTGCTGGCGGTCAACACCAACATCTGCAGCTGGATCCTCAACTTTCTCTCTCAGCAGCAACAGACACAGTGGGCAGTCAGACATTGAGAACCATCCAAGTGAGCACGGGCTAACCCCAAGGATGCGTGCCGAGGCTCAGCAGCAACCACATAGTAAAGTTCGCTATTGACACAACAGTGGTGGGTCTCATCAGCGGCAATGACGAGTCTGCGTACAGGATGGAGGTGGAGCAGCTAAACGTCATAGTGTTCGTCCCACAACCTGGCTCTAAATGTGGAAAAAACTAAGGAGATGGTGATTGACTTCCAGAGAGGAGGAGACAGGCACCATACACTGCTGACTATTGATGGAGCTGCTGTGAAGATGTCTGGGAGTTCACCTATCTGAGGACCTCACATCAACCACCAACACCACAGCAGCGGCTCCATCACCTGGGGAGACTCAGAAAAACAGGACTCCCCATTCCACACTTCTTCACCTTCTACAGGGGCACCACTGAAAGCATCCTCACCTCTAGCATCACATCCTGGTTTGGAAACAGCAGCTGAACAGAGCAGGGAAGACAGCAAGTAAAACCACTGGTTCCTCCTTCTCTTTGCTGGTAGAAATCTTCCACCAGTGCTGCATCCACAGAGCCTCCACCACCCCTCTCATGGACTGTTTTTCCTCCTGCCCTCAGGGAAGAGATACAGGAGCATCTGTTGCAGGTCCAACAGGATGCTCAACAGCTGCTGTCCACAAACTGTCAGACTCTTAAATAATCTGCATCCTCTTTGCTTCGATAGTGAGGAATGTTTTTCGTTTTACTATGTATGCTAATACATATTTCATACGTTCAATCAGCAGCTC
Organism: Dascyllus trimaculatus; assembly: GCA_024666655.1. NCBI lineage: Eukaryota > Metazoa > Chordata > Actinopteri > Pomacentridae > Dascyllus > Dascyllus trimaculatus. The sequence goes on from CM045465.1 coordinate 25,936,970, forward strand.
TTTGCAGAATCTCCCTGACTTCATTGCGGATACTTGTCAGGAAGATTCTGCTTCCTCGTTTGTTAGGGTGCAGACCATCTGGTAGAAACACTTTTTAAATGTGTCTAAGGGAGGGGTGCTTGGTAACTCTTCCACCGAAGCCGCCAGCGGATCTGCTGATGCACCTATTCATGATTTTGCTGTCGTCATTAATCCTCCCTGGGTTCCCATATCTTCAGGCATTTCGTTAACTGATGGTAGAAAAAACTACTGCCATGGAGGGGAACGCCTTGTGAAGGTGCACCAGGTCCCCCTTGTCAGTGGTGGCATGTTCCCCTGGGAGAGAACTGGTTCTTCTGCAGCTGTCTACTGATCATCAGATTGCTGATACACTTCAATCATTTACCCATTTGCACAGACATTAGCCCTGAATCCAAAGGTTCCCTGTGTTGATCCTGGGGAGTGGTTCCAATTTTTATGTCATGTCAACATTCACGCGTTAATGTCAAACTCAAATTGGAGACTTAAGGTTCTGTTTCAAAAACGATTTAGCCATTTTCACATTTTAAATGAAGCCATCATCAGTAATTGTTGAAAGAAAACCCATTTAAACACTCAGAAAAGTCAAGAAACATCTTCTTCTTTGGCAGGAAACTGAGTGAGGAGCGGCCGCACGTCATGCTTAACCAGTTTCCCTGTGAGAGCATCGTCACAGTGAAGGACTGTCTGGCTTCAGTGGCTCGCAGAGCGAAAGGCGGCTTGTCACCTGACTGGCTTCCAGAGACCTTTAACCTGCAGACGGAGCTGCCACAGTTCATCAGGAATTATCAGCTGAGACAGCAGAGGTCGGGGTCATGTTTTCACTTTATTTCTCGCATGCCAACAGTGTTGCTTTACATGATTGAATCAACAGGCACTAAGCCAGATTATGTATACTAGTGTTATATTACTCGTGAAAAGTCCAGAGTTTGTGCAGCACCACCTGGAGTCAAATAGTTCTCTCTTTTCAATAATACACCCTCCAGCTAAGAACAGCCCCTTGAGGCTACATTAAAGATATCTCTGTATGTTTCAGGGGAGAAGATAATCACTGGATCTGTAAGCCCTGGAATTTGGCTCGTAGTCTGGACACACACATCACCAACAATCTGGACTACATAATCAGACAGAGGGAGAGTACGCCCAAGGTACCAGCACACACATGTACAAGCAGACATTGTGAGACCGACTGGCCTACAACCATGTTTGTGCTAAGATGACTCAAAAATGCATCTCTGACTGCCTTCTCGGGCTCCAGTTTAGACTCGGTCAAACTTTTTAATTGGTCAGTTTAAATTCAACAATTAAAACAATTCCAACCCCACTCAAAATTCGTTAGCGCTATTGTTCCTTGGCTACTGCTACATGGAGCAGACGTTTTAGGCTTTAGAACATCTGGTCTGGAGGCTCTTCACACAGATCAGGTCTACAGTAGAGGAGGATTTGGTTGCACAATGGCTTAAACAGATGACTTTTGAACCCTGAGGAGTCTCATTTGAAGCCTCAAGTGAATGTTGACTTGCACTTTGACTATTATTGTGCATTTTAAGTGTGTGTACAGGCCTGTGCTATTCATGTGGTGAAAAAGGGAAAACTTGGATATTCATTTGAGTCATCTATAGCTCACACAACCCTTTGCTAATATCTGTTTACTCTCAGTCTGTGATCTCAGCCCTTTGTAACAAACTCTTTGACGGTGGTGCCATTCAGCTGCACCTTCTTGCCATTCAAAGGCTTCAGTGATCTGTATTGTAAGCTCAGTCCTGATACTTGACAGCCTGGAATGCCTACTGTGTAAAGACCAATCCATAGTTCCCCCTCCCTGTGCCCTGACCAGTACAGACTAAACACACACAGTCTTACATACGCGCTGGTCTGCTATGCAAATAGTGCCATTGCCACTCACGTTGAACACTTAAAGACACACGTTGATTATCTGTGAGGTACACCAGGTGCTATGGAACAGCACGCAGTCGAAAACAGTGGGCGAACATAGCGAAGGATTTCTTATGAGTTTAGAACTTCCTACTGTGTTTGGGCTCTGTTAATGGAAGGCATGTACAAATGGAAGCACCTTTAGCTGTAACTACTGAGGTTACAACTCAATTATGAGGGTGAATCTCCTGGACTGAAAGCTGGCTGTCATAAAGAACCGACCAGTCACTGTGAAATGGGTGTGAATGTCTGATTTTCGGTTTCACAGTGCAGACCCTGGTAAGATGTTCGAGGTAGGCAGTTTCCAATGGTGTTGGGCGATGTCCCTAGCATAGGAAACCATTCGTCCACCATGATGGTGGCGTCTTAACCCCAAAAGAAGGTTCCTACTTTCCCAGAGGTGTCAAAAAAGGTTGCACAGCATCACATAGACAAAAGCCATAGTTAACCTTACTTAGGCCCAAAGCTGCACAGACACTGACTGCATTAGACCCACTGACCTGAGAGAATCAAGGTCCTAGATAGAACTCGTAAAGACATGGGGTTGACCTGAATAAGGAACATCTTGCTGACACTCGACACTACCACCTCAGGACAGGTGTCTTCTGCATCCTGGTAGTGGTTAATGACTAGGAACCCAGTCTGTGTGAACTTGAAGGATGTATCAGGTCTGTGAATCTCACAAATACATTGCCTACATTTGTGTATGTTTATGTTCCAGGTGGTGTGTAAGTATCTTGAAGATCCAGTGCTGTTCAACAGAGAGGAGCTGGGAATGGTGAAGTTTGACATTCGCTACATGCTGATGCTGCGGTCTGTCCAGCCTCTGCGTCTCTATGCCTATAATGTCTTCTGGTTGCGCTTTGCAAATAGGTAAGAAACGCATACATGTGTTGAAAAATCCCTTATAGCCTCCCCTTCTATACGCAATATATTGACATTTTATGTAAAGTTAATATTGGGTTTAAGACCAGAGTTAACTGGCCAACATGTCATTCCTCAACAGTACAGGTGTTCTTGATGGCAAACACAGCTTGTGACTGGTTTTACTGATCATCATAGGGAAATATTTTATCATTATTCAGAGAGGAAACCCTTTCCTGTGCCTGGATCTGATCTTTGTTTCTTGTTTTTAGACCTTTCTCCTTGGACCATTTTGATGATTACCAAAAGCACTTCACTGTCATGAACTATGCACATGGGGTGGAGCTCAAGCAGGTACTCTTATATTGTTCTTTTGCTAATCAGCTTGTCCCCACACTGTATTTGTAAGTCCTGTACTCCAAAGCAGGATTTGGAGTTAGCATGGTAACTTCAGGTTCTCATCAGTTGTTCTTAACTGTTGTAAGTCGAGCAGTAACAGTTTAAATCACCGTCTCTAGGTGCACTACGATGAGTTCATCCCCATGTTTGAGAAGCAGTACCCACAGTACCCATGGAAAGAGGTGGAAGTAAGTGGAACTTCCTCTGTGTTCTCTTGTGGAATTTCAGCTGTAGTAACATCGGCCCCACACCATCTTATTAAACCTCTTGTTATCAGAATGAGCAAATTCGGTAGGAATCAGACCGTCAGTGATGCAGTGTGGTCTGAGATTCATCCAGAACCATGGGTGGTGTTGTTTTTAGGAACATATTTTTGGTCTAATGTACTTGTCTTCTTATCTTCATTTTCATTGTTTTTTTTCTCAGGCTGACTTGTTTAAAGCTTTCAAGGAGCTCTTCCAAGCAGCCTCGTCTCGACCGGCTCCCTATGGTATTTGCAGCTACCCTTCATCTCGGGCGATCTACGCCGTAGACCTCATGCTGAAGTGGAGCACAGGACAAAACGGTGAGCATTCATTCTATACTTAATTATACTTAATTCATCAGAGTTGTGAAGATGAATTCACTAATGTTTGTTGTTGTTGTCAGATGTCAATACCAAAAAAGTTTCAGCTTATAAAGGTCCCACCTGGCATTCCCTCTGACACTGCCTTATGGACGCTCTAGCTGAGAGGTCTTTGTGGATCTGCTTGGACTCTAATTGTCCACAGAGTTCTTTGAATCAGGTCCAACTGCTCTTGGGGCCTAGTTGAGATCAGATGTCTTTATTGATGAACCAGCACTCCAGTTTTACAATGCAGATTAGGTGTAGATATGAACTATCCCATCCTAAAATACACTGTCAAAAAGGACAAATCTAGAAGAGGTTAAAAGTAACTAGGCCTTTTTAGAGCAAGGAACTAGTCTTCTGAGACTATTTTAGGTTAATCTCTCTCAAAGGGTGAGACCAAGTGGCATCCGCTGAGTGGAAAATATGAAGCCAGTGACAAAAACTGCAGTTCTCCACTTGAGTAGCCATTCAAAAGTGAATGAATCCCCATAGACCTCCACGTTAAGATGTCCAACTATACAGCAGAAGTAAACATGTTTAGGGCCTGATACAAAAAATGGTTTTGGTCTCTGTAGCAACTTCCTAACCACTGTATAGAGGTGATTTTTATATAACTTGCTTCTTTCAATTGTATCAAGACTTAAAGTTAACCATAATTGAGGGCATGGCCACTTTGAGTGACAGGTGGGTACTGTTATAGGACAGTCCATGGCCCAGAGACATAGCACAGCCAATCTCAGCTCCACTTACACCCCCATCTCTTTATTTAATTTTTGGACTATGGTCCATTTAAAGGTGTCTGCCACTGGGAGCCTCATTTACTGAGAAAGAGTTCAGAACTCTTTGAGTCTTTTCTGTGTTATAGGTGCAGTGTTCAGTATTTGTAAGAGCAGTCTTAAAGGAAAGTTTAACATTTTGTGAAGTATGCTTTTTCAGTTTGTCCTCGGTATCTGGATGAAAAGATCCAAATCAATCATTTTTCTGTGTTGAAATAAAGCAGTAGCCAGCAGCTGGTTCGAAAGTTCTGATGAAGCCACTCGGATAAGGCAAAACCATCTACTGAGTCCAGTTGCCTTCGATTGAATTGCCCAGAATGACTATGACCTGGATGAAAGAGAACATTCACTGACGTTTAACCAAAAAAGTTTCTGAGTTAGAAAAAATAACACTGGGGGGAGGGGGGTCCCTAAGGATTACAGCTGTCAAGTTGACAAGAAGTGCTTTATATTACTGGCTATAGTTAAAAAATCCCACAACACCACTTCTTACAATCCTTGTCAGTGTTCAGTGTCAACACTCCAAGCATCATGTGTTTATCTCACTTCTGGATGTTCTGCTCCTGGGTCAGGTGAGCGGGTCATGCAGCCTCAGATCCTGGAGTTGAACTTCAGCCCGGACTGCGCCCGGGCCTGCCTCTACCACCCCTCCTTCTACAACCACATGTTTCAGACGCTGTTCCTGGATCAGCCTGAGGACTGCCCAGTCACACAGATCGTATGATAAACCCAGCATCTCCTTTTTCATTGAGAGACTTTCCCTTCCCTTTTAGTTCAGTACTTCACTAGTTCATCTCTTCCTTTGTATCATTTTGCCATCTGCTTTCTCTTGTGGAAGGATTCTCCCTTTTCTGCAAGTGATTCAAAACACTGCTGTACAAATGAGCAACAATAAAAACACTTCTGGACAAACTAAAACTGTATCATACATAATACTGCTGGTGTGAAATGCCTTCTCCGTTCTGACAGTCCGCGCTGCTATGAAGCTTCAGTATACAGTCACCTCTGGCCACCTTCTTGCCTCAGTCTTTGCTCCATCTGTTGATGCCAGTAGCTCAGGACAACAACACACTGATTCATTGAAATGTTCCCAGTCACATGTATTAGTTTGTACAGAGTCTCTGCTAGTTTAATTAAAACAAACACAGTATCAATATGTGATCAGGTCATCTGTGATCTGTTTAAAGTTCAAAATCAGCATCAGGTCAGTTTGTATGTTAATCAGCTGAGCAGATTTGTCCCTCTGAAACTACAGAGTTACGCTGAAAATGTTAAATACAAACAGTCTAATACAGTAAAAAGAAATGCAAGACAACAGCTTTTGCTACTGATCCGTCAGATATTCAGATTGTCAGGGCTGTAGGAACTCACTTCCCACTGGCTAGAAGTTTTAGTGTTATTAAATACTTTACAACATTATTTTTCAAGACCAGAACTGCGATATGTTGTATGCATTCTGGGTGGATTCAGCCTCTCTGACTAATAAACGTCACCATCAACCACACAACAGTGATTCTGTTCACAGAAGAAACCTTGAATGAAGTGTCTCAACCAATCAGCTGGTTGAACAGGTGAGAGTCGGACATTCCCATAATGCCCTGAGGCCATAAAGTCTTTTTAAACTTTGATTGCGCAATTGTGGTATTTTAAGACTTTTTATTGCTTAAAGCATTATCTAACCCTTTAATAAAAGACATTATGAACCCATAATGTCATAACAAAATATTAAATGCCAGTATGACTCATCGTATGAGTCCTTATGTAACCTCAAACATCTGCAGGGTGTTGCCCATGATACTCTGATTCAAACTGTAAAACAGAAGCAGGTTTACTTTGCAGACTGACTCTGCTGTTGTGTTGTAAAAATGTAGTACAAACACTAAGAGTTGAAGCTCATAGTTAAAAGAAAATGTCCGTGCTGTTGCGTTATTAAAGTTAACTTAAGAAGTCTAACTTCAAGTTAATCATAGAAAAAACAAAACTCATGTAAATATTAAGAACCCTTCTTTAAAGTTGGGCTGTGTAAAGAAAAACTCTGTAAAGAGCTTTTGAAATAGCCTGTTAAGTAAAAATCCTGATTTAAGAAAAAGCCAAAAGAAACAAAGCCCTAGCCCAAAAGAAAAAAACAACAAAGCCCCCCCCAAAAACTAGCCCTTAAAAGCCCAAAAGAAACAAAGCAAAAACCCCAGCCAAAGTTGCTTTCCAGTGACTTTCTTTTATATAGAAAGTTTTGGAGCCAAATTCAAATCAGCATCTGACCAATCGTGGCTGTGTCCATCCCAAGGGGTGGTCTGAGCTTCACTGTCCAGGAGACATCAGAGGCCAAATACCTTTAGAGCATACTTTAAGATTATTGCTTAAACATGCAAATTCAATTGTTAAATATCTAAGATGATCACAGATCTAAAATCTCACTAAATGTGTGATTAAAACGACACCAAACATGATATGTTTATCTCACATGGTTCCTGAGATAATAACAATAAAAGATATAACATGAGAATAAGCTTACAAATAGTAGACTTCTAGGCTACATGAAAGTAAACTATTAATGTGACTACAGATACAAGCATAGACATTCAATTATAAGAAAAGTTCAACTTATAAGTATACATGCTGAGGATAAAAGGTCTCTCTGTCTCGCTGTGTGTCTTTTATGGTGGTCTGTGACAGAGAGGAGGGGGTGTTGGTCTGTGACTATAGATCTCAATAAACACTTAAGATCCGATGTGTTCTCCTTCCATGCTGGTCCTGATCAACCTGGTATCACAGAGTCCAGATGTTGGGATCACCACTCCAGAGATGTTGAATTCTTCGATTTTACTATTTAGAAGTGTTTAGTTCAAATCATCAAAGAGTTCCTTGTGTTAGGAGGAGTGCCATCTCGTCTACTCCCGAGGTGTGCTTTTCCTCACCCATGACCCTTATCAGATTCTGGTGCAGAAGGGAGACATCCTGTCGTCTCCAAAAAGGGGGTGATTTGGGTTAGCTGTCTCCTGAAATGGTTTCGTACTCAATTTACAGCTCTGAGAAACCGTCTCTGGATTATCTGTGTGTTGACTTGGAATATTCTGCTCCTTTGTACGCTACAGCACACTTCTGCATATGGAACTCAGGCCTTTCCAGGTTAAGAGCAAAATAAAGTCACATGCTGACTTTATTTTGAACGATAGAATTCCTTTAATTCTATCTTAAAGGAAAGTTGGTCTCTCATATCCCTCCCAGCAGGAAAAACTGGTGGACATCCTTCTGTCGTCGAACCATTTGGATACAGCTTTGTGTAGCTTCCCAGAAACAGTTGTGTGGGCCGGTCGTCCTCTCTTACTCTCTGATTTATCTGCACCTGCTAAAGAGACCAGATAGGACTCCCCTGCACACCGACGTCACGCTGGACTCCTAGAGCAAACAAAGAGCGGATGAGAGACAAATCTTCACATTTAACAGCACAGTTCATATATAAAACCCACAAAGGAAAACTATACATGTTAAATGTGGGGAAAAAGCAGTAAAATACAGAATATCCATCACATTCTATTCTAAAAAGTCAGCTAAGGGACTCAATCCTGCCACTTACATAAATGTGTAACTGCAGGATCAAACTTCTGATTTACTGATTTAGATAAACCTTTTATTATTAACATTATTCGACAGGTTAGATCGGCATAATAATGTTGCATCAACTTCATATTGTTTGTAATTTAAACTCAAATTTCTGCATTAGTTGATTTAAAACTAAATTCAAGCTGCAGTAACTGAATGAAACTGGCTTGATAACTTCATTTTTCTTGACCTTGAGTTCAGGAGATCAAGTCCCCTCTTCTATGTACTAAACAAACCTAATGATAATAATCCAAGTTACAATGTGCTTCCCCAGGCAGCAACATCAAATATAAAAACATAAAATCATCTGAATTTAAAGGACAGACAAAAATACAACATCCATCCATCCATCCTCTTCCTCTTATCCGGGGTCGGGTTTTGGAGGCTGATGAAGCAGGTCCTCCCAGACATCCCTCCTCTCAGCAACACTTTCCAGCTCTTCCTGGGGGATCCCGAGGCGTTCCCAGGCCAGATGACATGCATGATCCCTCCAGCCGGTTCTGGGTCTACCCCATGCAGGGTCTCCTCCCAGGCGGACGTGCTCAGAAAACCTCCAAAGGAAGTGTCCCTGGAGGCATCTGGATCAGACGTCTAAACCACCTCAGCTGGCTCCCTCCAGATGTCCGAGCTCCTCACCCTACCTCTGAGGTTAAGCCCAGCCACCGTGTGGAGGAAGCTCATGTCAGCTGCTTGTACCCGCAGTCTCTTTCTTTAGGTCACTACCCAGAGCTCATGACCATAGGTGAGGGTTGGAGCAAAACACAACATGATAGATAAAAACTCAGTAAAGTTTAAAAAAATACACTCTAGTACTGCACATAGCTATTGTTAGTCATATTTACAGTTCAAAATAATAAAAGTTTATTACCAACAGTTTTGATGTTGAATGAATGGATTTCTGTTCTACATAAAGAAAAAATGTGAAAAGCCGAAATCTGCTGAATGACATCTAACAGGAGCAAGTGAAGTTTTCAAATGTCATTTGTCAGCTTCAAAACTTTCAAAACAAAAAACTTAGAAAAAATAGCACACAGCAAGCTCCATGACTACATGCTATATGCTGTGTCTTCTCTTGATTTGGTCCTTTAAGTTTTAAGGTTTGCATGTAAGAATTCATATTTTGTGGAAGTTACCACTAGTTTCTAACATTGAATAAGATAAGAAAGTCCCTGCTGGGTTATCAGTGAATTAATTATTGTATACAAACATGGAGAATGAATGTACGTCATTACAATGGAGGAGAGACGGAGGAGGAAGAGCAAGAATGACAACATAGATCATGACAGTAAACACAAGCTCTTCTCCTATTGGCTCGGTATGAATAAGTTCTAAGTTGAAGCACATCTCCCCAGAGCGACCTTCAGCCTCGGTTACATTCCAGAAGCTGAAACAGTTTCAGTTCAGACTGAATCTCCAAACCTGACAGAACTTGAGATGTCTGTATTGGACTCTTGCTGTAGAACAGACACATCTCTTATTCCTATAAAGAGCAGTCAGCCTGTAACTGTGATCACATAAGAATTTATTTCCCTGAAAAGATTGAACATATAAGCAACTGATCATTAATAAAAGACTAGACGACTGCCGTATAAATAAATGATAACCTACTTTCACAGTATAAATATGTTTGTGTATATGAAGGTTTTGAAAGGCAACTAAATTATAAAAAAACAGTTATTAAAGTTAAATGTTATTGAGGTTTGCCAGGGGCGTGCACACAGAGCTGTCTTGAAAATGGTTCCTTAAAGGAGCCATTTTTCTCTGATTCTTTGGAGCACCATTTTAATGGTCCTTTCAGGTTGTTTAAAGAACCATTTGCATTTTTTTTTGAAGAATCTTTGCTCGAAGGTTTTTTGTGGAACTACAGCAGTGAACCCCTTTATTGTTCTGTGTGTAGAGGACAGGAGACCATATTATCTCTCTGATTCTTGACTCCCCCCAGGCTTCACCGTGATTAACTGCCTTACTTGCAGCATGTGCACAACGCTAGAGGAGATTAGGAGACAGTGTTTACAGCTGACTGAGCTCAAAACCACCAGTGTGTGTTCGTAGTAAGAACTAAGTGGACTCACAGTGACGTCACAGCCGCCCATCAGATATGGCAGAATGGAACAGTTACAGTTAAAGTCACAGCTAATTCAAAGATGTCATCCTTCAAGTAGCTGACAGGGTTTACTTTGGTTTTCATCGTGAAAAGCAGGTTGGCAATGAATATTTTTCAACCTGGTTTTCGTTGAGTATCACTGAACTTTACATGTGACAAGACATGGAAATCATCTTAACCCTCTGAACCCCAAAACCTGCTGGTGGGTTTGAAAGGTATGTTAACTTTTAGAAAACCACCAAATGACACCATTTATGAGAGACAGAACCTGTGACAGCAGAAAGAATTGTTGAATTGACGACTTTACAGTTGAAGTAATTATATGTGACATGGCTACACAGTGACTCGGTGGTTAGCTGTCCAGAGTGTCCCCTGCCTCGAGTCGACTGGGATAGACTACACCCAACCCCCCACCCCCACCCACCCCCCACGCGACCCTACAGAGTATTAAGGGGTGTATAAATATTCCCCAAATAAATCAGATTTTGTAAACAAAAAAAAGGAAAATTCTGTTCTTGTTGAATTAAACTCACCATTGATTTTTTAAATATTATCTCTTTTTTTGGGAGGGGGGGATTTTTTAAGTTTTATTGACAGACAGAGTGAAAGAGGGTAGAGAGACATGCAGCAAAGGGTCGGGAGCCAGACTCGAACTCACGACCACTGCCGGCAACCTTCGTCCATGTGGTAACGCCTTAACTCAGTGAACTATACGGTGGCCCAACTTAGCATTGTTGAGTATCTCAGCTCTGCCAGCAGTCATGTGACAAACCAACAGGAACTATCAGTTGAACTGCAGGCTGTGTTTACACTGAGCAGATAGGAGTAAGAAAACACATTAAAGATGTAAGTAGAAACATATCTATAGTAAGTAGAGTGACCTTTTTTCCCCAGTAAACACCTGTGGGCATTTTAAAAAAAGTTCTACAAGCTGATTGCAGGGGGAGGTTTTTAAATAAAAAATAAATAATGAAAATACATAAACAGATATTTTGGTCCTTTTTATTACTTACATTATAACTTTGTTTTACTTCACAGATGACATTTTTGAGTTCTCTCCATTTCTCCACTCCAAATGAGCCCACAAGGAGTAAAAATAGCACAGTATATACAGTATATACAAATGAATGACATGTCATCACTTCCACCCACTTTGCAAAAGATCTCCATCCTTTGCTCTTTACTGTGAGATGTCAGCACCCATCTCTAATATGTTTAGGCTTCATCTATAGGAAGCTGTCTATGATGCATCTTTATGTACAGTAAGTTCACATCTGAAAACATGGATGGAAACCTTTCCACCTACAAAGGGGAGTGCTTTGTTCAGGAAATTCTACCTAAATAACAATTAAGAGAAGTGTAGGCCAGACTATGAACCATGCGAAGAGCTATTTTTCATCTTTTAGGTGTCTTCTAAAATGCTATCATCTGATTTCTCATTTATACACTCAACACCACCCTTTAACAAAGGTACAGGATGAAAACAATCATACGTCATCTCCATACGACACCAAATCAGACTGATCAGACTCCTCTGAGAACTGTGAATGCGTTTTCGTTAGAAGAGTTAGAAGACAAGCCACTTCTCTCCAATTAAGCTGTTTATTTTCAGATAGCAGTGTCTCTAAAAGCTTGTGCAAGGAGCTTTTCTGTTCAGAAAATCGCAGTCAGCAACCTCCCAGAAAAGGATGAAGTTTCATTCTTACACAAAGGTTTTATAATACAGAAATAAAAGTGATTGGTTTACTAGACGGGGAGGAACCATGGTTTAGACTTGGCGCTGCCTTGTTGGTGCATAGGTATGTCCATATCTCTTGGCACATCCAATCTGCATCCAATCATCCCATCTAATACTCCCCGTTCTCTGTCAGTACTTCCCTTTGTTAACTTCTCTATCATGTAACTGCTGCTGATACCTTGTAAGGAAGATGTTATGATTTCCTGTGCAAAAGCAGTAATGCATCATGTATAAACAACGTAGTGAAGCAGAAGCAGTATGTATATCATGTATACCATGTAGCAGTGTGACTACATTTTAAGGAAGAAGTCATATATCATGAACTGGTATGCAAGCCGCTGTACTCCCTTTTATCTGACCTGTCTGTGACCCTCATGTTCAGTCCTTCAGGGCCTGGGACTGATGCTTGAATCCTTCTTTCCCTTTCTTCAGATGAGCACAACTCATGCATTAACTGCACATTAAATGGTGTTAATATGAGTGTTAAGCTAGCAGTGGCTTTATAAAAATAATATATCCTAACAGAACATTTAACTCAAAGGTGTCATTCCACCTCAAATCACCAGTGTCCTTCTGCTCAACTGTCTCTGATTTGCTTGAAGCTTTTAATTGTAAACTGTGGATATTTAAAATGGCATCTGTCAAATTTGAGCTTCATATATATGAAGTACTGTACAGGCAAAATATTATGAAAACCTGCCCGTCAACCCGTTTACAGCAAGTTTTCACTCTGAAACTTGGGACTATGTGTGGATGACAATATCTCAGGAGCTATTCCAGATAAAAGCCTGACAGGTTCACTGCTATTTTTCATTGTGTCATTCAATAGTCTTTGATTATGGATGAGTTGAAATTTGAAAAAAAAAATTAAAGCTGTCAAGAAAAGTGCCATCTTTGAGCACATATTAACAAATACATTGATGATGCAGAAGTCATTTAATGATACTTTCATGTCATAATACCACAAACAAATGGCAGATTTAGCTGTTGCTCTGACTGGCAGTGTTCTCCACCACCACCATCAGGACACCAGTCTACTGGAAGATCTTTTGGAAGAATGCTGTTCATCCCTCCAGTACAGTTCCAGAGACTTGGAGAACCAAGGTGTACTGAAGTTGCACTTAGTGACCAAACAACTCAAAGAGACACTTGGTTTCTCCTCTAATTTGTTACCCAGCTCTATGTTTATATCACTAGTCGCTCAGACTACTGCAATGCGCTGCATGTTGGGCCCAGTCAGGCGTCACTTGGTCGTCTACTACTTGTCCAAAACGCTGCTGCTCACCTTCTAACTGGCACAAGAAAACGAGAGCACATAACACCTATTTTAAAGTCCCTGCATTGGCTCCCTGTCCGTCACTGCATTGATTTTAAGATTCTTTTACTTGTTTTTAAATGTCTTCACAGCTTTGCACCACAGTATCTGTCTGACCTTCTTCAGCCCTACAGCCCCGCTCCATCCCTCAGGTCAGCAGATCAGTCTTTTTTAGTGGTCCCTAACACTGAAAAGAAACTCAGAGGGGACCGCTCTTTTTCAGTTGCAGGCCCAACGTTATGGAATGATTCGCCCTTGCACCTTAGACAGATTGAGTCACCTTTTGATTTTAAGTCAGCTCTTAAAAGGCACTTTTTCACCCTGGCTTTTAATCAAGTCTGAAATCTGTATTTTTAACTTGTCTTCTCATTTGTCCTCATTGCAGTTATTCTTGTCTCTGTACTGTTGTTATTGCTGACGTGTACTGCACTTTGGTCAACTGTGTTGTTGTTTATAAAGGACATTATAAATAAAGTTGAATTGGATTGGAATGGATTTATATAAGCTTTGTAGTAAAGGAGGTATTTGACAAATGAGGTGCAGAAGGAAGATGGGATTGGGACATGGAAGGATTTTCTGTTGTGGAGAACTTCATCACTGAGTCAGGACATCCTTTAGGTCTTCCACATCACTTTAAGTTTAAATTGAAACTCTAATTCTGTACCTCAGTCTTCTAAACCGCCAAATATGCAGCTCTCCTCCACCCTGACTCTGACTCATCTTGTTATATAATGAACACTGGCAGACTCAGAAAGTGGAGGTGTGGTTGGAGAGAAGGGTGTTGCTTGGGACTGACTGGGCTGGTTGGGCAGAACACGCACCGCAGAACGGGCAAAGCAATGGGCAGGATTGTGAGAAGAAGCTAGAGAGGGTGACTGAGCTGAATTAGAAGTGTGGTGACACTAAAGACAGAAGATGGATTAAATATTATTAAATTCAACACAAGGAGCAAACTGGTACAAAGTCAGCTGTACCTTGGCTGACAGGACAAACTGGTGGAGAATGAAATGTGGAACAAGAGTAAATATGCAGTGAGTGCATAATGAGCAGATGAATGAAGATAGAATAAAATCACCTGATTTAAACTTTAATAGATTATCAGCACATATGGGCCAGTAGAACAACTCTCCACCTTATAGTAGCCTTGATAGGTGCATTAACATCTATTCTGATTATCAGTAAACACAAACTAGCATTGATAACACTGGTGACCTCGTCTACTGCTTGTAAAACCTCCAGTGGAGTCTGGGTCTTTTTCGCGTTTATTATATCTTGTATTTTGATACAGGAGTGGGCAGAAGGTGGGCAACATGCAGCAAATCCATCATTTGGAATCACAAACAGGCTGCTGCAGGGGGGCTTTAGCACATGGGATGCCTCAAAAAATAGCAACTAAACCCCTTTCTAAACCTAACCAAGTAGTTTTGCTGCCTAAACTTAACCAAACACCCTCTGAACAGCATTCAGAGAGGATGATAAAGGACCAGTCAGTGGACTGATTACAGCTGAATCAGTGGTAAATAAACCACCATTAATGACACTCAGATTTGACAGGTCTTGATTAAAGATCAAAGGTTGTGTTGAGAAGTGTGAAATGAACTGATGGCTAACAGAGCTCACCCTCCTGAATCTGCAGAGTGTCTATGAGACTTTATTTGAAAAATCACTATTTTGGTACACTTCCAAGAAATGCCTTGCTAAGAATGTAACCTTGAATATGGAGGGGTGCATGTTTAACCATACGCTTTTTAAATTCTGCATTTAAATAAACTATGACTCATTGACAATGATGTAAAAAGGTAAGCTATCCTTAGAAATCAATCAAAAGGCTGTAAGTCTGAAACGATGGTAGGTGGTTTTCAACTTGTAGTTAGTGTTTGTCTTGTCAAATTTACAGTAGCTCTAAGACTTGGCCCTAGCGCTGCCTGTCTCTTAGTTTTATTTATTTGTGATAAACATATAGTTTATTAACATAGACACTGTTTAAATGATAGTTGGCAGTGATGTGGAAGATTATAAGATCTCTGGAGCCAGTGTTGGAGGATACAGAGTCCAGATCTGAGCCAGAATGAAGCTCTGGACACCTTTTCCAACACTTTACATCTGTTTAGATGTAAAGTGTCTGTTTACAGAGTTTATTATTTCACTAGCGATACGCCCCAGCTGGCTCCAGAATCCAACTGAACACAAGCTGGTTATACACCATCTTTCAAACCAAAGTTTGCTCCTCCATTTTTTCTAAAAGATGACTTTGTCTCCCCTGGAAATGATGGTTCATGCTGTCCATATTTGGGCCTCCTGGCTGCTGCCCACTCCCTCCTGGCTCTTAGGGACTTTCCATTCTGCTAGTCTGGAGCACTTTGGATGACTGCCAGCTGCTTTCCATACGTACAGACACTCTGCTACTCCTCTGACTGTCCAGGCTGCTCAGACAGGTCTGGACATATTTTGTTGCACTGTTATTTTCTTGGCATTTCAGACCAGATTTTTGTAAAATTTCAACTTTAATATTTTGAAACTGTATATTATAACAATAGTTTATTGACTAGGACCAATAATAACATTTATTTGATTCTCACAAACTCAGTGATTAGCTTTGATTATCATTTAAGCATTGAATAAATGGAATTAAGACGCCATACATTGTGGTGTATATAACACACAGACTATACTAAGAAAAAATATATAGCCCCTTGACGCCTGAATTTATTTACAATTATATAAAAAAATAATTATTTGTGTTTTTGATTTCAAGTTGATGTTAAATTAAGTGGAGATTGTTAATTTGTCTATAGCACATATAGTAGATATAAAGGTGTAATGCAACAGGCATTAATGGTAGAAAAAGTTTTAGTGATGCCGCAAATGCCATTTAAACCGGTCCTAAGAGAAACCAGTGTTTGCAAAGGTTCCTAGGTATTTATTTAATATGCACGAACCAGCATTGGGGAAATACATACGCTATCTTGGCTGCAACGGTACGTTGCAAATTTGCAACAACCGGCATTAAGGGGTTAACATGTTAACACACAGTGTAATATTCTTGCACACAACAATAATGTGTTACTGTGTGTGTGGGTGGGTCTGTGTGTGTGTGATTGGGGTGAAATATGTCTCACAGGCTTAGGGTTAAGGTTGACTCTGCAAATATGTGATTATATGTTGATTACACCTATTAAGCCAAGCCGAAGAAGTTTCATACCAAAAAGATGCTTTTAACACTTTGATTGAATTTTAAAAATAACTTTATAATGGGTAAAGTTATATTAAGGATAGAACACACTTTTCATTTACTCTTACATAATGTTCAAACTCAGCTATTCCCAGTTGCTGGGTGGTGACACTCTTGCTGGTCACATTGCTTGTTTCTGCTGGAGGCTAGTGGTAGTACTTGGATTGCTGGCATAACAAACAGCACTGACCACCCACTGAATCAGTTGTTATCTTCGACTAGTAAACAGTCTTTTCATAATGAGTTTAAAACTGACAGCTCATCAGGTCACACAACATTCTGGTACAACACACATGTGCAACATGAACTATGTATGGGTGCCGTATGTGTTCTATAGCCATGCCTCACATAGCACGGTGGTGAACAATCACAAACACATACAGGATTATTAATTTCACTGGGAATAAGCAGTGGAAATCCTAGTTGCTACACAGTTTATCTATGGAATCCTTCAGCTTCTGCACCAATCTGTTTTGCTGACATGCCATGAGCTGTCATGGATCAGATCCGTTTATTTCTAAGTGTGTCCATTTCTCTCAGTGGTCGGCCTTTAACAGTCGGGGCTTTTAGTGATGACCTCTCAGACCCCTGACCTCTCCTTCCACTTCCTGACTGGGGTAGTCAACGACCCCAGGCATTCCATTCCTGTTGAGGGTAACACAAGGATTGATTTTGTGAGCGGGACAAGGTTTCACAATGTCTTCCCTAAGATCTTTCAAACTCAGACTATCTGCTCTGGTTATACATATCATGCCACCTATCATGGGGACAGGGTCCAGAGTCAGCGCCTTGTATAGTGTTGGAAACGAGCCTATTCTGTCTGTAAATAAAACCCGATTATGTGTCAGGCTGTTTCTGCGCGTTCGTTGAATGGAGTGATAGGAGACCAGTGTTCTTTAGTTCAGAGTCATTTATTACACCAGAGTAAATGTGCAATACAGAACTCCGGGTCTGAGTGCCTTTCCCTAACCAACAACACAGTGTTCAGTCAGTTCGAGCAGAATCAGACAGCCCGTCTCTCACTGGACCCAGTCTGTATAACTATCTCAGGGAGTCTTCTGTTGTCGAAACTGCTGCTTCTGGTATTGGTTCCTCCTTCGGTGTGGTGGAGGTCGCATCGCCCCGGTGCCTCATCTGAACTCCATGTCCTGTAACACAAGTTAGCTGCATAGCAACAGCACTCCAACAGCACAGCTCCTTCTACTAGTGTTTTTACACTCATGTATTACACAGCTATATTCATCTATGGTAATCTCACATGCATAAGCTCATCCTTCTAATCAGTGGCTTTTTCTTACATGGGAGTAGGAACAGAACCTCTTTCCTACAAGTACGTTGAGACCTTCTTTATAGGTCACACTGACACATGACCGCAATGAGCACATTTCATTTTTTATATCCCATAATAGCGAGCAGCACAGAAATGATGGCTCCATGCAGCCCTTTCTTCACCAGTGAAGTTCCTCAGGGCCTGCTGAGAGATTATGACAGGAAGCGTACAGATACACTAGTGAGCTCAGCCTGAGGAGCAACAAACATGTACAGAAGAGTATCCACAGTGACTTATAGGAACATGGGGAACGTCAACAACAAGCATCTCAAACCAATTCAACCTTGTACAAATCAATGCAAGGCTCCTCGTACTGATTTGTGTGTCAATGTATGGACATTTGTAATAACACCTAAACTTTTCATTATGTTGTAACATGTTCATGATAACTTAGTGATTCTGATGAGGACACCAAAAGGTACTTTATAGTGATACTGACCCAACTCACTGAAGGTTTTGAGGGTGGGGTAATGAATCTAATTTGATTGTTTTACATTTGACATGTTTTAATTACATTTAAAGCACTTTGAACATGATCTGTGTATGATGGGAGTGCTATATTAAAAAAAAAACTTTCTTGCTGGCTTGCAAGATTTATTGATGTTAGAAAGCTCAAAACATATAAATGGCTGTCAGGGTGAATGCTCAGGTTTGGACCCAAATGCAGACACCAACTGCCTCCAATCACCGGAATCAAAACAGGCGGAGAACACGATGAGGGAGAAGGAGAGAGACAGATGGGGCCAGGACGGGGATCATGACAATGGCAGGAGACTGGGTGATTTAAGTGGATGTGTGTGATGATTACGCTTCTCTAGGTGCTCCAGAGGAAAATCCAGAGTGTTGCACATCTTAGTCTTTGAATCGGTGAAGACTGATGAGCAATATGGAAATAAAATCAACTGTAAGTTTATAGTTTATTGCTTATTTATCTGTCAACTACTTATTCATAAGCAATAACTAACACAGTATATTTACTCACCAAAGGGAAACAGGTTCTTGTGATGAATGGGGTTCCAGTCTGTAGAAGCTACTTTGTCAACATATTGTAGTGTCTCCTGGCTTCAAAGGTTATCTGACCCTGGGTCTGCTATGCCTAAGTCAAAGGTTAACCCTTAGGACAATACTGAGCTGCAATAAGATGTGGGTCCTCTCCTCCATAAGATACAGATCGTCTCTCCACTCTTTTAATAAGTAACATATGACCTTTCATTTCATGTAAAGCCATTCCCCTATATAACTCGGTGGAAGAGGCCACTTGGGGTGTTGATTGTATCCGGCCTGAATTTCACCCAGACTAGCATGCAGTCTGTGATGCTGTACTAGTTTTAATAAACATTTTTATATATGAACAGCGGAGAATGTATTCATCATCTTCACATCGCCACTGCAAAATATACCACAATATGAAATGTAGAATTAGTGTTTCTGTTATGGTCAGAAGTGTTCCATAGGAACCGATGAGAGAAGAGCTTTGTGTTCAGCCATGTTATTAAAACGCTGTCACTCTTTGACTTCTCTTGTAAACGCAGATGGTGGTCAAATTCTGTCTTTCTCTATTTTTCAATAGATTATTACAATTCTATGCAATAAACTGCAATTATTTAAATGATCTCCAATTCGATTTTAATAAGCATTAAATATAAGAATGCATGTACAAAAACAAAATTACAAAGTCAGATTACAGTGAATTATATACAGAATATATAGCAGCTTGTCAGGATCAGTGCAGTTTGCAGCATGAAATGAACAAATTCTTACATGGCAAATGTAGGAGTTTGTTCATTTCATGCTGCAAACTGAAATGATGTATGTAAAATACACTTTGTACAGAAGAACACATGTCTAACTTTTTGTGATATAATCATTTTGAGGGTGAACAGCAGCTGTAAATACAAACTCTAACATGTGTGTGACGCATCTTAAAGTAGTCTTCTGCACTGACAGAAGATCCTCATAGTGAATATCACACACACACACACCTAAGCTGAAGAGAGAATCACAGTATCAGCATCAACAACATGTACCTACCGAATAGCTATATCGCCCCTTCAGGATCTGCCGGTACAGTTAGCTAAAAAACAAGTCATAATTAGGATAAACTGAAAACTGATTCAAACAAGCAAACAGCTAGTCAAACTGTCTGTAGAAGATGTGCTGCTACTCCACTGATAAATAGCGTCAAACTAACACTTTTTACATTAAGTAAGTAAATTCAGACGAGGATTCGAGTTCACAGTGAATGAGAGTCATGGCTGCCTATGTCCTTATGAACTGTCAATCATTCCAGACCAGGCTGTCAATCAAGCAGCCACATCCCCAACATTACTAACTTTGACAGCTCATATTAAATTAGTTATAGAACTATTTTCAGACAGACCACCACATCTCTAGTTTTAACCAGGGAAATTATGACCTGTGGAAGAAACGTCTTTTCATGACGTTTCATGTTGTGGTTTTGAATCTGTGTCTGATGGACCAGAGCTTTTTGATCCAGACTCTGGTGGCTCCGTATCTGCAGCTCTGGAGGCTGTGCACTTGTAGGACCATACTTCTATGACTGCATGTCCAGAGCCCTACATTTCGAGACATCACACCTATCGCAATAAACAGTTGCCAAAGGGCACAATTTGTGGTTTCAAAGGCTTATTCCACTAAAAATACTACTTAAAATTGTAATGGTTTATTCAAGAAGTGTTCCACACAAATTACTTGATATCCAAGTACTTATAGTTTCAAAGGTTACTCCATCCAAAATGCTACTTGTAGTTTTGTTTTTTCCACCCAAACAGTACTTTTTAGGTATGGATTTAAAGTTTTATTCAATACAAAATATTATTTATGTCCAAGTACTAGTAATTTTAAAGGCTGATTCCACCCATAGTACTCTCTAACTAACTAACAAGTTATGGTTTCAAATCTTTTTTCAACTTAAAATAAAACTGAATAGAATTCCTTTAATTGTTAAAGCAAGTTTTGCAACAAAATTAATCAACAGTCTGTCAGTGCATTGTGAATAAATAGAAGGTGCATACTCCTTTCTTTGTGTAATTTAACTTGGCAGATGATGATAGGTTTCTCTCAAACTTCACATCGTTGAATCAACATCTAAACCAGTCAGCTTGTAGATCAGGTGAGGGCCACATGTGTCATGATCCCAGGTTCAGCCCCGTCTGTCTCCCTCTTTCTTCCTCTTTTCTTCTCCCTTTCTCTCTCCCCCTCTCAGCTTTGCTTTCCACCTCTCTCTCACTCAGCCCTGCCTTCCCTCACTTCCATTCCTGCTCTGCCTGCACCCTGATTACCCTCATTCTGGACAGCTGGGAACAACCACTCACCTGCCAGTAATCACCTCCTTCAATAAAAGCCTGGTTCTTTCACCAAAACTCTGCCAGACCATAATATCATTCAACCCCGGTTCCCAGTCTGTCTCTGCTTTGTCTTTCACCTGCCTTCCCCGAGCTTCAACTATTACTTGTCGTCTGGTTCCTGTTGATTCAAGTTAAGTTTTGTATTTTGGGTTATGCTGTTTCTGTTGCTTTAGTTTGTTAAACTTCTCCTTATTTCTGTCGTGGGTGTTTTGAGTTTAATATGATTGTGTGTTTTATGTTAGTTGTTTTTGTGTGGTGTTCTTGATTTTGCCCTTGGGATTAGTTTTGAGTTTTAGTTGATTTTTGTTGTTCGCTAGTTGTTGTATTTGTCTCTTTCTCCAGAGTTTAGTTCTTCTTCTGTGTTGCCTTCAGTTTTGTCTGGTTTCGGTGTTTAGTCAGTCAGTAAAGTTCTCCTTAGATTCCCCTTTTGTTGTTTGGTTTGAGTTTTTGTAAGGTGGTGGTGTTTTTGTATGCTTTCTTAGAAAGCTTTGTTTTAGTTGTCTGTACTCCTTATTGGTTTTGTTTCCTCGTTGAATTAAACCCTCAGTTTTCTAACACAAGTCTGTCCTGTGTCTGTGTGTGGGTTCTCTGATCCCCCCCTCGTAACATGTTTCCCATCATGCCCTGAGGTGGTGTGTCACTGGAGAACAACTCAACATTCTGACATTTGAGAGAGACCTTTCATTTTAGTTGATTTAACTAGAGATTTTAACTTTAAATATATGATACTGAAGGTTTATTCTTCATGTGTGGTTGATGTTCATTAGCCAGAGAGGCTGAACACATTCAGACCACACACCATAAACTGGAGACAGTATGTAGTTCTGGTATGTGACTTATAGGATGAATATGAAGTATTTCTTTTAAGTATTTGTAGTTTATTGTGTAGCGATGATGAAGAAACACTCTGCTGATACCATCTTGTTTATACATGAAAAGGTTTACTGGAACATGTTCAGCATCTCTGGCACCAGCTGGTTTGCCAGTGTGAAGATTCAAAGCCAAATAGAACCAACACACCAAGTAACCTTTTCTACTGGCTTCTATAGGGGAGTTGTTTATGTAAAATGAAGACATGAGAAAGAGAAGAAAAACACATGCCCTATGACAACTCAATATTGACTTAGGAATTAACCTTTGACTTATGCATACCAAACCCATGAGTCTGAAACCCCTGCAGAGCATCAGACACCTCATATTTAGTGACACCAGCATTTTTGCTGAGGAATGTGAGGATTGTTAAATAACATCTGAATAGAAGTTTCAGCCCTGACAGTCCGAATATGTGACAAGTCTGTACCAAAAGCCATATTTCTTACTGTTGTATTTGCCTTTTTAATTGTGATTTGTTTGTATTTATGCAGTTCAAGAGGGACAGGTTTGGTCTCCTAACTACTGAGGTGTCTAATGTTCTGCAGGGGTTTCAGACTCATGGGACTGGTATGTGTAGGACAAAGGTTAACGTAAACATTTGACCCTTCATAGGACATGTGTTTTTTGCCCTTGGCCTTCTCTGACATGTACCTATAGTAAATTTCTGTCGTACCATGATGTGAAGACGTGAAGTTGATGAAGAAATTCTCCGCTAATACCTTCTTGTGTATATATATATGTAAAGGTTTATTAATAACAAGTACAGCATCTTCAGGCTCCATGGTCTGCCTGGGTGAGATTCACAGCCAAATAGAATCCACACACAGGATAGCCACTTCTAGGGGCTTATACAGGGAGGTCATTTTCATGAAACAAAGACAGGACATATGGTACATGTCAGAGAGAACATATAAACATTTATGCTGTGTCTTCTCCATATTAGGTAGCAAGCTTCAAGTTGTGCATACCGACGAGCCCTAAGTATCAGACACTTCATACCATACATCCTGTCTTTGTTTCCTGTAAACTACTCCCCTATATAAGCCAGTAGAAAGGGTTATTTGGTGTGCTGATTCTACCTGGCTGTGAATCTCACCCAGGCAGACCATGAGGCCTGAAGATGCTGTGCTTGTTTTAATAAACTGTTGAGGCGTGTTTTTTAATTGCTACCGAGGTGTCACCACAAGGCAATGAAGACCCCAAGACAATATATTCATTTAAGAATATTTAGTAGCATTGGATGATCAGAATGTATGCATACAGGTTCTCGCTTGATCTAGCTCAACATCTGCATCAAGCTTGTCACAAGGAAGAGAGACAAAGAAACCCTCAACTTAGCGCTATACATAGTTCTTCATATGGAAATGTGCTTCTATCTGATTGGTCTATAGTTGGGAGGATTCACGGTTTAGACTTGAATCCTCCAATCAGCCAGGAGTTCTTCATCAGTCCGGAGCCGTCTTCTTCCTGGAATCTGGTTACTTCATGCATATTCAACTCTAAGTGTAACTTCCTGCCCTAATGGCTTTTAACCTTTGCATCATATGTAAGTCTATCAGGTGTGACGACCATATCCTGCCTTCACGGTACACTGCTAAGTTTAATGCTTGATCGGTGGTTTTAGAAGACCTTCTGCACATCCTGCCTTAACGCCTGTTGACAGGGTTAAAGTGTGGTCAATGTTTAAAATACTCTCTGCACTTTGTCTCTGCATGTCTCAATCATCCATAGTTGCAAGCTCTGCAAACATGATTATAATAAGCTGGTTATAGTTCATATAAATGATGCAGGCATGATTATGATAAAGCTAATTATGATTAATATAAGTTTAAATGATGATTACATATTTGTGATTAAAATAGTCAATATAAATGTAATTGAGAAATTAAGGAAGAAAATGATTATTGAGATAGAAAGTAATTGAAGTAACAGAATATCCTCAACAAATCCTTTTTATATATATACGAACAAGACGGTATCATCTGAGAATTTCTTCATCATCTTCACATTATCGTTAAGCAATTAACCACACTACCAACACAGTACTAAACTGATCTGATGCTGATATGCAGGAGAATTCATGCAAAATGAATGAGCGACGAAGAGATCACTGTCTTGTCCTGACTTAAACTATTGGACACTGTGCAAACTCATATATACGTCTGAGAACGTTTTCAAAGACCAGTGTGTTTCTCTCAGTTCCTGTACAGACTGAAGGCGGCTGATAACTGCCCTGCTGTGCTCCTCCCCTGCTGCTGCCGCCTGCTCTGGTCCACTTCCCACCAGGACGGACAAGTCCGGGCAAAGTCTGTCGACAGGATCCATCTCATTGGTTCTTGTCCCGCCTTCCGAAGAACCCTCCAATCAGAGCTCACGCTGATCGCTCTATTAATAGCCTGACAGTCGCTCTCCGCTTCAGTGAGGAGTTTGCTTCGGAGCGGAGCACATCTCTGAGGACTACAGCAGGACGACGGCTGGACGTCTGCTTGGATGCAGGCACATTTGGGGAAAACAAACATTCCGATGGATGATTCCTTTTTTGAGGATCTTACTGTAGTGAAATTTCACGCCGTGGAAGCTCACCAAAGGAAACTCGGACGTTTAATTGTTACAGCGGTTTTGAGGAAACCTCGGAATAGTTGAGAATTACGTTTAATGCGGTTAAATGCGGAGATACAGGGTAAGTAACCAACGCTGAACCTCATGGAACTTTCGACCGTTGTAGTTTTCTTGTATTTTTTTTTTCAAATAATCGTTAAAAGTTACAAACAGTAAAAGTGTAAGCATTTTTGCACTCGATACAACCACGTGGAAGTAACGCTGCTTCAGCAACTTTTCACCAATAAACGCGTAAGTGACGCCTTTCTTCAGTTCGAAGCAGGAGGCAGGCATCAAGCCGCTCTGCCGCTGCTTCACACTGCTGCTGCTTCCTCCTTACTAGCTGGTGCAAGTAGGGCGAGAAGCACAGCAGCCCCACTTTTACGACCGAGTTATCCCATTCTGCTGATGTCTGTGGCTTTAATTCGCTTTGAATTAAGAAGTAACGCACTGGGAATCAGGACTAAGCTGAAAACGAACACCTTCGTGTGTGTCTGCTGGTGGTTTAGTCAACTGTTAAAGATCGCTGTCAAGGATTCGGTGGTACATATCCGCCGCCCCGTGTTTTCAACGTCATGCAAGATTCTTATAAGCGATATTTTCTGAAGTGAAAGTACCGTTGTATAATCTTCGGGTGTCTTTAAATGAAACAAGAGCCGGGCGTGGCGAGGACTCCCATGTCCGCGAACTAACGAGGTTCACTAGTCCAGGAAGTAGCATGTTGTGCTGTATTTGATTAATCGCAGCTGCGCAACTTCGCCAGACATTTTGTATCAGACCATATATGGTAAATAAAGAGACCGGAACTGCATTTAGATGATAGAGTACAAGTTGCTGTTTGTATTGTGGGTTGGTTCCCATATTCAACCGCTTATTCCTTTTGTATTAATGAACTATTTCAACCAGAACTAAATGCAGACAATTTGGGGTCAGAAAATCAGACACTTCAGTTGGTGGTTTACCTGATGGGCTCCACTGCCTATTGTTCACTCCCAAATGCTGGGGGTTCTTTCTTCCACAGTATTTTTCTTTACCTTGAAAGTCCAGTGTGTAGGATTAAGTGGCATGTTATTGGTCAGGTTGCATACTGCACCCGGCTTTCAAGCACGTAGAACTAAAGTGTATAACCCCTTTCACACATAGAATATGCAGTGTTGCTTGGATTATCAGTCTGTCAGTCTTTTTTGTTACGTTCCTCGTGACTGCATTCAGACACATGCCCGTAGTGCTGGAGAAAGCTGTGGTACTTATAAAAAAGTTTGGTATTTATACAAAACAGCCCAGTTCACTCAGGTGGCACAGCGGTGCTGTCACTAGAACTGATGCCTCACTTGACGATCATTAGGTTGACTTGGTGCCCTTCCAGCCGGTATGGCCTGCTACTGCAGCAGTCATTGTGGTTGAAACTGGTACTCTGCTTGATGTGTGAATTTTTACTTTTTTCCCCCTCATTTAAGAGCATGAAATCAGAATTTTTGCTTTTGATTTCTAGGACAAAATTATTGGTATCCTTCCGTTAAAGAAAGAAAAACCCACAATGGTCACTGAAACCACTTGAAACTGACAAGAGTAATGATGAATAAGCATTTATCAGACATTGCTTTTGAATTAGAGTTCAACAGAATCATTTAAAAAAAAAATAATGAAACAGGCCTGGACAAAAATGATGGTAGCCCTAGGAAAAAACATAAAAATTTAAAATAATTTTGTCATAGAGACATGTTCAACTAAGGTGTGCCCTGTAATTAGCATCATAGGTATCTTCAAACTTGTAATCAGTCAGTCTGCCTATTTAAAGGGTGAAAAGCAGTCACTGCGCTGTTCAGTGTTATGGTGTGTACCACACTGAACATGGACCACAGAAAGCTGAGGAGAGAGTTATAGGTATAGGTAAGCATGTTAAAGGTAAAGGCTATAAAACTATTTTCCAAGCTGCATGATGTTCCTGTGACGACAGTTGCACATATTTTTCATAAGTTTAAAGTCCACATGACTGTAGCCAACCTTCCTGGACGTGGTCGCAAGAGGAAAATTCATGACAGTTGAAGAAATGGATAATATGAATGGTAACCAAAGAGCCCAGAACAACTTCCAAAGAGAATAGAGGTGAACTTTAAGGTCAAGGTACATCAGTGTCAGATTGCACTATCCATTGCTGTTTGAGCCAAAGTGGACTTAATGGAAGATGACTGAGGAGAACATCACTGTTGAAAGCAAGTCATAAAAAGGCGAGACTGGAATTTGCCAAAATTCATATTGACAAGCCACAAAGCTTCTGGGAGAATGTCCTTGGGACAGATGAGACAAAACTGGAGCTTTTGGCAAGTCACCTGAGTTCTACAATGAAGCATACAAAGAAAAGAACACTTGTCTACTGTGAAACATGGAGGAGGCTCAGTTTTGTTTTGGGACTGCTTTGCTGCATCTGGCACAGGATGTCTTGAATCTGTGCAGGGTACAATGAAATCTCAAGACTATCAAGGCATTCTGTAGTGAAATGTGCTTCCCATTGCCAGAAAGCTTGGTCTCAGTTGCAGGTCATGGCTCATCCAACAGGATAATGACCCAGAACACACAGTTAAAAACACCCAAGAATGGCTAAGAACAGAACGTCAGACTGCTCTGAAGTGGCCTTTATGACCCCTGATCTAAATCTTATTGAACATCTGTGGAAGGAGCTGAAACATGCAATCTGGAGAAGGCACCTGTCAAACCTGAGAAAGCTGGAGCAGTTTTCTCACGAGGAGTGGGCCAAAAGCAGTGATTGCCTCAGAAGTTTGTGCAACAAAATGTTAAATTAAGGGTACCATCATTTTTGTCCAGACCAGTTTCATTAGTTTGTTTTTAAAAATGATTCTGTTGAACTCTAATTCTAAAGCAATGTCTGATTTTCATTAATTTTTAGTAATTTTCTATTTATTTTTAATGTTGCCAGTTTCACGTTTTTTCATTAACCATTATGGTTTTTTATTTCTTTAACCATCAATGTACCAACAATTTGTCTACATATGTATACAAGTAGAAGACGTAAAGATGTCACAAGAACAAGTTGATGCCAAAATTATGAAACGTGATGACTTTTTTTCTGTGGTATTGGAAGTTCCTGGACAGTAATAACATGCAGAATGGCCGTAGCAAATGAAGGTATGAAGGTATAGTGTGGAGAAAACTTGAGTTGAGAGCTTGCTAGGCATAGAGCCAATAAGCTTTGGGTTGGGCAAATACGTAATTACAATAAAATGTTTAATGTTTATTGATATGTTGAAAAAAGGCCAGAGGCAAAGTAGTTTAATTTAAATGTAACTACATTAGCATATTTATCAAGGTACATGGGTAAGCATTTTAATGTTAACACAACAATGAAAAACTAGTGCTGCCAATCGATTAAAATTTTTAATCGCATGAATGTCACAGTTAACTCACGATTAATCGCAAATTAATCGCACATTTTTTATCTATTCTAAATGTCCCTTGAATTATCATTTTATACGAGGAGGAGGCGGAGAATTCGCGTCAGCTGTGTTTGGCCATCAAGTGGTATTACAGACTAGATATGCTAAGATGATAACTCAGTTCACTCTGACAACACACACAGATAACTTTGGTCTTGTCGATCGTCATGCGCACCCCAGGCCGCCGTCGCCTGGCTGAGCATCTGCATCAGCAGCACGCGGTTCGGGACAACCTCGCCCTCGACCTCGCCAACCATGCCCCCGCCCCACCCACCCCCGCCCGCGTTAATCTCGCGATAAAAAAAATTTACGCCGTTAAAATTGATTTGCGTTAACGTGTTAATAACACGATATTTTTGACAGCACTATGAAAAACACAAATTTCTTATTCTACTGCTGCACACTACTGACTGAGAGTTCGTTAAAGTTGGAAAAATATTGCTGGAAGTCCGAATCTGTGAACTTTAACAAACTCTCAGTTGGTAGTGTGCAGCGGTGGCAGAGCTCCTTCTGGTATGGAGGGTTGGTTTCACTTTGTACCTCACCAGAAAATTAAGTCGTTATAACGAGAAAACGATTTTGTTTTCTCGAGAAAATGAGATAATTTTGTCGTTATCACGAGATAATGGATTTTGTTTTCTCTTTACAACGACAAAATTATGTCGTTGTAACGAGAAAACGGAGCGAAAAAATTAAGTTGGACCATGGCCGTTTAGGGCTTCCGTAAATTTAGATTGATGGGCGAAAGGGAAATTTTGACAATTTTTAAGTCAAGCCACAACACAGATATTGCCAAAAGCAAACATGTCGACTTTTGCAGGCAACTGTACACATCCCTTAGCATTTACTACAAATTATGAAAAAGGCCCTCTTGTCCTTTACAGAGAAGGGGCACAGAGCCCCCTGGGATGCATTCTGCCAATGGAGAGGTCTTCCTGAAGTCATTGACAAGCAGTGTTTCTCACACAGGTGCAATATATGCAATATTCTAAAATGGCCTTGCCCTTACGAAGTAAATTGTCACCTATTGACACAGTCTAAAATTTAAAAACGGGGCAAGTGTTTCTGCATTTCAAGTGTTTAACAATAGAATCCAAGACACAGCTGCCACCTGCAGTTTTGTCTGCATCTGGCTATGGGCTGAAAGACTTGGTAGTGGAGGACACAGGGTCCTGGGTGTTTTTTTGTTGTTTTTTTTTTACTGTGAAGGCCATCTTGCCTGGGCAAATGCCAGTCCCCACCAGCTGTAGTGTCTACCTGAGAGGTTTGCCGATGAAGGTGGTGAGCGGCTATGTGTGTATGTTATGTCTGTTAGGTTGAGCTGTTTTCTGAGCCAGGGAGGGTTCATGCCTAGGTTTTGTTCATGCTACTAAACATTGCATTTTTGTTATGTTCTTACGGCAGTTTGTATTGGATGTATTTCAGGCAGTCAGTCAAACATTCTATCAAACAGTTTTCCTATTGCTGTTGATGAAGTGTCTATCACTGGCACATGTAGCTATCATATTGTCACCCAGGTCTATGTATGGTGCACAACCCTCCTGCAAGTGGTCTTCCAGCTTCCGTCTTTGAGATGCTTGGATAAGTTGGAGGTGTGTTCTCTGTTTGGTCCAAATGTGACAGCATTTACTTTATGGCTTTTGGTTGTCCCTGATTGCTGTCGATAAATTTATACATGACTTGTTTCCTCTAGTTACAGTGGATTTCTTACTTCACCTGCACTTGCAAATGCCGTTCCAGAGAAGTCACAATTTCCAGCAGGCTAGGAGTTGAGATTTCAGATCCAAGAACCAGCCAAAAAGGGGATACTGGCACTAATTTAGGTGCATAAGTGACAGTCAAATGTAAGATTTTTTTTTTTTATTGATGTCTTAATTTTAAGTTGATTAGCTTGATGTTATTTTGATTTATAATGATTTAGACATGATTGGCTGATCAGTAATCTCTATCTGAACAGTATGAGAGGAATTTAAGACACAGGAAAGACTGGAGGACTACAACCAATTCCTGTTTTGGTAGAAGGTTTGTGGTTGCCATAAAAGGCAAGATAGGAAACGGAGTAGGTGACCATTGTGCATTGTAAGCCCTTAGAGCAGTGAGTGCTGAAATTCAGAAAATGTGTGTCTGTGTGAAGGAAGGGGGAAATTCTGTGGGAACCACCATAGTATATAACCAGGGGCAAGTGACATTTATAATCAGGGTTTTTGCTGGAGTTTGGTTCATATTGGATTACTTCCAGGGTATCAAATTATACCTTGGAAGAGAAAAGTCTGGACTGGACTGATAAACTACACAGAAAGAATAATTTAATTTTTTTTGAAACGTGATTTGGATTAGTCCGAACTGGTGTTGGTATTTTCATCTCCACCCGAGGAAAGGAGGAAAATACTGTGGACTTGGACTTTGTATTGAGTCAACAAGCCTCAGGTAAAAGGTTACTCCAGGTCAGGAAAGAGTTGGATCATTAAAACCAAGCAAGCCATTTTCTACCTCTCAAAGTATGCTATTACACAAAAATAACATGGATTCTTTGCTCTGTTATTAACCAAACCAAATTTTGAAATCATTTGTAGTAGGGATTAACTGATAGAATTTTTCAGTATTGGTTAGTGGTCATTAAAAAAGGGAGATTATCAGTATTTGGAACTGATACATAAAAAAAGTGTGTGTGTGCGTGTACATATATATATATATGTGTATGTATGTGTGTGTATATGTGTGTATATATATATATATATATATATACATATATACATACACACACACAGTGGTGGAAAAAAGTTTTTGAACTCCCCAGGCATTTGTGAAATATTGCTATAAGAATCATTCTTATATCTTCAAGTGCAGTTTCTTTTAGTACAGTCACAGCCCACATTTTAAACAAATCCTAAAAAAGTGTTTTAAAACTTAAAATGGATTGGTTCTATAAAAATATGTAAGAAATTTTGAGTATTGGGTCATTTTGGTACCAGTGATCCACTAATGAAGGTTGTGCTTTTCATTGTTTTATTGCTGTCATGCTTCATGTCTATTTGAAAGCTCTTCAGAGACAAAAATGGCTAAAAAAAAAAAGAACCTAACACAGAAAACATGCCTGAAGATACAGATTCTCAGTCAGGAAGGGTACAGCTGCTGCTAGATTGCGAGGAAGTGCAGATGCAGTCCTTCAGCAGTTGGATACACTCTACAGAAATGCAGACGAACCAACAGCTTGGAAGACAAACCAAGATCTGGGCTTCCAAGGGTTTCTTCAGCAAGAAATGACAGCATCCTGATCCACATGTGCAGGGAAAACCATTGAATGGCATCACAGGAGCTTCAGCAGCAGTGGTCAAACCAAACTGGGGTCCAGTGTTCCACCTGCACTGTACGTGGCCGACTTTTAGATCATGGCTTAAGGTCCTACAAGGCTGTCAAGAAGACCCTGATCAATGAGAGGCAGAGATTAGCCTGGCGTTGTTGGGCCCAAGCACACAAGAACTGGACAGCCAGGAATTGGAAGAAGATTCTGTGGTCAGATGAGTCCAGTTTCCAGCTTTGCCTTCCTCCTACTAATGTGAGGGCATGTAGAAGGCCAGCATGTACATTACGTACTGGTGCATGGTGGAGGCAGTATCATGGTTTGGGGATGCATGAGTGCTGCTGATGTTGGTCATCTCACTGTCTGTGATGGCACATTGAACTCTGCAAGTATTGTGACATTCTGGAAACCCCCATGCTCCCTTCTGCACGTGCACTGTTCCATCAAGGTCAAAACTGGATGTTTCAACAGGATAATGCCCTTGCCACACATCCAGGGCCAGTAGAACTTGGCTGCAGGAGCACAGTATCCAGGTCTTGGAGGGGCCAGCTCAATTCCTGGACATAAGCCCCATTGAAAATCTGTGGTGGATTATCAAAAGGTCTGTTTCAAAGTGTAAACCAAAGAATTTAGAAGAATTTAAAACAGTAATTCAAGAAGAATGGGACAAGATGACCTCTCGATAGTCTGAAAGACCCGTGGGGAACATGCCAGCCAGGATTAGAGCTCTACTGTGTGCTAATGGCAGGACAACTACATATTATTTTGTTGATGTGATGGTTTGTTTTTTTGTTCAGTTATAAACACATTCTCTGTTATTTGTTGACTTTGATACCGACAATGTTGAGAACTGACATACTGAAACTGTCAACAATTTAGTGCCAGCCAGGATTAGAGCTCTACTGTGTGCTAATGGCAGGACAACTACATATTATTTTGTTGATGTGATGGTTTGTTTTTTTGTTCAGTTATAAACACATTCTCTGTTATTTGTTGACTTTGATACCGACAATGTTGAGAACTGACATACTGAAACTGTCAACAATTTAGTTTTGTTCGTTTTTCATGTAAACTTTGTGTCTATCTAATGCAACCACAACTTTGAAACTCAAGAGATTTTTCCACAAATGTTTCCTGATAATATTTGAGATTGTGTAAAATTTTTAAGAGTGTCTGAAAACTTTTTTCCACCACTGTCTGTATGTATGTATATATACACACACTCTCTCACACATATATGTATATATATGTGTGTGTGTGTGTGTGTGTACACACACACTCGCGTACATAGATAGATAGATAGATAGAACTTTATTGATCCTTTCAGGAAATGCCCTCCAGGAAATTTAGATTTAACAAGCACACAGTACAGTACAACATTAAAAAAAGAGATGAAAGACAGAATATTACATAAGAATTATAAAAAATATAAAGAGAATTTAAAGAAAAAAACCAACACACGCCACACCACCGGAGTATTAGAAACAATTATGATAAATTATTAAGAGTATTGACTTGAGGTCGATACAGGCTGTGTAAGTTATTCCTCCCCACGCTCTGTCCTTCTGCTGTCCCCCCTTCCCCCCAGTCAGGAGTTATACAGTTTGATTGCACGGGGGACAAAGGAGTCTCCGAGTCTATTACTTTTACATGTGGGGAGGAGCAGTCTTCCACTGAACCGGCTCCTTTGTTTGCTGATGACAGTGTGCAGAGGGTGGCTGGCATCATCCATGATGCCAAGCAGTTTGTTCAATGTTCTCTTCTCTGCAGCTGTCACCAGCGAGTCCAGCTCCATGCCGACCACAGAGCCGGCCCGCCTGATCAGCTTCTGAAGTCTCGATGTGTCCCTCTTTGAGATGCTGCCCCCCCAGCACACCACAGTGTAGAAAAGGGTGCTGGCAACTACAGACTGATAAAACATCCACAGGAGTTTCCTGCAGATGTTGAAGGACCGCAGCCTCCTCAGGAAGTAAAGTCGACTTTGGCCCTTCTTGTACAGCTGGTTGGTGTTGGTCATCCAGTCTAGTCTTTTGTCCAGCCACAGCCCGAGGTACTTGTAAGAGTCCACTGCCTCCACGTCAACTCCCTCAAGCTGTACTGGTCAAAAGCTTTGTCCAGACTTGCCAAAGTCAATTACCAGCTCCTTTGTTTTTGCTGTGTTTAGCCGCAGATGGTTTGTGCAGCACCACACAGCAAAGTCCCTCACCAGGTTCCGGTACTCCTCCTCTGTGTTTCCCTTATACACCCGACGATGGCTGTGTCATCTGCAAACTTCTGTATGTGACACAACTCAGAGTTGTAACAGAAGTCCGAGGTGTAGAGGGTGAAGAGAAGTGGGGCCAGCACCGTCCCCTGGGGTGCTCCTGTGCTGCTGATCAGGGTCTCTGATGTAATGTCCCTCAGCCTGACATATTGTGGCCTGTCAGTGAGGTAGTTGGAGATCCAGTCAACCAGGCAGGGGTCCACATGCATCCCGGTCAGTTTTTCCTGTAGCAATGGGGGGTGGATTGTGTTGAAGGCACTCGAAAAATCCAGGAAGAGGATCCTAACCATGCCACTCCCCTTGTCCAGGTGAGACTGAGCTCGATGCAGCATGTAAAGGATAGCGTCCTCCACATCAACACCTGCCCGGTACGCGAACTGCAACTTGTCCTGAGCATGTTGCACCTGGGGCCTGAGGAGGTTGAGGAAGAGCCGCTCCAGCGTCTTCATGAGGTGTGATGTCAGTGCCACTGGTCGGAAGTCATTCAGCTCACTCGGACAGTTGTTCTTGGGAACTGGAACGATGCAGGACGTCTTCCAGAGGGTGGGCACCTTCCCCAGCTGCAGGCTGAGGTTGAAGACACGTTGTAGCGGCTCCCCAAGCTCAGCAGCGCAGGTCTTCAGTAGCTGGGGGCACACCTTGTCTGGGCCTGCTGCCTTCCTGGGGTGGAGCTTCCTCAGTTGTCCTCTGACCTCGTCTGATGCAGAGAGGGGTCTGTGAGGGCAGAGGTGTGCAGTAGGGTGCCATGGCGTTGTAACAGGGCCATGAGGATGAAAGAGTGTGGGGGGGTGCTCTGGTGTTGGGAGAGAGGTGGTTTATAGGAGGGAGAGCCGACAGCTGCGTTGAAGGTGTGAGCAGGGGAGGGGGGGACATTGGCTGGTTGAACCGATTGAAGAAGGTGTTGAGTTCGTTAGCCTTCTCCACTGTCCCGTCCCCACCCCCGTCTCTCTTCTTTGAGTTGAGGCCTGTGATGGTTTTCATACCATCCCAGACCTCCCTCATGCTGTTCATTTCAAGCTTCTGCTCAATCTTCTTCCTGTAGCTGTCCTTTGCCTCCCTCAGGCACCTTTTCACCTCCTGCTGTGCTGCCCTAACCGCCTCCTTGTCCCTCCTCTTGAAGGCTGCTTTTTTCTTGTTGAGGACAGCTTTGACTTCCTGTGTCACCCAAGGCTTGTTGTTTGGGTAACAACGCACAGTCTTAGCAAGGGCAACCACATCTACACAGAAATTAAGATAATCTGTGAGACAGTGTGTCATCTCCTCGATGTCCTCACCATATGGGCTCAGCAGCACATCCCAGTCCGTGGTGTCATAACAGTCTCTCAGAGCGACCTCCATTTCAGGGGTCCATCTCCTGATGGAACGCATTGTTGGAGGCTGCCTTTTAACCAGGGGGGTGTACTGTGGCTGTAGGTGCACCAGGTTGTGGTCAGACTTCCCCAGTGGAGGGAGAGGTACTGCCCTATATGCTTCTTTCACATTAGCATACAGCAAGTCTATTGTCCTGTTGTTTCGTGTGGGACAGTCCACAACCTGGTGAAAGGTGGCCAGAGTAGAGTCCAAAGAGGCGTGGTTAAAGTCCCCAGAAATCACCATGAACGCCTCTGGGTGCCGAGTCTGTAGCTTTGCTGTGACTGCTTGA
Source organism: Dascyllus trimaculatus (assembly GCA_024666655.1). Lineage (NCBI taxonomy): Eukaryota > Metazoa > Chordata > Actinopteri > Pomacentridae > Dascyllus > Dascyllus trimaculatus. The sequence continues at coordinate 25,972,388 of CM045465.1, forward strand.
ATCTTCTCGCAGGCAACGGTTGCATCGGCTCTCGGAGGAATGTAAACACAGTTGACGATCACGTGACTAAACTCCCTCGGCAGATAATATGGCCATGAGCCAACGGCCAAAAGTTCCAGGTCCCGACAGCACCAAACTACCTTGACGGAGACGTATCCGGGGTTACACCAGCGGGTGTTGATGTAAACAATAAGCCCCCCTCCTTTGCTTTTACCGCATGCTTGTGTGTCCCTGTCAGCTCTTACAGCGGTGAATCCCTTCAGCTCCACGTTAGCGTCCGGTATCAGCTGGGTTAGCCACGTCTCCGTGAAGATCAACAAGCTGCTTTCTCTGTAGATCCGCTGGTTGTTTAGTGCGGACAGCTCATCAATCTTGTTGGTCAGCGCGTTCACATTCCCCATGATGACCGAGGGAATCGATGGTTTGAAGCGCCTCTGGTTTTTAGCTCTTTTCTCCTTTAGCTTTGCTCCAGCCTTGCAACCTCTGTATCTCCTCCTCAGCTCCGGCGGTATGTTGTGTCGCATACCGGCTAGCACTGCTGTCCTAACGGCCAGGAGTTCCTCTCTTGAGTACACAAGATAACCCGCTCCTGGCTTAGTTGTGGAAGTTGTAACAATATCCATAGGATATAAGAGAGACACCCGTAGGATATTTTAAATATACATATACATGCACACATATGTGTATGTGTGTGTGTGTGTGTATATATATATATATATATATATATACACACACACACACACACACAGTAGAAATTCCTAGGACAGATCCCGATTCCCGATGGCAATCTGTCCTATGACAATCGGTGATTTTCCTGAATCGCTGTCACATATAGATATGTGTTTATGTATATAATAAATTTTATTTGTAATGCACTTTACATTTCAAAACAAAATCTCAAAATGCTACAAATTCCAAAACATACCAAAAAAACCTCAAAAAACATGAACAAACAACACAATAGATATAAAAGCAAAAAGACACAGCTAGGATCAAGCATATGCCTCGGAAAAAAGATGGGTTTTAAATCCCTTTTTAAAACTGTCCATAGATTGTGGTGTCTGCAGATGGCCAGGGAGGGCATTCCACAGACTGGGGGCAGACTGAGCAGAAAGCCCGGTCTCCCATCGTACATAATTAGTTTTTTGGGGGTTTTAGAAGGTTGGCAGATTTAGAGCAGAGTGAGCGAGTGACCGTCTGTGTGGTGAGGAGTTCTTTGAGGTAGAGAGAGGCATTTCCATGGATGCATTTATAGGTGAGGAGGGAGATTTTATATTCAGCTCTGAATTTGACATGGAGCCAGTTGAGTGATTTCAGGATGGGGTTATTAGGTCATATTTCTGCACCCTCATCAGGATCCTAGCAGCGCTGTTCTGGATGGACTGAAGCTTCTGGATGCTCTTGCTAGGAATCCCAATGAGGAGTGCATTGCAGTAGTCAAGCCTGGAGGAGACAAAGGCATGGAAAAGCTTCTCTGCGTCTGCCAGTATAAGTGTTTAACGGAGTTTGGTGATGTTCTTGAGATGGTAGAAAGATGTTCTGCACAGCTGTTTGATGTGCGTGTCAAAGGTGAGTTGAGGGTCAATTTTAACACCCAGGTTGGTGACTGATGTGGAAAGGGGGATGCTTTGGCCAGAGAAAGTGATACTGGTAATGCTGGACAAACAGAGCTGATGTGGTGTACCGACTATGATGGCTTCTGTTTTGTGAGATGAGGAGCCGCTATCTGCTGACATCAGAAGGTCATTTATGACCCTGACCAAGGCTGTTTCAGTGCTATGGCCAGGTCAGAAACCAAATTGGAATTTCTCAAATAAATTATTTAGCTAGAGGTGGTTATGGAGTTGACCTGCAACTGTTTTTTGCAGAGGAATGGAAGGTTTGATGTGGGTCTGTAGTTGGCAAAGATGTGTGCATCTATGTAGTCAAGTGGAGTCATAGTTTGAAATCCCAGGAGCAGCCATTATCAGAGACACTGGTATAAAGCAGGTTGAATAAAAAGACTGAGTATAATAAAGTAATGACATGAAGTGATACTTAAATTTGAGGTTGATTCAGATGTTGTGATGATTAAAGATGATTCTTTGCAACCAGTAATTCTAACTGCGTAGTTAAAAAGAGGAAGTGGTAACCAGACATGGCCTACTCCCAAGCCTGTCCTGACAAGCATGCACGTCTGCAGTTTCCTTATAAGGTATGATGAGACAATGTCTGAAAGTATGAATCATATTACTGAGCTAACTGAGTGTGTGTGCTACAGTTTAAGGAAGTGTGTATGGGAGGGGGAAATGTATGTGTGTCTTTTGGGAATTCAGAAGCGTATTACAATGAGAGACAGAGACACTTTAAACGGAGTTCTTCGTGGACATCGCTGAAGTTGGATCTTATCTGATTTTGTCCAGGATAGTGGATTTTACTCTACTAAAAAGAAGAGCCCTGATTGGTCTGCAGTTATCTTGAAGATGAAATTGTGGAATATTTCCTTTACTCTACAGGAGATACCAGAAGGAGCGGCCTGGTCAGGCTGCTCAGCCTGTGCTAGGAGAGTCTGGGACTTTCCTCAGCTTACCCTGTGTTATTTCCTGTGTTGGAATATTGGGACTTTCCTCAACTGACCTAAGGATATTTGAAGGATTATTGCAAGGCTAAATCAGAATCGGTTCTACTCCCCCTGTTCTATGGAGAATTCTTACTGGATTATTAAGACTCTGTACAGGGTTTTTCCACTTCCTTCAAGAGATTCTACTGGAATCAGGTCAGGACCGGGCGGGGCAGCTAAGGCCCTGTCTGCCCTGTCCCTTCTAAGTCACACTATTAGGAGATTTATTTAGAAAAGCCGAGTTCTGTAATGTTAACCAAATTCGTTAACCCTAATCAAAATTTTGAATGTATTTAACTTAATCAAGAGCTGTTGCTATACCCATGCTATTATTATTCAATAAACTTTTATAATGCGTTTAAAGAGATGCAGTTTATCTATATCTATATCTCTCTCTATATATGTATAATAAAACCCAGAAATGGCACCACTGTGCAATGAAACCAGTTTATTTCAATGGCTGGTGCTGTGTAGCAACAGTTTGCCCCTGCACCCAGCAAAACTCACACACATCGCAGCACACCAGTTGGAAAGCTAGCGCAGCCAGTTAAAATGAGGCATTTCTATGGTCGGGGCGTTTGCAACACCTAGGAGGTAACGTAGGAGGTAATTTTGAAAATTCCGCCGTCTTTGGTCACAAGTGGCACATTGAATCCAGCTGCCAGTGCAGCACACACCACGACCTGTCTGAACGGACCATAACTACCACACTGCTGAGCAGCTCTCCAAAACTGGGTTTGTCCTGTTGCTGGTCCTGAACTCTCTCTAAAATGTTCTGATGCTGCATTTGGTCATATTGCCCAGCTTCTTAGTGAAAAATGGTATAGATCCAATTTTTAAACAGTTTTGTCAGACACATTACTGTTTAATATTGATTGTTAAAATTTAGTGAATTACAGCAGTGGTTGCCATTGGACTAACTGAACAATTGTTAAAATGGCGATGCTTCCACTCTACCCAATGCCTTTTATTAAGTGGCAAGTTAGATAAAATATGACTGTTGTCTTTTTTTTGTAAATGTTGTTGCCTTCAACAGTAAACAACTTGCAGCATTATTAACTAAACATAAACACTATACACTATATTGCCAAAAGTATTGGGACGTATGCCTTTAGACGCACATGAACTTTAATGGCATCCCATTCTTAATCTGTAGGGTTTAATATGGAGTTGTTCCACCCTTTGCAGCTATAACAGCCTCAACTCTTCTGGGAAGGCTTTTTACAAGGTTTAGGAGTGTGTTTATGAGAATCTTTGACCATTCTTCCAGAGGAGCATTTGTGAGGTCAAGCACTGATGTTGTACCAGAAGGCCTGGCTCTCAGTCTTCGCTCTAATCCATCCCAAAGGTGTTCTATTGGTTGAGGTCAGGACTCTGTGCAGGCCAGTCAAGTTCCTCCACATCAAACTCAGTCATCCATGTCTTTGTTTGCTTTGTGCACTTTGTGCACAGTTGTGCTGGATCAGGAAGGGGCCATCCCCAAACTGTTCCCACAAAGTTGGGAGCATGAAATTGTCCAAAAATGTCTTGGTATACTGAAGCATTAAGAGTTCCTTTCACTTGAACTAAGGGGCCAAGCCCAACCCCTGAAAAACAAGCCCACACCATAATCCCCCCTTCACCAAACTTTACACTTAGCACTAGGGCTGCAACTAACGATTATTTAATAGTCGATTAATCTGTCGATTACTTTTTTGAGTCAGATAAAAAAACAAAAACACATTTTAGTGACTTAGAATAAAATTATTTGTTTCTTTATTTATTAACACAGTAAGTGACTGAGAAATACCAATGCTTCATGACAGTAAATTGGAGCTGAGGCCACCGCTGCAGCTGCTGCAGCTAGGGCCACTGCGGTGACAGTGGCTACTGTTCCCAGCTCTTTTTAGAATCAACTTGGATCAGTTTTATCAATTCATTGTTGCAGCCTTACAATGCAGTCAGGCAAGTACCGTTCTCCTGGCAACTGCCAAACCCAGACTCGTCCATTGGATTGCCAGACAGAGAAGCGTGATTGGTCACTCCAGAGAACACATCTCCACTGCTCTAGAGTCCAGTGGCACTCTGTGATTTACCGTGGCCTACCACTTTGTGGCTGAGTTGCTGTTGTTCCCAATTGCTTCCACTTTATTGTAATACCAACAGTTGACTGTGGAATATTTAGTGTTGAGGAAATTTCACAAACGGACTTATTGCACAGGTGGCAACCTATCATGGTACCGCACTTGAATTCACTGAGCTCCTGAGAGCAACAGTAAACAGCTACTCGGCTGGAGCAGATACTGTCGCACCAATGAAAGAGAAGGGGAGCATTGCTGATATAATTCATGACTTGTAATGTTACCAGAGTCATGTCTAAGTTAGTGTCCTGCCGGTTTAGAACTGTAGCTACGGCTGCTCTCTGCTGGCACTGTGGCACCCCAGGCAGCGTTTACCTGGCAGCAGCTCTCCAGTTCAGCATGCTAGTTTAACATCAGAATCAGAATCAGCTTTAATGGCCATGTTTGTACGCACAAACAAGGAATCTGATTCTGGTGTATCTTTGCTCTCTATGTACAGTACGGACAGAAAAACAAGTAAGTATTAAAAATAAGGTATAAACAAATAATAAAAATAAAAGCAATACAAATATAAACAAACACCCATCAGTGACAGTATTTACAGTATTTACAGATTGTGTGAAAGTGGCAGGGTTATGGAAGAAGTGTGGTTATTGCATAGTGGTTTTTGAGTCTCTGTGACTAGTCAGAGTTCATCAGGGTAACGGCCTGGGGGAAGAAGCTGTCTCTGTGTCTGGTTTTGGCGTACAATGCTCTGTAGCACCTACCAGACGGGACGAGTTTAAAAAGTTTACGTTTATAGGTGTGAGGGGTCTGCAGAGATGTCACCTGCCCGCTTCCCGACCCTAGACCGGTACAGGTCCTGGATGGTGGGCAGGTCGGCCCCAATTATCGTCTCTGCAGATCAGATTGTCCTTTGCAGTCTGTGCCTGTCCTGTTTGTGGCCGACCAAAACCAGACAATGATGGAGGTGCAGGTGACAGAATGGATGATGATGATGATGTAAAAAGTGATCAGCAGCGCCTGTGGCAGGTTAAACTTCCTGAGCTGTCGCAGGAAGTACAGCCTCTGCTGGGACTTTTCATGGACAGAGTCTATGTGGTGAGTCCACTTCAGGTCCCGAGAGATTGTGGATCCTTGAAACTTGAAGGTGTCTGCAGTAGACACTGTGTTGTTGAAGATGGTGAGGGAAATGGGTGTCAGGGGATTTCTCCCCAAGTCCACTGTCATCTCCACAGTCTTGAGTGGGTTCAGCTCCAGGTGCTTCTGACTACACCAGTGGAGCAGCTCCCATCTGTATCCAGACTTGTCACAGTCCCATATCAGGCCGATTACAGTGGTGTCGTCTGCATACTTCAGGAGTTTCACAGAAGAGTCCCCTGAGGTGCAGCCATTGGTGTAAAGGGAGAAGAGCAGTGGGGAGAGGACATAGCCCTGGAGGGTGCCAGTGCTGATAGAGTGCTGGATGTGATGCTCCACAGTTTCACCTGCTGGTGGAGGTGTACACAGTGAGCTGGGTGAGTTTTTGGTGGAAGATTTCAGGGGTGGCGGTGTTGAATGCTGAGCTGAAGTCCACAAACAGGATCCTCGCGAATGTCCCTGTGGAGTCGAGGTGATGCAGGATGTAGTGCAGTCTCACATTAGCTGCATCATCTACCGACCTGTTTGCCTGGTAGGCAAACTGCAGGGGGTACAGCAGGGGGCATGTGATGTCCTTCAGGTGACTCAACACGTCTCTCAAAGGACTTCATGACCACGTACATCAGGACAACGGGCCTGTAGTCAATTAATCCTGTGATGGAGGGCTTCTTGGGGTCCGAAATAATGGTGGAGGGTTTGAAGCATGAGGGCACTTCACTCAGCTCCAGAGATTGGTTGGAGATCCGTGTGAAGGTGGGTGCCAGCTGTTCAGCACAGACTGTCAGGCAGGAGGGGAACACACCGTTGAGTCCCAAAGCCTTCCTGATCTTCTGTCTCTGAAAAAGTCGGTACACATCCTCCTCCTCACAGATCCTTAGTGTAAGTAGGGGGTCTGATGGGGAGGGTGTGGGGGTTGCAGAGAGTCCTTTTGTGTGGGTGGAAGGTGTGAAGGACTGCGTCTCAAACCTGCAGTAGAAGCTGTTCAGGTTGTCAGCAAGTCTGAGGCTTTCTACAGGATGGGGGGATGGTCTCCGGTAGCTGGTGGTGTGCTGCAGGCTTCTCCAAACTGACACGGGGTCATTGGCTGAGAGGTTGTTTTTTAGTCTTTCACGGTAGCTCCTCTTAGCTACCCTAATCTCCCTTGTCAGCCTGTTTCTGGCCTGCTTGAACAGGTCCTGGTCCCCACTTCTGTAGGCCTCCTCCTTGGCCTGATGCAGCTTCCTCCAGACAAAAACAAATAAACACATGAAGTACCAAGGCGGCCATCCGCAGCTGCATCTTGGTGTTAACCATAGGGTAACCCTAACACTAACCCATTAGCATGAACTGTACTGCCATCAGACAATAGTAAAGATGATTTTTCACAACTATATACAGCAGTGTTCTTCAACACAGTTGCCACACTTAGCAGTATATAGATATATTGTGAATTATAGCACCACCCACAATATACTATATATTGAAACAAGCTGCCTCGTAGTGCTTAGCACATGTCCAGCATTATTAATGCCGGGCATGTGTCGACAGAGATGACCGGAACCCGAACTGACATAAAGCCACAACCTTCTTACTATACAGTGTGCCATCTGGGCAACTGAGTGGTATGGAGTTGTATAGTCATTGTTATGGCAAATAATAAGATGTGCAAGTTGGAAGTGGTTATTGAAAAAAGGCTAAGCTTGTGGAATGCGCAGCCATAGGAGGACTGATCTTCATTATGCTAAATTGATGTGCTAGAGAGCGCCTGGAACTTGGATTTTGTGCCTGTGCCCAAATTTCACTTCAGGAGATCACCCCCTGAGTAGGAGGGGTTCTAGCAGAGACAAAAGCAGAACCAATGGAAAGAGACATATGTGATGTTGTGCATTGTTGATTTCTGTATCGCATTTTCAGTATCTGATAAGTGACCCTCTAATTTTCCTCTTTGTTTGTTTCCCAGACAAGTGAGGCACCTAACTGAAGTTCTCACTTGAAAGATTGCTCTCCATGCAATGCAAACTGGATATCACAGCCCTGAAGGAGGAGCCTATCTTCCAACATCTCAGGACAGCAGTGTTCGACCTTTACCAACGATTTACCTTCCAAATGAAACACAAATCAGCATGGTTGCTGCTCAGCCTCCTGGGGAGCACAGAGTGGCTTATGATCCAGCTCGGTGTGAGCAAGGCTCTACACAATCACAACATTTTCAGGATGGCAGGAATTTTGGAATATCTGCTAATGCGAACTCTATAAGACAATTTGCTGACAATTGTGGACAACGAAAAGACCCTTCCAAGGACTATTTTAGTGAACCTCTGCAGAACAGTTCAAAATTAACCACTAGTACTGGACTGAGTGGTCAGCTATCCACAGACAAAGTGTTGGCAGCTGGAGTACCTAAATTATATACAGATGAGGAAATATGTGAATATATTAAAGAGAAGCTTGCATGTTTTAGGGCAAACTTATGTCGTGGACCTCCTTTCTCCAGTAAGGGGTGCCCTAATGACAGTGACTCACTACTCCAGTCTCACTGCAGCATTCCAAAGTCCAACGGTGTGGCCTGTCACCCTACATCCTCTGACAAAGAAGATGCAGAGAGGCAAAGTCTTGGCTGTGCTGTGGTTGAACACTGTACTATTGCAACTGGACAAGCACTTGAAGAGGACCGCTCCAAGGGCAGCAAAGCAAATGCTGAGTTACCTCCCAAGTCTAAAGAGACAAGTGAAACATCTGCATCAGAGAGGCTTTTACCAGGTACACTCATCTCTGATGTACAAATTGCAACAAATGCAGATTTTGATTTGCACTTGGATATAAATGATGGTCGCAAACCTGTCTGTACAGGTGACTGTGAAGATAAAACGTTTGTCAGTAGTAGTGATGGAAGTTTCCAGAGTAAATGGTGTAATAGGTATACTCTGAATGGAGTAACCACTCTTCACTATTCTTTAACTGCACTGAAGGAACTGATTGCTAGTCTGGAAACTGTAAAGACTATTGCAAAGATTGACAACTTTTCTGAAGTCTTGCTGCAACAGTATTGGAATGGAGATATGGGTAACGTTCATCTCTTTACATCCACAGAATATCTACAAATCATGAATGAGGCTGCTGCCACTTGCACAAAGACTGAAGAAGAAAGTCCAGTGGTTCTCACAGCAATGTCCGGAGTGACTAATGATGAACCTACTGAGGAGTACCCGGGTTCGATACTGAGCTGTAGCACTTCACAAGAGGAGTCCAAGTCTGTCTGGGTAAATGCTGACAAGGATGACGGCGTGCCTGCTGTTTCCTCACCTCTCATACATGTGACACACAAGGACAGTGGAGATGTAGGCGTACAACCAATGGAGGTGGACGATGTACAAGGCGTGACAAATGACTCCAAAGATTCAAGGACTCCAAGAATTAATGGAGATCAAGACGTAGATATAAACAAACATAAAAACTTTGGAGATCAACAACACAGCCCTGTTACCTCTAAGGAAGTAGCAGCACATTCAAATTCATCAGTTGTCAAAGTTCAGATTAATGATGCACAGTCAGTCACCACAAACCAAAGTGAACAATCAGTGTGCAACCAAACAAGTTGTAAGAGTATGAGAAAGGATGCGTCTTATGTGTGCTCTCAGGTGGATTCAAGCATGGCTCTTCCTGTCAACAAAGACGCAGAAGTTACCCCCCTGTCTGGAAGAGTGGATGAAGAAAACCCCACTGTGACCGTTTTGAAAGAGCCACAGTATGAAGATATCTCTGATGATGATGATGAAGACATGTCAAAGCTGGACATGAAACTTCCAGAACATGAGGAATTCCATTTTTCATTCAGTTTAGAGGACCCAGCGTATGAAGATATAAGTGAAGAGGAAAATCCACCGATTCAGAATACAGATGTGGAGATGCCTTCACTTCCATGTGATGAATCTGAACCCAGTGTTAAGCCGTATGGACATGTGCAGGTCCAGATGAAGTCCGTTTTAGATGTGGACCTGATTCCAATGAAGCAAGTGACTGGAAAGACAGAAGCATCTAGTACAGCACAACATTGCTCCTGTCCTCATTTTGATGAAACAGATGACACTGAATGTGTATCAGGTGCTAAATGTGACCAAGCAAGACATGCTGAATGGCAGACAAACCACCCATGTAGTCCTTCCTCTGATTTGGAAGATGGAGATGAGACCGATGATGAGATGGATAATGACTGGGATGTCATACCTTTAATCATTTCAGAGCTTAAACTTGAATTACCAGAAGACGGGGCTGATCCAGAAGACGTTCTGCCGGATGCTGGTGAGCCTGGGGACAACGTTATACAGGGTGGCACAAGCCCAACACTTGGTGAGCTCCGCCAGCCACCTCTAGTCCAGGTCCCAGCTTCTGCTTTTTCCCAGATTGAGGTCTTTGACACATGTGAGAGCTTTCAACAAGCAAAAGCTGTCCAATTTGGGAGAGTTCCACAATTTCTATCAGAAGAGAGTTTACCTGAGAGAGACCCAAAGTCACATCACAGCAGAAGGGATTCCTACTCTGAGCCTGAAGACAGCTATGAAACTGATGACAGTTGTAATTACTCATCTGTGGAAGAACACAACCATTTAACAGTGTCCAAGAAGCTGTTGAACAGCCTGTCAGCAGCTGCTTCATCAGAGACAGATGACTCTGAGTCTGAAAAAGAGAATGTAGATGACGAGGCGACAGATTTACAAAACAATCAAATCGGGAGCAGACAAAATACTTGTAAAAAGGAAGACATAATAGTTCTCAATTCTGACACTGAGGATGAATGTGATCAAATATGCATGAATATAGCAAAAAGACGGAAAAGATACTCTTTACAGAATGAGGTCAGTGCTGCTGAACCTTGTAGTCCTCAAAGGAGACATTCCTCTAAAACTGTAGCTCGTGTATGTGAAAGTGTGAAAGAAAACTTGTTAACAAGTAGACTTCTGTCTGCACACTCATCAGAAAGAACAGAAAGCTCTGGGCAGCTATGTGAAAACATAGCCAGATCTGAGCATGTTCAACATGAGGCCGCTCAGCAAAATGTTTCAAATGATGAAAGTATAATAATCGTAGATTCTGACACAGAGGATGACAGTAGCCAAAACTACAGCAAGGCAAAGAGGAAAAGGGAATTCTCTTCCGGGTGGGCAGGCGCTGGTAATGATTCATGTGGTAAGCAAGACAGGATTCCTGTGGACACTGAATATGAAACTGCCGAAAAAAAGCTCCAAGAATGCAGACCAGCTTCAGACTCATCAAAGCCACAGCATGGCTCTAAACATCGACATACACATTCAAAAGAAGAGATGCAGGACACATGCTCTGACCTGTCACACAGTATGAAGAGGGGACAGCTGCCTGAAGCCAAAACTGGCTCTGTCCGTGTTCAGCAAAAGATCAACAAGCAAATGACATCAAAACGTTTCCATGAGTCTGACCATGTGGTGTCAACAGGCAATATCCTCAAAAAGAAGGCAAAAATGAAGAGGAGAGCACTGTCGTCAGAAACAGAAGATAGTGATTCTGACTTATTTCATGCACAGAAAAGTCCTCATGTCAGCAACAAGACTCAGAACACCATTCAGTCATCCAAGGACTCATCTGAGAAGCAGCCCCAGTCAGGGACAGACAGGGAGACAGATGGCCCTGTGAGTTGCAGTCCTGTGATTCCTCGTCTTTTGGTTGAGAATTTGCCTCAGTCCAGTGGACACTTGAAACTTCGTAAACAATCTGTAGCCCAGGATAAAGATGAAATGCCAAAGAAACGCAAATCAACCAGCAAAAGTTTAGACTCCTGTAAAACAAAGACGCAGCTTTTGCATGGAGATACACAAGGAAAACTTGCTTCCAACCCAAACCCTGCCAATGATAGACACCATGTAACACCACTGTCTAAATGTAATAAGAGCTCCTCTTGTCCCAGAAACATCTCGTCTTCATCCAGACTACAGCAACAACACTCCTACAATAACCCCCTCATCACTCATCCCTACTCTCCCACAAACGGCCCGTCAGCCATGACACAAGTGACCGACATGTGGCGGGAAAGTTATTTCTCAACCAGAAAGGACAAAAAACCTAGCACGGGGATGGAGGAGGGCCCAAGACCCAAGAACAATCATGATTTTCTGAAGGAAGCTAAACCTGGACGTCGTCCCTGTGACAAGGCACCCAGACGAAAGAACAGCTCCCAGGAATCTGCAACCCCCTTGATGAAGAGGACCATGATTGAAGCCAGAGAGTTAACAAGGGCCAGGAGTTGCGATGCCTCAAGGGAACAAAGTGTGTTCTTTTGAAGTCTCTAAAATGTTGTTAATTTTCTGTAATAAATTAATTCAGTTAGATGAAAAGCATTTTTCAGTGTGTCTAATCTGAATGCATGTTCCTCAACCTCAATCTTACAGCAGGATGCCATGTGCGTGAAGGTTACAAATGGAACAAGTAATCAAGACACAAACTAAGGGTGACATTTTTTAACTTTCATAATAACAATTCAACATTTTAACAGTCCGTTGACCAAGTTTCTGATTTTTGTTCCTTATTTGTCATTGTAGGCTCCTGCAGGCAGGGGAACAAGTAAAGATTCTTTCCAAAGCCGCGTCACTGGACAACTGTTGATAACTCCAAGAAACAGCAGTTATGGTTGTTGTAATTTGTTCTGACTTTGATTTTCCAAAGCATTTGTGTGAAACACAACAGCAGACTATGCTTAGAAGAGTTGCCTGTATTCTAATACTGTATATTCTGTATTTTTACTGTTGTGTGTGTAAATATGTTCATTTGAATGCTGTATTATTACACCAATTGTGATATTTGGTCTTTTAATGTTGACTGTAAAAACCTTTTTTTACCAGCTACCTCATGAATAAAAGTTCAAATTGTTAAGCTCACACTGTTCAAACTTGAAACTTTTCATATATTATACTATTGTATACATATTGTACTTTTTTATAGTATACTTTTTTTTTATAGTATATTTACTATATTTGCTTTTCTTATGTGTGATTTTTCTCCTCTTAAGTTGACACAAGTTTTTGTATTTGAACTGCTCTGGAAAGACTGATAAAGTTTAAGCTTGATCCTCTGCTGTTTGACTTGTGTGTACATGTATTTTACCACTAGAGGGAGACATTGTGTTATATACTGCACTGATCTGCTTTTCCTTTTTGAATGATGCGCACCACTGCTGGTGTTAAACCGTAATTTGTCAACTGTTAGATTCTGTCATTGGATTTATAACTGCAGTATATATATTTTTCTCACTGTTGCTACATGTTCAACTGGCAACTGCAAAGTGGTGGCTCCATAACATTGATATTATGTCATACATTTCAACAGCTGTGGTCGCAGACACTGGTGTTTGTCATGGAGAAATGAAGTGATATACAGGACAATAGATAATAATAATAATTTCATGTCTGTGTGCTTAAAGTGTTAGCTTACAGGTAATCTCCAAGATGTTTTAGTGAGCCACAAAAGCTGTGTTCAACTTGTTTTTCTTTTTTAGGTATCTTTAAAGTGTACTGAATTTTTCACTGAAACCTCTTGAGAGCCATCATGCACAAATACTGCAAAGGTCACTCAACAATGAAATCATAATGGCAGCTATTCACTGGATGTGCAACACATCCATCCATCCATTATCTATGCACTGCTTTATCCTCAGTAGGGTTGCAGGGGGCTGGAGCCTATCCGACTTAGGGTGAAGGCAGTGTGCATCTGGACAGGTCACCAGTCTATCGCAGGGGTACACTTGGAGATACAACCAAGCACACTCACGTTCACACCTACAGACAATTTAAAATCACCAGTTAACCTCAGCATGTCTGGACTGTGGGAGGAAGCCGTAGCTCCTGGTGAGAACCCATGCAGGGAAAACATGCAAACTCCACAGAAAGACCCCAGGGTGGGAAGTGAACCAGGGATCTTCTAGCTGTGAGACAACAGAGGAACACCGAGCCACCGTGCAGCCTATGTGCAACACAGTTGGTGGTTATTAATAGGCTTTTGTGCCTGGAGGTAAATGTCCTTAAAGATATTCAAGCAGAATAGCAGAAGAAGAAAAATCCTGAATTTGAGCAGTACAAATTCCTCATTGTTTCTTTTAAGGGGCACATTTTGCACAACTTGCCCCAGATTTGGGATTAATTGATGTATATTAATAGATGAAATTAGAGCTTAGTTTTAAGGTTAAAATAATAGAGCATGTCCGAAACACTATTAAAGCCATGGTCTTAAATGGAAATATGTATACATGCATGTCTTTCATGTTATGTGCTACATTGTCAGGGTATTTGGGCCTTTTAAAGCCATTTAAACATGGGAAAACCCAGTAGAAGGCAATGTGCTAAAATTCATTGGGTATTCCCCAAACTAGTCATACTTCAGTTACATAATTATTAAATAATCAATGAATGGTATGTTTTTTAGGTTGAAATCCCTTTCTTTTTGTCTGACACATCATGAGTGAAGTAAGCTGAGTACAAAAACACAGATTCAGACTTCAGAAGTTTAATGTGTAACAGACACAAAGAATCAAGCAAAGTGTGGCTCTCTCTAACATTATTTTTCAGAATCAGTTTCTGTCTCAAACACGTATGGCTGAGTTACTCCACTATTACATTCTGTGTTGCTTAGAGTTTGAGGAGAGTCGTGGGTGAGCTGCTGTGCTCAGGCTGCAGTGAGTGGGAAGAAAAGGGTGGGGAACGCGACAGGGACTTCATAGACCTGCACATTACAGAGGAAACAATGGTGTAGAATTTCATAAATGCTAATTTGGGGCAAGAAGGGACAATTTTCATTTAAATATAGGAAAAATTGGAAATGGAAAAACTTACAGAGATGAGTTTTGAGTGGTTTAATAACTGATTGAAGGGGGACTTTAAACAATAAGAGACTTGGTATCCTAGCAATATGACAAAAGGAAAATTATAGGAAATGCATGCACACCTTCACTACAATATAAGTTCAGAGCTTTTGCATAACTGCAAAATGTAGAAGCACACTCCCTGGAAGGACAACACCATTTCCAGGACCACGTGTCTGTGAGGTACATCTGAGACCCCCACCAGCAGACAGGTAACGTACCTGGAAACACATGGAATGGACTCCATACTGCCACATGGTCAGAATGTACAAAAGTGACATTAAACAAGTCTTCATGAAATAAGTAGGCCAAAAAGTGCACACTAAGATACACATTCATGGTAAAAACCTGTCAGCATTCAATGACGAGTGATAACATGCAGCGCCTCTCTCGAAAGACGACCACGGTATACTATGTTTCTATCAGAGAGGCTGAAAGTCACAGGCAACCTGAAACCGGTAGGTGGTGTTAAACGTTTCAACAGGAGCAAAACAGTGACAGTAACCAGTAGCTTGTTGTGTTCATTATCATTCAGTTATTGAATTCTTAGTTGTTGTGGTGT